>CM018681.1:81161847-82361847 GCA_009363875.1 Mikania micrantha | reverse complement strand
TGGATTGAAAACCTAAAAAGACATACCAAGTTTAAAAGTAGCTTTTTGATAAAATATTCATCAAGTTTACCTCACAAGTCACAACCAAACAAATACAACAAATGCTTAATTTCACCGCTAGCAAAATCTTTAATAATCTATCTTGGTTCAAATTTTAGCTTATAACTTAAGTTTCCCATAATATTTAATTTAATCCCAAAACAGAAGATCAAAAAAACACAACCCTAACACATTCATGAAATCAGAAAACCAAAATAACCAAAACCAATCAGTTGTCAAAAACCAAAAATTTAGTTTCGGTTCGAGTTAAAAAAACAAGCCCATTTGATTCGAGCTATATTAAAAGAAATCAATGAATTTAGAAGTTGCAACCAATGCTTTCAGGATCAAACTGGGCATTTAACTAGATATATTGGTTTATTAGTTGAACCGTTCAAATTGGATTCATAAACCAGATAAGTGGTTCAAAAAAATACTTAAACTTCAAAAAAAATTATAAACTTATAAATACAAGTAAACAAACATAATCAATGTTCGAACAAATATAATCATGCTTAAAAAAATATTACGTATAGTTTTATTATTTTCATCCGTTGAATTATAGAAAAATAATAATATAAATAACTATATCCGATCAACTCATGTTCAACTAGTTCGACCAATAAAGAGCCGAATCTACTAACAACAGTTTAGAAGCACCTATCCAAACCGGTTTTAGTTTCACTTCCCAACCCGAAAAGTTTGATTGGCTATAAAGTAAATTTGTGAAATGTTGTATGATTTTCATATTAAGAAATACACACTTTCTTAGGCCACAAGGAGTGGTCTAGGTTTTCCCCACTTTTCCCCGTTGCCACATCAGCTTTCCCCACTTTACACGGTGTCGTCCCACTTTTCCCCATTTTCAAATCTTATTTTTAATTAATTATTTTAACAATAAATATAATAAAATAAAAAAAGATTCATTAAATTTAAAATAAAAAAAAAAGAATTCAAAAAAAAATACAACAAAAAAAAAAGAGTACAACCTAAAAAATTAAATTAAAAACCTAGAAAGGGCAATGCCATCCCCAACGAGCATCAATTTCTCGTTTACGATCGAGAATCAGTTGTAGCATTGGTTCTTGATAAATTGAGTGGTCTTTCATCATAAACTCTAAATCTACAGCCTTTTGCTGTTCGTCTAAAGCCTGTTGTTGTCGTCGCATTAATGCAACGCGTGCTTCTTTCTCCTCTTGCAAAACACGGAGTTTTTCAACTCGATGGCGTTCTCTTTTTTCGTTGTCCTCTTTGTTTAACGAGTTGAATTCCGCCATTTGTTGAATTAAATCGTCATTTGTGGAGGAGGACGCGGCCGATCTTTTGCCATTTCTTGTTGGCCTATCCGGTTCATAATAAATGCGTGGGCCATCACGATCAAGGTTGATGTCTTCGTCATCATCAAGGTTGATGTCGATGTGGGGGTTCGCACTACCCATTGACTCGTTTGGCTTCGGCCTTTTTGTTGTAGATTGTGAGTCACAACCTACTGGTGGAATGTCGCACCATAAAGGGCTATAGCGGACCACATCCCACGCTTGAATGTGATCGAATCCCTTTGACTTGACCAAGGTTTTGTAGTTTTTCATGGCCGTTTTCAAAAGTTGTTCGTCCCCTTCACCGCTTTTGCGATTCATTGAACACTGTTGGTAAAAACCGTTCCATTTCTTAATGGAAGCGTTCATATCGTTCCATTTGGAATAGATTTGATCAACAGTCCTCGACCTGTTTTTCACGAGATGGTGAAAATGTTCGGTTACCTACATATAAAGAAAATAAATTTAAGCATCAACCGTTACTTTTTTTGTTAACTTAACAATGTTAAAAAATACATTTCTATAAAAACCATCCCGTTTTTGCGCATTACCAACATCGGGATTTTCAGAAATAGTTAGCCAAGCTCTGGCCAACGCAACCTCCTCTTCATCGGACCAACGCTTGGCCGGTGCTTTCTTTCCAATTGGTTTCTTTCCCGGTCGCCTAACCGGTTCTTCTTCTTCTTCCGACTCGACTTGAACATGTTCGCTTGAATCCGAGTCGTCTTGATTATGGTCACGATAGTCTAAACATACAAATAAACGTATAAAAATAGAAAAAATAGACTTAAAAAATAAACTTATAAAAATAAACAAAATAAAATAAAATATAAAAATAAACGTATAAAAAATACCTTGAAATGGAGATTGTTGTTGAAAATTTTGTTGGTCTTGTTGATACGATTGCTCCCACCGGTTGAATTGTTGTTGAGTGCCCGGTGAATATTGCAAATATGGAGGCGGGTTCATTGGATCGTAGAAAAATGATGGTTGATTCGGAGATGGCATTTGTGGATGATATCCGGGTGTGTTGAACGGGTTCATTTGAGGCGTTTGAACATTTTTTTGTCGTGGTTTTCTAAATTTCTTGGTTGATGACCCACCACGTGATGAACCTCCTTCCATTTTAGTTGAAAATTTTATAAATTTTGGTGTATAATTTATAGAAGATGAGAGAAAAAAGTGTGAGATTTTGGTTGGTTTTTGAGTTGTTTAAATAGAAAAAAAAATTGGTTTTTTTTTTTTTTTTTAAAATTCAACCGTTGTGCAACGGTTATTTTTTTACCCTCACTTCGGCTTGAATCGGTGTGGTCTTCCCGATCTACCCCACCCCGAATCCGGGGGGGTGGTGTTCCCTTGAGACCCCGGCCGGCAAAAGAACTCCCCGACCCTTCCCCGGCCTCCACTCCGAGTGGCCTTAGGGCCGGGGAAGGGTCGGGGAGTTCTTTTGCCGGCCGGGGTCTCAAGGGAACACCACCCCCCCGGATTCGGGGTGGGGTAGATCGGGAAGACCACACCGATTCAAGCCGAAGTGAGGGTAAAAAAATAACCGTTGCACAACGGTTGAATTTTAAAAAAAAAAAAAAAAACCAATTTTTTTTTCTATTTAAACAACTCAAAAACCAACCAAAATCTCACACTTTTTTCTCTCATCTTCTATAAATTATACACCAAAATTTATAAAATTTTCAACTAAAATGGAAGGAGGTTCATCACGTGGTGGGTCATCAACCAAGAAATTTAGAAAACCACGACAAAAAAATGTTCAAACGCCTCAAATGAACCCGTTCAACACACCCGGATATCATCCACAAATGCCATCTCCGAATCAACCATCATTTTTCTACGATCCAATGAACCCGCCTCCATATTTGCAATATTCACCGGGCACTCAACAACAATTCAACCGGTGGGAGCAATCGTATCAACAAGACCAACAAAATTTTCAACAACAATCTCCATTTCAAGGTATTTTTTATACGTTTATTTTTATATTTTATTTTATTTTGTTTATTTTTATAAGTTTATTTTTTAAGTCTATTTTTTCTATTTTTATACGTTTATTTGTATGTTTAGACTATCGTGACCATAATCAAGACGACTCGGATTCAAGCGAACATGTTCAAGTCGAGTCGGAAGAAGAAGAAGAACCGGTTAGGCGACCGGGAAAGAAACCAATTGGAAAGAAAGCACCGGCCAAGCGTTGGTCCGATGAAGAGGAGGTTGCGTTGGCCAGAGCTTGGCTAACTATTTCTGAAAATCCCGATGTTGGTAATGCGCAAAAACGGGATGGTTTTTATAGAAAGGTATTTTTTAACATTGTTAAGTTAACAAAAAAAGTAACGGTTGATGCTTAAATTTATTTTCTTTATATGTAGGTAACCGAACATTTTCACCATCTCGTGAAAAACAGGTCGAGGACTGTTGATCAAATCTATTCCAAATGGAACGATATGAACGCTTCCATTAAGAAATGGAACGGTTTTTACCAACAGTGTTCAATGAATCGCAAAAGCGGTGAAGGGGACGAACAACTTTTGAAAACGGCCATGAAAAACTACAAAACCTTGGTCAAGTCAAAGGGATTCGATCACATTCAAGCGTGGGATGTGGTCCGCTATAGCCCTTTATGGTGCGACATTCCACCAGTAGGTTGTGACTCACAATCTACAACAAAAAGGCCGAAGCCAAACGAGTCAATGGGTAGTGCGAACCCCCACATCGACATCAACCTTGATGATGACGAAGACATCAACCTTGATCGTGATGGCCCACGCATTTATTATGAACCGGATAGGCCAACAAGAAATGGCAAAAGATCGGCCGCGTCCTCCTCCACAAATGACGATTTAATTCAACAAATGGCGGAATTCAACTCGTTAAACAAAGAGGACAACGAAAAAAGAGAACGCCATCGAGTTGAAAAACTCCGTGTTTTGCAAGAGGAGAAAGAAGCACGCGTTGCATTAATGCGACGACAACAACAGGCTTTAGACGAACAGCAAAAGGCTGTAGATTTAGAGTTTATGATGAAAGACCACTCAATTTATCAAGAACAAATGCTACAACTGATTCTCGATCGTAAACGAGAAATTGATGCTCGTTGGGGATGGCATTGCCCTTTCTAGGTTTTTAATTTAATTTTTTAGGTTGTACTCTTTTTTTTTGTACTCTTTTTTTTTGTTGTATTTTTTTTTTAGTTGTATTTTTTTTTTTGAATTCTTTTTTTTATTTTAAATTTAATGAATCTTTTTTTATTTTATTATATTTATTGTTAAAATAATTAATTAAAAATAAGATTTGAAAATGGGGAAAAGTGGGGAAAAGTGGGACGACACCGTGTAAAATGGGGAAAAGTGGGGAAAAGTGGGGAAAGCTGATGTGACGCTGATGTGGCAACGGGAAAAAGTGGGGAAAACCTAGACCACTCCTTGTGGCCTTATAAAATAACCATATTTTAGATATGATTTAACAACCTACCAAGAGAGTTCATCTTAAACTTATATCGACCACACTTTAAAATAATTGAAAATAATGTCAGTTTTAACTAAAAATATAAAATAAAATAATAAATCTAAGTTCAAGTTTAAACTTCAGTATGCAAGTTATCAGAGAATACAGTCAATACACACGTTTTATTTAGATATAAAGTTTTATAATTTATTATTTTAGAATATATTTCGCTGGTAGAAAAATGGTTGCGTTTTTTAAGGGGGAAAATTCCCTAAATAGCCTTTGGCATGCTCGTAAAATTTCAAACTCGTCCTGGGCGTCGACGCACTCTGATGTGTGTGTCAACGGCGGCACGCCAATACATTTTTTATATAAATTTTTTTACGGGCGTCCGTATGAAGAAAGGAGCGGGAAAATGAATTTTTTGAAATATGGTTGTGCGTTGCATTTTTCAGGCTGCATTTCACAGGCGGATATATGAGTGGTGAGAGAGATCCGAAGCACGGGATAAATTTTTAAATTTTACGGGTGCACGTCAAAGTATACGGCGCAGACGCCTATAAATAACACGTGTCAAGGAGTGTATAGATGGTTTTGTAGGCACCCGCACAAGAGTGGTAGTTGACCAAAGTCTGGTCATTTACTATGAGAATTTTCCCCTTTTTAATGAGATGCGTGCGTTCAGAGCACTCAGCACTGTTGCCTGGAAGTGGGTTTCCGGCTACATCCGGTAGATGCTTGCCAAGAAGTGGGTTTCTGGCTACATCCGGTAGGTGCTTGCCAAGAAGAAGTGGTTTTCCGGTGAGGTTTCAAAAGAAGAAAGCAAATTTATCATCAAAACAGCCAAAATTCTAAATGGCAACTTACCTAATAACAAGCATAAAACATCTTACAACTAATTTGTTCTTAATCAACCACCATTTTAGATTACCTCCTTCAAAACTTATGTGAATGTGAAATGGCACTCAAGAAAACCTGCAAAAAGAACCCAAATTGCCAAAAAAGTTTAAAAATTTATTTATTTTTAATGTTGAAAATATCAAAATAGAAAGGATTAATCTGAATTTTGGATGTTTGGGTCTTACTTGGATCAGAAGTGATGAGCATGGCGGTCCCTCCAAATCCACAAGAACCACCATTGTTCTTGTTCTGCTGCCAGTAACTATTGAAAGCATAAGAAGCATGAGCAACAATGGAGTCCGGAAAATAACAGCTTCCGGTGGGGCTGATCGCGCTACAATCGGCGCCGCCTTCACCACACGCGTAATCCATCGCCTCCTGCAACTTCTCCGACGGCACACTGGGTTTCGCCACACACCAAACTCGTTCTTGTTGCACCACTGGCGGAGCAGCCATTGCACCACCGTGATGAGGATTAGGATAAGGATTGCACGGAGGTAGATTATGCCCATAAGGCGGTTGCGCACTATTCACCGGACCCATCGTCGGAAACTGCAATTCCGGTGGGGGTGTAACGCCGATTAGTGGTGGGAGAGACGCGTCAGACGGAACAGAGTAATGAAACTCCGGTGGATGGACTGTGACTGACAGTTTTCTAGAAGTTTGTTTCGAAACAGAGGTGACCACATTCATCGTTTTTGACCGGAAAAACCCCAAATCCGCCATGGATTTCAAGTAAGAACTCAAAATTCGAACAGAGAAATCATGGGTTTTTAAACTGTAAGTCGAATTAATCTCCTCCAATAACTCAAAAACAGGCTTAAGATGATGCGATTGGTGCAGACATTTGGGGGTTAAAAAAACAGAGACCCTGATTTTCTTCTCCAAACCCCACCTAACAAGAGAATGATGAACATTTTGCATAGCAAGCAAAACCAATCTCGAAATATGTTCTTGATCTTCATCACAGAGAAGAGTATTACTTACAACAATGGTGGTAATGTTTCTTGAAGGGTATTGAGACAAAACATGAGTTCTAAGCCATTTTTCCGCCATTAAAATGCTGGTTGACACCTCGTTGAGCTCCTCCTGGTTGACAGAAACTCCGAGTGCCAGTGAAATCGATTGAAATGCCTCTGGATTTAAATCTTGATGGTGGAGGGTTGAGATTTGCAGCAGTTCTTGACCTGCAACTGGGAAGAACACAGATTTAAGAAAGAGTTAATAAACAGGGAAGATTGTTGTTCCATTGAGCTTACCTGAAACGCAGAGGAAGAACAGAGGAGCTAAGAAAATCGCCATTTTGAACATTGTGAATGAATCAAACAGAAGAAAGTGAAGAGATTCAACAAAGAAAATAAAGGTTTTTTGTGTGTTGTGTCAGAGTGTTTGTACTGTCCTGCAAAAGTTTTTGGGAACTGGGAATTTCATACCACATTTCTCTTAAACTGTAAAAATTTCAAACGGTAACTAACTTGTATGTTCTAATTCGATTAATTGATGAAAAATTTGTGTATGTTTAACAGATAAAAGAAAGATGATTAAGAAATTTCATTTTATTAGTCAAATGTCTCGAGTAAGAACAAAGCTCGTGTTTATAAACCTTATTCGTAAACATCTGATAATGATGTTCGTTTACTTTTGATCTTACGTTAGTCGAGTAGAGCCTTAAGGTGTGATTTAATTTCACGCCTTCACTTCTTAGGTAAGTATCTCCAACTACTTAACTTGACTAATGATATGGATGATTATGTAATAGGATTAACTAGTATGGAAGTTCATGCTACGTTGTGAGACTGCTACTTGACACGTTGCTGACTTAAATATAAATTTAGTTGAAAATAGCCTCGACTCATGAAGTATCACACTTTATGTTCATACCACCAGATAATTCATCTAGTATAATCATTTTTTTGAAAATTCAAGAGGTGATTTTAAATCACAAGAGATGCAATTAAGTAAACAAAATGTACCTAATCATGGTATAATGTTGCAGGAGATTAATGTTGTAGGGATTTGCTAAGTAGTACAAAAAATTCGTTTTTTGTTGGGAAAAGTTGGTTATATGCACCAACAGTGGTGAAGTTCTTAAATTGAATTTTGTAATAAATATTTCTCTGACTTTACTCATAAAATTGAGTATTTGTAATAGGAAATGTGCAAACATAATAGTTTTTTTGTTTTTAGTAGAATCCTACAAAGCTGCAATAGGCAAGCCAGCAAAACGACTACTCCATTTCTCTTTATTGCCATGAAGATTTTCTTTCATGCAATCTTTAGAATATATAGCCTCTTTTATTACAATTGGATCATGAAAAGTAATAGTAATGATAGCTACTTATTTAATGAAAATTAAAAGGTGTAAACAAAGTTAAGATTCAGTAAATGTTCATGAATCGTTCAACGGAAAGTTTGTTCGTTAAATAAGTGAACGAGCACGAACATGACATTTCATTCGTTTAGTTAAATGAAGAAACAAGAACAGAGGTTGTGTTCGTTCATTTATGTTCGTGATCGTTTGGTAAAATGTTCATTTATGTTAGTTTAAATTCATTTATTATGCTTATTCATTAAATGTGTTTTATAATATTAATTTTTTCCATTTTTAGTTTAACGCCATAACATTTAAACAAAATTTAGTAATTTGAAATTTGTATCTTGTTAAAGATGTTGTAATTTGAAACTAAGATCTTTAAGACATCAATTTAGGGCAATTTTGGTTACGAGTATTATTTATTACTTTTGCCTTGTTTTTTGATAACTATTTTTTGAGTTTACATCAATTGTTTAACTTTATATTTATTTAAAATGATTATACCGAATGTTTGAGATTAATTAACTAACACAAACAAGAATTTTCGTTCAATTAGTGTTCGTGAATCATTCGTGAGCAAGTTAAAATTTAAACAAACAAACACGAATAAAGGCTAGTTCATGTTCGTTCTGTTCATTTAGATACTTAATAAATTTACCTAGAAATTAAAGCCTCAACTCCATTAGGTAACGTGTAATGGGGTGATGAAGACATGAGTATCCTTGGTCGTGTCTATACCTGGCAAAATGGTTGGGTTGTGTAACGGGTCAAAAAAGGTGCGGGTTAAGATGGGTGCAGGTCAAGATAGGTTTTAAGCAAAATCTATTTGGGTATAGACGGGTCGTTTTAAAAAAAATTTGCTGATGTTAAAATTAGTTGTAACTAAACAAATAGTTTATTTGAATACTTTTTAATGATTTTCTCATTAAATATGTTATTAATCATTATTACCCATTGAAATTCACTATGTTCACATTGTTTTTAAGTTGTCATCTCAACTCATAATATGTTATAATGTTCCTCATTTCAACCCAAAATACAATAAATGTGTACCAATTTCTATCCATTTATCTTGCTATGGGTCAAGATTGCCAGGTTTAGTCATGTTCCACTCACGCCCAACCCCCATATATAACACACCCTTGGTAATAATTATACGAAAATCTACACATAATCATTTCACATAAAACAAGATGTGAAATATTTCGGGTGTTTATTCTTAACAACACATACCAAAACAAACAAATACTTAAAAATCTATAGAAAAAATGTAATTAAGTAACAACGGAGCACAAACAACTATAGAGGTATTTTATCAAACAACGAGTATGCGTTAACCTGTTTATTTGATTATTTTTGTTATAGGATATGGTAATGTTGTTTTCTATTTTCAAATCTATGTCTATTTACGATTATTGTTGTTGATTCGTGTTCGTTTATGTTTAGTTGTTGGTTATTTTCACTGGTGTTTATTTGTGTTCAATGAACTTAACAAACTCATTTTCTTAATGAATAAAAAAGGACAAAAATTTTGTAAATGCTTTAATTGGATGAACAAACCAAGCTTTTGTAAATCTTTGTTTATGGTTTTCATGTGTGATGTTCATAAAGATACTTAAACACAACTTGATAATATGAATAATAGTTTAATAATATGATTTGTATACGGTCTATAATCAGAATTTTCTAGGCAGGGACAGTCCTGAGATTTTTAGTGCACCGAGAAAGCTGGGATAAAAAAACCCCCTCTAAATTGTAAATTTATGTTTTTTCAGTTTTATATTCTCAAATATAAATAAATATATATAATATATAAAAGACTTTTAAAATTTGTGTGCCCTAAAAAATTGGGCCCTGGACGGAGGTCGGGTTTGCCCCTCCCCAGGGCCTCCCATGTTTCTAGGATTGATTTTTAAAAGTTGTAACACGTTGTAACAAATCTGGGGGTTACAATTTATCAATGAAGGAATACAAACAAGGTCTCTTTTCGTTCAAAGCGTAGGTTTATTATTCGTGTATATAATAAAGATGAATGAAAACTAACTTTTCATATAAAAATAAAAAAAATGAATAAAATAAAATAATTGATTTAGTTTTTTACATTTTTACACACATGCTGCAATAGGTTATGTATAAAAAAAAAAATCCTCAAACTAGTTTATTGTTAAGATTTTTTTTTACTTTTGTATCATTTACCTATGCATTATTTAATAAAGCATTATGAATTACCTTAAAGTATTGGACAAAAATCTAAAACTGAAACACAAGTAGGGAGTTAGATCAGAAAACCAGGATCGGACAAGAAATAAGTAAATTTCGTTTAGGTTTCGAGGCGTTGCTTCCTTGACCCCCACGATTGGTCAGGATCTTAGAAATATTAAATAAGTGTGCACTCCACACATCCAACTCTTTAATATTCTTTTTACATCTAGTTACACTAAAATATAAAACAGAAACCAGATTAGGAAACCAGGACATGGGCAAGATACTTGAATATGATACCAAACACGATCAAAAACTAGGACAGGAGTTGAAAACCTCGTGGCTAAGAGCCTAAGAGCAAGAATCCATAACAAAGAACAAGAATCTGAAACATGATAACAAGCAGGATAACAAAAGAGTATCACGGGTTTGAAATCCAAAACATGAGTTTAAACAGGTGCAGGGACTGATGAAGACTACAATGGCAAGCGGCTAACCCAATCTTGGACCATAATCTTGGCTGAAACAACGGTGGTGTAAAAGCTAGGAAATTAATACCGACTTGTGAACAGTTTGAGTTAACGAATAGTAATGAGTCGATAAATATTGTAGCAACGTTTGGAATATGATCAATAAGTGTGATTCTACATCACTGAAATATGATTTTCGAACAAAAGATTATGTATATTAGTAAGTACTAAAAGTATAAAAATTCAAAGACCAAGTGTGTGTATGTATATGTGTGTGTCATTTCAGTTATTAAACTGTTCTTATTTTGGTTTTAATGCGATAATACTCGCATAAGGTAGTGTTATACTCCTTCAGTGGCTTGTGCTGTTTATAGCTTCTTTTTTCATAGAAAAACGGATTTGACATTGTCTTTCATTCCAAAGTCTAACTTGTATCCATTTGCTTCATATTCTAACGAAGTTTGCTCCTAAAACTTAACTATGTCCCCTCAAAAGTCATGTCAATCTCACGAGCCTCTTACTCATTCTCGTGCAATTACGACAGGGTAGCAAATCAAAATTAAAAATTCACATAGTTTTAGAGATAATTAGGCTCGAACTGATGATTTCTACCACGTTAATGTAACACACTACCGCTAAGTTACATCATTTTTCAAGTCCCCCAACGGTGGTGGCATGGTGGCGCGCACCAGAAAGAATGATCCCCCAACATGGTGACGGGCACCGCATGAGACCCTCCCATTGGTTGCCAATTTTTTGACCGTTAAAACCCAAACATAGATCTTTGGGCCATAATAAAATCTTTGACCTTATTAACGATTTTCTGACGAAATACTATTAAATTGATCATTTTAACCGGAAAAACAGGAGGGCCGGGGATCCCCGGGCCCTTCTTAAGCTCCGTCCTTAAGTATATACACAATGCAAGGGGTTTTGTCAAAATAATTTTTTTAGTGAGAGTTTTTGAAAGATGTAAAGACTCTTTATGGTAGAGAGTTCATGGTCCCTTTTTATAATAGACTTGTAATAAATTGCATTAGGCTTGACCCACTTATGAAGAATACAACCAAAAGATAATCGTATGCATTGACGGAATTTGAAAAAAAACTCCAACGGGCTGAAAGACACGTACTCAAGGTGGCGCAGGGATTTTTAAGAAGAAATACAAAGGAGACTGAATTCAATACCTATAAAATTTCCCGACGAAATACTATTAAAACGACCCTTGTGTGTAGAAAAACAGCAGGGGCCGGGCATCCTGGGCCCCTAAAACCAGGGGCGGCCCTGAGAAATTGGGTGCCCAGGACGAGTCGGGGAAAAAAGGCCCCTAACGCATTCAAAGCTCCTGACCAAGCGGAGGTCAAGGGGGCCGCGCCCCCTTGCGGGGTCCTAGGGGCAGCGCCCCTGGCGGGGTCCAAGGGGCAGAGCCCCTGGTGGCGGTCCTGCTGGCCAGTCAGCGGGCGGGGGTCAAGGGGGCAGCGCCCCCTTGTGGGGTTCGGGGCAACGCCCCGAAACCTAAACGAAATGTCATAAGTTAATACGTTCGGGATTAACTTCCGTATTTTACCTAAATCAGTCATTCAATAATCAGTAAACTGTAAATCCATGGGCCCAATTTCTTGGGATTTTGAATTTCAATTTCTTCTTGAACGTGAGCGTCCATGGAGCCGGTTAGGATAAAAGGCTTTTGAGAAACGAAATGGGCCCATAAATATATTTAACTGAGTTATTTGTTACTCAAACCCGTGTTATACTCGGGTTTATAACCTAATATATATATAAATACATATATAAAAATGTGCCCCTCGAAAAATTGGGCCCGAGACGGAGGTCGGGTTTGCCCCTCCCCCGGGCCGCCCCTGCCTAAAACATTTAAAACCTTGAGTAGCAACACCAATCACGTTGTTAGACTAGTCTCATTATACGGTTCAATATCAAAAGAATGAATTACAAAAGATATAATGTTTAGTGAGGGTGAACTTGTGAAGACTGGGTCCTAGTGATAAGATATGTGTGGAACAAATATCATATAAACAGGGGTGGATTATAATGTGACGTCGAAGTCACAAGAGAAGATGGAAGACAAAAAATGAGAGAACCAATTACTGTTCAAAATCATAATTTTAGATAGTGTCAAATCACATCCCTCAAATTAGGGAATCTTGTCATCTAACCCTCAAATCGTCCAATAACTTCCAAATCTGATTTAATACTTTCTATTTTAACATTTTTTTTCTTAGATTTTAGTGTGAGGGCTCTATTTGTCCTTTACTTTATATGATATGGAGTCATTTAACTAATGGCTTTATTATATTCATATCTTGTCTTGTAAAATATTAGAGTAAACATTCTCTAAAACCAATGAATAATGATGTGTGGTTTTCTATTAAATCAGCCCCATTACTAGGGGTGTTCATCTTCGGATATCCGAACTTCGGAAAATTTCGGATAGTGATTTTCGATATCCGAATCCGAAATTTCAGATATCCGATCTTCGGATATCTGAAATTTCGGATTCGGATATCAGTTCGAATATCTGAAATCAGGAAAAAAAATAAAAAATTCAAAAAATATATATTTCGGATATCCAAATATCCGAAAATTATCCGGATATCCGAAAAACATCCGAAAATTATCCGGAATATCCGAAAAATATTCGTATATCCGAAAAATTATCCGAAAAAAGTATCCGAATATCCGAAAAAAACTATTTATCCAAAAATTTTCAAAATAGGTATCCGAATCCGAATTTTCGGATATCCGAACCTCCGGATATCCGATTTTTTTGGATATTTCGGATTTTCGGATATTTCGGATTCGGATACAGATTTTTTTGAACACCCCTACCCATGACTCTATCATGAGAGCATTTTTGTCCCTTTTCTTTCATATCTATTTAAACCCTCTAAACTTTAGTCGATGACATTCACTTTTATACTCTTAAAGCTAATACAGTTTAACCATTTGCTCAATTGTCACTTATAATAAGCAAATATGCACCTTAAGCTCTCTGGCGTCCGCTTGTGATTGTGAGATCAAGAGTTTAAAATCACATAACATGTCTCCTAGTCCCTCTACTGTTCATTTGTACTAGTGACATAAGTGGTGACTGTGAGGGTGATGCGTGAGTGAGCAAAATCATACTCACACTCACATAAATCTCTATTTCCTTTTGGTGTTAGTGAATACAAGTGATATATCATACTTAGGCTCTCACCATAATAGTGGTAGCCCTTGGCTTCCTAAATACCTATAAAAAGAAGGCATACATTGAGTCAGATGTATTTTATAATTTATATAGAAGTTATATGTTTTAAGTAACTTGAAACAACAAGTCAAATTCAAATGGCAGAAATAAAACCAAGTTAAAAATAAAAAAGCTACACTCCAAATCAATATGATGTTCAACACAGACAAAAATTTGAAACAATTGCTACTATGTTTACAGAAATCAAAAGCCATAATCCATATGCTTATAAACTCAAACCTTAATTAATACGCCATTCCCTAATCATGTTGATATTTATATGGTCATACAGGTAAATAGTTTAAAACAAAACCTATTCGAATAAGAAAACCTTATTTAAGGGTCTACTCGAATTGAAAAGCAAAACTATTCGTATTAGGTGACAGAAAATTTGAACTTGTTTAAATATACTAAGACTAAATGCAATGCGCACGTAAGCCCTCTTGCATGTCCCAAGTGGACATCTTGTTTACTGGTGGATGCATTGGATCACCATGCACGCTCCTCTCTTTGCACTTCTGGAAGTGCAACCAAGTGCAGTGAGAGAGGGTGATCCACCTCTTTAAAAGTTATTTTTTAAAAAAAAAAAGAGGAAAGAGAATGCATGTGGTAAGGATGTGTTGAAGTTAAAAAAAGAAGAGAGAATACATGTGAGAAGAATGAGTAAAAAAGCTGATGTGACAGTTTTGATTAGGATGCATGTAGTAAATGCATGCTTATACATTGCGAGTAGTCTAAGTATAACTGTTATTGAATATACATCTTAAAGCAAGGAGCGGTGGAAGAAACGGGCGAATGGACTGATTTAGTTAGGTGTTCAAATCTAGAGGATGATTATCTCTAAGGTGTGACGATTATCTCGTATCTCATTTTTGGTTGAAAACTTCATCGTGGTCGGTTTTAGGCAAGGACGAAGCTTAATAGGGGCTGGGGGCCAACCGCCTACACTCTTTTTTCCGTCCGTAGTGTTAATTTTTTTGACCTAAATGTTACTTTTTTTGTTTTAAGTATTGGTTTCGCACTCGCTTTAAAACATTAACATGTATCATAGTTCCCGTAAATTTCCGCCCTCTTTAAATCATTCAAGCTTCGTCACTGGTTTTAAGGCTCCGTGTGTGCTTGGGAGTTTAGAAACCTTCACTGGGTTCTCTTGTGTGCGATTGGCGTGAGTTATCAATGGGGTGTATGAATATATTGGTTATATGGTGTTTTAATTGGTAATGGTATTGTGTATTTCGTTTCATGAAGGGTGATTTATTTGTGTAATAAAGGTATTCTAGGATGGTATTATTAATATCAAAGTCTTCACGTCTGTGAGTCTATGTTGTTTTTTGCTGAAAAAAAAAAGTTCAAAATAAAAGTTAGTTTTCATGAAATGGATCAACATCAAAAGGCTCCTATATTTTTTTTTATAAAAGATTTTAAGTTGGAGTCTCAACTAAATCAAATATTATTTTGAGTCAAGCCAGAAGTTTTTTTAATTTTAGGTTTCCATGAAAGGGCTTCACATATTCGGGTCTTTGGTGTTTTTAGGTGTCTGATTTCTTTGCTGAAAAAAAAAGTTAAAAATTAAAGTTAGTTTTCATGAAATGGATTGACACCAAAAGACTTCTACTTTAGTAATATTCCCTTAATTTCTCTTATGAAATATGTTGATTATAGACTTATCTAAAACAAATATTGTTATGAGTTAAGTCAGAGGTTATCCTAATTGTAGGTTACATGAAACCTTTAAGCACCAAAGATCTTCTAGCTTATTGGTAGCCTTTTAATTTATTTTGTAAGAGTTCCTAAGTTAAAGTCTTATACAGAACAAATATTGCTTTGGTTTAAACCAATGAGCGGGTGAATCAGGTCATCATGCACTTTTCTTTAATCAGGAAGGTGACATATTTGTAAGTGAAATATCATGATGACGGTCTTATAAAAGGGTATGAATATTGATACAACGATGTATGGATGACAACATTTTTTATATTCTTTAATATTAAAAATATATATATTAGTAAAAATTATATAAGTATGATATGATTAATTTGATTTAAGCATATTGTATAAAAGATTTATAGAGGTAGTGTATAATATTAGAGCGGACGTAGTGGGACACGGGAAGGATTCGGGGAAGAAACCACCGATCCGGGGCCGGCCGGGAATACCGGGCCCCCGGAAATGGGGTGGGGGAAATCGGGGTGTCCTCACCGATTGTAGCCGAGCGTGGGAAGGGGGGAAAATAGCCGTTGAGGGTTTAAAAAAAATTCAAACTCTATAAAATCTCACCATTTTTTACATCACAACTCACATTCTTTATCATTTTCTTCTTTCATTCTACAATCAAATTTTATAACCCGAATAACTATTATTTTAAATGTATTTAATCGTTATTGCTTATTTTTTATAACCGTTGTGGTTTTTTTTTAATTTAATGTAATATCTTTTTAATTTAATGTAATATCTTTTTAAATTTTAATGTAATTTTATATTTTATTTTTAATGAATCTATTTAATTTTTATTAAAATAAATCATTAAAAAATATGAGGAAAAGTGAGACTACACCGTGTAAAATGAAGAAAAGTTAGGAGAGCTGATGTGACGCTGACGTGACAATGAGAAAAAGTGGGAAAGATTGAGACACTTCTTTGGCATTATGACCTAAGAAAATGAAATGGCTAAAACAGAGAACGAGGTAACCTTGAGAGGTGAAAGGAAACCCAGGTGCTGTTGGGGTACAGCTGGAATGACAAGACCGTACGCTCACGAGAATCCAATTTTATATAATCTAATTTTTAAAGTATCCTGTTATTTAAACACCACATCTCTTTTATACACCATACTTAAATTAAATCAATCATATTATACTTACATAATTTTTACTTATATATTTTTTTAATATTAAAAACTATAAAATGTGTTTTTATCAATACACCGATGTACCAATATCCATACCCTTTTTAAAGTATCAGTTAAATAGAAATGATTGGTCCACGTAAAAAAGAAATGTTTTATTTTTTTTATTAATATTTTTTTCTTCTTTCTACAGCTTTTCTCTTCTTTTTTATTTTTTGTAAAGTTATTATGTGCGGACTTGCAACGAGTTCATTTCTTGTGTCAAATTTCGAATATATTGACTACGTTAATGTTGTTGTTACACACGAAATAAAGTTTACAAGCGTACTCTTAACAATGTCAATGTTATCATTATGGGTGACCAAAAACCAAACTGCTAACTGAAATCGAATTGTTACTTGACGAAACCTAACCAAAATCAACCGTTGACCGAAAACCAAATTAACCAAAAACCAGATTAACCGAAATCGGTTACGGTTTTGGTTTTGTATCCTTACTTAACTGAATAAACCGAGCCATTCATATGTTTTTATATTTAAATTATTTTTATGCATTTCTAACTTTTATGCTCACATTTCGTTTATTATTTTTTTCCTCAATTCTGTTATGTAATTAGTAATATTTGGTTGAATCTTATTATTAAACTAAACCAAAAAAATATTAAAAACGTGCCGCACAATTAATTGAAACTGAATCAAAAACCAACGAAAAAAGTGGAACCAAAACCAAAGTTCGGTTATGGTTTCTTCAATTATTGAGGGTAGGTTATCGGTATCAATAGAGCCTAAAAACGAATCGAACAAAACTAACCACACCCCTTGTTAGTGGCGGATACAAAGCAAACGGGGGGATAGGCCCACGATCGAATGTTAAACCTGAATTTGAACTTAAGATTTCTTTTTATAAAGACAGTACCTCTACTAAGTAAGCTAATCTCATGCTGGCCGACCGACTACATATGTTCTATTTTTGAGAGGCTGAATTTTTGAACTTAACCTACTTCAACCGGTCAGTTGTTCATGATGCCCTGTTCGACACAATAAGCATAAGATCTTCAAATTCAAATAATTGCCACAAATATTCAATTCAATTCGACTTCATTTTTACGATTTCATTCGATTTGAACTTTCAAGCGACGACGTGTGTCAGAATTTGATGTATCCGATCAAAGCAAAGGAGCATTCGCTAACGTCTTCGTCAAAAACCATTATTGAAATCGATACAAACAGTTCTGATGATTCTGCAGTACTAAATGGTATGGATTATAAAGTTTATTTTGTGGAATGTTATGCAACTGTTTATTTAAATAGTAGATAGTTCATACTCATATAAAGTCCCATCTATGTAATTAACAATAAATAAGCCATCAAAAAGTTCAACTATAAATGTGATTCAGGAAGCTACAAATAAGCACTTGATTCCTTCTACAACAGAGGCCTTGTGTTGGTTTTCTATCTTTAACCTTTTTAAAGATCACATGCCTAGCACAAGCTAAGGGTAAGTTTAGTCTTCGTCCCATCTCCCCAACACCTTTTTTTTTTTTGTGAGATATTACTGAGTATTTTTGTTTGTTTGTTTATTGATAAAAATCAATATGATTAAAGCAAGTATGACATTAGAGATTTGTGTACAAAAATTATGCATTTAGAATAACAAATCGTTACTTGAAACGCTTTTGTCTAGCAACAGCAGGCAACCATCTCTCTCCACGAACCGCTTTCAACTCGGCAACTCTCTGTTCCTCTCTTTTGGCTTTAGCTTTTGCAGCCGCGTCTCTTGCTTCTAACTTAGCCAAAGACCCCTCATATGCTTTTTTTGCTGAAGATATTATATCATTCCCATCTACAACAACTGATTTCAGTTGCTGCTTAAACTGCGGAAAAAAAATAATTAATTAAAAAAAAAAAAAACCGTAACACAAGTTATAACAATTCCATACTGCAAAATATACATGTCAAGTTGCACCTTTTTTGATTTCTCATCAACCTCCACAGTAGGAACTATTCGTGGTCGCTTTAGTGGCCCTTGAGGTTCATCTGGTACAACAAAACCATGAATACATATGTTACAAACCAAATAGGAAAGCCCAATTCAAAAGACTAGTTTGATGGGTGACAAAAAGTCCATTTGGCTTATAAACCCCACGTCAATTGTCCATACAATCGATGCGAGGCAAGTCCCATACCTTACAATGGTTTCGAACCGTAACAATATATTTGGAGGATATGCAAAAAGACTTAAGGATTAGCTTAGATAATGAGAATTCGATGCTCTTACCGACTTGGTTAAAAAGTATGCCAAGCGGAGCATCTCTAAAGAGTCTAACACCACCTCCATTTATGACGGTATGGTTTTCTGCAACTTCTGTGGGTTCTTGACTCACCACTTGTAAGCTTTCCTCTAATATCTCATCCAATAACTTTTGTGCCTGTGGTCATTTACAAACAATTATCTTCAAATCAACTAGGCTCAGATAAACAAACAAACATACCTAGTAAATCTCACTATTCAGTAGGGTCTGGGAGGGGTGGGGGCAAAGACAACCCAATGGAATAATAAGGTTGCTTCTATTATAAGATACCAATTCATATTATAAGAAAGGTTTAAAACAAGAATTAAACAAAGGGGACCATCGGATGACGATGGGTTAGGTGTGTCGTATGAGATGTGTTTATGTAATCCCAGTATCATACTTGATTGTAAAACGGTGTCCCATACATGTCACGATGACAATTAGTCGGGTTTGCCATATTGAACATGTTTAGGTACTCCTAAAATCGTGTCTAGACATGTCATGTTCACAAGTTCTTCATCTTCACCAATATCAGGCATACCAGTTTTTTTATGTTGTTACGAATAATATTGCTCGAAAAATAATCAACTCAGCCAAAAAACTAACTTGAAATATAAAATGCTCAACTAAAATTCTATTTTAAGCTTCTAACAACTTCAAATTACTATTTATTATATTTGTAAACCTGCTGACAAGTTTTTACTTGAAAACCAAAAAGCTTATATTTTTGCCACTGGAATTTTTATATTTTTTGTGCATTTTAACAGTAAAAAACACAATCAGGTTATAAAAAAATAAAGTACAAAAAATTGGGAGAAAAACTTAGTTTTTATTTGATTTTGTACCCTAAATATTCAATAAATCACGTATATAAGCTTGATTTGGGAGTAAACCTTAACGAAATCAACAAATCAATTACCTAACAAACGAATAATCTAACTGTACGTAACTGATAATAAACTACAAATATACGGCAAAACTGTTGAAAAAAAAAACCTTGATTTGGTACAATTTGATGTTCTTGGTGTTCCCTTTATCTTCCCGACCAGGAGAATCGACGGAGCTTGTGGTAGTTGTTCCGTTGGCCACCGTGGACCGGTTTGAAGGGGCGGTGGATGCGACGGAATTTATGGCGGCTCTCCACTCGGCGTCGCCGTCTTCCTCCCCACTGGTGCTAGAATCGCCGCCCATTACGACGGAGCAAGGTTTTTGCTTTAACGGGCTCAATCATGTTTTCTTGCTTGTTTAAACTTGGTTTCAGTCTTTCAGCCAAGTCTTAGGTTTTGGCACGGTTCAAATATTTTTTAACCCAACGTCCCAACATATTCATGTTTGGGCTTTAGTTAATAGTTCGTGTTAAATTTGGATGAAATTTTAGTTGATTGGAATTTAGAAGGATGGTACGACTTACGAGGGTCGAGGCAAGCCATACAGAGGTGGCAAAAAAAAAAAGGGAGCCGGAACCGACAACCCGAACTGGTGGGTACTAACGGGTCCAATTTTTCAGACAAATTAGAACTGGAACCAAAACTGGTTCCACCTGTACCTGGCCATAAATCGAACTGGAACCGGCCAAAACCGGAACCGGCAAAAAACTGGTCGGAACCAGTCAAAACCCGGAACTGGAACTGGTTCTTGACTTTGTTGACCGGAACCTGTTCCAAAAAAACCTGATTTGCACCTCTAAGTCCATATCTTAAGTTTGATTTTTTTTAACGAAAACAGTCGATTGGCTTATATGTTTTTAAAGAAAAGTTCGTACATCAGTCACATCAAACCACCTAGATCTCACCAGTTAAGAAGAAAACCTACCATTGGGAAACCTCCTTGCAATTGCTCCGAAAGAGACTCGAATCCAAGCAGGGCCGACCCAAGGGAGGGGCGAAGTGGCCGTGGCCCAATTTTAAATTTTTAACTTTTAATATATTATATATAAAAGAATTTATATAAAAAGTATAAAACATCAATGTTTATTAAAATTAAGAGGGCCCCGTTTTTCCTTCTGTCTCAGGCCATAGATTTTTTTTTTGATTTTCGGGACCGGCTCATAAGATTTTTTTTAATATATTATACATAAGAAACATCAATGCGAGACTAGAAACCCTTTTTTTTTTTTTAATTTTCTAAAACTAAAACGTGGTTCCTACTGCCCACATCCTTCTAGCAAACGGATATTAAAATTTTTGTTAAGTGTTTTTGAGATACCATTTGGTAATAAAATCATTTACAATTACAAAAAATATATATATATATATATATATACAAAAACAAAAATTAAGTGGGACTCGTCTTCTTCAACTTTAAATACCACCAAACCCGCCCTATTACTACCATGACACCATCCATTACCACCACCATTCACCTTCTATCCTTGTCATCTCGGCACCAAGCACAAAACTTCCATTAGCCATGGTTAAACAAGGGTTCTGGTTGCATTTTGGGTTGTTTGTAAGGGATTGGATGTGTGATTTGTTAGAAAAATTAGAGAGTTAGAGAAGATGAGTGACAGAGTGACAATGAGTTTTTTCACCAAGTTGGAAAATGAGTTTTTCTCGACTTTTGACATGGGCCCCATTCTCTAAATAGTTTGACACTTGAAACTAAATTGAAAAAAAAACTCGTAAATAAGCTCGTTTATTTTTTGCTTGATTGTAAACGAGTTAAGCGACCAAGTTCAGTTTATAAACGAACCGGGCACGAGCAAAGCTTATCTCGCTTGTTGCTCGCTTGATTTCACACAAATTATTTATTAATTTATTGTATATATATTTATATAATAGTTAATATATATCTACACCCAATTATCTTATAGATATTTAACACGAAAAAGACAAAGGCGTAAGAGTAAAATATTCATATTTTCAGAAATAGTTTGTATAATGTGGTGAAAAAATAATAATAACAAATAAAAATATAAACCAAATATCTAAATAAACCTTCAAATCACTCACTTTCAATACATATTTCCCTCTGTCATTTTCTTAATATGCAACAATTTAAAGTTTTGATATTAATTTTAATCTAAATCGAGCCGAAACAGGCACTCGGTTTCTAAAAGAATTGACTTGTAGCATTAATATTTTGCTTAGTTTCATAAATTTGAACTAAACGAGCAGCTTAGTTTGAAAACGAATCGTTTTGTGTTCTACTATACGAAAACCTCATGCATGAAGAACAAAACCTCATCCAAAATAAAGATAAGATGAATGATATATCGATCTTTGAATTTGTGTGTTTGAAAGTTGAAATTGTGACAGAGGAACCTTTTCTTGATCGACAAAGTTACATTGGTTGGACAAAGTTTCTCCTGATGAGCAAACTTGTTTTTCTTGATGGGCAATGTTTCTCCTCATATGAAACTTACTTCTAATAAGCAAAGTTACTACAAATAGACAAAATTTGTTGTGACAAATCAAAGTTTCTATACATAAACAAAATGACTACTAATTCATGTAACTATTGATTTGAGACAAAATAAGTTACAATTTGAAAAACTAAACAAAATAAATTTTATTCAAGACGATCAAATCAATTTAAATGTTAGTTTTAATTCTTGATTGAACTCTTTTGAGATTGTTTTACCATAAATATTAAGGTGAGTCTTAATTGCAAGCACACCAACAGATCCCATCACACATATTCTCCAAAGCAGGGCCGCCTCTGAGAGATTAGGTATTTAGGTGCCATGTGCGAACACAAAAAAATGGGCCCATATGTATGTGTGTGTATGGTAATTCGTTTGTAACAAAATTTGATGCGAGTTAATTTGTTTTTTTTACTATAATTTCAAATTGTAATGAGTTATTGGGTCAAATGTTTATGAAACAAGTTTTTCTTTCAGGTTTTATAAAATTCCTAATAGGGTTAAATATATTTAAAAAATTGGATTGTATATTATAAGTGTTTGTTGTAAAATAAATTAATATCTATATGTATATATATGTATGTATAATATACAAATTTTTTTAAAAATTTATGGCCCCATAAAAAAATGGGCCATGTACGGTCGCATCTTCCGCACTTGCTCTAAGACCCCTACACCAAAGTAATTAATCTCTTCTTCATATTCTTTTTGAGATTCAAGATATAATACGTGTGCCTTTGCCTTCCCTAGTAGTACTAACTTTTAAATAATAACTTGGTAAACTTTTAACTTTTAAGAGAGATTGATACTAATTACTAAATTAATTTGTTGGACACAGTAAATCTACTAGAGCTAAATCAGCGGTGTTTAAAAAAATCCGTAACTTAATAACTTTGTGTATCTATGAATACGACCATTTAAAAAGAGTTGCGACTCGTGATTCATAATTTCATATGAAAAACTAGAAAAAATTAGCTTCAAATTAAGGCCAATTGTTAACGAACTAAGCCGAACCTAAGGTGAACTTTTCTCGAGCTTAAATTATGATTTTATCAAATTAGAATTTTAAATTAGAATAGGTTAATAAATTTAATTTTACTATCAATCTAATATTCAAATATATCATACTATTATTGACATTTGAACATTTTTGAACATTTTATCATTATTTCTTAAACAAGTTAATATAAATTATATGAAAAGAAATATTTTTATTTTTATAAACAAACAAACATGCTCAGCAAAGTTTCATTAGACAGTAGGGTTAAGAGATGAGATGAAAACAAATCTTATATCTATTCTAATAGGATAAACAAGTTGCTTCTAAAGAGACTTTCAACTCGTAATTGTCACACAACTTTCCTTAATATATTTATTTATTTACAAAATTTGAGGCACAAACATAGCATAAACATACTGACAGATGATGCAAACAAACAATCAATGTCACACACGTATTAAATAGAAAACATATAAAAAATAAGCAATACATTTAAACCAAGGTGTATTTTATATTAAGGTGATTCAGATATTTTAGATTTATTTCAAGATTTTGGTTTTCTTAATACCCTTTGTTGGAAGTAAATTAAAATTGATATCGATATGCTATGTCGCTTAAGTTGTTTCTTATGTGTAACTAGGTTTAATCCCTTCGCGCGTTGCGGCGAGTTATTACACTACACTTCCAAGAAAGTGTATTATATATCATTTGTAAAATCATAAATTACATAGCAAAATTAAATCTTTCATCACGAATTCTATACAATTTTTTCATAAAACATAAAATCATGCAAAATCCTCATAAATATGTCACAAAAATATTAGAAAAAAGTATTTTCAAAATCTTTCTTACCAATAATCAATCGTTTGAATTAAAACAAAAACTCAAACCTCTAAACAAATCTCTCAAATTTAATAAAACTAAAATTTCTAAGCAAATATCTCAAATTTAATATCCTCGTCTCTGTTTACTACTTTTCAAATTAAAAAAAAAAATTATGGTGGTACAAGTCTAATTTATCAAAACATCACTACATGAAAGAGACACCTACATTAAACTTGAATAAAATAATTAGGTTTTAAATAAATATATCAATTTTAATGTGGGTTAATATGGACTACATGTTTATTTTCAAGATCCAAATGAACGACCCAGATAGGGTTTTAATGTTTTCTCTCTAAAATCGGGTTTCATATGATACAAAACCTATATGTGTGTATGATTTTGGGACCTACTATCACTATTTTACTATGCATATATTATATATATTTAATTACTATTCCTTTTTCATGGGTTTTAATACTATACAATAATATTCAATTATGTTAAGAATTGTTTTAACTTTATGGTATAATTTTTTCAATGAAGACGGTTAAACAGTTCAAAATCTTGTTGAATTCTAGTAAATTGCATTTGTTTTATTATGATAGTAAAATGGGCATGTTGGCTCGGGTAACGGGTCAAAACGAGTGCGAGTCAGGATGTGTTTAAAACAAAAGCAGTTTGAGCCTAAATGAGTTGTTTTAAAAAAACATCAATTTAGTTAAAGTTAAAATTAGATAAAGGTACATAAATCTTTAATAATTTTATCATCAAATATATTATTAATAATTAACCATTTGAATCTATTCTATTCTCATTGTTTTTAGGTTAGCTATTTTTACCCACATTATGTTAAAATGTTACTCATCTCAACACGTTCTATGCTATTATGTTACTCATTTAAACCCAAAATACAATAATTATTCATTCAAAGCAACTCATTTATGATGTTTTAGGTCCAGATTGTAATGTTCAATCCAATTGTCATGTCTACATGTGACAGTTATTTCTCCTATTATTCCTTGACAATTAGACACATGCCTACATGTGATATTGCCCATAATAGCTTGTAATGTTCACTCCAATACCAGCCTTACAAGGCCTTATGGCCAGTAATCCTCTAAGCCATATCTAGATTTGCAACCATAAGGTCACTCGGAGTGGAGCACGGGAGAGAGCCGGGGAAGAGAAAGGCCGCCCGGGGCCGATCGGGAACACCACCCCCCCCAGAAGTGGGGTGGGGTGATTCGGGGTGTCCACACCGATTGTCGCCGAAGTGAGGAGGGGAAAATATAACCGTTGAACAACGGTTATATTTAAAAAAAAAAAAAAAAACCAATTTTTTTTTCTATTTAAACAACTCAAAAACCAACCAAAATCTCACACTTTTTTCTCTCATCTTCTATAACTTAAACACCAAAATTTATAAAATTTTCAACTAAAATGGAAGGAGGTTCATCACGTGGTGGGTCGTCAACCAAGAAATTTAGAAAACCACGACAAAAAAATGTTCAAACGCCTCAAATGAACCCGTTCAACACACCCGGGTATCATCCACAAATGCCATCTCCGAATCAACCAACATTTTACTACGATCCAATGAACCCGCCTCCATATTTGCAATATTCACCGGGCACTCAACAACAATTCAACCGGTGGGAGCAATTCGATCAACAAAATTTTCAACAACAATCTCCATTTCAAGGTATTTTTTATACGTTTATTTTTATATTTTATTTTTTTTTGTTTATTTTTATAAGTTTATTTTTATGTTTAGACTATCGTGACCATAATCAAGACGACTCGGATTCAAGCGAACATAATAAAAGTGTTCAAGTCGAGTCGGAAGAAGAAGAAGAACAAGAACCGGTTAGGCGACCGGGAAAGAAACCAATTGGAAAGAAAGCACCGGCCAAGCGTTGGTCCGATGAAGAGGAGGTTGCGTTGGCCAGAGCTTGGCTAACTATTTCTGAAAATCCCGATGTTGGTAATGCGCAAAAACGGGATGGTTTTTATAAAAAGGTATTTTTTAACATTGTTTAAGTTAACAAAAAAAGTAACGGTTGATGGTTAAATTTATTTTCTTTATATGTAGGTAACCGAACATTTTCACCATCTCGTGAAGGACAGGTCGAGGACTGTTGATCAAATCTATTCCAAATGGAACGATATGAACGCTTCCATGAAGAAATGGAACGGTTTTTACCAACAGTGTTCAATGAATCGCAAAAGCGGTGAAGGGGACGAACAACTTTTGAAAACGGCCATGAAAAACTACAAAACCTTGGTCAAGTCAAAGGGATTCGATCACATCCAAGCGTGGGATGTGGTCCGCTATAGCCCTTTATGGTGCGACATTCCACCAGTAGGTTGTGACTCACAATCTACAACAAAAAGGCCGAAGCCAAACGAGTCAATGGGTAGTGCGAACCCCCACATCGACATCAACCTTGATGATGACGAAGACATCAACATCAACCTTGATCGTGATGGCCCACGCATTTATTATGAACCGGATAGGCCAACAAGAAATGGCAAAAGATCGGCCGCATCCTCCTCCACAAATGACGATTTAATTCAACAAATGGCGGAATTCAACTCGTTAAACAAAGAGGACAACGAAAAAAGAGAACGCCATCGAGTTTAAAAACTCCGTGTTTTGCAAGAGGAGAAAGAAGCACGCGTTGCATTAATGCGACGACAACAACAGGCTTTAGACGAACAGCAAAAGGCTGTAGATTTAGAGTTTATGATGAAAGACCACTCAATTTATCAAGAACCAATGCTACAACTGATTCTCGATCGTAAACGAGAAATTGCTGCTCGTTGGGGATGGCATTGTCCTTTCTAGGTTTTTAATTTAATTTTTTAGGTTGTACTCTTTTTTTTTTTTGTTGTATTTTTTTTTTAGTTGTATTTTTTTTTTGAATTCTTTTTTTTTATTTTAAATTTAATGAATCTTTTTTTATTTTATTATATTTATTGTTAAAATAATTAATTAAAAATAAGATTTGAAAATGGGGAAAAGTGGGACGACACCGTGTAAAATGGGGAAAAGTGGGGAAAGCTGATGTGGCGCTGATGTGGCAACGGGGAAAAGTGGGGAAAACCTAGACCACTCCTTGTGGCCTAAGTAGTTCGAATCGACTAATTCGACAACCTTGCAGCTTTTGTCGTTTGATCAGAGAAATACAGCCCCGTAATGGTGAAATACAAGTCATATCAAAGGTTCCCTGATATCCTGATAGAGGGTCCAAATATCCTAAGCCTTGCAATATTCCAAGTTATATACTCACTCCTCAAGCTTTACATTAAAATTTTGAGTTGAAAATGACATAAGAACTTTTTGTTGTTTAAGAAATAACTGAAAAGCAAACAATGTGAATTGTGTTAAGGTGTAAGTTGGTATGCTTTAACTTTCAGTGTTTAACGCAGAAACTTGAAGGCTATGGTTGGTGACATCATCATCGTACTCAGTATATCTTACAATTAGCAAAGCTAGAGTAGGGTCTGAGACCCCCGGCTCATGATGCCTGATAACCTACCTTTGGTTGGTGACATGTGGATGCTGATTGCTAAGAGCTGGTGCTGCAACCAGCCATGCCATCTAGCTTGGAACTTTTGGAGCATAAAAGGACGTCATACATATGGATTCGTTCGGGTTAACTCATCATCTAATGTCACTAAGCTACAAGGTAAAACTGATCAGATGTTATATAATAAAACATCAAAACATTAACCCAAAATTTCAAAACAAATCTTTTTGAATCCCAGCAACTAAGTTTGGTGTTTAAAGAAGTCTATACATAAGAATTTTTCACAAAACAACAATACACAGCTGCTGAGAGGAAAAGCAAGCAGAGTTGTTTGACAATCATCTGCAGCAGCTAACGTCACTCAAGTAACACATGAAAAATGGCAACAGAAAAGCCGAATACTCCATTTCATTAGATCAAGAACAAGTTTAGCAAACTTCAATTCAAGAACAAGAAACAGGATTTAAATAGATTTCAAACACCTTTAGCTTTTGGATTTAGAATGCTTGATGAGCCAATCGATGACCGAGTCAATATTTGTTGAATTCTTGCATGAGATCATATAGCAGCACACTTCTCTATCCGTGATAGATTTCAGATCCCTGCATTATCATTCACATAGAAAAGATGTTGGTAATGGTTTAATAAAAAAACATACGCGATTTAGGGAATGTGTGTATGAATATGGTGGTGTTAATTACTTACATCTGATCAGTTAAAGCCTGCTTAGAGAGGGCACCATCCTTGTCAATTTTGTTTCCCAAAACAAGCAAAGGGATTCCACTCAGTGCTGGTTTGCTAAGCAGATCATGAAGTTCACTCTTTGACATGCTCATGTTCTCCTGATCAGCAGCATCAACAACATACCTGGCCCGGGAAAAAAAACTACCTGTTATGACCTAAAAACCCCTTTTAATCTGATGCCCAGCCGGCCAATTTTCCCATTATTGATGCTAACAAGTTCAAAAGTACAAGAGAGAATGAAAATACAAGCTCAAGAAGCACATCAGTTCTCCATGGCTTTAACTCAACGGGGCCTAACTCTTTTATGGTTTATCCTACAGGTGTAAACAAGCCGATCCAAGCTTGGCCCGTTTATTATTTATTAATTATTTAATTATATACATTTATAACTACTTTCATATATATTTATAATTAAAATCATCATATATATTATAAGTTATAACATACATACTATTATCAAATTTTACATATAGTAGTAATTATTATATAGATATATATTTAATATATTAAATACAAATTAGATAAAAAAATATATATACTTGTCTAGCTCACAAACCCAGTCAAGCTTAATAGATGCTTGGGTTCGAACTCAGTTTATTAAATGAGACCTGATATTTACGCCCCATTTTATGATGTGGCATCAGCATAACCAAAATAAAATAGAAAAGTAGTATTCTGTAATGTTGAATATAAAGAACAGAGAGTAGCATACACAATGGCAGAAACTGCACGACAATATCTCTCCCACATGCTGCGAAATCGAGGTTGACCACCAAGATCCCATAGCTTTATTGTTACATTACCTTTAGTAACCTTGCGCATATTGAATCCCACCTGAAAATTAAAATTAGACTTATATGTTACATTGGGGCACACACTTAAAATTTTGTGTGTATTAGATTAATATGGCACGAATTCAGGAATAAACTTATTAACTCACTGTAGGGATCATATCTTCACTATATCCACCAGTCTGAGCAAAGCAAAATAGATCAAAGGCAGTTTCAGCACAAAAGAACAAGATTGATATATAATTGATACAAATGGTGTAATTTACTTACAGCAACGACGTTAACAAGTGATGTTTTCCCAGCATTTTGGAGCCCTATTAAAGAAAGCTCCATTTCTTGCTTGAAAAAGAGGCTGTAACATATGAAACAAAGAAACAAGCTTGAACCTCAAAGCTTAGAATTGAAAGTATAACTGATGATAATGAGGATAACAAAAGCCATTGGTGGTGAATTTTGTTAATTTTTCTGACTGTTTTTTTCTTGTGATTAACCAATTTTATCTCTCCATTGCTAGCTCAATTTGGCAATTTGGGTTGCGTTCTTTGTACTCAAGAGTCTAGACTAGAATTGAGTGGTGGTTTTATTATCTCAATTCATGTTTAGATCGCACAACGGTTTATTTGAGTGGTGTTTCCATATCTCAACTTAGAATTATCTTCAAATCTATCAATTCTAGTGGTTCATCTAACTGGATTTACAAAAAAAAGGGTTAAAGATGTTTGCAGAAAGCTTGCATCCAATTCTCCAATGATTAAAAACTCAAATTTACATTTCCTAATTAGAGAGAAGGATGATGAAAATTGCAAGATTAAAGAAGATAGTGCGTTATTCAATTTGCCTAGCTTTATGTCATTATAGATGGGATTATTAACAGCACTGTAATTATTATTAGGATCAGCACTGATTTCTAAAAACTTTACTAATATAATTAATTTAGCATTATTCCTGTCTTGTATTTAGTATAAGTTAGCCTATTAGATGGTCAAACAAAAGATAGTTGACAGCTTTTATTTTTTTTGGTGTATTTCTATTTAGTGTTTCTTGTTAAGCTCTAGAACTTAGTTCCTATATTGAAAACCCAAAGACACATGAATGATGCTCTCATATAATGATTAAACATGTGAAGTGTCGTATTACAAAGGAGACTCGTTTTAAAAGAATTAAACCTTATGTGGAAGCCAGAGTTTCTTGATAGATAAAGATTTAATCCCAAGTATGATTGAATGAAAATAGAGGAGACATTTCCCTTTGATTTTGTCAAACAATCACTCCTCGGTGACATGTTTTTAGTATGATTAAAAGGCACAATCTAATCCTAGTTTCCCTTTTGTCTGAACCCCATAAAACTTAGTCCTTTGACTGTTTTTTCCAAATCCCCTCTCTTATTAAGATCTATCTTGCTGCAGAAACCTACACCAACACTTTCTTATAATGCCTATAATGCATAAGCAAGAAAATCAGCACTAATATGAAGATAACACAACGTGTTTGACTGTTTTGAAGAAAAAAAAAATATTTCCTAAACAATACATATAGTAGCAATAGTGTGCTCTAGTACATACACATATAGTTACAAAAGTGTGATCTAATACAAACCCTTAATATTTAGGAACCATTTGATTCACTGATGAACACACTATCTGTGAAATTATTAGGAACTATAGTGTATTCACCAGAGCCCCAGATCCTACCAATATCCCTACTATGATTGAAATATATCACCGAAAGACATAAATCATACATTCCCACATGAAACACGAGACAGATCCCCTACGAAAAACTAATTTCACAATTCCAACATAAAATCACAGAAAAGAACACAGAAATCAAAACCCACAATAACAAATTAAGAATTCCCAATTAACAATTAAATCTCAAGCAGAAAGAATCGAGAAAAACACGACAACCTTCGAAGCCAGTTGAGAAAAGCTTCCCATAAACCCATGGCGAATGAGAAACAACTACAGAACGAGATCTACTACACCAAGAAGATCACTCTTTGACGGTCAAAATTGAATTTGACTTGTGAATTGTTGTAGAGAGAATTGAATTGGATGAATGATTGATTGCCCTAAAAAAGACAAATTGGGAATTCGGGAAAGTGATCGATGATTAGCAGCTCAATTTTGCTGTGCGAATTTTACGTGGACCAATCAAAATTGAGCCGTTTTCTGTCACACTTGAATGTTGCGCGTGGTTTACACGTCCTGCGAGAGGTGGTTGATGGATGTATATCGTATAATATGAGTGGTGCGTGGAATACACGTGGGTTGAGAGTCGATGTTTACGTTATGAAGCCGTTTCAAACAAAATCGTATAACATGAGAAGAGATCTATTCGATAATCTTCAAAATTCAAATACATTTTTTTTTAATGAACGACGAAGGTTTCAATCATGTGAATCTATTATTTTCAGGTCAGGAAAACCCTCTGACCCTCTTTCAGACCTCTATTATTTGTGGGAAGGGTTTGAACCCAAGACCTTTCATTTGTAAAAATCTTGAGGTACCATTATATGATAAAATAAATAACTTTTTTTAACAGCAAACGTCCGGTCACTCGGGATCACCCTGGCAAATAGATCCATCTGTATAGATATCACCATCTACATCCAGAAAGCCGTATGCTTTGGAAGAAGCTTGTACAGTTTGGGAAGGGGTTTTGATTGATAAAAAATAAAAATCTACTTCAACCGATATGCCCTTAGGCACGGTCATACATAATATAGAAATCACACTTGAAAAGGGTGGACAATTAGCTAGACCAGCGGGTGCTATAGCGAAATTGATTGCAAAAGAAGGGAAACCGGCCACATTAAAATTACCTTCTGGGGGAGGTCTGTTTGATATCCAAAAACTGCTCAGCAACAGTTGGACAACTGGGGAATGTTGGGGTGAACTAGAAAAGTTTGGGTAGAGCCGGATCTAAGCGTTGGCTAGGTAAGCGCCCTGTAGACCATCCACATGGGGGTGGTGAAGGGAGGGCCCCAATTAGTGGAAAAAACCCACAACTCCTTGGGGTTATCCTGCACTTGGAAAAAGAAATAGAAAAAGTAATAAATATAGTGATAATTTGATTCTTCGTCGACGTAGTAAATAGGAGAGAAAATAGAATTTCTTTCTTCGTCTTTAAAAAAAATAGGAGGAAGCTGTGACACGTTCACTAAAAAAAAATCCTTTTGTAGCGAATAATTTATTAAAAAAAATAAATAAGCTTAACACAAAAGAAGAAAAAGAAATAATAATAAAAATTTGGGTGAATGACGGGAATTGAACCCACGCATGGTGGATTCACAATCCACTGCCTTGATCCACTTGGCTACATCCGCCCCTATACTATTATCTAGTATTACTCTATTTTTCCATTAAAATCAAAAAAGCATATTATTTCTTATTTAATAAATAAAAGTAATAAATAAGCAAAATTGTCATTTTGATCTATTTTCGATTGAAATTGAATTGGAAATTAAACTTCATAAAAGATTGGGAAAAATAGATTTTATAGAAACCTATAATATAAATGAATACAAAGAAAAAACACGCAAATCGAACCAAACTATAAAAAGTCCTTGTTATTTTTAAAGAAACTATGTGAGACAAATAGTACTTAACAAAAAAGGATCAATAACGCCCTCTTGATAAAACAAGAGGGAAGCTATTGCTTCTTTTTTAGTTCAATAACTCCTATACAATCAGACCAAAGTCTTATCCATTTGAGTTAGAGATATATGGATATATCCATTTCATGTCAAAAAAGATCCCCCTTCTTATTTGTATATTGGGTCTTTAACGAGTCTTATTATCTTTGTCTTTGTTTATGTCTTGGGTTGGAACAAATTACCATAATTCGTCCCCGACGACGGATTAGTCAACATTTTTCACAAATTTTACGAACAGAAGCTCTTATTTTCATATTTGCCACTCCTTACTTTCATTTTGAATCCATTTTTTGGAAGAATATAAGTTTATTGAAATTTTCGATTTCGAATTGTATTCCTGCGAAAGAAATAGTGAAGTTGAAAAAACACCTAATCTTTCGAATCTTTGTTGCGGAGTCGATAAATTATATGACCTCTGGTTGAATCATAACAACTTACTTCAATTTTGACTCTATCTCCTGGCAATATTCGTATAAAACTACGTCGGATCTTTCCTGAAACATAACCTAGAATCATATTTTCATTATCTAAACGAACCCGGAACATGCCGTTGGGAAGCGATTCAGTAATTATACCTTCATGAATCCATTTTTGTTCTTTCATTCCAGGTAAAACCTCCTTAAAGTATCAACTAGTAGAGGAAGAACCCTATTAGACAACCCACCCCTTCTCTTTTCTTTTTCACAAAAAAGAAGTTTCCTGTTTAATTCAGATATTAGAAAGATTACCATATATAACACCAAATTTCTCCGCCTATTCTTTCTAGTCGAGCCTCTCGGTCTGTCATTATACCCCGAGAGGTAGAAAGAATTACAACCCCCATACCGCCTAAAATTCTAGGAATTCTTTGATAGTTAGAATAGATTCGTAGACCCGGCCGACTGATCCGTTTTAAATTTAAAAGATTTCGATAAGTCCTTTTCTTATTCCTTCTATGTCGTAGGGTTAAAACCAAAAAATATTTGTTGTTTTCTCGATGTTTTATCACGTTTTTGATAAAACCCTCTCGTAAAAGTATTTGAACAATATTTTGGCTGATATTAGTAGATGCTACTCGAACCACGCTTTTTCTATACATATCGGCATTTCGTATAGAGGTTATTATGTCAGCAATAGTATCACTACCCATGATTAATTAAAATTATTGGTGCCTCTAAATTTTGATATTATCAACATGTTTTTTTTACGTATTTGTTTATGAAGATTAATATGAATTTTGAAAGGTATATACGTGAGACAAAATCTACTATTTAATCTTAATCTATTTTTTTAAATACCCTACTATAACCTATAACCATATCGTGGTCTTATTTTATAATACCTCGAGAGCTAATGAAACTATTTTAGTAAAATTGAACTGTCTCAATTCTCGGGCAATCGCACCAAAACTCGAGTTCCTTTTGGATTTCCTTCTTGATCAATCACAACTACAACATTGTCATCATATCGTATTATCATACCGTTGTCACTTAAGTTCTTTACAAATATGGACAATTACAGCTCTGACCACTTCTGATCTTTCTAGAGGCATGTTTGGAACGGTGTCTTTGATCATAGCAACAATAACGTCACCAATATGAGCATTTCGACGATTGCTAGCTCCTATAATTCGAATACACGTCAATTCTCGAGCCCCGCTGTTAACTGCTACATTCAAATGGGTCGGAGGTTGAATCATATCATTTTTTTATCTGTTTTTTACAATACAATGGGTCGAAGAAAAAAAGAAATATTATTTGTTAAAAAAAAAACCTGCACACGTTATTTTTAAGGCCTATTTCTTTTTTATCCCGAAATTATGAATTGAGCTCGTATAGGCATTTTGGACGCTGCTATTGAAATAGCCCTTCTGGCTATATTTTCTGTTACTCCACCCATTTCATAAAGGATTCGACCTTGTTCAACAACAGCTACCCAATATTCGGGAGAGCCTTTACTGAACCCATACGTGTTTCTGCGGGCTTTACTGTAACTGGTTTATCTGGAAATATACGGACCCATATTTTTCCACCGCGACGTGCATTTCGTGTCATTGCTCGTCGACCTGCTTCTATTTGTCCAAGCGGGTTCAAGTGCCTGAAGAGCGTCTATACAAGTTTAGTGTAACAAATATATACAAATGCAGCAAAAGATGTATATGTGAAGCTTGTAACAACCATCTTTTTGTTTTATGAACTTGAACTTGATATTGATTTTTTAAGTTATTCAAAGGACATGAATATACAAGAAAACGATAGTATTTGATGTCTATTTTTCAGTTTAAGATCTAAAATAATAAGTGAAAAGAGTGGACAATTGATTTTTTAAGTTATTCAAAGGATTCATATATAAAAGAAAACGATAGTATTTGATGTCTATTTTTCAGTTTAAGATCTAAAATAATAAGTGAAAAGAGTGGACAATACAATGTATCACTTGGGCACCAACTACCTTTTTGAGATCGACTGTCCCATTGTTCGTCCCAGCTTTGTCCAGATTGTGCTTTGTTTGTAAACATTAAAAGTTGTCCTACCTTTCATTATAGGGTCATTTTCAATATATTCATATGTAAGACATTGATTTTTTGATTCTTTGTTAGTTTTGACTTGACATGTAGTGTCTGTTTGATATGCATTGTCGATTTTGAAAAATGCATTGATATTATCTTTGATCTTCATTTCTTGTAGATATATCTTTATAGTATCATTTATCTTTGCCCCATATGTTGATAATTCTTTGGCGGATACGTCATTATAGGATAATTGATCATTTTCTTATGTTGGCTTTGATTTTAATCTCTATAGATGTGTTATTGTAGCTTTATTGATCATGACCTAGCACATCGATCTTCATATTTGAAAAATGCATTGATATTATCTTTGATCTTCTTAGTGTGTAATTGACATATATGTGTTATTTAATTATCTTTTGTCAGCAACACATCACGCCAACACCTTATATATGTTAATAATTTTGTATTTATTAAAATATGGAATTTATTATTTACTCAATTAACACCATTGTTATTCTAACATTATTGTTTGGTTATTTGATTAGCATCCAAGACCCTTACAAATATTTATACACACACGAGAAAAGCTAACACAAATATAAGTATATTCGAATAAACCACATTAGAAAAAAATTAATCTATAATGTTAGAGTTCATCAAGCATTAATTGATGAAATCAGGATGGTAGAAAACAGATGCCTTAAATACATAAGATTTATACACACTAGAAAAGGAAAAAAATAGAAAATCTAGAAAAGCATTAGGTCAAAGGGGATTACTGATTGGGTTATCTAAGTAAATAAATATTAAGGAATTTTACACATGCAGCTTTTCATCAATTTTTTAAACATCTATAATCATTATTTAAAAAAGATAAAATATAAAATTAAGCGTTTTTAGTATGATGTAGGTATAAAACATTATCAATTTAAAAAAATTCAACGTGAATTATTATAGTTTCGTTACATGACGTTCACAATATTGAAAACCGACGCTCAAGTTGAAAAGAGAGAACACCATGTTGAAATTGAAGCCAGGTGTAAACAACTAAAACAAGTTTTGAAGTAATGTCCATATGTAAAGCACCACAACCAAAAAGTTGAACGCCATATTGAACGTTGGCACCACCATGGCCAAACTAACATGTTATGCTGAAAATTGAAGCTTTGATGTAAAACATAATGACTAAACTAAAACAACATGTTATGCTCAAAAAAGAAAAAGAAAAGCCAAACGTCTTCTCAAATCGTGAAGTATTCTTGGCCCTAAAACTTGTGACCATCTCCTTCCCACACCCGGCGATCTCCCCCCTTTTCACATCATGAATGTATCTCAACCCTAACGTCCGACCATCTGCTCCCCATGTCTGGTGATATTCTCCTCTTTCTCACATCGTGAACTATTCTCAACCCTAAAACATCCGATTGATCTTTTCCTCTTTCTCTAGTTCGCCGCTGGCAGACATCTCCAATTCATCGAAAGAATTATCACAACTGGTCTTTTTGGTCACGATCACCGATTACAACATCTTCACTAATGGATGCGATATGTATGTGTGTGTTTTAATCAATTGCATGATCATTATATATTCACTATTGGCGCCGGTATGTATGTGTGTTTTTATAAACTAGTTGAATGCAAGATAGGATAAACCCATATGGTTTAATGGTTGATTTTATCATACATTTGGTTTGTGATATCAGCAGTCCCAATTCTTTATTGTCCCAATGGTACTTTGTGCGGAAGTTGTTGTACACTGCCTAGAAAAATTAGCATTAACATGTTATTTAGGTCATTTATATAGGATTAGAACATCATTATTATGTTAAATGACCTAATCAAGACAAAAACAAAGGTTCCAGTAACTTAGTTGGGATAATTAAGAAAGTTGGTTATATTTCTGTAAAGTTATCTTTTTTTTTTTTTTTTTATGCCTTATCATGTCTTGTATTATTAGGCTGTGTTTTAATATTTTATGTCAAGTATTAACTACTTGTAGACACTAGACAGTGATAGTCCAAACTTAGTTTTTAATTCATTTAAATAGAATTATAAACGAACCGAGCGTTCAATGAACCGTTTGTAAACCGTTCAGCGAAAACTTCGCTTATGCCATGTCATTTAATAAATGAACAAGTTTGAACAAAAAATTTTGTTCATTTAGTTAATAAACAAACATAAACATATGCCGTGTTCGCGAACGTTGGTGCTTGTGAACAAGTTATGTTCCTTAATAAACAAATACAAAAAAGAATACTTGTTCAGTTAGTATTCGTAAACTGTTTTAAACAAGCTAAAAGTTAAATAAACGAAAACAAACAAGAGATCTTTTGGTTCCTTTACAACCATCATTTAATAAACCTTTTATAATTATTCCAAGTTTACTCAATGGGCTTTGAGCTCTGGCCCAATCTGGATTCGTTGGCATCTGGTCATCTGATCTGGGTTGTTTGAAATATTTAGTTTTTGCTATCCAGAAACAACACAACTCTCTTTCTATGTTAGTTGGCTAACACTTTTATTTTTTTAGAACGGAAAATGGTGAACGCCATCATTAGGCGCCCCTCACCGACTGGTCCTACGGCCAACATGAGAGATGTAAATTGTGTGACTCAGGGAAAATTGGGTGGTGCTGGGCTTTGAACCCTATACCTCCATTATAGATTCACACCCCCTTACCAATAGGCCACCATCACTAGGACGCTAACACTTTTATAAGTTTAATTTCACCTGTGTTTGTAAATGTATTAGAACCTCGTAAGTTCAATTATCTTAATCACAAAATTGGCCGATTCAACCTATCACTAGTTGAAAACTAACCGGTCTAGGTTCAGTTTGAGGCCTAATTAAGTGACCCCGCGTTAACAATATTGATAAAAAGTTTATCCAATATAAGCTAAGGTTCAATTTTGAAATAATAGTTAATAATAAAAACGTATCAATGAAGTTTTTCTTGCTTTTGATTTGAATAGAAATGTTAGGTATCATTATAATTAGTTTTTCCTACTTTTAATTTTAATAGAAGTGTTAGGTACCATCATAATTTGTTTGACCAGATTCTTGAAAAAATATTTCAATTGTAAAAAATATTAAAAGGATTAGTTATAAATGTTTTAATATGTTATTTCATTCATCGTGTTTTATATTCAGGATATGTAGGAGTAATTTTATAAAATATTAACCAAGTTTTTCAAGTATTCTGATTAAGTCATGAATTTTTTCTCTCTTTAAAATCATTCAACTTTTACTAAGTGGTCAATTTCTTATAAACATTTAAATTTTTTGAAATCAGTCAAGACAAATGAAATATATATATGTGAAAATATACAATTGCTTAATTATTATTTTGTCTCAATTTAGCTTAAATTTAACAATTTTAGAACTTTGTTATTATTTCGTGAATTTCTTTTCTTCATGATTACGTATGATTTCTAGTTAATTAAAAAAATCACTTATTATTAATAAAGATTCATATATGTTTTATTTGTCTCAATTAATATTAAAAAATTTAAACCATGTTTAAAAGAATTGCATATGATTATAATAGCTAATGGAAGTTGAATGACTTTATAATGTCAAAATACTTCAAGTAATTTTAATGGAACATTTAAAAAACTTGATTACTATTTTATGAAATATTCCCTAATAGGCATCGTCACTGTGTTAAATGTTTTAGTTCATTTCATATCATTTTGTCATCTTTTATATATTAAAAATATTTGTTTTTATTTAATTTTTATGTTTACATATTAGAAATACATAATTGTGTTATTTTACCAATGTATTTTGAAAACCACACATGTCCTTTTATTATTTTATATGTATTTAACTTTGTGATTTATATTTTAAATCAATTCGTATTAATTTGTCATTGATTTTTATGTATTATATAATTTTATTATTATTTATTATTATGTTTTACGTATTAAGATCGAGAGTACACAATTATATTATTTAACCATTATGTTAAGTTTTTCATATTTTGTCATTTAAGAAAAAAAAGTAATTAAGACACAAGGATGTGCTAAAAAACACAAGAGGCTGAGAATGCAACTTTTTAAAAGTTTTTTATATTAAAATATTAATGAACTCTTTTTGAAGATAAAAGTATTTGCTTTAATGATATCAATTAATAAAAAATTAAAGTTTTATATAAAAGTTATTAATGTTTAGAAAAAACAAGAGAAAGTGATAAAAAGAAAACATAACAAAAATGGTCATTACCAAAATATCATTCCATTAACATTTTTCTTAACGCGTTTACAATAATATAATTAATTATATATATAATGTCATAAAATCATCCCTTCACTTTTACATTAAAAATTCTTTTTTTTACAAATAACTCAATCCTTGACTACATAACATTACATCAAAATGATTAAATGAAAACGTTAACAAAAACTCCCATGCTTCATCATCACACGTCTTGTTTGTTCAGTCATGTTTGTTTAATACTAAATGATGTAATCAGGCATTGTTGCAATCATCATGTTAACAATATCAATTCACGTTGTGGGCGAATTCATTTTTAAAAAACCTAAATGACACTTTGCTTAGCATCAAAAGAAATTTTGAGATATTAAATGGTTAGGTAGGGAAAAAAAAAACCTAATGAAGAAAACCCGAGAAAACACATCATATAATTGCTTTATAATGAGGCTAATTAGACATAAAAAAATTTAATAAAAACTTAAACGTAACGATAAAATTATATTGCTAAAAAACAAGCTAAAAGAAAATCCAAGGAAAAGGTAGCCCCAATTAGAGGTGTGGATTTTCGACACGACATGAGAACACGACCACCTAACAAAATAAATTCACTTGATTGACCACATAATTTTATTCAGTTTGATTGAATTTGACTAATTAGGTTTGATTAATCTGTTTATTTTCTTTTTAACATGCTTATTTGGTTTTCATCGATTTATTCGTCTTATAACAAAACCAAACTGAATTGAATTTGAATGAAGTCGGTTCGGTTAACAATATTTCAAATTTTGTTCTATTTGATTTTTGGTTTGATATTGTGTTGATTAAAACATTCATGTTTTAATTTATAAAAAAAAGAAAATAAAAATATATTTGAATTTTTAATTTTTAACGAATGAAAAGATTTAGAATTTTGAAATCAAAATTTAAGTGAAAATTTAAATATATAGCTCAAAATATATATAACTAGAAATTTAAATTAAGATAATTTGAAACAAATAAAAATAAATATATTATAAATTAAAATATATATATATATATATATATATATATGTTTTTATTTTTAAAATAAATGAATTTATTAGTTTATTAATAAATTATAAAAAATTATAAAATAAAAAGGCTAAAACATAAAAGAAAACAAAAACAATCAAAGAAAAGAAACAATAAGTTTAATAAAAAGTGTGTATTATTAAACTTAAATAAAAAGAGTACATTGCCAATCAAAATAAAAATTAAAAATAAAAAGAGTATATCATATAGCATGCTATTTAACTACATAAATTGTTACATGAGTTTTCCTATTATGATAAGAATAAAATAGTTAATTTTTTTTAAAATTTAAATACAAAATTATCTTTGTTAATTGGAAATGACCGGATTATTATTATAATACATGAACATAAATGATGTCTGAAGTTATTATTAACGTTTAAGAATTAAGTATGTTATTTACAATATAAATAAATGATGATTTTTGTAATTTTAATTTCTTAGTAATTTACCAACAAATCATCGACATGATCACAAGTGTGATCATGAAATTCCTAAATGACAATATCAATTCACGTTGTAGCCGAACCAACTTTTAAAAACCTAAATGACACCTTGCTTAGCATCAGAAATTCCTAAATGTCACCTTTCATCGCACACAGTTAAAATTCAATTCTTCAAACAATTATGAAAACATACTATAATTAGTGATTATTACTTTTAAGTAAAATTAAATCAACGTATTTTCATTTTCATATTTTGAATATCCAAGTGTGATCATGACTCACGAGTAATCTTCTATTGCTGTATTAATATATATATATATATATATATATATATATAAACATTGACCGAAGCGATATAACTTTGGGAAAATTAACAAAATGTCCATTTGATCAAGTTTCTCTCTTAGAATGTTCATTTGATTTTTTCATGCATTAAAATGTTCATTTGATTTTTTCATGCATCAAAATGTCCATACTTTTTATGGGCGCGGGCGCCCGTAAGTATACAGGTGTTCGCCCACATAGCCAACCACACAAAGCTTGTCACGTCCTATACAGGCGTCCGCTTGTAGATTTATAGGCAACCGCCTATGTCAGAGGATACGGGCGCCAACGCCCATATAGGACATGTGGCAAACTTTGTTTGTTTGGCTTCATAGGCGGACGCCTGTACACTCACAGACGCCGAGCCCGTAATAAGATGGATATTTGAAAGTCAGATGTACATTTTAAGGAAAAAAATATGATAAATAACTATTTTAGGAATTTTCCCTTTAACCTATTTATTGATCATCACAATAACCTGGTTTTTCTTTAAATTTGCTTCAACTTAAGAGGCACTACAAGGAAAAACATGTTTAGACACTCATGATCGATCGGGCAGACAACTTCCCCGTGACACCCCACGCACCCCACCAAACCACCCGAATACCCGATAATGATAAGTAAACTTTTATTAAAAAAACTACCTATTTTTTATTTACCTTTTAACAATAAATCTATCGTATTTTTATTAAATTATTTCATATTAATCGACCTCTGCTTTTTAGATATAATACCTCTTTAAAAATTGGCAGAAAACAATACCTAACAAGGTTTTAAGACACAAGTCCAAAAACATACAATATAAAGGTACAACACATACAACGAAAGGCAAGCCAAATCAAGCTCGGTTTTGTTCGAGCTCATGATCTAAAATTTTTTGTATTCGAACCAGCTCATCTCATCTTGTCTTTACAATCAAGTTTTGCATTGAGTCGAGCTAGAGCTTTGCTCGTAGAAAAGCTCGAGCTACGAGGTGAGCATTAGTCATTGAACAGTCCAAGTCAATTGTACCAACATATTTATCCCAATGAGTACAGAAACTCACGGTTTTGTTTTTACCTTTTTCCATGGTTACCATACTTTTATTATTATTATTATTATTATTATTATTATTATTATTATTATTATTATTATTAAGGTTATTTGCAATGTGTTGCACTACTTCAACAAGTCTGCGCGTGAGATATCCTGCATCTGATGTTCGGATAGTGGTATCCACAACTTTTCAAGTCCACTCTTGTTTTTCATTGTTTATACATTAATACACAAAAAACATATTTAGTGCATATATAATACATAATTTATAAGCTAAAATAAGTAAAATTCAAATTTAATACATTACCAAGTTGTTTAATTGTAAAAAATTGTTTCCAATCTGAAGCTTTAATACAAAACAATTAATAAAACATATAGTATTGAGTCAGCTTAATTATTTATTTTTTTTAGTTTTTTTTTCGTATTTTACTATATACAAAAATATCATTAGTTTTTAGTAATGAATTAGTGATTCTTTTAAATTATTTTGAATAAAAACATGTAAAAAATATATATATGTGTGTGTGTATGTGTGTGTGTGCGTGCGCTTGCACGACCCACCTTAATTGATTGACCGATTAACTCCGACAAAATCAAGCAAAACCTTTGATTTTTTTTCACGATCTTTATTATACATGTACGTGATATGTTATTTTATGTGTTTGTGCAAATTAATCATCGTTTAGGATCTTACGTCAGTATAAGTGTCGTAACGGTAAATAAAAATTTGCAGTGTAACGCAAACTTACACTTGATTTAAATTTTATACGTTTGTGAATTAACAAAAACACAAAAAAGAACGTCCCCTATATTTGTATAATAAAGGTCATGAAATTTTTTTCCAAAGATTTGGGTTGATTTTATCAAAGTTAATGGGTTACCGTAATTAAGGTAGATTAACAACGGATCCTAACCCTATAAATAAATAATTAAAAATCAAACCAAGCCAACTCTGACTCGATCTCAGCTTAATTACATAAGCACAAGTTTAAAAACAAACTTTTTTGAGCCTAACAACACTATAAAAATCACAAAAATAAAACACCATAAGGCACCCATAACACCTCAAGTTGTGCAAATGTTAATAAACAAATAGATGGATTAGTTTATTGTAATTATATGAGTGGGGAGCAATTGGAGTAGAGTAGAGTATAAAATAAAACTATATATGTAGGTGCATATGATGATGATTGGATTTGGGTATTTCATTAAAGTAGAAGGGAAGCATGCTCCTCATATATCTTGAATTATACAAAATGCTCAACATTCTTTATCGGGAGAAAATATATATATATATGCATCATGTTCCTTCCGTATGCATATCCAAATGTTCAATTGCATGGAAGCCGATATGATTGTGTCTTCCACTCAAACCCAAAAGCTGATTGTAGCACGTGCATGGGATGGTATGAGTGGGTTTTATACTTTTTACCACCTTTTACTTTTTTCATCAAACAAAAATTCGGATTTTTTAAAAATATGTAAATACTACAAAATACTTGTTTAATTAAAGACTGATTATTTATTTTTCATATTTTTAAACAGAATATTATGTGATAATTTAATCGAATTAAATTTAATAACTTCAATTTAGATCTCAAAATTTAATATTTCAAACTAAAATCAATTTCAGAAACCAATAGCGCTGATTTTTCAACGAAATATAAATGAACAGTATTTTCAAGTGACATAATTGATTTTTGGACTTCTGATGACATTAGCTATCAAAAGGATGGTGAAAATAAGAAAAGAAATGGATCATCCATTTGTCTACCGTATACTCAAAATTGTCACTAGTTTTACTGGTTGCAACTGTTAGCGTCGAAATAATTTGTTCTTCAATGAAACATTGAAGACGAAATTGCGTAATAGGATGTGAGACGAGTGCATGAAAAATTTTTGCATTTGTTACGTTGAAAAGAGTTATATCAAATTTATATTCATGTTTTTTTTTGTTGTATTGTTTTTTATTATGTGATGAACATGAATTGACCTGAACGATAATAATGGACCCGAAAAATTTATATTCAATGCTTTGAAGCTAAAACATATAAATGCAGTGACAAACTGACATCAATATAAAAATATCTTGCATCCGCCAGACCATGTATATAATAATGTTTATATTTGTGATCTTTGAACAGGGCAAATCTGAGTATTTGAATACGAATTACATATTAATTTTATTTTTTAATAGAAATAAGTATATTTATTACTATATATTATTTCTTCCGTTCATTTTTAATTGTTCTTTTCTTTATAAATTGGATTAACACCAATTTAAATCGGTTATTCGAATTTTAATATATACAAACTGGATTTGAGTTCAAGCTCAAGTTCACATTCAGAAAATAAAATTTCCGATAACTTAGAAACTGATTTGATAAACATCCTATTTCAAATGTCAAATTAAACGGTTGTTATTATTTTTTTTGAACGGCTTATAACACATTAACACATACACATATGACAGAGTCCCTTTGTATTTGACGCTCGGTGCATATATTCAAGTTCACTTTAGAAAAAACCTTACTGCTATGAAAACACCTTGATATTAACTCAATAAATATGTCTGTCTGGATTGATCTACCTAAGACCTTATATAAAAAGGTTAAAAAAAGAATAACTAGGTGGAAGCCTGTAGTGTTGTTGCAGCGTGACAAATAGATCACCCTTCTGTCAGAAGGAAAAAATGTGGTGAGCTAACTCACCTGTACAGAAGAAAACCTACAACCAGAAAAACTATTTCACTCAACACAAAACAATATTTGCTCTAGAAGACTCTAACTAAGCCAATCTCTCATAATAGAAGTAAACACGGTACCATTTTACTAGAAGAACTTTTTAACTTAATCTGTAATATATATATATATATATATATATATATATATATATATATATATATATATATATATATGTAAAAGAAATCCAAGACGTCCTTGTCGAATTCCTATGCGTGATAATATTTTAGGTGATATATCGTGCATCACATTTCTTACAAAATAAGCAAAATTTAGTTACTTTTATTAAGAGAAATAATATATTACAATGCTTCTCAAAATCAAATTATAACCATAAAAATGGTAAAATACATATATAAATATATGTAAAAGACTTTAAAAAAGTATAACGGTATCTTTAATAGTGAGAATAAAACTAAAAATAAAAAAGAAAAAAGAAAAGAAAAGAAAAGAAAAAAAAAGAGAGAGTTGGCACTTTTGTTAAAACAACATTAAAGTTTTCATATATATAAATTTGAGAAAAAACAACTGTTGGATCAGGTTATGCAATCTGCATAATACTTAATTAGATAAGATTTCTTCTACTGAATTTATAGATGATCGAATACTTTATCAATTCTCTCTCAAACACAATAACAATAAAGAACAGTTGAACACATAAATATTTCAAGCTCACTATGTATTTTTTTTCAAATGAAAAGTGTGCAAGAAAACTCTACTTTGATAAGTTACAAGTGAAATGTTATATACTACAAGCTACAACTGTATTTTCGTAAAGATACAAAGATGGACAAACACTAGATACAAACTAATGGTAAATCTACTAGCATGTTATGGCTTGACATGCCAAGGTATATGAATTACAATTAACACAAATGGCTCAATTGTCCTTTACATTAATTACCTATACTATAAAAACATTAATGAGAAGCATCTTTTGCTAATCTGATGGTTGTGCCATGTTGGTAACTAACATAAGAATACTTTTTGATTTGGCTTCGATGATAGATAGCAACTCTGAATCTTTCTTGAATACAAATAACTTTACTAACATTTACATTAAATGACTATGATACAAAAGAGTAATTATGTTGATTTAAAGTATCAGAGTATATTATGCTTTTATGATAATCATCAGAGTGTCTTCTGATAGGCATCTGGCATCAAAACTTCAACATGCTTTATTTGTTTCAACAGATAATGCTAGTCAAAAGCATATTTGTATTCGAAAGCTGATCTTCATTGAAAACCTTAGTATTTTCCTATCCTCCTTTAAGATGTTCCTTTTCCTATTAAAGGAGCCTTCTGTGAGATACTGATCATTGAATCTTCTGATGTCTTCTTTGATGGAAAACAGTTTGCATATGATGGGGAAAAGATATCATAGGAAGTCTCTAGTCTTCTGATATCTTCTCTATTGGAAAAGAATTTGCTTATCATGGAGAGAAGATGTTATCAAAAGTCTCGATGCTTTGAAGTCTTCGGAAGCTTTGTGATTGTCTTTTGTCTGATTGTCAGAACGATAGAGTTATTCTTAGGAAGTATTCAGTCTTTCGAAGGCTTATTGTTCCTTTTTGAGGACATACGACTTTCTAATAATAATTCAATCCTTTCGTTACTTTCTTGGTCTTTCATAGGAGTTGGACTTTTTTGGGTGTGATGTTGCACATGAGATGTGGTTCTGGTATGCACCAACCTTTATTGATCTTCCAATTTATTAAACGAAAGTACATAAATGAACTTAAGTCGAAAGGTTCACGAAATGTTCATTTAACGATCGGTTCGTTTACAACTTTAGTTATCAATGTATAAATCATTTTAACTTTTATGTAAGCGTAATAGAGTTAAGTATATTCACCATGAGTTTAAGGAGTAAAGATGTGTACGTTATGAAGCAAGAAAATATTCCAATTTTTTTTTCACCGTCTCTTAAGATTAACTTACATCATGTTAAACTTAATAATCTCATATATTAATTCAATAAAGCATAAAACTAATCTTTCATGTATACATATTAAATTTATGATATATATATATTTTAAATAAAAGCCGTCTTACTTGTATAAATATAAGCTCTAGAACAATGATTTCAGAAAACCATAAGAAAATGATTTATTTGACAAATTCAAATCCTTAAAATCATAAAGAAATTGTATTATCCACTTTTTATTAATTATATATCGTAGTTGTTGGACCTTGTATTAGACTATATATATTGTGGGTCATGCATATATATATCTTTAATTTTCTTATTCTTCTATTATATATATATGTTCGCTAGGCGTTTGATCCAGTCATATTTTATTCCTTAGTGACAATATAATCAAGACTTTCATATAGAAATCATGAGGAGTACTAAATCTAGAAGTAATTAAAAAAAAGTAAAAAAACAAAATACTTGCTAATTCACCTTGAACTAAATTTTTTTGAACCGCAAATGCCCGGTCACTCAGGGCCACCTTTGTACTTAAAGAACACTGCATGACAACCTAACTCATATGCCTAGAAGAAAACCTCCAACTAGAAGAACCCTTTCACTCAACAAATAAAAATATTTGTTAGCTATAGATAAGACTGCAACCCAAAAATTTTCATAAGAGAATTTAGAGGACTACCACTAAGGCTGGATGCACTTCATACCCTAAATTAAATGATTTGAACTTTTACATGTATAATAAAAGTTGTATTAATGTTAGATATGAAAACAGAAAAACGTAAAATTTGGTTAAATCACAAGAATGAATTTGTGTCGAGAATTAAAAACAACCCTACATGTTTTTAAAAAGTGAAGTCATGAATTATGATTGATTACCTAAAAGGCACAAACATCCATTTGCAAATATGACCAAAATATAACATGAAAACTCAAAACCACAAATACCACCCTTCAACATTCTTCTCTCTCCATATCTAATTTCTTCCAATATCCATTAAAAACAAGACACTTAGCTTGCATATAATACATGCCATTTATAGATCTCATGAATCTTTGTTATACTTATGTCTAGTTGTTGTTATGGATGCTCTCTTTAGGTTTGTCACTCACCAAAAGCAACACCACCCTCATCCTCATCCTCATTCTTTCAACTCCACAAGTAGAACATCTAACTCAAGTAGCTCCAAATCATCCCACTTTATCTACCAACAAGATCAAGATCAAGATCAAGAAGAATGCTTTAACTTCTTCATGGATGAAGAAGATTTCTCTTCTTCTTCCTCAAGGCACCCCCACCAAAACCCTAACCAAAACCAGTACTACTCTTCTTCCCAACCACCCTACCACCACCGGTCTTCCAACACGCCGACACCCACCACCAGCACCACCGCCACGCCACCGCCTTTGTCCCACTATGGCTTTTCTTCCTCCGAACACCAACAATCATCCGATCCCAATATCAACTACTCTTACTCACCGGCACGTGATGTTACCATGGAGTATTCCAATTCTTTCTCCGGCAACACATGGGCTGCCGACCTACTACTCGACGCCGCCCGCGCAGTGGCGGATAAGAACTCCGGCCGGATGCAGCAGCTGATGTGGATGCTCAACGAGCTTAGCTCGCCGTACGGAGATACTGATCAGAAACTTTCATATTACTTCCTTCAAGCGCTTTTCGGTCGTATGACGGACTCCGGCGACAGATCTTACCGTACTTTATCATCGGCATCGGAGAAAATGTGCTCATTTGAGTCAACAAGAAAACTGGTGTTGAAGTTTCAAGAAGTCAGCCCTTGGACGACGTTCGGACACGTGGCGTGCAATGGTGCGATCATGGAAGCGTTTGACGGCGAAAGTAAGTTACATATAATCGATGTAAGCAACACTTACTGTACACAGTGGCCAACGTTACTCGAAGCCATTGCAACTCGCACCGATGAAACACCGCATCTCCGCCTCACCACCGTCGTTGCCACCAGATCGGGCGACGGTGACGCCGTCTCCGGCGGTGGTGTACACAAGGTTATGCGAGAGATCGGTAACCGAATGGAGAAATTCGCCAGATTAATGGGTGTTCCGTTTAAATTCAATGTGATTCACCACACCGGTGATTTATCAGAACTTAGTTTTAACCAATTAGGGATTCAAGAAGACGAAGCTGTAGCGATTAATTTAAACGGCACGTTACGTGCGGTCAACAATCATCGTAGAGATTACTTGATATCCACGTTTCGGAGTTTGAATCCTAAAATCATCACAATCGTGGAAGAAGAAGCTGATTTGGATATCGGTCATGATGGGTTTGAATTCGTGCGTGGGTTTCAAGAATGTTTGCGATGGTTTAGGGTTTACTTTGAAGCACTAGACGATAACTTTCCCAAAACGAGTAACGAAAGATTGATGCTTGAACGGGCCGCTGGACGGGCGTTGATGGATCTTGTGGCGTGCTCGCCGGCGGATTCGACGGAGCGGCGGGAGACGGCGGCACGGTGGTCGAACAGGCTCCATGCAAGTGGGTTCAGGTCCGTTTCGTACAGTGATGAAGTGTGTGATGATGTTCGAGCGCTGCTCCGGCGGTATAGAGATGGGTGGTCGATGAGTTCACCGGAATCGGTTGCCGGAATATTCTTGACGTGGAAAGAAACGCCGGTGGTGTGGGCTAGTGCATGGAAGCCGATATGATTGTGACTTCCACTGAAAAATAATTAAAAAAAAAAAGAAAAGAAAAAAAATAGGAAAAAGAAAAAGCTGATGGTGGCACGCGTATGGGACGGTGTGAGTGGGTTTTATGACATTTTTACTTTTTTGAGGAAAAGGAAATTAATTGGGATTTTTGTTATTATTTTTTTTTTTTTTAGGGTTGAAGAATTGGGTTTGACTTTGATTTAATAGCAAGTGAAGGTTACATATTAGTTTACCGATTTCTTATTGTTCTTTCTTTAGTTTAATATCAAAAAAGTTGTGGCTTCTATTTGACTAAATATGGAAAATTATTAAAGAAAATTAAACAAATTAATATTAATATATGTTATAAGATATATTTTTCTCATATTTATATAAATAAATCTTTATATATTGATGATATTACCAAATCTGCTGTATAGCTAACGAACTCTAAAGAAAATTTCTCGTGATGTGAAGCTAACGAACTGATATGACGTATTGATTTTATGAATTCAATTGTTCATATTACGATGTCATAATTATACATATTAAGAAAACAATACAAAATTATATACAACTAGAATTTTGGAACTGGACGTTACACCAGGTATGATATAGTACATAAAGTGAACCACAAAAATTATAAAAAAAATATTATATACATATTAAACATATAAAGTGACTTAGACATGTAGAAAAAAAGGTACTAAATAGCTCCAAACATGTTGCCTTGCATGTATTTGTTTATATCTCAAGTTGTGTCTTAATTTTGCAAGATTCTTGTAACAACAGGTGCTAGAATTGTTAACAGGTAATTGAACTAATTAAATTATCTAAAAACTATTTGGCAAATAATAATTTGATTAAATGGTATATAGGGAAAGTGAATTAACTAAAAATATCGAATGGGTTATCGGGTTGACGAAGCTTAATTAACACAGTGGAACCAAGAGAAAAGCCTAAAATTTTGAGGAAACAAGAGAAAGAGAGGAAGGATTAAGAGGTACGAGAACATAATTAATTAGACAGTGACGGACTCGTGATATTTTTTTCATATGAGGTTACTTTTTTTATTACTTTTAATACTCCTGAATGTTAACTCGGTGATACAATTTTTGGATAGTGTTTAGTCCATCGAGGCCAGATAGGGTGGGATAAAACATAACATAAGATATTATAATTAAAATATATTGTTGTTTAAAAAAAAGTAAAATCACAATGTCAATGAAATTTTTTTATAATCTAAACATTTTCATAATTTATAATTAAACAATCAAAACGAAACTTGCAAAATTACTTTTCTAGCATTTGACATGATTTCATCGTCCACCTCCTTTTTAATATTTTAAATGTTTATGGGGTAGAGAATGTACCCTAAGATCGATCAAAGGCTATGAAAATAACAAACCAAACTCAAACGTGTGTGCCATGATTTTGTGAAGAGTGATTTGGACGGGTTGCCATGTGTTGGATCGGGTTACCCGGTTAGGCAATTTACACAACACTTACACAAGAATTCTTCTGCAAAATTAATAGATGCAGAATAGTTTATCTATTTTCTCACAAACACAATGACAATAAAGAAGCGATTAACACATAACTACTTCAAACTTAAAGTATATTTCTCTTAATTGTAAAGTGTACAAGACTCTAGATCGAAGCAAACTAGCTAATTTATAAGTGAAATGTTATAAACTAAAAGCTACAATTGTATTTTTATAGGAATACTAAGCTGGACAAATACTAGATCAAACTAATACTTAATCTAGTATGTTGTTATAACTTGACAGGCGAAGCCATATTAATTACAATAATACAAATGATTCTATCAACTTTTATATTTAATACCTAAACTGCAAAAGACATTGATAAGGAAATCTTCTGATGATCTGATGGTTGTACCTTATTTCTAATTATCACTGAAATGTCTCTGATTTGGTTCTGATCACAAAAAGCATCTCTACAAGTTTCTTCAATGGAAAAGCAACATTAGAAGAGGAATCTCTTTGGAAGTCATTATATTGGAAGCTGTTGAGCATTCTCCAAGTCTCATCAGCATTGAAAGTCGTTTGTAAGACACTGGTCTTCCAAATAATTGAGGCATGTAACTTGATCTTACCCTCGGAAGACCATATAATTGAGACTTGTAATGTAAAGCCAAGTTCGGAAGCTTTGTCTTCTGTCTTGTGTTCCAAAAGACACTGTTTTCTTCAGGAAGTATTCAGTCTTCCGAAAGATAACATTATCTTTCCAATGCTTGCTTTGGACTTATGGGAGATTAGTGAGGCCAATGAACTTAAGATATTTTGGGAAACACCAGTTTTTCTGATCTTAAACCATATCCTGATTTTACATGTTTATTATGATGTATGAGAACAATGATGGTTGAATGTGTGGAGAAGCATGATTAGTGATGTAGCGGTGATTGAGTTGAATGAAAAGTGTTTAGGCTCAAGAAAAATGTAAAAATTGAGGTATTTTAGTTTCGTATATATATATATATATATATATATTTATAAAAGTTATGATCCATAAATTTTTTTTTTAAAAAAAAACAAAATTAATGAATTTGGCTACATCTACATAAGTTTAGTATGAAGTGGGTCTCATTATTTGAAAAAAAACCCCATAAACATGAGTTTTTTTTTAAGAATACGAGAGTAGCACTGTAAACGATCCTAAAAACAAAAATAGTCACATATTCGTGTTCGTTCGTTTAACATTTAATTTGTTCACGAAAGCTAACTGAACAAAAATTCGTGTTCGTTCATTAAGAAATTCAACTTGTTTACAAAAATAAACAAACATATATTACTGTAAAAATAAAAATCATCATTCTAAATCTCAAATTATATGCATAATCATATTATATAAATACAAAGTTGAACATTTAACATAAAATTAAAAAAAAAATAATTTTCTTAAAATAAAGAAAAAGTTAGAAATAATTATCGTAATGAAATTACTATAAACCAATGTTTAAATATCTAAATTTCAAATTATTATGTTATTTTTGCAAATACAAATTACGGATGAATAGATTTTTAGTTTAAATGTTATGATTTATAGCTAAAAATAAAAAACTAAGAACATAAAATACATTAAAAAATAAACATATATAATAAATGAACATAAATGAACATAAACGAACATGTTACAAAACGTTCGCGAACTCAAACTAATTAATGAACATGATGTCTGTCCATGTTCGTTATTTCTTGTTTAGCACAAGCGATCTGTTCACAAACTGTAGAACAACGAAACAAAAACCCTTAAAAGATTGAAAACATATAACCTGAACAATTAGTACCCTAAAAATTTGGAGGCCTTAGGCCCTTGCCTAACATTTTAAGGAGATGAGTTGGCCTTGATGCTTACATCTAGTAATAATAAGATGTAATGGTCCATGATTTTTGTGCACGTCGTGTGTTATGGCCCCTATGACATAAGATAAAACGTGCATGAAAATGTTAATGTATGATAACATTATGATAATGTTATTATGTTATGCAAAATGGCTAGAGTTTGGGTGATAAAGTATGATAATAAGTTTGTACGAAAGTTTTGATGTTATAATTTACATGCGGATGTTGTTAAGAAAATGTTTATGTTTTGAGAGAGACAGTATGGGTATATTTGATATCAAAAATGGTATAATATGAATGCATGATGCCATGATGAATCATAAATGTATGTTTTCATGATGAATCAATGATGTATGTTGTCATGACAAAGTATGATGTTAATATGTGTTTCCATGTTGATTATATGAACAGTTAAGATGCTATAATGACTTAGAAATAGTTATTATAAATATATCCTAACAATATATACTTTTGATTCTTACGTTGGAGATTACTGATAAGGAGTAACAATGAAAGTGACAATGTTTTGATTTTATTTGCAATTGTCGGCTATTTCAATTTTCAACAAACTCATCAAGTCATCATCGAACCCTTGGTGATCGGGTATGGATTTAAACATGTCAAATCATGCATAATATATCCACTTATTTCATGATAGTTTGAACTTGTATGTTATTTGGTTTTTGATGGGTTAGATGAAACCGATCATGTAATTGGTGTTTTGACTTTTAAGAGTGCTTGTACGAAGTCCAATCTACTTTTGGTGGGTAAGATTTTTTTTAGATTTTTCCAGATTTGTATTCGGAGTGTATGTTCGATAATTTTTCTAGATGGTGGTTGTGGTTGAAGATATAGAATATAAAGATTGCTGATAAAGGTTTTTTTTTTTTTTTTTTTTTTTTTTTTTCCAAAAATCTAAGTTACAAACGATGCCTATTTACTACAACTAACAATTATACCAATTTAACTCACTTATCACATAGTTATCTAGACGAGGATGGTGTTCTATCCCAGGGAAAGAGAGTATTTTTTTTTTTTAAAATGACCTCTAAGTCAAATGCAAACAAACATAATCATACAAGACACATAAGGTCTGCAATTGAGCTGAGCCAGGCCTGCCTTGAGCTCAAGCTTGAAATTTTTCAAGCTAAGCCTAGCTGACTAAAAATTTATTTCGAGCCAAAAATTTAAGCTCGAACTCGTAAAAAATCTAGAGCCGTGAGTAGCCTCATATTTTTCTCTACTTTGCACATCATGTGTGTAAAGTAGAAGAAAAAAGAGTCTATTTGAGCTATTTATTTGAAATCTTAAAAATAAATATGTGATACATATTAAAATTGTATAAAAACTAGGTTTTAAATAAATAAATAAATTTTAATATTGTGTAATATGGAACACTTACTTATTTTCAAAATTGCAAATAGAGGATCCGAATATGCTTTAAGAGTTTCTTTATAAGATAGAGTTTTTGTTAACAAATCTAACATTATAATAAAACAAAATGAAAAACAAAAACGAAAAATGAAATTGATTGATAATAGTCTTTAAGGCATTGTTGCTATACTTCTACATAACATCTTAAAAATCCTCAACCTTAATCCTACATTATAAAAAATTACTATCTTGAATCTTGTCAAATCATGCATTGAATTTCAAATCGAATTTTCAATTTGTGATTTTCTAATTCGATTCGACTCAGAATCATACATATTGTAAAGACCAATAAAGGCTGATACTCACCAAACTTCAATTTTGTCTAAGTATAAGAGACTACACAGACAAACAGCCTTCAGAAGGAAGGAGTTACTCTTCGGAAGCAATATTACTTCCGAAGGGTAACCAACTCCTACTGAAGGCTGTACAAGACAAACACTTCGGAAGATTGATACTTAGAGATAAAACTTCAAAAGCTTCCGAAGACCAACAGCTTCCGAAGATTCTCTTTTGCACCAAAGACAAAGACAAGGACTTCCGAGGTTTATCCTCTGACAAAGACTGTAGCTGATTACTTTCATAGTACAAAAAGGACTGACACAAGACATGCTGGTCTGAGTAAAAACAAAAAGAACATACCGATAGTCAGACAACACCTTATTTCTCTTACTCAGCATTAAATGCAAAAGATCATCTGAAGCCTTGAAGATCAACAGCATTAAATGCCTTTTGTATTTAGCTAGTCTTTTGTTAAGTCAGTGTCTATATTTGTAATAATTGTAATTGAGTGTCTTAGCCTGTTAAGACACTCTACATACTAGAATAAGCTTTACTTTATGTACTTGTCTAGTATACTCAACTTGTATTCATACGTGTATACGGTTGTAGCCTTAGCTATATAACCTCGCATTGTAAAGTCTGTAAGTGTGCTTGTCTGTTTTACACTTGTAATACTTTGAGAGAAATATATCTTTGAGCTTGAATTTACTTGTGTGTTCTTAACTGTTATTCAAAGATTATTTGTTTATCATTGAGTGTTTGTGAGATCTTTCTAATAGACATTCCGCATTTATTAGATTATTTGTGAGAAGCTCTTGTGTAAGTGTTGTTTGAGATAAACAACCCGATCCAACAAGTGGTATCAGAGCCTTGGCTCTTGAACTTAAGTGACTAACCATCATTAAGTTACCAGTTCTTCTAGAAATCTCACTACTTCAAAACTTATATTCTGCCTGTTTGCTCAAATGGCTGCACTAAACAAACACGATACAGAAAATGGTACTCTCAACAAGCCACCAGTGTTCACTCCTGAAGACTACGACACATGGAAAGTCAGGATGGAGGGATTCATCAGGAATCAGAACTTCAAACTCTGGAAGTCGGTTCTTGAAGGGCCTTTCATCCCAACTGTTCCTGCTGCTGGTGCTGGTGGAGCTCCTGTGCCAAAGGATCCATCCCTCTATTCTGATGAAGATTACAAGAAAATGGAAGTGGATTCGAAGGCTTTGTGGCTCATCCAGATGACAATTCCTAATTCAATCATACATGCATTCAAGAATTGCAAATCTGCTCAAGAGCTGTGGAATTCTCTACAACAGATGTATGAAGGATCTGAAGATGTCAAAGAAAACAAGAAGGACATGCTGAAACAGAAGTTTGAAAACTTCTATCAACAGAACAATGAGAAGATGACTTCTCAATACCTTAGATATGTTCAGCTTGTTGATGAGTTGGTAGCAGCTGGTGTCAAGATGGAGAACCAGGATGTGATCAGAAAGTTTCTTATATCACTTCCTCAAGCTTGGAACATATACTCAGTAGCCATCCGGAGGACAGAAAATTTAAGGACTCTAAAGCTGAATGAACTGTTCGGTATACTCAGTCCATATCAGATGGAAATAGATGCTCAGGAACCTAAATCGACTAATGCAACTCTTGGTTCAGCAGCACTCTATGCACTTATCAACAACCCTTCTTACCAGAATTATCAACCCATTTACCATCCTACCTCTACACCCATTGTTAGCTCTCCTGAAACACCAACACCAACTCCATCAACCACACACACAAACCCTTTTTCCAATCCAACTCCACTTTTAACATCTGGACAAGGAGCTTTCATGGCTGAGGAAACTAACTACTTTCATCTTTGCCAAGAAGACTTAGATGGTATTCCTGCAGATAATCTTGAGGAGATGGACATCAACTATCAGATGTCCATGATCTCCTATAGAGCAAAGAAGTTCTACCAAAGAACTGGCAGACAATTCAAAAAGCACAATATGAAGACTGAGTTTGGTCTTGACAAGTCCAAGCTGAAATGCTTCAACTGCCAACAGTTAGGTCACTTTGCCAAAGAGTGCAAGTCCACAGGAACTCAACCATCAACTTCTGGGTAATCAAAACAAAGACCATCAAGCTCAACAAACAATGCAAACATTGCAGAGCAAGATTTTGCATATTGGAGCTTTCAAGTTGAGGATGCTTCCATTTCCAACAGTGCATTGATGGCAAATGACTCTACTTCCTCATTCGAGGTAACTGATGACATGTGCACACCTGAATGTTTAGAGAAGTTAAATGTTTTTAAAAGAATAAACTCTCAACTCTGTAATGAACTTGAGTCATTACAAGTAGTCAAGGCAATTTTGTTTGAATGTGAAAGAAATTACAAAGAAAAGATTGAAGAAATGGAAAAGACCATTTCTAGCTTAAAACATGAAGACACTAACAAAATGTGTCAAATTAACAATCTTTTAGAAAGATTAACTACTGCCAAGACTGAACTTGTATTGGCTGAGTCTTATAGAGACACATTTTTAAGCCAAGGTGAAAAGTATGAGAACCTTTTCAGAATGAGTAGCACAACTGAATTGGTGAATAAAAATATGGCTGGTCTGGGTTATAAAAAAAGTAGAGCCTCCATCTGCCTATACTCCTATAGTGGAGATCAGGTGTAAACCAGTAGTTGACCTTGTGTATGATGAAGAATTGGACATACACAAGGTGGTCCAAACTGATAATCTCTCTGATCTAAACCCAAGTAACTCAACATGCTCAGATGAGGATGATACTCCCATTAAACCAGAAACAAAAAAATCAGCTTTGAAAACTAAGAAAAGAACTAAGAAAACTAAGAAACATTTATCAGTTTCTGTCAAAGCTAAGAACATTCAAACTGGGAGTACCTCCTCAGATGAATATGTTACTTGTCCATCTGACAAGTCCAAAAGGGATAGATCAAAGGAGAGAAAAGTCCTTTTTTCAGAGAAAACATGTAACTTCTTAAACCAACAAGTCTGTTGGAACATTCAAATCATCATCTTCTGTGAATCAAAGCTCAACTTCCTTCAACAACCATCAGCATCAACAATTTTTAAACAATCAAACTGTATGTTTGATGTGTGGTGACAAAAACCATTTTGCTGCTGATTGCTTCTATAATCGAAGAAGCAGAATGTTCTCTGAGAAACAAGAAAGAAAGGACAGTGGTAGCAAGTCATCTTCTTCTTCGGAAGAATCAGGAAGAAACTCAAGAAAAAAAGTATCGGAAGCAAGTACTTCTGATAGTCGGAAGAAACAAGACAAGAAGGGTTTCAAAATGAATGCATCGGAAGCAAGCACTCAGAATAGGAAGGCTTCCGAGAAGAATGTTACGAAAGATCCTAAAAGAAAGGCTTCCGAAGGAAAAAGAACCTTGGAAGCACATGAAAAGAAGGCTTCTTACAAACCAAAGAAATCTTTTCCCTTCGGAAGAAGAACTTCAGAAGCAAAGTCCAGTTGGTCAGCAAAAATCAAGTCATCAGAAGGGAAGACAAAAGGTGCTTCCGATGACTATCAAAATAATCAAATTCTTCCGACAACCTCAAAAGTCAAACATATTTGGAAGAAAAAGTAAATAGCTGAGCCATGTGTTCAACCACCAGTTCCACCATCTTCAAGCACATCATCTGTTCCATCTAGGATGATATCTAAGAAATTTACTTACAACGATGCAAATGGAAAACCCAAGACCATATGGGCTTGGGTTCCCATCAGAGACTAATTCATTTTTGTCATGTGCAGGGGCAGCAGGAATGAAGGACCAATTTGTGGATTGTTGATAGTGGCTGCTCTAGGCACATGACAGGCAATAAGACTCACCTGCACAAATACGAACCATTCTTTGGTGGGTCTGTTGCATTTGGAAGTGATCCAGTGGGAGGATACATCACAGGTAGGGGTACAATCACAAACGGCAAGGTAAGCTTTGAGAATGTGCATTTTGTAAAAGAACTAAACTACAATTTACTGAGTGTATCACAGGTGTGCGATCAAAAACACAACATGTTGTTCACTGAGCATGAATGTATAGTTTTAAAACCTGGTTTTGTTGTACCAAATTAACAAATCTTGCTCAGAGCACCAAGGAAGAACAACATGTATATGTTAGACATGAGCACAGCTACTCCACTTAGCAATATAAGTTGTTTTCTTTCTAAAGCTTCTCTTGATGAGACATCTCTTTGGCATAGGAGACTTTGTCATGTAAACCTTAAAAATATGAATAAACTTGTCAAAAACAATTTAGTAACTGGTTTACCATCAAAAGAGTTTATTTGTGTTGATAAATGTGTTGCATGTTTAAAAGGTAAGCAACACAAAACATCTCATCATGCCAAAGAGATAAACTCAATCACAACAGTCCTGCATTTACTCCACATGGACTTGTTTGGCACCACTAATGTTAAAAGTCTTGGTAGAAAGTTATATTGCTTGGTAATCACTGATGATTTCTCTCGGTACACCTAGGTATTTTTCTTAAGTACCAAGGATGAAACTGCTGAGACCCTAAAGTCATTCATACTTAGGGTGGAGAATGAAAGTGATCACCATGTAAAAATACTCAGATCAGATCAAGGAACAGAATTCAAAAATCATGTTTTAAATTCTTTTTGTGAATCTAAAGGTATAACTAGACAATTTAGTGCTCCTAGGACTCCACAACAAAATGGTGTTGCTGAGAGAAGGAATAGGACACTAATTGAGGCTGCAAGGACCATGTTGTCTGATGCCAAACTTCCAATAACATTTTGGGCAGAAGCAGTCAACACTGCATGTTATGTCCAAAATAGAGTATTGGTAGTTAAGACACACGGAATGACACCTTATGAAATTTGGCATAAGAGAAAACCAATGATTTGATTTCTCAAACCATTTGGATGTCAATGCACCATCTTGAATACCAAAGATCATCTAGCCAAGTTTGCTGAGAAATCAGCATAGGGATACTTTGTTGGGTACTCTTCTCATGCAAAAGCATATAGAGTATACATCAAAGATTCCAGGATTATTAAAGAGTCTGCAAATGTTCAGTTCAATGAACATACTATCAATAAGCCTGGAATTGGTCCCGATTGGTTATTTGATCTTGATAGCTTTACATCTGCATTTAATCTTGTGAAAGAGTTTGTTCCAGATTTACAGACAACTACCAAAGACTCCTCCCAGTCCACAAGAGAAGAAGACTTTCGTGTTGAACTGCCAATAGCTTCAAGACAAATCTTGGCAGAATCCACTTCAGCACACAATGATGTCTCTCGGTCTGAGACAGTGAACACATCTCATGATGTCCCTTTATGTGATTCTACTTCAGTACCAATAAGTCAGGAAGAAGATGCGAGTCCCTCAACAGTCCAATCAGGTCCAAACACTCTGGAAGCTTCTTCTCCCAAAGAAAATGACCCCACAACAGTCCAATCTCAAAGACTACAAGATTTTCCAGAAATCCAACTCGAGGTAATACTTCCAAACCTCGAGGCAATCTGAATTTAAATTCTCAGCTGGATGTGATTCCTAGAACTCGCATTCACAACACTCATCCAGTTGAGAATATTATTGGCAATGTTGAAGAAGGTGTAAGAACAAGAAGCTCTTTACATGAATCAAACATATGTTTGTTTTCCTGCTTTCTATCCCAAGTAGAACCAAAGAAAGTTGTTGAGGCATTGAAAGACAACAGTTGGGTAGAAGCCATGCAGGAGGAGCTTCTTCAATTTGAAAGGCAAGGTGTGTGGAAGATTTGTCCTTTACCTAATGGCAAGCATCCTATTGGAACAAAATGGGTGTTCCGCAACAAGAAAGATGACAAGGGTGTGGTGTTCAAAAACAAGGCGAGATTAGTTGTACAAGAGTATACACAGGAAGAAGGCATTGATTATGATGAAGTTTTTGCTCCAGTTGCAAGAATTGAAGCAATCAGAATATTTTTAGCCTTTGCAGCTGCCAAGAACTTCAAGGTCTTTCAAATGGATGTGAAGAGTGCCTTTCTTTATGGAAAAATTGATGAGGAGGTATATGTGTGTCAGCCTCCTGGATTTGAAGATCCAAAGTTTCCTGATCATGTCTGCAAGCTTGATAAAGCTCTATATGGGCTGCATCAAGCTCCAAGAAAATGGTAAGAAACTTTATCTTCTTTTCTGTTGGCTAACAACTTCAAGAGAGGAACAATTGACAAAACTCTCTTCTTCAAGAATTCCAATCAACACATCATGCTAGTTCAAATCTATGTTGATGATATTATCTTTGGTTCAACCAATGAATCTCTCTGCAAGGAGTTTGAATCACTAATGAAGTCCAAGTTTGAGATGAGTTCAATGGGTGAACTCACTTTCTTTCTTGGACTCCAGGTGAAACAAACTCCTTCAGGAATTTTCATTAGCCAATCAAAATATGTCAAGGACATTCTTGCAAGGTGTAAACTCTCTGATTGCAAAGTTCTAGGAACTCCAATGTCCAAAACAACATCTCTTAGCCCTGACCTTGAGGGGGAGGATGTTGACCAACATCAATACAGAGCCATGATAGGTTCCTTGATGTATCTCACAGCAAGCAGGCCAGATATCATGTTTGCAACTTGCGTATGTGCAAGGTTTCAGGCCAATCCCAAATTTCACACATGCTTGCTGTGAAGAGAATCTTCAGATACCTAAAGGGTGCACCAGGTCTAGGATTGTGATATCCTAGAGATGAAGACTTTCAGTTCATGGCTTATACTGACAGTGATTATGGAGGGTGCAATATTAGTAAGAAATCCACATCAAGAGGATGTCAATTTCTTGGGTCCAGACTTGTGTCTTGGCAATGCAAGAAGCAATCTTTTGTTTCTACTTCTACTGCAGAAGCAGAATACATTGTTGCTTCTAGTTGCTGCGCACAGGTTATATGGATTCAAAATCAGATGAAGGATTATGGAGTAGAACTGTTCAATACTCCTATTTAGATAGACAATTCAAGTGCAATTTCCATTACCAACAATCCTGTCAAGCATTCAAAAACCAAGCACATTGATATCAGGTATCATTTCATCAGAGATTGCGCAGAGAAGAAGCTGATTCATCTAGTCAAAGTTGATACAGAGCATAATTTGGCTGATCTCTTCACCAAAGCATTTGATGAAGGAAGATTCATGTCACACCCCGAGCCGACGGGGTAGGATCGGAATCCCTGTCGAGCGGAAGGTTCGCGGGGCGCGATATCGTGAGTGATAATCGGAATGATCAGATTGTTACATTGCACATGATATATAAGTGAGAAACTTTCTAAAATAAAATAGAATTACAAAGTTAAATTACATCAGTTAAGTTTATAATTTAACAATTTAAATCTACTATCACATCATAAATCTTCTATCTTGTATCTGCACAAGATATACGAAATAACTGTGTAATGATGCTTCAAAATATGCAGATCCAAAAGCTAGGTCCTCTATCCGATAACCTAGTCCAAAGAAATAACTCTTCAGTTGACCTGTTCGTCACCTGAGAAGTCATGCAAAAATAAAGTCAACACATGGTTGGTGAGTTTATTAAGTTTTTTACAAAATGAATTTGAATAACCTTAATGACAACCTTAACCTCACCAGTAACCACCTATACCATCCAGCTTAGTATGCTTATATATAGGGCATATGTAGGGTCGAACTTACCGCCCGCCCAGCCACCGTCCCACCACATACTAAACCACATGATATATTGTTCCTAGTGATAATTAAGCATTTCATTCCATAGCTTTGATTCCATGATATATGATTCATAGCATTTGATTACCCTGAAAATGTTTACCTTGATCCCCCGAAGTGACAACCTTAACTTCATCAACAACCACCTATGCTATCCAATCAAGTATGCTTATATATAGAGCATATGTAGGGGACAAGCCCCAGCCACCGTCCCACCACATACCGGATTGCTTAACGTATTGTTATTAATGATAATTAAGCGTTTCACTCCATTCACCTCTGATTTAGATTCTGATTTCCACAATTCGATCTACCTTTGATCCTCTTGAGTTCATCATAGTTACAAGATTTCCCAAAAGCAATTATAGAAATATAATGTTAAATATTTAATGAAACAAATAAATAAACATTTAAAATGCAACTAAGACATGATGATTGGGTCTTGTTTGACTCAATCAATTAGACTTAGTTATTGGTGGTTGTTCAAGTTGTAACCTCTCACATGTGACCCATACCAGGCATAACTCATAAGGAGTATACCTAGGCATGCCGGGATTTTAATGATGCCCATACAGCTTGACCCAATGGTCTTCTGTACCTGAAGGGACTTTACGGATATCCTTTGATTCTTGGTCTATTTCATTCTCTTGATTTTTGATATTGAATTCATTTGATAGTTCACGTTATTGCCCATATAGCTTGACTACAAGAGTCTATTATACCTGAAGGGACTTTATGTGTGTTACACGTGGTCTTGATTCCCTATACAACTGACATCCACCTTAACTCAAATATTAATGATTTCATTAGATTGTAATGATTTCATTATTACAATGATTCACACACATTTATGATTTCTGATTCCTTGAGTCTCTTGATCTTGATATGTAGAATTTCCATGATTCACAATGATAATTGATTCTTGATTATGATTCTTTGTTCTCAGATCCAACACTGAATTTGGTTTCCTTTGAATATGATCTTTTGTTTTAGTTCCTTTGATTCCACTTTGAATTTAGATTCTTGAATTTGAGCTTGATGGACTAAAGGTTTGTTTAGAGTTTAGAATTAAAATATTACTCATAAGAGTAATTTAATTAACTTGATAATTTGATCTGTATATTAATTACCTAGACAGGAGTCTAGGAGTATCAACAAACATAAAGATATGACATATGATAAATAAAAGCATATAAGTAAACAATTTAAATAAAACAGTTTACGCATGCTTCTGAGCCCCGCGTTTTAAAACAAAATGTTAGAAAATGGGCAATGAACTCACCTGTATTGCTATGTAAATGTTTTATCACAAAATGCGTGCTCTTGTTTGTAGACTATGTGTCTTCAGTTCCTGAGTTGTTTTAGAAGAATTTGAATACTATAAGTATGCGTATTAATAGTCGTATTCTAAGGCTTGATCTCGGTGTGTGTAACTAAGTGTCCTAACGTACTAAGTGTCCCTATGATCTAATTTAACTTAGTTACCCTTTTTAGACCCAATCCCATAATTAATTATATCAATTTACTTTTATAGATTTTACAAAAATTTGTGCAGAGTCGCCTTTGTACTTAGTTCAATTCCAGACAATTATATTGTCTATTTACAACAAATCCCCAAACAATTAAATCAAAATAAGTATTTAAATCAAAACATTACAATTAACTTCCATTTAATTCAATATTAAGTCAAGATCATTTAATAAAATCTAACAAGTTACAATTAGGTTTCTTTTATTAAAAACTCATTACTTGAGTTTAAGTAGCATTTAAATGTGTGTTGGGTTTAACTAAGCCTCATTGGGCCCGTTTAGGCCCAATTGAAAATCCTTGCTTTCTAATTGATTCAAAGAATTGAGCTTCTGTCTCTCATAATCATATAAGAAAATTATTCGGTAGTTAAGCCATCTTATGACCATTAACAACTCATGTGGAGTTGTTATTTTATGTTAAGAATTATCTTGCTATAGAAATCCCTAACACATGTCCTCACACTTAAAGTTTAATGGTTACCCCTTAATGCGACTCATAGGATTTAATCATCATAAGAGCTTAGGTTAATAGCCGACTAATCATTTCTTAAGCCATTAACACTAGTTGTGATAACCCTCGATCCCACATCACCCTAATTCAACAATTTTTAGGTTCGACATCCCTCTAGAGCAACGAACCTTTTAGAAGTGGTTCCCATGGTTCGGCTACCATCATCTCACCAACGAACCTTTAAGGTTCGTTTTCACTACCCCACCTAAGAACCTTTAGGGTTCTCCCATGGAGCTTGTTGTCCTAAGGTTCGGTTGGTGCATGGTTTGGCTGAAGAGTTCTAGGTTCGTCATCCTAGGTTCGTGAGTTACAGCTTCTAGTTGCCGAGTAAGGTTCAACCATCCCTTAAATGTAGGTTCACGAATCCATGCACAAAAGGGTTCGTCACCCCCCAAAGGTTCGGCCAACTGTAGCATGGTTCGGTTGTAGGATCTTGGTCAGAACCTACAGGCTCGTTGCTCAGTCCACAGGGTTCGTTGCAGGTGGGATCACAGGTTCGTTATAGCCATCGAAGGTTCGGCTCAACCTTAAGAAGGTTCGGCCACCCTAACGAACCTGCATCAGCTCTAAATCTCACGAACCTGTGAAACTAATCCCCATTTCGACCTTAACCTGTTACAATTTAGTTTCCAATGTGTCTAGGTTGTTCATATGTATTTATCTATGTGTTTTGTGAGTGCGTATATCGATTAAAATCATCAAACAAGAAGGGGTTCGTGTCATACCCTAAAACCGAATTTAAAGGGGTACTTTACCTTAGATCTCGTGGTTGGAAGCTCGAAATACTTGTACTTCGGTAATCTACAAGATGAGAGGATCGTAATGGCTCCAATTATGCTCGAATCCGACTTGAAATGGGTGAGATCTTCTAGAGAGAAGGTGGAAAAAACACTTTTTAGAGAGAGAGTGAGCTAGAACGAAGATGAGGGGAAAGAGAGGGTTGGGTGGAGGTTGGTGATGCATTTAAGACCATCTTTAATGTTTTAAAGATACCCGGTAGATCGGTCTCGTTCGGTTTCGCGTAAAATGCCGGATCGCGTAGTCTCACCGCGAACGACTCGATTTATAAAAATAGAATTTATTTAATGATTCCAAGTTGTGATTTCTAATAAATTAACTAATATCTTCTATTTATTTTAAAATTCACAGTATTAATTTACTGTATACATCGAAATGTACGGTCGTCGCGCGTATTCGTTCGAATCGTCACCCGTACGAACACGACGATAACAATACTTTTCAATATTGTTTTCTAATTATAGAATATCATTCAGAACGTTAAACTTTCAGATATATTCGTATAGATTGTCACCTATACGAATAACCCGTCGATTTAGCATTCACATAACAATATTCGTGTGTTTTGTTCTTTAAAGTCTCACATACGTCTATACATAATAAATCCTAACAAATAAACCCATGATGGTTCTGTATTGTCAAATAATTATCTGACTCAAGAACCCTATTTCTGAACTTTGTTTTCCTGAATTAAATCTGAACTGTGCTGTGATAACATGTAATGAAAATGATATGCAATTGATAACTGAAATATGTACCTGATTTACTGTTCATGTACTGTAGAGATCACTGTTCCGGTGACGGTTCTGGAACTGATGTTACAATTCAGGTATTTAATAACAGCCATTGGTATGATTAACTTTGAATAAATGAATTAATAAGGAATTAATAATTCTTCGGAAGACAAAACTTAAATTATCTTCTGATGAGCAATTACTTCTCGGAAGATAGTTTAAGTCTTCAGAAGCATTATTATTCCTTAAAATTTGTAAGGAATCAACAATTCTTCGGAAGATAAACTTACATTATCTTCTGATGAGTAAGTACTCCTCAGAAGATAGTCTAAGTCTTCGGAAGCATTGTTCCTTCCTTTACTTCGGAAGAAGTTACACTTCAGAAGATAAATTCCCTTCTGAAGTTTTATCCTTCCGATACATTATACCTTCGGAAGCTCAATCTTCTGAACTTATACTTCAGAAGTAGATGTCTTCCGAAGAACAATTTTTCTGATGAAACGTTTCCTAAACCTTTAGCAGATATTCTTCTGATGATATATATATTTCTATATACTTCGGAAGTATGTATCTTCCGAAGCACTATTTGTTGGTCTTTTGAACTACTTCCTACTCTTTGGAAGTAAGCATCTTCCGATGAACACCTGCTTGTCTCATAAACTCCTTCCGAAGAATAATTCCTTCGAAAGCATCTAAGCCCCTTAGCAAAATTTTGAACATTCAAATTGTTAACAGCTGTCTTCGAAAGACCTTTTTCTAACTTCCGGATCTCAAAATTTAATGTGCTTCTATATTAAATGCTGACATCCGAAGATATAAAAAGGTTTCCCGCTCGTTCAAATTCTCTCACCGTTCCATTTCATCTCATTTTCTCTCATCTCATTTTCTCTCGTCTCTCCAAATTAAACCTAAAATTCCTCAAATCGCTATGGCGCTTCTTGCATTCAAACCTGCTCACAACCTCCCAGCGGAGTTATCAGCAGACAATGATGCTGATTTTACTCCGATCATCTCCTTCCTTCGAAGGAGCAGGTATTTCTTTGCTCTTACTATTCAGCCCGTGGTGTATGAATTTTATCACCAACAATTTTGGGCTTCCTGTTCGGTTTCTTCATCTCCCAATGGTCGGATTTTGCATGCCACCATTGATGCTCATCTCATTTCAATCACTGTGGAGACCATCTGTCGGCATCTTCAACTCAATGATGTCGGGGGAAGGGTCTCATTCACAAAGGATGAGGTAGCATTGACCTTCCAGTCCATGGGGTACGAAGGTCTTCTCCCTTCAACAACTTATTTGAAGGGTAGAGTGTCCTATAATTATAAGTACCTCCTACATTTATTTTTGCACCGTCTTTCCAATAAGACAGGTGGTTGGGATCAAGTTCCATCTGACTTAGCTTCGGCTATTCATGGCTTGGTTTCCAACCAACTTTTTATTTTTTCCGCGTTTATTTTCAATAACTTGGTTGACAACATATCGTCACAAAAGAAATTTTGTATGTATCTTAGGTTTTTGCAACAAATATTTTATGGAGAGTTAGGTTCTGTCCTCTCACTAACTGGGATAACATACAAAATCCCCTTGGTAACTTCCAAGGTTTTTGTTCAGTTGAAGAAGAAGAGTGGCCAATTCTCCGGGAACTTCACTCCTCTTCTTCCTTCTATGGAGTTACCTACTCAAGGTGACAACTCTGTTGCACCCACAGATGCTGATCCCACACCTTCACCTACTGTTCCCCATCCAATCAAAATCACCTACAAACGCCGCCGAACCCCTGAGCAGCTCTCTACAGCTGTTCAGGTCCCTTCTTCCGAACCCATTAAGAAAAAGGTGAAAAGAACTGCAAAGGGCACAGTTCCACCTAAGGTGAAAGCCACACCTATTGTTATTCCACAGGTTCTTCCTCTGGAACATGTGGTTGCCCTTAACCAGCCTGATAGCCCTCAGAGAATGTCACAAAACATCTTTGAGAATATCCAAAGGGACATCCCCATCATTGAGCCTGCTTCTAATGAAGCAACTCCATTAGATCAGAGACTGTCTCCCAAGTCTCCAGGTTCTTATCACCCAGAAATGCCCCCCACCCATACTATCACCCAGGCTCAAGGAACCTCAGCTGTTGCAGTGGAGGAACCACTCTCACCTACTACACAAACACTTATGCGAGTGGTGACGCAGTTACAAGCTAGGTTCCCTGACCCAGAGCCTATCATTTCAGAGGTTGATCCCAGGAGTACGGAAGGGATCAATGCAGATGAGGCTGCCACTACTGTGGATTCTAATCAGGATCTTCAGGGCAGTGGTACAGTAACTAGGACCTCACCTGTGGCAACCCATGTTGGGGAGGACTTCTTTGAAGTTCTTCTCAATGAGGGGAACCTAGGGTGCCAAGAAACCACATCTGGTGGTGGAGGTGCAGGAGCTCGGCTCAGTACTCCATCGCTCAGTGACTCCCCTTCTGTGGATGAGGGCAACACAACACAGGAATTGACGGCCACTATCACAACTCTCCAAGCCAGGGTAGCTCACCTGGAAGCTGAGGTTGCTACCCTACGGCAGGAGGTTCAAGACAAAGAAGCCACCATCTTGGACCTTAGGAGGCACCCCCTAACGACTTTTCATCCCTTCCACCCTAATCCTGCTACATTTGTCTCCCCTGATGCTACCAAAAAGGGAGAGAAGGTCTCATCTGCAGGGTCAGGAGCACCATCCAAAGAAGCAGGACCAGAATTAAGAGAAGAGGAAAATTGAACAAGAAGTCAATCCATCCATAGTCTCTTTGACTAGTGAATGGAATGACTTCCTGGGCACTTATTTTCATTACTCCACAACTTCCTCTTCCTCTTCTTCTGATAATGGTGAGGCTGCCATAGAGTTAGAGCCTCAGTCCCCTGTTGGGACTCATAAGTCTCCTTCTGAGACTTCAGCCCAGGTTGCCATGGAGGAAACTATTCAAGAAGAACCAATCTCATGGAACCTGTATCCCATGCTGAGACTACAGCCCAGGTTGCCATGGAGGAAGCTACTCAAGAAGAACCAATCTCCATGGAACCTGTGTCCCTTCTGTGACAAAGACTGCTGAAGACCTCTCCTCCATTTCTGAGCACTCTGTGGATGCTGATAAGGAGTCACCCAAGATGGTTGGTCAACTGGAGGAGGTAGTGAATGCTAAGGTTAACTCCGAAGCTACAGCTGCTTCCGAAGGGCCAGTCATTATTGATGACTCCTCCACAGAGGAGCTACTTGCCGATGAACCAGCTGGTGAGGCTACAGGATCCTTCTCCTCTGGGGCAAAAGCAATGGATAAAGGAAAAAGAAAACTAACCCTAGAGGAGGAAGCTGAATTAGAGGAGAGGAGACCAAAGAAGATGAAGGGCCGACCAGACACTTTCCTGGATAATGAGCTTATCAGACTATCTGCTCTTCTCCAGGAGAAGGGATATGACTTGGATGAAGTGTTGCTCTGGTCGGTACCTCAAATGATTGCCGAGCTGGACAAGGTGCAGCAGCAAGAACAGGCAGCTGCTGCATCAACAGCCAAAGTGAAGCTCACAAAGAAACAAAAGGATAAGGCCTACAGAGACAAGTCGAAGGCTTTCCTCCTTGAATATGGCTTCCATGCTTGGCAGCTAGGCCCTATGAAGAACTCAACCATGGACATGCATATCAGAGACATCAAGGCCAAAAATAGCCAGAGGTGAGTTGCTTTCTATTGAGCAGATACATGCTCAAAGGGCAAGCCTAATTAGAGGCTTAGGTCTAGGGGGAGGAGCTACAATTGAAATTCCCATCTCTGGATCAGGGATCAGAGATGGTGTACTAAGGCCATGTTCCCCAACATGTTTCCCCTAGACCCTAAAGAAGAACAAACATCTCCTCCATCAAGTCCTTCTATGAACAACATGCCAATCTTTTCAGTGATCAAGATCAATAAGGGTAAAAAGACTACAAGGAAACAACAATCAACAGACCCTGATCCTGAAAGACAAACACAGGATGATGAGAGGAGAACATAGCCCTCAATAACTGAGGATGCTGGTCCACAGCCCAATGCAACAACAGCTGCAGTAGTGGGCTCAAATGTGGAAGAACAGCAGGCCAGAGATCAGAGGAGTCAAGCTACTGCTCAAGACAGACCAAGATTCAGAAGAAGAAAGAGCATGGCAAAAAAGAAAAAGAGAACATCTGCCATCTCCTCTGACTCTGAGCCAGAGTCACCACCCTCAGGACCAAAAGCCAAGCCTGCAGCTTCAATGCCCGAAGAACATCCAAAAGACCTCTATGAGCTAAAGCATCATCATACCTACATCCCTATTGTAAAGTGGAGCTACAGTAAATTTCACACGGAGTTTACTCTCACTCTGATCAATGGAGGAATAAAGGTTTTGGATTTGGCACAACTGATTGTGCTGGCTGACCCATTTGTTTTTGATTTGGAAAATCTCCCTCTTGAAAATCCAGACAATGGATCAGAAGGGAGACAAGCACTCAGATGGGTAAAAGCAAGGGCTCAAGTCCTGAGGGGAGAAAAGATAGTAAGGAGAATACCATAAGAAGTTTTGGTAGCATCAGCCTAGGGGGAGACTGTAAAGACCAATAAAGGCTGATGCTCACCAAACTTCAATTTTGTCTAAGTATAAGAGACTACACAGACAAACAGCCTTCGGAAGGAAGGAGTTACTCTTCGGAAGCAATATTACTTCCGAAGGGTAACTAACTCCTACTGAAGGCTGTACAAGAGAAACACTTCGGAAGATTGATACTTAGAGATAAAACTTCAAAAGCTTCCGAAGACCAACAGCTTCCGAAGATTCTCCTTTGCACCAAAGACAAAGACAAGGACTTCCGAGGTTTATCCTCTGACAAAGACTGTAGCTGATTACTTTCATAGTACAAAAAGGGACTGACACAAGACATACTGGTCTGAGTAAAAACAAAAAGAACATACCGATAGTCAGACAACACCTTATTTCTCTTACTCAACATTAAATGCAAAAGATCATCTGAAGCCTTGAAGATCAACAACATTAAATGCCTTTTGTATTTAGCTAGTCTTTTGTTAAGTCAGTGTCTATGTTTGTAATAATTGTAATTGAGTGTCTTAGCCTGTTAAGACGCTCTACATACTAGAATAAGCTTTACTTTATGTACTTGTCTAGTATACTCAACTTGTATTCCTACGTGTATACGGTTGTAGCCTTAGCTATATAACCTCTCATTGTAAAGTCTGTAAGTGTGCTTGTCTGTTTTACACTTGTAATACTTTGAGAGAAATATATCTTTGAGCTTGAATTTACTTGTGTGTTCTTAACTGTTATTCAAAGATTATTTGTTTATCATTGAGTGTTTGTGAGATCTTTCTAATAGACATTCCGCATCTATTAGATTAAGTGTGAGAAGCTCTTGTGTAAGTGTTGTTTGAGATAAACAACCCGATCCAACACATATATATAGTTAAATATATATAGTACGAAGATTTATAATTGGGCTATTTAGTTTAAGTTCTGATTATTTGATTGTTAAAATTTAGTGTAAATTTTGTAATTTAATTTTAAACAAAATATTTTGCTAAGTTTGAATCAAATCAACTTGAATAATATTCGAATTTGAATTTATTTATTCGATTAAATCTTGATTTTGAATCTAAATCGAATCCTAAATTCAAAATTCAAAATTATTCGAGTTATTCGAAATTCAATTTATCTATCTCCAGCCTAGCTTATTTAAATGATATCCACCTATAAAGATGAATTTCCTTTAAATAAATAATTTGAAATTGTTATATTCTTATAAAAAACTGTATATATAATTATATTAACGCCCAGAAATAAGTTGATCTATCAAATAAGTAACATTTTAAAAAATTAGAATCAAGACGTAACAAAAAAGCCCACCTAATTACACAATTAAACAAGAAATTTGATAAATAAACTATAGCAAAAAAAATAGATAACTAATATCACCATTAACCATTCTATAAGATCTTCAAAACATGAAATATTTATATTAAATAAAAAAAATCCCAGTCCAATAAATCAAGCAATCCTTAGTAGAGAAGACATTTTCTACCCCTTATGACATGGTCTTAATCAAGACAATTATCAATATAAAGCAATCACAACAAGGTCCCATAACTAAATTCGACGTTTGAAAACTAGTTTGAATTGGTTGATCACTTTTAAAATTTATGCCATCCAGATGGAATCTTATTTATCAACACGACATCTAATAATTAAATATTAAATACTTGTTCTCTAATAATTTATTCAGTCTATGAGTCATTCTGGCCAATCAATCCCATCACATATTTTGTGATACGCATGTTAAGTATATAATTTCAATAAAAATGTTTATAATTATAAAAAAATTGAGAAGGATTTTACTGTAAACATGTATCATCTTTTTAATTAAAAAAATATTTCTGTAAATGTATTTTATGTTAAATATGTTATTTATTGTAATCTCGCCTTGCATGTTTATATAATTATATGTTACATAAACACGTGAATAGATAAGTTTTACAATTGACAGATCGCGTGTCAATGAAAGGAAAAATTTATTATTTTATTTTTTCAAAGAAAATATAGCATTTTTAATTATTTTTCAAAGAAAATATAGCATTTTTAAATATTCCCGGCAAATATAACATATCCATAAATTAATATTATCAAGGATAAGCATTTGCATTATTCAGAATTTTAGATACTTAAATGGAGTTGGTACGAGAGTGAGATCATCCAATTGAGACCCTTTCAAGATTCAGCTAATCCACTAAATAGAAATTACGTTCAATCAAATAATAAACCATTTAATTTTATTATAAATAGATTAAACTAATTTAAATTATTGATGGTAATAATAATACATAGAGGGACCATGGAATCTTGAAAAAATAAAAAAATGGTTGTTTGTTCACTTGTAGGCTTGTAGCATTTATGCGTCTTATTTTTGCAAGTTTGGCAATAGCTCATCCGGCCACATGTTTAAGAATGCAAAATTTTTTTTTTTAACGGCGACGATCCTACATACCACGTATGTTGTCTTTACAGGGTCCATCGGGCAGAGGTAGAACGCGGCCACACCAGATGCGCAGGACCCCCTGATATGTGTAAACTCTCGCCTCTCATTGGTCCAGAACCTAAGATTAAGCTTAAGATTCTTTCCCTCACATGTATGCCCTTTAAATAGCCCCTGACATGGCTCGAACCCATGATCTATCGATCACAGGATGAAACATCAACCATTAGGCTGAATTCGTAGCACAGGATTGCAAAGTAAATGAATGACTAATTCGGCCAATGTAAAAGAATTCGTTATGATGACGTGCCTACTACACGTTTTTGAAGTCACGATTGTTGCCTTAAACATTTCTTAATCTCACTTGACCGGACTGGCCGCTCAAACCAGGTTTCGGTTACTCTGGCGTTCCAGTTATATCTTTACAACCATTTTTAGGGGAATCAGCCACTTTAATCGGCAGCTGGAGGTACGATCACAAAACCGTCCAGTTGAAGTGGTTTCTTAGTTATATAATATTTTTATTTTTTTAATTTTCTATATTTATATCATGGTTGTGAAGTGTAATATCCGGGTTGTCCGTACACATGTACGATTGTACGGTCACGACATGATATGATTAGTATTATCAATAACAATGAATTATGTGTTGATGTAACCGATATTGGTATACATATTGATAATATATTGTTTGATGCATAAACCATGGCGAGTTTAGTTGTAACCCAACTAAACAGAACCAGAGAGTTTATCGCAGTTACATTTCACAGATTGATGGATGTTGGTATGGAATGGAAAGAGGTTAAGGGTGGTTATGTTTTGGTTTCTAAACATAGTCAAGGACACATGATCATGGTTTATCGAAATAGCGGTGGGATGGTGTTGGGGAGGTTGCGATCTACCCCTGCATATGCCCTATACATATGCATATTTCGGTCTATCATGGATGTGTCAGTGATATGGTTTAGTGAGATTTGGATTGGGATTGATAATATTAAAGTTAATAAAATAATGAAAGGATTATTGGAAATAATTACCCGATGGTGAGGTTACGAACATAATTTAAACGCGAATGTTATTTCAGAATTATTAACTTGATAAATGTATTCGCGTGGATGACGATTTTCACGAATATAATTATTAGGAATAATATTCTGGAACGATATTTCATAAATCGTAAATCGAATCGAAATACGATACGAGCATTGGATTCGCAAAGGTGACGATCTTTACGAATACGTACGAAAGTAACGCGTTTCGACGAGATAATTAAATAATATCTAATGATATTAAATTAATAAATGAAAACTAAAAATATTTATTAGGAATCACAACCTAAATTAAATCCGAATAAATTGTTTATTTAAATAAATAATCTAGCGAAATTAAAACGAAAATTGTTTTACGAAACAACTTTATTCGAGATTGTTTTATGAAACAATATTAATTAAAATCATTTTATTCGAAATGAAATATAATTATTTAAACGAATTATGTTTTAAATACATTTTACGAGTAAAACCGAGAAATTTTATAAATTTATCGCGATAAAAACGAGACCAGGCACGGGGTGATGATACGCGTTATAAGGAAGAAGATCTTCTTCTTCTTCCTCCTTTTCTACATCTTCTCTCTCTCTAAACTTCAAATCCCGTAACCATTTTCTCTCTCTAACTTCTCTCTACCATAACTTCTTCGTTTCTCAACGAAATCACGAGATCTTGGCGCCTACGCGTTCGTGTGATCTAGGAGAACAAGAGGATACAAAGAAATCTCACGTTTGGTGGACATTTCGAGGTAACTCTAAGTCTCCACGTTCGGTTTTGTTGTAAATAACAAACCCTTAACTTAATGATGTTAAAACTTATCTAAGCACTTGAAAAACCTTAAAACGAGTTAGTGTAAACGAGTATTAGTAGTGGTTTGGACCTGCAACAGTTGTGTGTGATGAAGATGATGATGAACAGTGTAATCGTGGGAACCAAATGAGATCGGCCGAACCTCCTATGGCCGAACCCTTGTTCAGCGAATCAGACAGTTTCACGAACCTTGGGCGAACCTGTGATGAGGGACGAACCATGCATGAGCGAACCCAGCAGCTGGGCACGAACCCTAGTAATAGCCGAAGCTGGTTTCAGCCAAACCATGGGCTTCCACAAACCATTCTTGCTTCAGCCGAACATGCTGCCCCAACACCACGATGAACAAACCCTCAGCCACCATCGAACCCTTCCTAGTCGGCTGAACCTCTTGCTGTGCCACCGAACCATGCAGCGAACCATCTCATTAACTTGGCCGAACCTACATGTGAGCCACGAACCTAGAGATGGCGAACCTAGGGTGACGAACCTAAGGAAAGTGGGGATAGGTTCGCTGGTTATGGCTAATAAAACATAGGAATTAACTAAGGTTAATTGGTAGCCAAAGACCATTGGGAAATCAAAGTATATGTTATGCATGCATGAGAAATTTTGAGTTACCACCTTCTTTTAAATGATATTAACTTTAAATTATAATATTTTGTAGAAAGTGAACATTTATGAGAATGATATAAACATAATCTTTTAAAATCTCGAACTTGATTTTTTATATATAATTTAGGTTAAGGTGGTTAACAAATTGATTATGTGTGTATAGTTATGTATATGATTAGGGTCATCCCTTTTAAATACACATATGTGTGATGGGACATATGAAATCTCATGAGTTCCTCATTATCATTTAATATAGGAAAAACTAGTAAGATTGAAATACATCGGAATATCAATTGACTATAAAGCACTTGAGTAATTTGATTGAATTTAGAAAGGATAAACCAATGTAAGGAAACACTTAATGGTTTAAAGTGAAACACCTATAAACAATAAGTGGTAATATAACGTGTATACTTATGATTATGAAACACACGATAATTACAGGTTGATTGAGTTGTCTTGATTTGACATACATGAGCGCGCACCCTATGAAAACACCGATTCTAAGGACACACATGAGTTCTCATAACCTCCCTTTTAAACTGTTTTGTTTTAAACTCGGAGGTGAAACATGTATACCAATTTTAATATTATTTTGATAACACATGGGTGATACCTGTTTATCAATACGATATCCATATTATGAGATTATCACTGTATATGGATTAACATTGATTATTATAACTCCGTGTGGCATTGTTGATGACCTCGGTCATCCGCAATGATCACATGTATTGTCACGTGGGTTACCACAATTCCGTGTATCGTTGTGTTGACTTCGGTCATCCGAGATGATTACATGTATTGTCACTTGGATTATCATAACTCCATGAGACCTTGTTGTTGACTTCGGTCATCCACAATGGTCACATGTATTGTCACGTGGTTGGATACCAGTCCATGAATCATGTCTTTAACTTCAGTTAATCATAATGATTTCATGTATAGTCACATATACTATTTGAGAATATATTGATGCTTGAGATTGGTTGAATGATTATGTGTTTGATTATCTATGATTGTCTATGCTTATATGAGATATGTGATAATGTGTTTGTGTTATGTGTGTTCGGGTTATGGAATGGACTATCTCGCATGTACTCATGTGGAATTTCTCAAGAACTCTAAACTTTTATAATCATTTTGTAAAAACCTTTTTAAGAATAAAAACTTATGATTACTCACCAACTAATTCGCAGTTGACACTTGATTTTTACATGTTTCAGGTAATGAAGCTAAGTAGGTTGAGGAAGATGAACTCACACTTTTGGACATCATCATATAGGATCTTGGACTTAGCTAATTAACTGAAATTCTGGCGATTTGAATTTAGTTAGATAGCTAATTCTCTTTTGTAATTGATGTAACTAATTCATGATAGACATGATTTTTGTGTATTTGATTTGGTTGATTAAATGATTTATGATGATTTAAATTAGATGCCCACGAGCTTATGAACAATCTACACATCCCTCGTGGCATCCCGACGTTTCCGCCATCGGTCGGGGTGTTACATGAAGTGCAGTCTCACCGGAATCCCTGTCTACCTGCAAAAATGTTTGATTTGAAAACGTCAGCACAAAGCTGGTGAGTTCGTAAAGTTTAGTCATTAAACAATATGATATGCAAAATTTCAAGATATACAGTTCATATAACCATGGGACCCGTATCTAGTTCCTTTCGGACAGTTTTACGTTTCACGAAGATACTATCTGTCGGTAAATATCTTAATGCCTCATTATCTTAATGTCTATCACTAACATTAAGAAAGTGTTTCGGAAACAGGTAACAAACATTCACACCAGGGGAGATGCAATCGTCCCAGCAAATGGGTTGTCAGCCAATAGTACTATCAATGCTTCATGTTTGGCCCCACATGAGTGCACTAGATACAGTTTCACAGAATGAGGGCTTTTGATACTGTGATAGAGATACTAACGGCAAAATCCCATGAAATCACACAAAAGTCACATGAAATCACAAAGATAACAGTGATACATATCATATGTTCAGAAATCGATTTACAGAAATTCCCCGATATTTATATAACACTAAAATGAAAAGGGTTGTACAAAACTCACCTGATAATACAGAAGTAGTGAAATCACACGCAAACTGATGCTAATAGTGTAAATCTGCATTAGTTTATGTTTGATGAGTTATTTAGGTTTTAACTTGCTGATTAGATCTGTCTGAACGTTCAATACCGCAGACATTGCAATGAAAAGTCATCAACTGATACTAGGTGTTTAATGGGTTGTTTTAACCTAATATCATATAATTTATGATAATGTAGGTACCTATACTGATTTGGGTTCCTACTAAAAGATTGATGACACATTTGTTTAATCAAATTAATCTCCGATTAACCAGTTAGGTAATGTTGTTGATTATACTACTAAAACAGTTTCTAGACAGATTAATGGCTTAGGAATGATCAATCCTTGTTATTGATTACCCAAATATCATGAAATATCACAATGTAGCATTAGAATAGGTTTAACAACCATGTTTAACATACTAATCTGACTGTTATCGTAATTCCAATGAGTATGTTAATGATTGTGATTAGTTTGAAACATTTGGATTTAACCTTGTATTTCAAGGATTAACCAAAGTAATCACCTACATTGTCATAATCAAATGGTTTAAACCATTATAATCATGGGTATGATTTCATGCAAACCGGGCATTACAACGGATCAAAACAAGGATTTAACCGTTAAAACATCGTATTCTTCATTTATAATCAATCCTAGCCATCATCTAGGCAATAATCAATAACCCTAACTATCTCACTACGTTCAAAAACAAGATCTAATCAATCAAAATTAAACTAGAAAGTTAAAACGAATCGTTACCTAATATGACGGATTTCTGCGGTTAAAACAACGATCGGTACTCGTAGATACGTGTCTTGGTGCGATCGGTGACTTCTGATGGCCTAAAAATGGTGATTTGAGGGTGATTTGGCCGTAAGTTTTGCCTGGTGTGCGTCTGAGTTCGAGAAAATATAAATGAAACTCATCTGCATGGATTCTGAATAAAATTCTGATTCATTGCACCGCCTCACCCGTCGCGTACCGCGACGAGAAGCCAAGAAGGGCTTCGCGTATCGCGAAGAAATCCGGAGAAGTTTCAGATATTTTGATCCTTCGCGTACCGCCGAGAACCCTCAACCTAGCCTTAGCGTACCGCGACGAGTCCAGAAGTTCAATACTTAGAAAATTTTCTTCGTTTTTCATTTCGGGATAATCCAAGACTCCGTTTTGCACACGGTTTTCGCCCACGTTCATCATTTCTCGCATACTTTCAATCTGTAATAATTACGATCATTAAATCAGCGTGGATTTCTAGAACAACCAATTGTGACCCCGTCATCAATGACGTGATTTCTCAACTGCAATTGTCACAGTCTCCTCCTGTTAGAGAAATTTCGTCCCGAAATTTAGTGAAGACTTATTAGATGACAATCATTTACGAGAATAGATGTGGGTATTTTGCTTTCATTCTATCTTCACGTTCCCACGTATATTCAGGTCCACGTTGCAAGTTCCATCGCACTTTAACAATTGGTATGCGACTACGTTTCAACACTTTCACTTCCTGATCCATTACCTCTACTGGTTCTTCACTGAACTGAAGTTTTTCATCAATATGAATCTTTTCGAGAGGTACAATTAATGATTCGTCAATTAGGCACTTTTTCATATTTGATACGTGAAAGACATCGTGAATATTACTAAGTTCAAGAGGTAGTTCAAGTCTGTAGGCTACTGTTCCAATTCGTTCAAGAATTTTGAATGGTCCTACAAACCTTGGTGAAAGTGTACCTCTCTTTCCAAATCTGAAAATGCCCTTCCAAGGTGACACTTTCAACATCACTTGATCACCTATTTGAAATTCTAAAGGTCTACGACGATTATCAGCATAACTCTTTTGACGATCGCGAGCAACTTTAATTCGTTCTTTAATAAGTGCGATCTAATTACTTGTTTCTTGAATGAATTCTGGGCCTATTATTTGACTCTCACCTACCTCTGACCAACAGATATGTGATCTACACTTGCGTCCATAAAGTGCCTCGAATGGAGCGCATTGAATACTGGTATGGTAGCTGTTATTGTATGAGAATTCAACAAGTGGAAGATGAATATCCCAGCTACCCCCAAAATCAATCACACAGCTCCTGAGCATGTCTTCAAGAGTTTGATTTGTTCGCTCAGTCTGCCCATCTGTATGTGGATGATAAGCTGTGCTCATATTGATTTGTGTGCCTAGAGCATTTTGAAGAGTTTGCCAGAATCGCAACATAAATCGACTATCTCTGGAAATGATAGAGATTGGTACTCCATGTCGAGATACAATCTCATTAACATAGAGTTTAGCAAGTCGATCCATAGAATAATCCTCTCGGATGGGTAAGAAATGCGCAGATTTTGTAAGGCGATCAACGATAACCCATATAGAATCATGATTGCGTGATGTTCTGGGTAATTTAGTAATAAAATCCATAGAGATCTAATCCCATTTTCACATGGGAATATCAGGTTGTTGTAATAACCCAGAAGGTCGTTGATGTTCAGCCTTAACTTTAAGACATGTTAGACATCGATCCACGTATTCAGCTATGTGTTTCTTCATCCCAGGCCACCAGTAAAAATCTTTAAGATCTTGGTACATTTTATCAGCACCTGGATGAATAGAATACCTGGATTTGTGCGCCTCATCCGAGATAATTATTCAAGAGTTACCGAATAAAGGAACCCAAATTCGGCTTTTGAAATACTATACTCCCTCAGTCTTGACTTCAAGTTTCTTGTCTAATCCTCTTAATTCCTCAGCAGGATAGTTCGTTGCTTGTAAAGCTTGCTGCTGAGCTTCTTTAATCTGAGGAATTAGACTGGTTCGAATAGTCATTCCTAACGCTTTCACACGTAAAGGTTTGACTCGTTCCTTGCGACTTAAGGCATCAGCTACAACATTTGCTTTGCTTGGGTGATATCGAATTTCACAGTCATAGTCGTTTAGAAGTTCTACCCAGCGCCTCTGTCGCATGTTCAACATTTTCTGATCCAGAATGTGCTGGAGACTTTTGTGATCAGTGTATATAATACACTTGGTTCCATATAGATAGTGTCTCCAATTCTTGAGTGTAAACACCACTGCACCAAGTTCTAGATCATGGGTAGTATAGTTCTTCTCATGTACCTTCAGTTGTCGAGAAGCATAAGCTATTATTTTGTCATTCTGCATTAAAACACACCCAAGTCCCTGACGGGAAACATCACAATATACCGTGAAGTTATCTGTACCTTCTGGTAATGCTAGTATGTGCGCATTGCAGAGTTTGTGTTTCAACAGTTGGTGAGTGGCAAGGCTATTTTTGAGAAATTCTTAATAAATCGGCGATAATAACCTACCAACCCCAAGAATTGACGTATTTCAGTTGGGGTTCGTGGTGTTTCCTATTGTTTCACAGCCTTGATCTTACTGGGATCCACTTAAATACCGTTTTCATTCACTACGTGCCCAAGAAATTGAACTTCACGTAACCAAAACTCACACTTAGAGAATTTGGCATATAATTTCTCATGTGCCAAAAGTTCTAAGATTAGTTTCAAGTGTTGAGCATGTTCTTGTTGGTTCCGAGAATAAATGAGAATATCATCAATAAACACAATCACAAATTTATCTAGATAAGGTCTACATACCCGATTCATCAGATCCATGAAAACTGCAGGTGCATTGGTTAAGTCAAACGGCATTACTAGAAATTCGTAATGTCCGTATCTGGTTCGGAAAGCAGTTTTTGGAACATCATCTTCATGAACTCGTAACTGATGATATCCGGATCTTAAATCAATTTTTGAGAAATAGGTAGCGCCTTGAAGTTGATCAAACAGATCATCTATACGTGGTAATGGATAACGGTTCTTGATTGTCAGTTTATTGAGTTCCCGGTAGTCAATACACATCCTGAACGAAGCATCCTTCTTTTTCACAAATAGAATTGGTGCTCCCTAGGGTGAGAAACTAGGTCTGATAAAACCCTTGTCTAACAGTTCCTGTAGTTGACTTGAAAGCTCTTGCATCTCTGAGGGTGCTAAACGATAAGGAGCTTTAGCTACAGGTGCTGCACCTGGAATTAAGTCAATACAAAATTCAACTTGTCTCACTGGGGGTTATCCTGATATGTCCTCAGGAAATACTTCAGGAAAGTCCTTGACTACTGGAATATCTTTGATACATTTTTGGGCAGAACTGTTCTCGATCACATGCACCAGAAAGGCTTGACAACCTTTCCGTAAGAATTTCTGAGTTTGCATACAAGAAATGATACCAAGTTTCCTACCAGCTCGTTCTCCCTGAACTATCAGTGTATTACCATCAAATAATGGAATACGGATCACCTTGTTTTGACAGAAAACTTCCGCTTGGTTATCAGAAAGCCAATCCTTGCCAACAACGACATCAAAGCTCCCAAGCTCAATAGGAAGTAAATTGATATTAAAAAGGTGATCATTCAAATTCAAGGAACATCCTTGAATAACATTGTTAGTTTTGATCAACTTGCCATTGGCTAGTTCAATGACATAAAGAGTTTCTAGATCTACCGTAGGTAATGAAAGTAATGATGCAAATTCAGGAGAGATAAAACTCTTATATGCTCCTGTGTCAAACAAAACTGATGCGTATAGATTATTAAGAAGAAACATACCAGTGACAATGTTCGCATCATGCCTAGCGTCAGTTGCACCAATCTGAAAAGCTCTCCCCTAGCTTCATTTCCTTGATTGGTGTTATTGTTCGGACAGTTTCGCATGAGATGGTCAGGGCTTCCAAACTTGAAGCATGATCGATTTGTTTGAGTGGTTTGTCATGGTGCTTGATTTTGTTGACGAGCAGGCAAATTACAGTATCTGGTGTAGTGTCCAACCCTATTACAGTTGGCACAAACAAGACACGGTCCTGTATGATGATATGGACACTTGTTGCATTTGGCGCGCCTGCCCAGTATAAGTTTTTCTCTCAGGAATAACAGCACCATAGTTTTTCACAGTTGGCTTGCTCTGGCTAGTCTCAGCCGGAGCTTTCGCCTTGGTTTTGCCAAACCACTTTCGTTTGGTACCTTTAGAAACATTCGAGGTACCGACATCACTACGGCCCACGGCCGTCTAAGTTTTTATTGACAACGTACCACTCCTTACCGCCTCATCAGTAATCTTAGTGGTTAACATAATTGTTCGTTTAAGGGTTGTGGGTTCAGCTGCTGTCACCATTCCCCGAATCTGGGGAACCAACCCTTTGATGTACTTCTCAATCAAAGCTGCTTCCGTTAGAAACATATTGGGAAGTAAACAAGTGAGTTCATGAACATGATCGGTATAAGCTAGACAATCAGCACCGATCATTGAATGATTCCAGAATTCCTCCTGGAGCTTTTGGATTTTAGTAATTGGGCAGTACTCTGACATAATCAGAGTTTTAAATTCGTTCCAGCCCATTGAGTCGACTGTAACTGTGCCCAAAGTTTTTGCCTGGGTATTCCACCAGGTTAAAGCTGATTCTTTCAGAGAACAGGCAGCATAAGACACCTTATGCTCCTCCAAACACTGGCTGATTTTAAGTTTGGTTTCCATTTCCTCAGTCCACCTTAAAAGACTAGCCGCTCCTTCCTTGCCTGTGAAAGTAGGAGGGTTGCAGGAAGCAAAATACTTATAAGTACATCCCTGTCGTGGTGGATCAGGAGCAGTTGTAGTTGTACCAATGGTCTGATGAGTTTCTACGTGCCCACCAGTAGCGTTATGTTCAGTATGATCATGATTCCCACCAGAACCCGCAGTAATATGAGGTTGGTGTTGTGTTAATACACCACAAGCTGATAGCTGTTCTCGAACAATTAGAGCTATCATAGCTTCATTTGATTCGGTTCCACTTACACCAGCAGGTGGAACAATGTTCACTTCTGGGTTCACTGGTGGAACAATATTTGTCTCCAGATTTCCGGGTGGAACCATGTTCACTTCCGGATTAACACATGGATCCGGATTCGATTCTACGTTTATAGGCGGAACTTGTTCCAGTTCAGGGTTAGCATTATTCGTGCCAGCTTTCTTAGCTGGTCGACCTCATTTCGGAGCCATCGTTCTGCTCACATGCAGACAAACTCAGGTCAGTTCAAGAATAATAAATAAATAGCCCTTGTTTAATCATATTAGTTCAATCATGTTCAGTTACACTGAAATTTTATGTTGAAATGTGATTATAAAAGGATATAGTATAACTACATTGATATTGTTCAGACATGTTCTCAACATACGATAATCATGCAGATATTTGTAGTCATACTTAGTCCTGTTATCTCAAAATGTATTATAGCATCACATAGCACACGGCGTTATGATACCAATACTGATATGTCACTGTTCGCAGGAAATACACATCTTTCGTTTTTCGATTCATGATCACATATGTTTTTGAGATATTATTATACAGGACTTTGATATGTGTTACACAATCAATAGGTAAGTTACCACACAAGGTATTTACGATATACCACACAAGGTATTTTACGAGATAGCATACAAGCTATTTTATGAGATAGCTCCAAGCTATTTTACGAGATCAGAATACCTCACCAGGTATTTTATGATGACAGAATACCTCACTAGGTATTTCACGAGGACAGACTACCTCACTAGGTATTTTACGATAGTATAGTCATTAGATAATTTCTCACAGTTCTGATTATATTTCACACAAGTTTGTTATGAAACTATAGTTCACACATCAAATACATGGCTCATTACATAGATAGATATACAAAAGCAACCATTTTAATACACTATCATAATTTTATACATCACAAAGTTTTGTTACAACCACAACTAATTTATACAGACTGCCAAGAAAAAGACATTACAACTACATACAACCTTCCATTCTCAAACTATTCGCACGCTGGTGATGATATTTATAATGAGGGTCCCCAAAATGAAATCCTGAACATACTTATCGTATAAAATACGATAAGCAAGAAAATATCATGGCTACAACCGCCATGATCACAGCCAGGACTACCATCCTGGTCTCTAAGCTAACTGCCCTAAACCAAAATACAAACTCTCTCACCCGCTCTATAACTGCTCTCACTAACTTCACCTGCTGCCAAGATGCAGCAACAATCCTCTGTCTCCACGTCCTGCAAAGACGCTCCTCCACGGTCATCGTCCAGGCCTGGGTGTCAGTACCCATAACATTCACCTGCTGCATAAGAGTCAGGTGTGAGGTGAGGATCTCCAGTATGGTAGCACGAGTATCCTCCAGGGTAATATGGTGCTGGTGTAGGTCATGTCTCAGGCCCTGCAGGTCTTGGGAGACCTGCTGCAACTGGGCCCGCAGCTCGGCTTGGTGGGAGGATTCTCCCACCTCATGAACAACCTGAGGCTCATCCCGCGGAGCCATCTGGTGTCGTGGGGGTAGCCTAGTGGTCTTGCGGGCCTGTCCCCGCATCCGTCGCATCCCGTCCCAAACGGGAACTCTCTGTGGAGAGGAGCTCTGCCTCCTCTCAGCAGGAGCATCAGCCAGGGGTGAGTGGGGAGGACTAGGTACAATGGGGGATGCTGGTGGTGGTGGTAATGGTGATGGTGGTGGAGGTGTGGCTGGCACTTGCGGACCAGCCTGGGATGCCTCTGATGATGCCTGTGATGGCGTAGCATCCGAACTCGAATCGGAACTATCGCTAGGAGTGTCGTCCAAAATGACGTAGGGAAATCTCTAATAAATATAACGCTCTCCTGGATTCGCCATCGCTGTACAAACAAAATTTCTAGATCAGTATCATGAGATAAATATTGAATAATAATATTCAACACAAACATGATATGATATCTCTTCCTATCTCAGAGCAACTATCCATCCTTAAGATTATTATTGTTTTACTTGAATGAAATTAAACTAGAACGCAAACGTGTTGCAAATTTCAGTTATGCTGGCCACTCATAACTGGAATTCTTACCACCTGATTATTCTGGCTTCATTCAAAACAAGTTTTGTTCATTAGTTATGTTCGGTGCTCTCTGTTTCACTATTCAAGCCTATGGTTATAGTCTAGGTCTATAAGTCAACCTAATTTTCTATAACCTGTGGCTCTGATACCACCCTTATCACACCCCCACCTCTCGTCACCTAATGATGATGTCACTGAAACGGTCGCGGAAGCATAGTGGTGATGTCTCAAAGATGAGGGGTGACTTACTTGATCCGATATCACAAGCACACAGATTAATGTTGAATAATTACATTACATGGTTCGTTATTACAATTCATTACCACATTAACTTATTCAGTTACAAGTTTGTGAAGTGCAGTCTCACCGGAATCACTGTCTACCTGCAAAAATGTTTGATTTGAAAACGTCAGCACAAAGCTGGTGAGTTCGTAAAGTTTAGTCATTAAACAATATGATATGCAAAATTTCAAGATATACAGTTCAGATAACCATGGGACCCGTATATAGTTCCTTTCGGACAGTTTTACGTTTCATGAAGATACTACCTGTCAAAAAAATATCTTAATGCCTCATTATCTTAATGTCTATCACTAACATTAAGAAAGTGTTTCGGAAACAGGTAACAAACATTCACACCAGGGGAGATGCAATCCTCCCAGCAAATGAGTTGTCAGCCAATAGAACTATCAATGCTTCATGTTCGGCCCCACATGGGTTCACTAGATACAGTTTCAAAGAATGAGGGCTTTTGATACTGTGATAGAGATACTAACGGCAAAATCCCATGAAATCACACAAAAGTCACATGAAATCACAAAGATAACAGTGATACATATCATATGTTCAGAAATCGATTTACAGAAATTCTCTGATATTTATAAAACACTAAAATGAAAAGGGGTTGTACAAAACTCACTTGATAATACAGAAGTAGTGAAATCACACGCAAACTGATGCTAATAGTGTAAATCTGCATTAGTTTATGTTTGATGAGTTATTTAGGTTTTAACTTGCTGATTAGATCTGTCTAAACGTTCAATGCCGTAGACATTGCAATGAAAAGTCATCAACTGATATTAGGTGTTTAATGGGTTGTTTTAATCTAATATCATACAATGTATGATAATGTAGGTACCTATACTAATTTGGGTTCCTACTAAAAGGTTGATGACACATTTGTTTAATCAAATTAATCTCCGATTAACCAGTTAGGTAATGTTGTTGATTATACTACTGAAACAGTTTCTAGACAGATTAATGGCTTATGAATGATCAATCCTTGTTATTGATTACCCAAATATCATGAAATATCACAATGTAGCATTAGAATAGGTTTAACAACCATGTTTAACATACTAATCTTACTGTTATCGTAAACATTAGATAATCGTTCCAATGAGTATGTTAATGATTGTGATTAGTTTGAAACACTTGGATTTAACCTTGTATTTCAAGGATTAACCAAACTAATCACCTACATTGTCATAATCAAATGGTTTAAACCATTATAATCATGGGTATGATTTCATGCAAACCGGGCATTACAACGGATCAAAAGAAGGATTTAACCGTTAAAACATCGTGTTCTTCATTTATAATCAATCCTAGCCATCATCTAGGCAATAATCAACAACCCTAACTATCTCATTACGTTCAAAAACAAGATCTAATCAATCAAAATTAAACTAGAAAGTTAAAACGAATCGTTACCAAATATGACGGATTTCTGCGGTTAAAACAATGATCGGTACTTGTGGATACGTTCCTTGGTGCGATCGGTGACTTCTGATGGCCTGAAAATGGTGATTTGAGGGTGATTTGGCCGTAAGTTTCGCTTGGTGTGCGTCTGAGTTCGAGAAAATATAAATGAAACTCGTCTGCATGGATTCTGAATAAAAATCTGATTCATTGCACCGCCTCACCCGTCGCGTACCGCGACGCGAAGCCAAGAAGGGCTTCGCGTATTGCGAAGAAATCCGGAGAAGTTTCAGATATTTTGATCCTTCGCGTACCGCCGAGAACCCTCAACCTAGCCTTCGCGTACCGCGACGGGTCCAGAAGTTCAATACTTAGAAATTTTTCTTCGTTTTTCATTTCCGGATAATCCAGGACTCCGTTTTGCACACGGTTTTCGCTCACGTTCATCATTTCTCGCATACTTTCAATCTGTAATAATTACGATCATTAAATCATCGTGGATTTCTAGAACAACCAATTGTGATCCCGTCATCAATGACGTGATTTCTCAACTGCAATTGTCACACCTAGCACCGTCTAGCGCCTAGGCACCGCCTAGGCCAAAAATTAGGTAGTTCTCGGGCGCTAGCGCCTAGGCGGCCGCGTAGGCCGATTTTTACAACCATGATTTATATACATATAGATTTAAATAATATTTATTTCGTTATCCGTTTCTTAAATATGATCTGACCGCTGACCAGTAAAGAGACAAGTTTTCAACATTCGGTCCGGTTATTGACATTTTATTGGTTAATTATAGCTCGTTACGTAATTTGTAGTTTATATTTATGTTACGACTTGTTACATTGATATAATTTATATTGATGTTACAATTCGTTACATTGATCGCATCTTTAACTTGTATTGATATAAATTTATTTAATAATCTAATTTTTATAAAAAAAAATACAATTATAATTTATTTTTAAGATGAGGAAAATTTTTTATTATTTTTTTAAAAGATGGCTAGTTTTTTGAAAAGGTAGAAAATTAGCTTAGCTATGTTACTTCTCATTGTAATCACGAATGTTTTTTCATTAAAATTTACATGACTATAACATAATTAAAGGGAAAATTACATCTTTATAAAAATATAATATAATATAAAAGTTGTAATTACTATATATAAATAAAACACATGAAAAAGAAATAGTAGTATAATATTATTATGTAAGTGGGCCCCTTTTACTATTATATTATTTAAATGTTCGATCCATGTAGTGACGTTTTAAAAATTTTAATTTGAATCATCAAAAGTTTTTTAACTTTAAAAAGTAGTAAGCAGAAATAATGTTCTTAAATTCGAGATATTTTCTTAAAGATTTGGGTTTTTTAATTCAAACAATTGATTGTCGGTGATATGGATTTTGTTAGTAATTTTTTTATTATTAGGAAATTTTATGATTTAATGTTTTTATAAAAATTTGTCTAAAGTTCGTGATAAGAGATTTGATTTAGTTATGTAAGTTATTCTTTTGCAAATGATATATAATACTCATTATTGATAGTGTACTGTGATAACCTGCCGCGACGTGCGAGGCCAATAAAACTATATATATTAAAATACATGTAAAAGGAATAGTAGAAATATATATATTATATAGTGAGTGGGCCCATTATTTATTATATGTATACACACACATATACATATATATATATAGGAACTTATTCTAATAAGAACTAATAAATTGTAAATAATTAAAAAAACCACATTTATAGTCACAAGTTTTTAATGACATAAAAGTAATTTACACTGAAAATAGAGGAAATTACATTTATACCTTTCAAATTTGTGACTAGAGATGGTTATTTTAGTTCTTAACTTACATTGGTTCTCAATTGAACATCCACCTATATATATATATATTATATTTTTATATTATATATTATTTAGGAGTCTAGTCTATGTAGTGATGTTTTGAAAATTTATACTTGGACCATCATAACTTTTTTTAACTTTGAAAAGTAGTAAACAAAGATAAAAGTATTAAATATAAAAGATTTACTTTTTGATTTGGGTTTTTCTTATAATTTAAAAAAATTGGTTGTCGGTGAGACTTATTTTGTAAGTAATTTATTCTATTATATTTATAACATAGTTGTGAAAATTTTGTATGATTTTATGTTTTTATGAAAAATTTGTATAAAGATCGTGATGGAAAATTTGATCTTGTTATGTAACTTATGCTTTTTTAAGGAGTGTGCTGTAATAACCGTCGCAACGCGTGGGATGAATTAACCGAGTTTGATTTAAAAATAGCAAAATTGAGGGAACTTTAAACCTGAATTTTTTATTATGTTAAATGACTTAAATACCTTTTTAAAATTTCTAAGAAAAGTAACTAAGTGACAAATTCTTATTAGATGAAATAAGTTATTTATTTGATACAAATAATATGAGTTAAACCTTAAACATATTTCTAGACAATTAAATTTATAGAAAAATATATATATTAAACATTAAACCGTATCAGGGCTAGGGGATGTTTCAAAAGAAAACTACTACTAACAAATCAATTTAAAAAAATTCATGATTTTTTATTATTAGCTTAGAAATGTTATAAAAAAATTAATAAAAATATGTATAGATCACAAAGTTACGTATATGTAACCTATAAAGTTACATATATATTTTTTATTTTTTTTCTTTTTATTAAAACTAAATGTAAAACAAAAAACGAAATTGATTGATAACAATTGTGATTCGTTTTCTTAGTTTTCTCCAAAATGGTGGTTTTCTTAAGAACCCTCCCCATCAGGGCTATTGATTTGGAGAGAAAAATATATGGTATCATGTGAAAACCTAATTTTAAAAAGAAAACTCTTAAACATTATCTAGGTCATTAATTTTAAATCTTGAAAATAAATATGTGGTCCATATTAACCTACATTAAAATTGATTTGTTTATTCAAAACTCAATTTTTTATCCAGGTTTAATGTGGACCATATATTTAGTTTTAAAGATTTCAAATCAATTGACAAGATAAGGTTTAAAGGTTTTTCATATAAGATCGGTTTTCACAGGATATATACCCTATATATGACTTTAATCCTGTAATAACACAACCGAGTTAGACCTTAAAAATATCTCTAGTCATTCATTTTAAATTTTTAGAAAAATATATGTAGTACAAATTAAAGTTGATTTTTTATTGATTTAAAATAAAAAAAAAATAACTTTTAATCAACTTCAAAACTTTTTAAAATTAAGTTGTAATAATTTGATACCATGTATTTATATCTAAATTATCTGTATAAACAAGTTATCCTTAGTAAAGTACAAACAAATACTACAAGTGTTTAATTTAGGTTTTTTTTTTATTGCCGAACCAATAATGCCTATTTGGAATTTTAGCCGAAATGTAAATCAAACAATGCTGGTGGTTAAGTGGTTTTGCTTTATGTGAAGCTTTCTACTTTCAATATCTCCCTCCTTCACATAGGTTTGAGTCCTATTTGGAGCTCTTCATTTTTTTTTTAATTAGTATTTGTCCTTTTGCTTAAACTTTCTAAAAATTGGTTCGAATCTGACGCGAGCGAAACGAGAGTATCATATAATTTTTAAAAAATCAATGTTCCCTTGTTTATTTCTTTTCTTTTGTTCTCTAGTTGTGATTTGTGACGTGTTATATTTTGTCAATACGTCTGCGATTACATTTAGTTTGAGTGATTTTATGATAGTTTTATTATTTTTGTTGCATTTGTTTGGGTTTTCGTCTAGTTTGTTTGGGAATCAGTTAGTTTCTGACGTAAAATAACATTATTAGATCTTGGTGTCAACTGTCAACACGTGTCGGTGTGCCTAAATAACAAATGTTTTTTTTGTAAAATTTATCAATATAATATGCTGGTCTGATTTATTTTAATGATGACGTGGATAATAAGATGGAAAAAAAATGATACGCATGTAGTTAAAGACCCACAAAAGCAAGCCAAACAAAAGCCATACGCAATTTTAATTTTTTTTTAGTGGGAACTTCTTTTCATGAAATATGTAAAGGGATTGTATATTTGTATGTGCATAAAGATCCCTAAAGGCCTAAACTTTGTTCTTCTGTTCATTATTGACTCAACTTTCAATTACTAATCATCCTTTACTTTTGAAAATGACTTATTCATGTGTCGGTTTGGATCGTTATTTGGGTTTTTGAAACTGCTTGGTTTTACATGTTTCGGCTTTCATGATGGGTTTGGGTTTGTTTTGTTTTTTATATCTTACAATTTGTCTTTAAATATTTGTGTCGAAAACTTGAAATAAAAATAACCAAAAAAATGATTGATTGATTATTATCTATTTAGGCCAAAACTTTTGGAGTTTGGCAGTGGCGAAGCTTGACAGGTATCCCAGGGGGGCGAAATTTTTTTTTCCAGGGGGGGCGAAATACAGGTTTTTAAAAAATTTTACACTACGTATCGGAAAATTTACACTACGTATCGGAAAATTTACACTACTACACGAAAAACAGGGGGGCAGTCTTCACAATGCTTCGCCCCTGGAGTTTGGACTACGTCATTATCTTAATCTTTATAAATAGTTTTGTATCTATTTAGGCCAAAACTTTTGGAGTTTGGACTACGTCATTATCTTAATCTTTATAAATAGTTTTGTAAAACAAAGTATGCATTAATATTTAGGTAAAAATAAATCATATAATTAAAATTTTAAAAATGTTACCAAATTTAAATAGTTTGGTTTGGTTTTTTGCGCACATAAAACCGATACCAAATCATAAAATGCCGATTTTAAGAAAAAAATAAACCAAAACCCTTAGTTATGATTTAATTTGGTTTTTTCGTTTTGATTATATCGATTATTTCAACTCCAGTTTAGTTTTTTGATATTTTTTAACTTTTTCTCCCACATTACAGGTCTAATTTTCACCTTTTTGTCAACTAAACAAGGCTCATGAATTTAGTTTTTGGTTAAAGTTCTCCAAAATTACATAATAGTAAATTACTTAAATTTGAATAAACTTGTATCGTTTGTAAATTTTGTAAACTTTGATCACAAGATTACTATTGTTTTATATGATTGAATTTAACAATCAATATAAATATCTTTTATTTAATAAATCATATAATTAAAATTTTAAAAATGTTACCAAATTTAAATAGTTTGGTTTGGTTTTTTGCGCACATAAAACCGATACCAAATCATAAAATGCCGATTTTAAGAAAAAATTAAACCAAAACCCTTAGTTATGATTTAATTTGGTTTTTTCGTTTTGATTATATCGATTATTTCAACTCCAGTTTAGTTTTTTGATATTTTTTAACTTTTTCTCCCACATTACGGGTCTAATTTTCACCTTTTTGTCAACTAAACAAGGCTCATGAATTTAGTTTTTGGTTAAAGTTCTCCAAAATTACATAATAGTAAATTACTTAAATTTGAATAAACTTGTATCGTTTGTAAATTTTGTAAACTTTGATCACAAGATTACTATTGTTTTATATGATTGAATTTAACAATCAATATAAATCTCTTTTATTTAATAATAGTGAGTTTCATGTCTCTTGTTAAGGATAATGCTTGATTGTCGTCTTATCTTAGTCAGTGAAGTTATAATAAAAAAAAACTGTTGGATTAATTTAAGGTTGTTCAATCTATAATTAATACTTGTATCAAGTTATATGGAAAAAGTTGATCTAAAGATATGTTAGTCATGATCGCTTTTGTTAATTTTTATTATAATGTTTTTTCACATTTTAAAATATCTTAACTTTTATATACGTTATTATTTAAAAAAATTACTCAATAAACAAAGTTTTTTTATCTTTAAAAAGAGCATAATATTGTTATTTAATTTTTTTAAATTACATTTTCTAACACCTTTTATTTTCTAATGTGTCATTGTCTTACTGCTCGTCATTGTATACTTCTGCTTGTCAATATTTCTTTCCATTTGTCATTATGTCTTACTTTTTTTCTAAAATGATAAATTTAAAAAAACATAACGGTGAAACAATACCCTCATGTACTTTTTATATGTAGATTACATTTACAAAATAAAACAAGTTTATTTAATAAATAAAAAACATTCACAAAAATAACACCAAATTATCTAAAACATTAAATATAATAATTAATATACATTACACAATTACCCAAACGTAAAACACAATTATGACTATATATTACAAAATGAATTGAACATAAAACAAAATAACAAAATTATGTTTTCAAAAAACTAAGATAATATGTGCTTTTCAAAAAATTATGAGTATTAATAATAAAATAACATAATTGTATACTTCAAATATGCAAAACATAATATTTAAATAACAAAAATTTATTTAATGCATAAGAAAAGAATGAAAAAATAGTATAAAATGAGTTAAATCATAAAATACAATGATAAAACATATTACACAATGATGCAGACATATATAATGACATTAAACATAAGAAACAATGACCTTAAACATAAAATACAATGACCAAATATTTTTTTTAAACATTAAAAAATTGTCTTTATGTGAATTTCACAATAATTCTCATCATTTTACAGTTAAAATACTTTTTATACCTAGAATCTGAATAGTTATTACTTGAACGTCAAGAATATAGAGCCTCAGATCTTGGTGGTATTGGTATAACATCCTCTCAAGTTTTGAGGGAAACAATGTACATATGTCATAAGTGAAAGGACCCATTTGTACATATGAAAAGTAAACAAACATTTGATAAGACATGCCCTCCTTCAACTTCAGCAATACCTCACTTTAGCCCCTTCTTATTCAAATCTTTTCAATTTCGTCTGGCTTACTTTGCATGTGTTGGCCCATGAACTTTTACTTTTATAATCTTCTGAATCCCTTTTCAAAAATGTCTTTGTAGACGACCCCATTGTATTTGTACCTCATGGGACTCGTGGTGCTTTTTCAATATGTCTTTTATGTAATTGTTTTCCTAACAAATTAAATAAAATAAATTCGTGGAAGACTATTCATATTGTTTAATTTTATAAATTACCGTACGTCGATACAATAGTTAAAGTTCTATGAACTACTGGTTGAAAAGTTCTTGTATGCCTACCGCCTACTTCGTTATCATCTTGGCAACCATTTGAAACCCAGATTAATGATTTGAAAATAATTTTGAGAAAGTAAAAGACACTTGAGTAAAATTACTTTTTCTAATGTGTGTTTGTATAAAATGTAACATTTAATGATGGAATGAAGTTGAAAAAAAAAAGTAAATTTTGATATATGATTGTCATGTTAAAGCTTGTAATTGATTTAACGAAATGTCGTTTTGTTTTAAGTCGGATGTTTTACCCCACAAACAATTATAAAATAAATAATATATTTTCTAGAAGCCAACCCAAAACCACATAATATGACCACACCCGATTTAAGACTAATTTTGAATATCAAAATTTTAAACTATGATAACAGAATAGTAGTCGTGGTGGCATTTTTTATATAAAAATTGAAAATTTTCAAAATTATATTTACATTTATTTAGGTAAGAAAATACCAAAAGAATAAACCATTAATGAGACTAGAACGATGAATTTTTTTTTTTGAACGGCGAAGGTCTCAATCGTGTGAGACCACTGTTTCCAGGCCATGTTATCAAGGTCTAGTTAACTAGACTTCTCATGAGCCACCACAACCATTACAGGATGAAACCCACGTGAAAACCCCTGACCCCCTCAGACCCATTTTACGTTGCGGGATGGTTTTGAGCCCAAGACCTTCCATTTGAAAGAATCTCAGGGTACCATTGAGGCATTGCCTCATTGGTGAACGATGAACTAGCTCATGAGACTTTTTTATTGTTATTAAATGATGTTTATGTAATCCTTTAATTTCCAAACCACAATCCATTTAAACTTGTTGAACTAATTTAAAAGTAGAAGTAGGAATATAATACATTTACATTGAAAAAAAAAGGATAGATTTCACTTGTGCTCCTTTATGTATATACAAAATTTTAGAGATAATCCTTTACGTTTCACAAGTCAAAATCAGTCATTTAATTTTCCAAATATTGCAAACTAGGTCATTTCTCCATTAATTTTGTCAAATATTAATAGAATAAAGGCTAATGTGTGAAAAAAAATATGTAAACATAAAGGATCAAAAACAAAATTTAATCAATTACTTATATGATTGTTTTTGACATTTATGCATCATATTTTGTTAATATTTAACAAAGTTAAAGGAGATATGATCAAGTTTGCAACATTTGGAAACTTAAAAAACTTATTTTGACATTTCGAAACATAAATGACCCTCTTTGAAATTTTATATAAACATAAAGGACCAAATTGAAATTTACCTTAAAATATAAAAAGACTAAGGTTTTCATTCATCTATTTGGAATTTTTTTTAAGCATCTTTCATCATCATATTCATTATCAAAGTCCCTCATTTCTAACTCTCCTACATGCATGTATAATCATCTATAGTTGAGTGATGGACATATAAACACCAAAAACTAGCAATATGAGCCCGCCAATACACGTTGCTTGCATTGAAACATCTTTTTTCTTTTAAATGTATAAAGTCCACAATGATATATAGTTATTTTACTTTTTATGTATGCTAACCATTAAATCATACGACTCAATGGAAATAAGGGTGGGGAAAGTAAAATTTTCTCGTCTTTATCTCCACTAAATAAAATTTGTAAGAAATAAAACTAGTCTTTGCGTATGTTTTTTTTTGAGTGACCAACTAATCAACTGCCGCGTACTCCGTACGTGGCTCCCAATGGTTAAAGGGATGGCAGAAAAACCCACACCCTGTGAGAAAACCCGAAGCCCAAAACTTAAGGGCCGGGTATAGGCCCGAATATTAGGGTATGAGACCGGGTATGGGATCAAATAATATATTTTTTCGGGTTCGGGTACGGGTACGGGTATGGGATTAAGGAATACCCGGCCCGATACCCGGCCCACTTACCCGAAGTAATACCCGTAATATTTTGTTAATATTTTTTAATTTACTTTTCTAAAACATAAGTCTTTTAATGAAACATCATAACAAATTATCTTTTTTCTTATTATTTTATATCTAAAAACTAATCATGTTGTTTTGAATATGTAATTTCGGTTTGAATATTAAATTAATAGTCTATGGTAGCATATTTTAAGAGCTATATGTGATGATATTTATATTTAATTTGTTTATATTTTATATTGTTGATCTTATATGTATGATTATAATTTATTTTTGTAATTAAACAATAACATTACATAAAATTGATACTATATAAATGTACTCGGAAAATCACAAAAATTTTTTTAATAAACTAATGGGTATACCCGATACCCGTGGGTATGCCCGATATCCGATGGGTAATTACCCGATAGATATCCGATGGGTAATGGGCCGGGTATGGGATACATTTTTACAATCGGGTATGGGACTGGGATTAGCAATACCCTACCCGAACCCGGCCCATTGCCATTCCTAAAAGGATGCCCAAGCTGGCCACTAATTCAGACGGACGGAGCCCCTAGCCCACCAGCCACCAATTCCCGAGGACAACCCAACTCAAGCGCCCGCCTAAAGGCACGACGGTGGAAGGCCGGTAAAACTGGGTGGGATCAAGAATCGAACCCATGACCTAGGTCTTCTATCACTTTTCTCATACCTCTATTTTACCACTAGGACAAGATATCATTGTTTAGTCTTTGCGTATGTAAGTATTATTATTTTGTTACACAAGTTCCAATTGATGGTGATGTTGATTTCTTAGGAACACAATTCCCAAAAGAAATTATCTTTTACTTTGTCATTGGTGGAGGGACCTTCAATGTTATCGAGATATATAGTTGAGCATTCAGTTGTCAAAATCATACCGCATAACATAATGAAAGCATAATTTATATTTCTAGTTTTGAAAGGATATATGCATTCTTGTGTAAGCAATTGAACGATAGCCCAACAAGCTTTTAAGATTCCATAATATTGTTACACTTCCTTTCTTGTTGCTTATTGTGTTGTATTGAATTTTTATTTTTTTTTTTGTGTGATGTTACCTTAAATAGATTATTGGGTGCAAATCCTTGTTTATATAATTGAAATATTGGTAACCGATCAGGTACATTGATGTCGTTATTAGAACCAACAATACTAGACAATGTTTGTCCAAATCATAAATTTGGTGCGGCCGCCTGCCGCTTTAAGCGTGAGCAATTGGTACTGGTGATCGCCTATCATGAATGAGCGAAGTATAGACGAGGCCAGGCAAGGCGGCCGCCCCCTATTTTTTTTCCCAGCAGAGTCGATTTTTCGAACGTTAGGTTAATTTTTTTTGTAGATACTAATTCTGACCCATGGTGTAAAATTTTAATATATGTTTTCAACCCTGTTTTAAAATTTTAACATGTATTATGTTTGTGTTGTCTCAATTTTTTTTCATGAGCAGTGTTAATTTTTTGGATAACAATTATAATTTATTAACTTGTTTGATTAATATTAAATATAAAATTTATATGGGTTTGTAAGTTGTAAACTAGAACTAGTTTAAGAATCGTCTTCGTAATAAGATGTCAAATGATTATTTCACAAATAGCTTGGTAATTTACATAGAAAAAGAAATTGTTAATAACTTTGACTCGTTATCCATAATAGATGAAATAAAAAATCTTTAAGGTTGTCAGGCTGAGCTGTAATTCTCGTTTTAGGTACTTACGGCCTTACTCACACATCATGTTAAACGTTTAGGTTTTTATTTGTTAAAAATATATGCATTTTATGACACTAGATGAAAAATCAATTGACCTAATGTCAATAAATTAGATACTTATACTTTTTATTGTTTGGATCAACGTGACCAAAATCACCGACCCAAACATTTAATCCAAAACACAGCAATACGAAAAAAAATACGGGTTTCATAAACCCCCCCCTTTTCAAGCTCCGCCACTTCTATCATGTATTGACCTTGACACTAAGGGTGTTCATCGAATCAAATTTCGAATAACTTGAATATTTCGAATAGAATAATTTCAAATTTTTAATTTTTTAAGAATTTGAAATTCAAAATTCCATTTGAATTCGAATTGGTTTGATTCAAATTTAATTAAAAAAATTGTTTATATACTTGCTATATATGTTTATGCATTCAAAATATCAAACAAACCTTAAACATGTAAATATCAAATAACTAACATTTAATGTGTAATACTAAAGATATCAATCTAACTGATACAATTATAGGTATTGTATAATTGGGATGACATTTTTTGTAATGGGTATTCATTTTTTATAAACCAAACTACCTAAATAAAAAAAACTTAATTTTTAAATATCGTAAAATACTTTTATATCTATAAAATAAAAATATTTCTATAAATAATTTTATTTGAATTTTGAATCAAATCGAATTTGAAAGTATGATATTCGAAGTTCAATTCGAATTTCGATATTATACTCCGAATTGAATTCGAATATGAAAATTCGAATCAAATTTGAAAAGTTCGAAGCAAATTTCGATTAGGCGATTTTCGAATTAAAATCGAATTAAATTTCGATTTTTTTCGAGCTCGATTCGAAAATTGAACACCGTTACTTGTCAAACCATTGGGCAATTCCTCTAGACCTAACGTGTACAAACAATGCTACCTATCATTCCAAGAATTCTATATTTAATTCCATGTGTCAAATACAAAATGCATGTTGTTGGCAGTTAGTCTATGCAAATTTCACCCACCGGTTGCCGATTCGACCGGCCGTTCTGGTTTTTCAAAACATTGCCTACAACACATAACAAAATAATAAGAGATAAATGCAGTAAAATAGATGTAAATAAACTAGATATATTTATTTGAATGTACAACAAACAAATAAATATAATAAAATGAAAGCCTATTACACCCAGATTATAGTTCTTCAATGGTAGTTTATAGTTACTTATTATTTAAAGTGAGAACAAGTTTCTCAGAATAAACTAAAATGTTTTTAAAAATTTCTGAATTTTAATTATTATATAAAACTACTTATTATTTTAACTGAACAATTGATCTCTAGGTTGATTCGATTTGAATTTACATAAATACTTTATTTAAATTTTATTTACAAACTTAATCGTAACATTAAACATTCAAAATATCAATAATTAAAAGCTTAAATGAATAGCCTTATTATGATGTTCGTTATATATATATATATTCGAATGTTAATCATTCCTTATTGCGATAATCGAATAACTAAATCTTATTACTTTGACACCTACATTAAAATAAATCTTATTATATATATGTTTTTTTCTTTTTTAATTAATGTAGGACCCACTTACATTAATAAAAAAAGAAGAAAAAACCTAAACTTTCAAATTTACTTTAATGTGAACCCCAAAATAATAAGATGTAGTTATTCGGTAACGAAATAAGGAAATGTTAACATTCGAACCATCCTCTATATATATATATAAAATAAAAAGTATATAAATTAATACATCTAATTCGAATTTCGAATCGAAATAAAAAATCATAAATTCAAAATTCAGACTTCTAATCGATTAGATTGAAATGTGAAAAGTTGAAATGAATTTTTAAATTGTTAATTTTCAAATCAAAATCGAATCAAATTTGAAGTTTTTAGAATCAAATTCGAAAACTACACACCCTACGCGTCTAACCAACTTATTTATTTGATAACCAACTTATTTCTTTGATATATCCTAATCGTCCTGTGATATCATTCCATTTACTTCTTCACAATATACCAATCCGTAGTATCTAATCATTCATTCACTCTATCGGGTTAAACATTCATTTTTACGTCCATAGTGACAAACATATCTTTACCAATATTATTTCTGAGCATTTGATAATTTGTTTTCACTAGTCATAGACTTGAATACATACTATCATCAAATCATTTTTTTCATGCTATTAGCTACTTACGCGAGGAAGCACAACGATTTTAACATTTTTGCTAATTTAATTAGGTTATATTAATTTATTTTTACCCTAAGCTATTTTAAATTGCTCTAATCACATGAGGTGCAAACCTAAATTATTTTATTTTATTTTCACCTAACACCTGTTGGAAATTTGAGTTATTTGATTAATTATCAAATTTAATTTGAATTATAATCAAGACTTTTCAAATGTACTCAAGACTTTTCATATTTCATGTGTTGATTATATGTATTAATTCAAGACTTTTGGAATTCAAATCTTATAGTATAAATACAAGACAATTGGTGTCTTGTTTGGTTGGCTACTTGATGATTTCAAGAATGCTATATACAATCTACCACATACTTTGAAGAATTTCTAGTTTTCTCAACTCTTCAAGCTCTTGTTTAAGATATCTTTTCGAGTGCTAGGTTAATCACGACAGTACACATACTGTTTCAGTTGTTGTACCCTGGGAGACAGGCGCGTTCGTCTTGAGAAGAGGCGCGAAATCTGTTTTAAGGGAAGCGTATTGAATACGTGCCTCAACCACAATCATCAACACGTTTAATCATGTTGCAGAGGAGAATAAGTTGAAGACGCAATTGATTGAAAACCAGAGTCAAGAAAACTACCAGAAGAAGTCTTGAAAAATATGTTGCAAACATCGGTTTGAATTAACTACAATACTTTATATAAATTGGATTTTATATTTCTATTATCATTCATTTTGAATGCATGGTATTGTACTAGTTTGTTTCCCAAATATAATGAGAGTATCGTTAATATATTTTATTATTATTTTAATAAAACGTGACCCACCTCCTACAATCTTAAAACAGAATTTCGTGAAATTGTTAAAACAAATTTAAAACCTTACTACTAAGGATTTTGGGTTTACGAAATGTTAAAATCCATATATAACATTTTGGATATTCTAAATATAAGTTTGGGAAATAACAAATTTAGTACAATAAATTTGGATTAAATTGGAGTACAATTGTTAATCGAAATTATCGTGTTACAAAATGAAAGGTTTATTCAACCTTTTGTGTATAAATGATTTTAATTGTTTAACATGTCTAACATGCGTGTTAGATCGATTTTGTTGGTAATGGTTGTTGCCGATGTCGTTTCCAACAGAAACCCTGTGATTTTCGTAGGCAAAGTTACAACAAAATATCTCTTATTATTATTAGATAAAGGATGAACTTGTTGAAAGTTGAATATTAAAAGTAATAAAATGTATATTAAAAGCCAAATAAAGGGTTGAAATACATATATTTGGTTTAAATGCACGAGTAATTGTGTGCAAATCAAATGGGTTCTTGCATTAAAATTAAAATGTTAACGGTTTCATTGTTTAAAGAATTTTGTAAATTCATTTAAATACACTCTCATTTTGATTTGGTGAAACTGCTACGTCGAGGCAAAAAAACATAAAATAATGTTGCGCTACGAGCTTGGTACTATACGGGTATCGGTTAGTGTAGTACAGTTTCAACGGGTTGCGTCAGGTTCGCTTTGTAAGCACGGAGCCAGATATGTACATTGTGTTATGTACCGGTTTGGTTTATGAACCAAAATGTACTCAAGAACGATTTTGTATTCGTTTATTTTCTAACGAGTGTGTTAGAACCGTTTATTTTGTATAAACATGATAAGTTCTACAACGATTTTGGTAATCGTTTATTTCTAACAAGCGAGTTAGAACTGGTTTGTTTTATTAACTGAAAAGCTTTAGAAACGATTTGTGTAATCGTGTTTTTCTAACGAGAGAGTTAGAACCGGTTTCTTTTATAAACCGAAAAGCTTTAGAAACAATTATTGTAATCGTTTATTTCTAATGAGAGTATTAGAAACCGGTTTATCTTATAAATTAAAAAATAATAATAATAATGTTAATATTTTTAACCGGTTAGTTTTCATGACAAGATAAAAGTACTTTTGGTTGAAAATGTTTTGAGTAAACATTTTGCTAATATAGATGGTATTCATGATTTATTTAATAAAAAAAAATTTTGCTTTATGTAAGCAATTTTCAATTATCTAACGTGAACATTAGACACGATTTTTATAATCGACTAAATTCTAATATGATTATTAGAAAAAGATTGTTATAAACAATAAATTATTTTATGTAAACAAATTAATTATCTTACATGAAAGTTGAATACGATTTGTGTAATCATTTTATTTTGAACAAATTTATGACTGTTTGATTAGAAGTTTCAAGATGAAACAACAAAAGAATGAAGATGTTGTTATTGGGGCCATTTTTGGTTTATCCCAAAAGACACGTGTCATTGCATATCGAGGATGGTTCCTCATGACACGTGCAACTATTCATGCATCTTCGGATTTTAATGATTTTATGGACTATCGGCCCATAGAAAGAAGCATTATAATGATCAATGGTGATATGACACAAGGTGTTGGAGTTGGGGATGTGGAACTTAAAATGTCCACAGGTGATTCCCTATTTCTAAAAGATGTTGAATATCGAGGGTTACTCGATCTTACTTGCATCAACAGAAAAATGGAGTATGTTTCGTAAAAAGGAAAATGTTAAGTTCAATACGGTTGGAACATTAAGATATGGAATGTACTGACTTGAACTCTGGAGTGATGTAGAGCCAGAAGACATTGAAATTTCAGATACCGAAAGTGTTCAAGATAGTAACACTATATGACTTGATGTTTAGAACTCATCTATATGTTTTTTTAAAATGTTACAAATAAACATTTGTTTTGGTGTGTTGGTTGTGTTCAATATCTTAAGATACCACATGCGTTTATGCACAATAATCACTATAACATATGAAAGAGATATAGTTAACTATATTAATAAATTCTGTGGAATTTATTATAAAGTGATGATGACATATAGATGCTTCTATTGCTTTCATTGTGTTTGAAATTATGTGGATTATGTGTCTACAAACTTAGAAGATCGTTCTAAATACATAGTATGAGATACAACAAATGAAAATTTGAAATTAATTTGTTGTATGTCATAATGAAACATGACTTTCTATTGAAGGAGGACTTCAAACTTACCATGAGATGAGGTCACTTACGATGATTTTGATAAATGATGACAGTGTTGAAAAAATAACATTTATAGACTTGATGTGTATATATCATACTTGTATCCGTTTAAAATATGTTATTTGGTATATTTTATTATGTTCAACTATGACTTGAGTTTATTTATTTCTAAGAATAAACAAGTTGATATAAAGATAATAAAGTGATATTTAAATGTTCGAGGATATTAATTTTAAATTTTAATAAAAATACATATTTTAACGGAAAGTACAAGTAGTGATTTACATGAATACAACGGGGGAGTTGTGATCATTACTTATATTGCAAGTCGCAAATTAAACATCAAATGTAATGTGGTGAGTGCTTTAAGATGAAATACATAAAAACGAAAGATGTCGTCTAATGTTGAGAGCATCAGCATGGAAATTTATAAGTGTGTTTTGATTACTATAACATATGAAAGAAATATATGTTATTATTGTAAATAATCTTAATAAATTTTGCACATTTATTAAAGATACTTACAATAGTGATGGTCTTGTAAATTATGCTACAGCCATTAACGTTATTGAAACTATATGGAGGATTTATCCTTCAATTTGGAAGAGTATCATAATACATGGTTTCATTGAAACAACAATATAAATGTATAAATCACTTTAGACACATGGGATGTCATATTTTTGAGTATCAATCTTGTTGACTATATCTCAAGAGTCTAGTGATTTTATACAAATGGCATTCATCATATGTTGATGAATGTGTTCACCAAAGTGACTTGAGTTAAGACATATGTTTAAGTTCTTATGATTAAATGGTGAAGCCTTAGAGATTAAAGGCAAATGAATTATGATCATATATAGTGGATGAAGTTAAATATGGTTATGAAATTTCCTTAAACAAAGTGTTTAAACATCTCATCATTCTTGTCTAAGCTAATATATGAATGTTTGTAGAGATAATGTGTTATCTCTTGGAGTTGTGAATGATCAGAATGATGCATCTTCTGTTCACATGCTAATATTTTAGTCTAAAGCATGCTAGACTAATACATGTTAATTTAGATACTCTGCGGAGATTAAATTAACTTTAAATATTCAATATATGTGATGACATGAGAATGAGTTGTAAGGTTATAGTTTATGAATATAACTTCATTCACTTAAAAAAGAGTAAATTACAAGATTCATCCTTTATGTATACATGTAATTATGGATTAGTTCCTTTATCTTTAATAATTACAAATAACATCCTTTATTTCAATAATTTATAACAATTTCATCCTTTAATTTAACCATAGTTAATTTGATGGGTTATCTAAAATGGCAAAAAACTAAAATTCATCCCCTTAATTATGTTTTATTTAATCTTTTTAATTAAACTACCTAATCCAAAATAATCAAATTTTAGGTTAATGAATTGGTTCTTTTCCACAAAAACTACCTTCTTACAATGTTTATCAAATTTTTATATAATTCACAATAAATTATAGGAAATTTATATGTAAGTTATCACTCTAAAAAATATCAACAAAACCAAAGATAATAGTTTCGAATTCAAAATCCATAAAACAATTGTCATTCCAAAAACTAACATATATTTATTTAATTCACATAATCTTCGTATTAGATTAGAGTAAATTACAAGATTCAAAACACATAACCAATTGCCATTCAAAATCCATAAGCCAATTGTCGTAAACCAGTGTAATAAGGTATATGTTAACATAATAGTCTCTTCCAATTGTTAAAAAAATATTTGGTTTATGGATTTTGAATTTGAAACTATTATGTTTGGTTTTGTTGATGATTTTTTGAGTGATAACTTACATATAAATTTTCTATAATTTATTATGAATTAAATAAATGTTTTAAACATTCTAACAAGGTAGTTTTCGTGAAAAAAGAACCAATTTATCAACCCAAAATTTGATTATTTTCGATTACGTAGTTTAATTAAAAAGATTAAATAAAAAAATAATTAAAGGGATGAATTTTAGTTTTTTCCCCTTTTAGATAACCCATCAAATTAACAATGGTTAAATTAAAGGATGAAATTGTTATAAATTATTGAAATAAAGGATGTTATTTGTAATTAGCAAAGATAAAGGACCTAATCCATAATTACATGTATACATAAAGGATGAATCTTGTAATTTACTCCTTAAAAAATGATAACTTAAGATGACCACCTAAATAGATGTACTTCAATTAGGTTCATATGAGGAGAACTCATGGAGCAATATGTATGGATGAACTCAGTGACACAATGATATATATATGTTTGATATCTTATCATAGGTGTCAAAGTCATCAAAATAAAAATTGCTCAAACTTAATCAAAGTGCAAGCAATGTGGGGGAATGTGTCATTTACGAAACAACCCTCTAGAGTTTGTAAGAGATATAATTTGAGAAGTTTCTCAATCTCTTGTGAAAAATGAGAACTTTTCACAGCACAATTTTAATAATTGGAAAATGGTTATCTAATAAGACTCAAATGTGGGGGTTGCTTGCATTTAATACAAGTATGTGAAAGATTTTGTAATAAGGATTTTAGTAATCCAAATAAATATTGCAAATTCGTGACCAAGTGGGGGTACACGATGGTTATACGGAGTAAATCAAGTTGATTGAACTCAAATGTCAATTGGTAAATTCAAATTTTAGTTAGATACTTGAAAAAGCTTACCAAAGGCATGGTGAAACGTGTTTAGCCTTGAAATGAGTTTCAAATCAGTCTAAAGACATGGTTATATAACTTGATCCAAGTTGAGATCACTGGTTATAGTCTTATAAATTGAAAAAACAAAAGGGTTAGTATGACTTGTAAGTCAAGAACACGTTAGAACAACTTATCTCAATTGCAAATGATCGTTGTTGACTTGATGAAGTCAAAGATAACGTTTGGATCCAATAACGTGGGAGATTAAGTTGAGGAATGTGACTAAAGCCCATGTAAAGAGATATTTGGAGGACACCTAACCTAGTTGATTGGAGATCCCAAGGTCTAGGTTCAATAGGACAACTAATTTATATATCTAGCGTGGTCACTGTGGGAGCATAGTCGTACAATGGATGTATAAGCTAATATCTATGTTGATATATATCCTCCTAAACTGTAAAAGGGTGTTTAAATACGTCCTAGTCCATTCCTATAACAATCAGTGACATTGTTGTGAGAGGCTAAGCTTAATATATGGTTAATGATTTGTGTAAATCATGATAACCAAAATGCTTTTAATGATTTGTGGACAAATCACCTATGTTAGAGAGAAGTGTGATTGCTTTGAATGGAATTGTGGAGCATAATTCCTAGAGCTCTCGCAGAACCAGGATAGTGTTCCATGACCATAACGGACACGATAATGAGGGGTTAACCAGACCAGGAAGAGTATTGTGTGAAGTGTAATAACGTCTACGTAAAAAGGGGTTTAGTTCAAGGACATCGCGTCTACTAACCGCTAGGAGACTAAGTATACTTCACAAAGGAAAGTTCAAAGGGAACACCTACTTCTCCTTCAATACTCAACCGCTGAAATTGTGTCTTAACACTTGAGTGCATGAGTTGATTTTTATTCATGTGGGGGATTGTTGGAAATTTGAGTTATTTGATTAATTATCAAATTTAATTTGAATTAAAATCAAGACTTTTCAAATGTACTCAAGACTTTTCATATTTCATGTGTTGATTATATGTATTAATTCAAGACTTTTGGAATTCCAATCTTATAGTATTAATACAAGATAATTGGTGTCTTGTTTGGTGGGCTACTTGATGATTTCAAGAATGCTACATACAATCTACCACATACTTTAAAGAATTTCTAGTTTTCTCAACTCTTCAAGCTCTTGTTTAAGATATCTTTTCGAGTGCTAGGTTAATCCTGACAGTACACATACTGTTTCGGTTGTTGTACCCTGGGAGACAGACGCGTTCGTCTTGAGAAGAGGCGCGAAATCTGTTTTAAGGGAAGCGTATTGAATACGTGCCTCAACCACAATCATCAACACGTTTAATCATGTTGCAGAGGAGAATAAGTTGAAGACGCAATTGATTGAAAACCAGAGTCAAGAAAACTACCAGAAGAAGTCTTGAAGAATATGTTGCAAACATCGGTTTGAATTAACTATAATACTTTATATAAATTGGATTTTATATTTCTATTATCATTCATTTTGAATGCATGGTATTGTACTAGTTTGTTTCCCAAATATAATGAGAGTATCGTTAATATATTTTATTATTATTTTAATAAAACGTGACCCACCTCCTACAACACCATCTAACGACTTCTTGTCAAGCAAGCTCTTCAAGTATTTTTAGTAGCAAATCCAACCTACTTAGCCAAATGTGCTTGTTACGTAGATAATGTCGACCATTTGATGAAACTTGAACATTTTACCCAACCTCTACCCCTCTGTTAGCCTTAGTTGTCCTATCCAAGTTTAGAGTTAATTATGTATTCGTTTATTATAGAAGGGTAAAGTATGCAAACATTGTAATTTAGAAACTGTTTTTGACTTTTTGTACCATGTCGGTCATATGATCGGATATGTATTCCGATGACCACCTTTATGTATCTTGCTCTTCTGATCAGGTTGATGTTTAAGTTCTTAATGATGTAGTGATAAAATATATTAAATTCATAGTAAAAAAATAAAAACAATAACTAGAAGTAGCTTCTACTAAAGTAAATTGCATGCTTCATGAGTTCTAAACTTTAACATACAGAAATTAATTTTATGGAAAATGCCTTTTTGATGCGTAACCCTTTTTGGAAAAATTTGTATGACGGTGTTGACAATTGTTTCCTATTTATATATGTCACAATCACCTTGTATCCTAATTTTGACACAAAATCATAGGAGTTTGAATATGCTAAAAACACCTTTTTATATAAAAACATAAAAAATGCTTATTTTTTATGTCGGATTTGTATTTTGATACAATGTATAAAAAATAAAATACAATATAAAAACATTAATCCAATACTAGGAAAAACATATCTGGTACAAAAAATAAATGTTTTTAGGTTTTTATACAAAATCTTGTTTTTATTTGATAGTATTCTCAAAATTATAACTGTCACTATTACAAAATCAGTCTAATACAACCTTGATATTAACTAAAAAAAGATGCAATAGTTGAAGTTGCATTACATCTAATGCAATTTTTTATTATATAATACAACTTTTTTTTTTTCAAATGCAACATTCTTAAGAACAACTTTTTAAAAAGAGTTGCATTATGTAATTAAAATGTTGCATTAGGCTATTGCAACTTCTGATACTCCAACCTATTTGTGATCATTTGTGACAAATAAAGATTGCATTGGGCTTGTTTTTGGGTAGTGTGTACTTCTAAACACGATTACTTGCAATTTATGATCTTGATCTAGTAACTACTTTACCATGATCAATTCACCCTTGATTATTATTTCAACCAATCAATCATATTCTTTATAAGTCATATTCTTTAAAGTAAATTACTTGTTATGTTCTTTATAATAATAATAAATTACAAGTTGTATTCATTAGCTTTATTAATTATATATCTTATTTTTGAAATTATCCACATATTATACTCTTTTCACTAACTGTTGATAAGGTCTTATGTTAGTTTCAAGTAATGTGAACAAACTATCCTTGCTAATAAAATATAAATAATTAAAGAAAATGATCTAACAGATATCCCATTTGTGTAATTTAGTTTTTTTAGAACGACGGTTGATGCAACGTCAAGATTGTTGCCTCAGAGTGCAGTAACTGAGTATCGAAACATTAACCTTACACTCATGCTACAATTGCAGCGGTGCATTTTTAGTTGAAATAATATATGCGTACATGTACACATGTAATTTTACATAGACACTCATCTTACCACCATTGGGTTCTCTAACACCCCCACAAGTGACATCAGGACATGATCAGTGGTGGGGGTGGTGTTTTGCACCACCGCCTTCTTTCGATTTCCTATCACTAACCCCAGGGATTTTATTTTTAAATAATCTTTGGATTGTTTAGGATATAAGGATCTGGTGGTGATGATGGTGTATTCGCTCGTGATTGGTGGTACTTAGGAGGAGGAGAGAGATGTTGGGGTGGTGGATATTTGATGGTGAGGAATTTTTTGAATTGATATGGCGAAATGCACTGGAATGCCGATGTGTACCATGCACCTGAATTTACATATGGTAATATTCATCTCCGATTCATCCAGTCGAAGTAACTACGAACTTCGAATTCAAGTAATAACATTCTTGAATCATCAAAATGACTTTGATATCTCTGTTTTAGTTTCTCTCGATAAAGTATTTGTGAATCCATAAAACTTTAGTTTTTCCGTTTCTTTGTCCCGAATCGTCAATTTTTTCATACCAGTAGAGTCGTAAAGGTATTCGATACCCACTTTTTCATAAATTTAGTATCAGTACCGCCGTATGATACGGTACCAATAACATTTAAAAATGACCACTTTGTAACATATTCCGGTATCAAACCAACACCATACCAAACCGGTACCGTACTGATAGATTCAATACGGTATTCGTTGCCTACTTGTTCAAATATTTGTTATGCTACTTTTCTATAAACATACACTCACACCAAAATCAATAATACTACTCAATAGGACCTGCTCACTTGTGTTGGTAGTCTCTAACTTAAAAAGATTAAATCTTTAATTTAAAACCTATATTAGCGTGTGAATATCTGTCATTATATTATATATACACGGTTTTGCACAAACGTTAGTCTTAGATCCACTGAGTCGCTCGTATGGAAAATATTTAAATATTATGGAGATAGCATACTAGCTCAGTTTTTTAAAACCAGACTGGCCGGTCATACCAATTGAACTATTAGGACCGGTTGAAGAACACAATATAACATTCAGTAGTGCATTTTTTCCTAATCGAGACGCATCCTGCGTGAAAAAATCTTAGAAATAATCATTTTAGTAAAAGTTGTTAGAAGGTTGCGTAAATTTCTCAAAGGGATCAACTATAAAATAGGAGTATATTTATTATATCTCCGTTAATTTTATCCATTATAATGGTTGAGAAATGCAAGTTAAATGAAGATAGTGTAATGTTTAGTATAATTTTGATGACTGATACAATGTTGAAGTATGAAAACTAAAAAAACATAAGCATGATATAATGTTGTACTATGAGAACTACAAAGCTTAACCATGATATGAAATATGCAAGTTCAAGAACAATTTGATGCAAAAAAGCGATTAATTTACTTTTCGTTTAGATATGTGTGTGTGTATAGGATTTGGTTCAAATAAGAACCCTGCTTAATTGTGGTAACCCAAATAACCCTGCAAAAAATGGCCGAATCTTTGATTTTTTTTATGGTCTTTATTATATATATTTAGGGGGTTTCTTTTTTGTGTTTTGGCTAATTCGCAAGACAAATCGAATTTGCATCGGTGTCAAAGTTTTGCACTTTTCTAAATGTTGCGAAATGCAAATCGAATTTACACCGATATAAATTCAATTTGCCTTGCGAATTAGCCAAAACACAAAAAAGAAACCTCCTAAATATGTATAATAAAGACCATGAAAAAAAAATCAAAGATTCGGTCATTTTTTGCAGGGTTATTTGGGTTACCACAATTACAGTGGGTTAACAATGGAGCATTCCCCTATATATATATATATATATATATATATATATATATATATTGACCATCAATACCTTGGACTCAGGATATCATCGAGTTCGAAGACTCGGAACCCGGATCATGTGGCAACACCTGAACCCATGGTAACCTATCATAGGAGGAAACCATTTTGGAAAACCCCCTGACCCCCCTCATTCCCAATATGCATTTCATGGGATTTGAACGCATGTGAAAAGTCATAAAGTACCGCTATGACAAAGCACTTTGGTGTTTGGATTTATATAAGTAAAATAAAACAATGATTGAACCAAATTATAAGGTGGGTTGGTTCTTTACAAACAAATTTTAGATTATATTATTTAAATAATAATAATGATATGATCTAATTGGCCAACGACAGAATGTAAAGTAGCATGTCTTTGTCTTCAGTGGTTTTTGTGGGTCTTATATTTCATCAAACCAACAAAAAATTGGTTAAAAATGATTATGATTGGATACATAAATGTCAATTCGTTTATAACCAGAAATACAGACAAATGTGGCATCTAACGAAGATGACAACCCGATTTATATAACACCTTCTTCTATTGACTTTCGTACATATTTTAATTCCGTGGTTAAAAATTCATCAAATCAAAATTTTCAATTAATAAAAATATTTCTAAAAAGTCTAAGGAATTTAAGGGACGCATGGATTTGTTGTAAATTTTATCATGGATTTAGGATAGAACAGTTATGTACGTAATTAAATATAGTATTTTAAAGTTTGTTATGAGTTTAAGCCAGGGTATTGGTAATGAAAATCATAACAAGTAATCTTTAGTCACCTAAGATTTAAAAAAAAAAAAAAAAACAGCAGGCATGAATGCGATTAGGCTATGTGCAATAAGAGGCTTGATTAGAGCTTGACCACATGTCACGCAAGCACCATGAAAGACGATGGATAGTAGCCGTGAGTAGAAAATGTGTAATGATAAGATGTAGTGAATAAGAGATGAAATGCAACATGGGTATTTTTTATTGGTTTAGAAAAATAAAAAAATAATGCAACATCTAAGCTGTGACCAAGGTCACCTCCATCACGGTCACGCCGGTTGTGTAATGAGGCAGGGGCACAACAGTGTGGTGATAGACTGCCAAGTGGGCTGGTCACGTGAAGGCTCAAGCCCCATTACACATTCCCTTAGTAAAAAGAAATGAGATTATCGCGGATACAAAACAAATTTAAAGAACCTAAAGGAGCATGAGTCACATGCGACTTTTTATTTTTACAATCAGGTACAAAAATTAGACTAGATTTACTGGCCACCCACTTCCCTACACGATCCATTCTAATATAGATATTGTTAGCAATCGCTTCAACTATTTTACAGTGTTACAAATTGGGAGTAAAACTACAAGAAAACGAGGACATCTCTATTGATTGAAAATTTGTTTCAACGTAAACATGCCACTCTAATCCAATAGAAATAAAACTTGTTACCAAGCAGAAAAATCTTTGAGTTCTTGTGTTGTTGAGAGACCCAATTTTCTTTTCTTTGACACAACAATATCACCATCCGGTGCGGGGGTTGAATCAACCTTAGTTGTCCTTGCTTTCAGGTATTTACCGACGCCAACACTGCCTGAAGCTTCTGCTTCGGCTCCTGTCCCAGGGTTGCTATACCATGATCCAATCTTCTCCTGAACATAAACACATGAATGATAATTAGAAACTTAATACAAAAAAAATGAAAAATATATCAGATAATTATACGGTCACTAACGTTTTCTTCATCCTCCACGGGCTCGTTCTTCTTTTCCTCCTCTTCTTCTTCATCTGGTTCGGAGTAAGGATTCACAAATATGGATACACTTGTTATCTTTATCTCTTCCTGCACAAGTGCCAAATACAGTAATTATGTTACAACTAACGATAAACCAGAGATAATAAATGAGATGAATTGGAAAAGGTATTGGTTTCAAAACATTTGCATGAAGGATATATCTAGGAAAACATAAAATATATACCAAGTCTTAACAGAGACGTGTATTTTTATGGGTGGTCAGTACTCAGTATAGGTAGCAAAATGGGTGGAAGTAGTTACAGGTCAGAATGGGCATAAACGGATCAATTAGAAAACTCAACAGAAAAATCTAATTGTCCATCCATGCCAAGGATCAGATCACCAATCTTACGAGTATGCATAATTTGGGAGTGTCAATGCAATTTCTCATAATTAGAGGACCAAATCGAAAATGTTGAGATACCACAACGACCATTCGTGTCCTCAACTCCAATTAATATTTTTCACCATTTACCAAAATTGTCACTAGTACCAAATTTGTTTTAGCCTGTTTACCAAGAAAACTGCAGAAGATGACATCCACATCCATCCAACCAAAAGGAATCCCACTATCCACATCAGCCCTCAACTATTCTTCTTTTTCCTCTGCATTTTCAGTTTCAATCTTCATACCAAAGAAGATGAATGGTATTAAGTTTGGCTGATTGTAGGATTTCATATTTTTCTATATCAGCCCATTATTACCCATCAAGCTACACAGAATGGCCCGGAAACAGTTAATAAAAACAAACTGACCCAATTTTATGACATTGGGCCCAACCCACTACTACTTGTTCGAAAAATCATTAAAAGAGAATTGTAATACAGCAGGCTAAACAGGCTACAGAAGCTGATTGGTTATTTCATTGTTGGTTAATTAACCATTACTTGATTCGTTGCTTTAGATCAGGCCTGCATGCATAACAATAATTTTGGTGATTGATTGGCAGATAAACCTGTTTAGTCATTATTAAAGGAAATACAACAGCTATGATACATAAGCCTTGCTTTTACAGCATATATCTATCTAATATGCATAAGCAAAAGACAGGTCCGCATGACAACCAACTATAACTTTGATAGTGTAATGGCTGCAGTGTATTCTTAAGAGATCAAAGATACGAGAAAACAGGCCATGATTAGAAACTTTCCAGAACACACCATAGTTGCCCAAGGCACAAGGCGTACTCAAGGCACAACGGGTGAGTCTTGAACCTAGGCACAAGGCGCCTAAAAAGTGAGGACCCAAGATAAGCAATGCACATAGCATAGACATTTTGAGGTTGTGCTGAGGACCCAAGATAAGCAATGCACATAAGGGGTTGTGGGTTTTTTTCTACCAATTGGGGCCCTCCCTTCACCACCCCCATGTGGATGGTCTACAGGGTTCATAACTACTCCTCTTACTACATGGCGCTTACCTAGCCAACGCTTAGATCCGGCTCTACCCAAACCAGTGTTGGAGAAATCGCTAATCGCTAGTCGGTCGGCGAGATAGGGACTAGGGATTAATCGGGATTAATCAGGATTAATCGGGATTAATCGGATTGGAATTTTACATGTAATTTTCAAAATTATAGACATATATACAATTTTATTATATATATTTTTTTAAATACCTACAAATTTTAACCAATTAATTCATGATTTATAGGGTAATATATAACTTCTTCAAATTTCTTCCTTTTTTAAAAAGCCAAAAAGAATAAAAAACCCCATAAATAATTAATACTTTCAATTTTTTTCCTTATAAAAACCCAACAACATTTAATAGCCCATAACTAATAAAACCCAAAAGCCCATAACCGTTCTTCACTTCTTCGATCGTTCTCAGCTAGGAGCCTAGGGCACATGTAAGTCGGATCGTTCTTCGATCGTTCTTCACATCCATGCCGTTCTTCTTCTCGCCACCATCATGACTCACTAAATTGGAGTCAGATTTCGGTCATATCTTCAGGTAAGTCGTTCGATTTTTCTTCTTGTTGGTTGAATTGAAAGATTTGACGGGAAATTGGCTCGAATCGTCGGAATTTGGTCGACATGTGGTCGATTAGGACCGCCAAGGTCACCGAAATTGTTAGAATCGGTTGATTCTAAGGTGGACCGATTAGTCAAATTTCCCCGACTAGAGCCGATTAGCTCCGTCGTTGACCGATTTTGACCGACTACCGATTTTTTGACCGACTAGGTCAAAATTAATCGGTAGAGGTCCGACTAGCGACTTCTCACCGATTAATCGCCTAGTAATCGCGATTTTTACAACCATGACCCAAACTTTTCTGGTTCACCCCAACATTCCCCACTTGTCCAACTGTTGCTGAGCAGTTTTTGGATATCAAACGGACCTCCCCAGAAGGTAATTTTAATGTGGCCGATTTCCCTTCTTTTGCAATCAGTTTCGCTACAACACCCGCTGCTCTAGCTAATTGTCCACCCTTTCCAAGTGTGGGACAGGGGGATTCACTGCAAATACTACCTTGGCTCATTATTGCCGAGATAATGGTCTACTTCTTCACATCCACCGCGCAATGCATGCAGTTATTGATAGACAGAAGAATCATGGTATGCACTTCCGTGTACTAGCTAAAGCGTTACGTATGTCTGGTGGAGATCACATTCATTCCGGTACCGTAGTAGGTAAACTCAGACATTTTTAGGCGTTTAGGGATAGATTAGGATAGTATAGACCAAGTCCATGTTTTAAAGTTTTAAGCAACTTTGACCGAATTTGCAAAGGGGAAGCCTTGTTGGACCACGCCCTAAGGACCTAGATGGCCGCAAGGTGTTTTCCCTATGCCTTGCCTCGCTTGAGAGCCTAGACGTTCCTGGAGGGATTTTGACAACATAGGAATACACCATGGATTTCTTAATAATCAAGACCCCTTCAAATTGCCAATCAAAGCTTAAATCCTGTTAGTATAGAACACAAATCAAACATCCGATTTGTAACAAAACTCCAGCTGCGACACTTTTATTTGAATCAGAAAATACATACAAAATAAATCTGCAAAACTCCCCTGTTTAAAATTTAAACTAACAAAACATTGAAAATAAGAGTCCTAATCCTATTCAAATTCTACCTTTTTAGCCAACTCACAACATACTTGATTAAAACAATATAATAGAGACTCAAAAACCTCCTAAAATAACTCCATAACTAAATGAACTCCAAATCACATTTTTCCAACAAATTTACTTTAGTCCCTTAACTTTCTTTATTTCAACATTCAGTCAACAATTAAATTTGTCTAACATATGTGGAACATAAAGATTTTAATTTTTATGTAGAGTGTAGACAGCATCAAATGGATCAGATAACTTAAAATTGCAAGCTAGATGCAAGCTCACATTATCAAGAAGCATTAATAAATCTGAGTTAATGACATGAAGAGTAGTTAAAATTCAGTAGGCATTAATTAATATTTCTCTGCAGATTAGATATTAGCATGTATGATCCATCAAGGAAACATTTACATACGTGTATAATGACAAAGAATGTAATGTGCAATAACTAGTCTATCTATTTGAAGTTCAAGAAAAAAAACTTATCTATTTGTCATTTTGAGTAGATTTAAAGCTAGTTCATTTTAATGGAAATGACCAAAAATAAAACCAATTGTCAATCAGAAAATAAAAAATTAAGTAAAATAATTAAAGGCAATACTAACCAAAGGTCGATCATCATCATCAACAGGGACCTTCTCCATCACTGATAAAGTTGTTAAGCCTCCTACAACTCCACCAAAAACTGTATGCTTGAAATTTAGATGATTTGCAGATTTGTACAAGATAAAAAACTGTGAGCCATTACTGTGGGGTCCACTATTTGCCATGCTCACAACCCCTCTCCCATAATGAAGCAGTTTTGAGTTTACTTCATCTTTAAAGGGCTTTCCCCATATAGATTCACCCCCTTTACCCGTCCCAGTGGGATCACCACCCTGTATCATAAAGTTTCTGCAAATCAAGCATAACAATATCAGGTAACTTGAATTGAAGCTCAAGATAAAACAAAATTAATAAAAAAAAAAAAACCTTATATTTCTGTGAAAAACTACTCCGTTGTAATAGCCTCGTTCACAAAGAGTGATAAAATTTTCACATGCTCTTGGAGTTATATCACAATGTAGTTCTATGTTTAGATCACCATGGGTCGTATGCAACTGAACATAACCTTTTTTCTTTGGGTTCTTCTCAACTTTCACATATTCAAGCTCGTTCTTTGTGACTGGATCATATGATGTAGATGTAAAAGATCTAGATGCTGCACCACTTGTGTACTGGCTCTTTACCTGTAGAATAAGTTCTTCAACAAGTTAACATGAGAATTAATAAAAAATGAAGCAATCATGTGTTTAATGGATCAGCATTTTTATGTTATCTATAGAATCATAAGAGAACCAACCATCTTAGCATTAACAGGTGTCCTGTCACCAGACATATGCATGGCAATTCGAGCAGCAGTTTTGTCACTTGAAGCTGCCTTAGCAGCTGCAGCACTTCTTCCATGAACAGAAGCAGATGCAGCATCAACAATACTGAAAGCTGGTTGTTGAGATTTAACTTCACTATTTGACTTGGGGTTATCTTTAATGCGTTCTCGGGCAGCTAAAATGGTAGCAAGTGCCGCAGCTCTTTCACTCTGAGCCTTGTTTCCACCACCACCATGTAAAGCAAGTTCCCGTCCCTTCTCTGTTTTAAGCTCCTTTAGCATCTTCTTTATATCCCCACTCACATTTATGTTGTAGGTTGGATCTGAAGTCATTTTCATATGCTCTAAAATGGAAATTCAAAAGCCCCATGATTATTATCAACTTGAAAATGAACAAAACGATCATTATTGGATTAGTAAAGAGAATTCAATTACCTTCATCATCAACTTTCAAGTTCTTTTTTACATGGTCGAAATCCACAAGAGCTTTGTTATCAATTGTGTTTGGATTCTATAAAGTCATACACGTGTAAGGTAAACCACATATTTATGTAATACATTACAGGCAAGTATGAAATGCATTACCTGAATAGTAATGATGTCTTCTCTTTTAAAGAGTTCATCAGTTAGAAGCTCCTTCCAGTTCTTTGTTTTAAGGTTCAATTCTTTAACTGCCTGTGCAAGATATGGAGATGGATGCATTTGTTTTAAGTAAAAAAAAATCATTCATAAGAAAATATATATAATTAATGATTGATCAGAAATAAACCTCATAAGAGAACACATTTCCAGTAGTCTTTATTGCAACGATGTGTGTGAACTCTGTAAACACCTTGTTCAAAACTGGGCAATGATACTCTCCTACAAAATAATATCGGATTTCTCAGAAGTTAAGAAATTCCTACAAAATTTGGACATCCATAATGAAGGTCTCAGCCCTGTTAAACAATTGATTTTATACAAAATAACAAACCAAGAAAATACGAGCACATGAACTTGTGGAAAACCCATGACTCTCTCCCTTTTATTAAACTATGAATACTGGTACAAGAAGATACGAACTCTCTTTAACCCTCTTTATAATAAACTTAACTTTAATCATACTAAAATTCAAACACTAAAACTTATAAAAAGTTTCAAAAATCCAAAAAAATGTCACCAACTAAAAAATAAATATGGAAAGACCCTGCAGTTGTGTAAAATCTTAATCTAGCTGCATTACTCATTATGATTAGAGCTAGATTTTAAAAATTTTGATAGCGCTAAGCATGAAACAAGAGCTTCACGTACACAAGGAGTTGCTCTATGTACAACCAACAGGCTTTATGTACAACCAAAAGATACACTAATTTTAACCCAAATATGCAAGAAGCACTGCCTATAGACCTTCAGGTGCTTTTCAAGTCACCTATATGCTTTTTGGAACCAAGTGATAGACGGAAACTTGTGCCTAAATATACATCTTACATTTACAATGAACAAGATAATAGGATAGAAAGTCATGTGATGCCTCTAATATTAAACACATTTACGAGAATAGGAGGATGGATGAAGCCATACCTTCAGAATTCTTGTGAAATGTTAGGGAAATGAGATCTTCTTGTTTGAGTGGAACTCCAGAAACAGGATGCTTTCCATACTTCCTTATGTAGGGAATTATATGCCTGTAACACAAGATTTTATAAATAAGCTCAAAGCCTCAAACAAATAAAACGTCTAGAAAGTAGAAACAAGCAACAAACCAACTACCAACAAAGATGGGGTTGTACTAGATAAAAATTGAACTACGCAAGTAATTGTTTGTTGCAATGACGGAGCTTGAAAAAAAACTCCGAGGGAGCCGAAAGTCACATGCTCAAATTTTTTTTCCTATCACAAGGTTTGGATTATATATTCGGGTCAGATCAAACATTTAAAAACTTTATATATCTAATTTTACTTGCACTCAAAAACTAAATATATTTTTAACAAACAAGACAAAAAATGTTTAAGACGAAAGGGTGAGTACCCGGAAGAAGAATTACAACTCAGCCTTTGAGCTCTTTGGATTCATTGATAATAGACTCTGCAATTTCTTTTCTATGTAAATCAACAAGGAATCCGCAAGATACTCATTTGAATTAAGCTTCATAGTTCCACTAATATACTTATTTGAATTTTTTAAATATGTTTAAACCGTTAAATGTATTGTTAGAAGACTAGCTCAACTTTAGTATTTTCTAAAACCAAGGGGGGCAAGGGTTTTAAAGAAGAAAAACAGAGAAGACCGGACTCAATACCTATAAAATTTTCCAACAAAATAGTGAGATACTACTAAATCGACCATTTTGAGCAAAAAAAACGACCGGGAACGGGGCTACCCAGGCCCCCAGAAAGCTTCGTCCTTGGTTTGTTGGTCCAAGCTAATGATAGTAATGTGATAATCATAGGTTCTTGGATATTAAAGAAAGCATCTTACTCTCAAGTGATCTGTGACTCCCCACCATCAAATCAAAATCGGATCTTATCAGAACAAGATGAAGATGCCTTAATATGAAAAAAAGTTAGCTCCTACATAGTATCAGACTGCCTATTGACTGTAGTAGGGGTGTTGAAAAACTGTTAAAACCACCCAAACTCAAACATGCCAGCCAGTTTGGATCCAAATGGTATGGTTCACAGTTGTTAACCTAATCAATCATAAACTAAACTTCAAACAGGATGCACTAAACAAATCCAAGGCTCACAACTCAAAATTCCAACAAAAGAATAATCAAAAAGATTCAATCCTAACCATGGTTTAAAAAGGCGCCGTGAGGCGCGCCTCGAGGCGTACGCCTCGGCTGAGGCGGCCAGAAAACGCCTTTGAGGCTTAGCCTCAGGTGGGTGATTTGGAACTTAAGCCTCGGTTGTGTCGAGGCGGACCGAGGCGTGTTGAGGCGTAGAGGCGGTGAGGCGAGGCGGTGAGGCTTAAGCCTCACTAAAGATGGTATTTTTTGATTTTGGGCTTTTTTTTTACCTGTTTTGAGTTTTTTGACCTTTATTTCACCCGTTTAGGTAAAATAAGAAACCTAATTGAACTAAAGCATGCGTATACAATAAATCTAGCATTTCGTTTCCAGGGGCTCTGCCCCTTGGACCCCGCCAGGGGCGCTGCCCCTAGGACCCCGCAAGGGGGCGCGGCCCCCTTGACCCCCGCTTGGTCGGGAGCTTAGAAATCTTAACTAGCGTGTAATTTACACCTTCAAATTCTTTAGGATTCCTTTGCATCCATTTTACACTAAAAATATACAACTGCTGATGGTACTTAATTTCACTATACAATGCATTTTCGAATTCGATTTGCTCTACCTATTCAATTGTATTATACCTTGTGATACTTTTATCATTTGTTTTATGTTAAATTGTGGCTTTTATGTAATATATATGTAATTTTAATTATTTTTCAAGGTTGTTTTGAGGCTTACGCCTCGGTCCACCTCGAGGCTTACGCCTCGTGAGGCTAACAGAAAACGCCTCGAGGCTCGTTTCCGCTTTTTTAAACCTTGATCCTAACAAATTAAGCCACATCTTCCTAAAGGAAGCATTGAAAACAAAAAAAAACACTCACATAATGTCAAACACACTGCCATCCTCGGTGCACACTGCGTCCTCAAACGGAGTAAATGTGAGCCTACAAATTCACATCGAGAACTGTGATCAATATTCAAATCACACACGCAAAAAAACCAAATACAAACATATGAATTTCAGATTGTACGCGCAGCAATAAAACGGAAGGCGTTTAAACGGTGTTCGTAGCTCTTTGGACTTAGCACCGCCCCATTCGGTAGCCCACTCCGTCTTCGTGATGAACATCCGATCTTTGCTGTGTTGTTTCTTCCCCATATTTGTTCTGAATTTCTAACTTCCGGTCAATTAGGGTTTCGACTGAAATTGGTGTAATGATATCGGAATATTGCGGGAACTGGATCTGATACGGATGGATCCGACTACTCGACAAGCCGCCTCACGGCCTTCGTTCTGCTGTAGTCGGTTTAAGGATATCCGCCGCATGTTGACATCGACCCATTCATAAAACGAGTCGGATAGAGAGCCTAAACCCACCCAAAATATTGAATCATGGTCGCAAGTTCGAATCTGCTGGGGTAGTTTTGAAAGGATGTTAAGGCAATGAAAGCACCTGAGCCCGAACCGGTTTTATTTATGGACGAAGGTTGTGTGTCTCAACCTCAGTTGTGGGGTTAGTCCTATAGGTTTTTCTCCGGTTGAATATCATGTCAAACTCTTATGTCTTTTGGATCCGGTTAAGAAAACACATTGGCCAGAGTGGGATGTAAACTTCTTCATTGAAAGAGGTGCGATATATCATAAAATTATGAAAGTCGCCGTTTAAAAAAAAGTTATGTTGTATAACCAACTTTTTATTTAAATAAGTTTAGTTATTTTTTTTTAAAAAAATTTGTTAAGGTGTAATGATTGGATTTTTTTATTCTGATATTTGGATGAATTCAAGTTAGATATAGCAGATATCCAAAATTTTACTTATTTTGATCGGAAAACCAACCACAACCTGAATAAACATAAAAAAATCGAGGGGAGTATTTTCGTTTTGTATTTGTCACGTCTTTCTATTCTAATAAACAAAAATAATTTTTGACACTTGTCAAATTCTCATGCTTGTGTTGCCACTTGTCATTTTTCTACTAATTTATTCAATTATCTATCATATTAATGAATCGCATTCTCTCCTATTGAATATTTATATTATTAATGAGTAATAATATTATTAATTTTTTTCATGCAAGAAAATAGTTTTTAATACATTAAAAATCAAATACTTTTATTAAAAATCACACTTAAAAAAAGTTAATAAAATATGAAAATTTTAAAGTAAGAAAAATATTTTGAGTTAGTATTTTTAGAAAATAAAAGTTTAATGAAAAACAATTTTTAAAAAAATAAAATAAACTATAAATCATAATTTTCAAATACATGAATTTTTATAAACAAACGATGTTTTTTAAAAAAGAAATGCTTAAAACTAATTATTTTAAACCAAAAGTTGTTAAAATGTTATGAAAAATTTAACTTTAGTTATTTATATTTAGTGATATTCCAAATTAAGTCATCAAATTTTAATAATTACACAAATTGTACATTATCTTCTTGAAAATTTAATTAATATTTTATTAGTAAAAATACTCATTAAAATTTAATTTAATTATTTTATAACAAAATATTGTATAATTTTTAAATTTTTAATACTAATTATTTGATATTTTATATTCAATCCGTGTAATACACGGGGTAATAATCTAGTTAAACACAATATATAAAATGATAAAATCAACTGAAAACGACATTTCTGTTTCAAATTTTATATATATAAAAAAATAATACAAAAAAAAATAAAAAATCGAAGGGAATAATCGAAGCATCTCCGCATCAGTTTGATCCCTTTGATAATCTCTCCCAATGAAACTATATATCATCTCTGCATTACGTCGACTCCCCATATTCATGGTCGACATTAAAGCCCTAATCTTTTGGCGGTTTCGTAGATTTGTTTTTTTTTTTGTTTTTTTTTTTCATTTCCATTTTCTTGGTTTCTTAATCGATTCATAGTTTAATCCGCCTCTGAAATATTCTCTCTTATCTAACCTACCCTCAAATTCACCATAAACACACAATTACACTTGATCTTGACTTTTCGAGCTCAATTTTATGCCGAAATTGTCAAATTGCAAATACCCATTTGAAGAATTCCCGTCGGAGTTTTATAAATTCAGGTAATTTTGATTAATTTGCCGATTCGTGTGCGTATACGTAACCATCACCTTCTCCATTTAAAAAGGGGGTTTTCAGTTTTCTTCCCTTTTTACAATTTCAGCAGAAATGGGGAGAACAAACGGTGTCGAATTGGATGATTGCAATAAAAGGGGTGATGGAACGTTAACGAAGGCAGAAGGAAAGGGGAAGCAATTATGGAAGAAGGTGAAATATCAGCTGGTTGAATACCACTCGTTGCCTGCGTATATGAAAGATAATGAATATATTTTAGGTCATTATCGTGTTGAATGGCCTATCAGGCAGATTTTTATGAGCATCTTCACCCTTCATAATGAGACCCTCAATGTTTGGACGTAAGAACATTCAATTCCCTTTTGCAATTTCAATTTCAATTTCAATTTAGATTTAGATCTATATTATGAATCTTGTTTTTTAATGGATAATCTTTGTTTAATCATATGGGTTTCTTGGTTTTTGGTTCTGGATCTATCAATTGTTCAACTGTTAAAGGCTGATTTGATCTTGGTGGGTTTTGGGATCTGTATGGTTTGATTATCTCATTTGTGGGATGTGTACAAGTGTTGATGCATGCAGTACAAACTTGGTGTATTGATGTATTGCTATGCGGCTTGTGATTGTATCCTTAATGTGTTAGTTGATTGAATTCCAGGGTTTCAGGGACTGTTGAATGAGTTTAGATTCCACTTCAATTTCATGTCCCCCAAAAAAGCTGTAATTAAGCTTATTAAAAGATTTAGTGAATCTACTAAACATGGAACAATAATTTATTTTGTTAATCATATTCCATCATGTGTAAAAGTTTCAAAAATGATCAGCTTCATCAAAACTTCATTAAATTTGGTGTGGTTTAGTGATTTAACTTCATTGATGATAAAAAATAAAACTATTATCCAAAATTTATTGAGTATCTACATGAGTTTGTAAAGATCATCCATTTTGTTAAAATATGTCTTTAATCTATTGTTTTCTTTTATAAAGTTGTCATTTTTGATTGCATCTTGTTGTTTGTTGTTGCAGACATTTGATTGGGTTCTTCCTCTTTCTAGTCCTAACAATTTATAGTGCGAAGATGATCCCGAATGTTGTTGATCTTCCTACACTAAAGAATTTCCCGGATGTTCATAAACTTCACGAAGATCTTTTGACTTGCATTCCTTCTTTACCAGATTTGCACAAACTTAAGTTAGAGATAAGGACTTCTTTCCCTTCAAATTGGCATATTGTGGACCTACTTTGTAATTGTTTGCCTGAACGATTCTCGCATGGCAATCATACTGATGCTTGTGTTCTGGTAATTCTTTTTGGCTCATTTCATTTCTTTTTGATGGGTAGTTTGACTATAAGAATGAAATTTGATTTTAATATGAAGAAAATCTAGTTTTACAACTTAAAGAATTGTATTTATGATCTAAATATGGTATGGATGAGTCGTTTAACTGACGTGGGTGTCAACTGGGGTGTCAGTTTCATCACGACAAGAAAATACTTGGTTTTTATGTTGTCATATCTAACCCATGTAATAAACAGGTTGTGTATAGGTTGGCTTATTCAACTTTTTTAATTAAACAGGTCGACCTGCCAACATTTTTTAATTAAACTCGTAAACCTGGTTTAATTAAATCTGTTGATCTACCAACCCGTTTAACACGTTTATTACTACAACCAATCCGTTTAAAACGCTCAGGACTTGATTACAACATGTCAATCTATTTGACTTGTTTAGATAAACAGATAAAATTTGAATTTTAGATGAGTAATAATTCCACCTGTCTATAAAACATTTTTTTCCCCTTCATTTGTGGCTTTTTTAATCTTTCCCTGAATCTTTTACAGCATAGTATGAAAGAGGATGTGGCGAACATAATAGCACCATTAATGACCCGACCCATAACACGATGGCCATTCTTCGCGTTCCTGGGTGGGGCCATGTTCTGCCTCCTAGCAAGCAGCTTATGTCACCTGCTTTGCTGTCATTCCAAACGCCTCTCTTACATCATGCTTCGGCTCGATTATGCTGGCATCGCTGCCTTAATCTCCACGTCATTCTACCCACCAGTCTACTACTCCTTCATGTGCCACCCGTTCTTCTGCAATCTTTACCTATCATTCATAACTCTTTTGGGAATCGCCACAGTCATGGTCTCACTTCTACCCGTATTTGATCGGCCCGAGTATCGTAACATCCGGACCGCATTGTTTCTTGGGATGGGCCTGTCAGGGGCAGGCCCGATATTTCACAAACTTATCTTGTTTTGGAACCAACCCGAGGCTTTATATACAACTGGATATGAGGTCTTGATGGGTGCATTTTATGGGATGGGTAGTTTGATCTATGCAACGAGGATACCCGAACGATGGATGCCTGGAAAGTTTGATATAGCGGGTCACAGTCACAATCTTTTTCATGTGCTTGTGGTGGCAGGCGCGTATACACATTATCGCGCCGGGCTGGTGTATCTGAAATGGAGGGATATTGAAGGGTGTTGATAGGAAGAAATATTTGGAATAAATTTGCAGAGACATATAGATAAAACAATGATCTATGCTGTAAAGCAGAAGTGTTTTGTTGTAAAGTTTAGAGGATCTGTTGCAGGAATAAAATGGAAGTTTTATGAACCTTGGGAAAACAATGTTATATATGCAATGCAATTTCCTTCACTCAACAACTTTTGTTTTTATTTTTCTCTTCTTTTATGCCAAGATTAATGTTTTAATGTTTTATCGTGTTTGTCATGTTTAAATCTACACGTTTGGGGTTAACATGTACGGATTTAGGTTAATTTTGGCCGTTTAGCTAAATGAGTCCGGTTTGTGTCAAGCCGGAAAGTTCGTGGGCTAATTTGTTTAACCCATTTTTTTATTATATTATCTTTGATATTGTTTGTTATAAATTAACTTGGATGGGTAATTTATACTAGGATTTTATAACAAGATTTTATAATCAAAATGTCCTTTTTGTACATTGATTTATATTTTAAGTCATGAAATTGTAATTTTAGATTATTAATACCCAAAAATAAAAAGAAAAATATTTTTTTTGGGTGAAACGGTTCATGTGCTTTCAACATGTGAATACTCATGTACGGCATACTTTTCGGATTCAAATTCGTGTCAAGTTTTCGGTGAATTTACTTATAAATTAAAGTAGCTGCCTTTGTTAAAATCAAATTAGAGGATTCAGGAAAATTGAGCTATTTAATTATATATTAAAGAAGCTAGGTTTTGTGTGAATAAAATTAGAAATAAGGTGATTTGCTGTGTTAAAAACATTTGTTGTCGTTGAGAGTTGAACTCAAGATCATATGGATCATAACTCATGAGAAGGGCAATAAACTATAGAGCATGCACAAAATTTATGTATGTAATAAACTAGGTTAAAAACTCACGTATTACACATTCTAAATAGATAAATTTAACAGAACTATTTATTTTAAATAATATATCATATATTTCTAAAAAGTGTTTTGTATAAATATAAAAATAAGACTTGTAATGTAATTATATTATTTACTAAATTGAATAAAATTATTACTATTTAATATAAGAGAAAACAAAAAACCCAATTTTAGGACATTGACATGCATTACATGAAACTTATTATTTATTAGATATTAAGAATAGATTTAACTTTACAAAAGATAATAAAGTATTGTTACAGATGATTTTCAGCAACTTATTGACGAATAGTTTATACTACTATGTACACTAAAACTAATGTTGTATTTGCTACAAATTTTATAAACATCCTACATGTATTTCAAGTATTTGGATGATGAGTTTTTGTAATCTAAATAATCCTTGTTTTCTTATGACTTTAGGGTCTGAAACTTGCTCGAAATTCGTTCAATTTGGGACCATAACAACGTCCCTAGTGACGATCTTGTTTGGTCTTCTTCCGAGTTGTTGTCATTAGCCACCAAAACCACACCCCTAAGCTTCTCCATTTCTTTCTTCACCGACTTGATCATGACTTGATCCACATCAGGTCGACCCGCTGCATCCGTAACATGAAACGACCCGATAGCCTTCTCCCCATGTACCCCAATGTCAGCCTGTGCAATTGATAGCCCGTTTTCCCGAAATACCCTGGTAACATCTGATAGTAGTCCTGGCCTGTTTCGACTCCTCACGTCTAACCTCAACCCCTGTACGTTTGTGCATATGTAGCGGATACGATATAAGTTAAGCACGTCGACGTTAGTGGTTAAATTCTATAGGCATATGTAAGCAGTTTAGTATAGAATGTACATGTGATACTCTTCGTTCTACAGCTGCAGTTATGCATCGGGTGATTGCCTGTTGTTGAGTCTCTGAGTTTAATGGTTGTCCATCTTTCTGTCTTATGTAGTATTCCTGAGATTTATAATGAAAAAACCACATCAAATATTTAATTTTAACCATCTTAACTAAATTTTAATAGGCACACAAAACAAACCAATCAAAAGTATAGTAGCCTGCAGATGCAGATAAGTTAAGATGTTTTACAACTAAAATGAAGTTGCATATAAATTAAATAATTGTGTTTAACTATAAATTTTGATGTTTAATTGTTTGTTATCTTTTCAATTATAGCATAAGATACCATGAATTTAATTTATTAGGTACATCACATTCGAAAATAGTAATAAATTTAGTCAAGTTAAACAATTTTTTAGAACAGCAAGTCTATCATCCTCTTATACTAAATTTATGAAACCTAGAAATTAAGAGTGAAATACTGACAAACCACAAGAACCATCTAGAAGGTACCTGGAAAGCCACAGACCCTTTCGATCCGACTGTTGCGTGGAAAACCACATATTGCATGTCAGTAAGCGTGCAAACGGTATCAAACAGTAACTTTGGTCTGTCTGGACACGTCACGTTAAGAACCGAATAACCCTTTTCTCTGCAATTTTCAACCGTAACGATTGTCTCATAACATTTTCCACGTGTACTAAACGCACCCACTTCGTAGTCTTTGTCCGCCATCATCAGTTGATGGAGCCGTCTCTCGGTGTGCATTGGTCCAGTAGCCACACTACTTAACTTGACACTAGGCCGTTCATGATTCACGTGATGGGCATTGACCACGGTCATTAGCTGGGCTTGAACTCGGTCTACCCTTTGAGGGTCCATGACTGACCCATGGTTCGAGTCATCTTCTACTTGAATGATGCATGCGGCACGCATGTTATGGGTCCATAAAACTGCTGCAGAAACATGACATCTTAATTCGGCTAACACTGCAGATATCTCGGACAACAGCCCTGGCCTATCGATTGTTGTCATCTCAAGTGTCGTATGCTTTTCTTTGTCTAATGTTCTTGTTTTTAGTTGTGTCTTTAGTATCCTAGTTGTACATATTGACTACAAAAAGATGACAAAATCATGTGTTCGATTAGGTGGTTGCATATGAAACATTTTCTTTTAACCTTAATCAAATATAACAAATGGGTTAGAATTGATCGAAGAACCTGTTGTATGCATTGAATGAGGTGTTTGTCGGTAATCTTGTTGCCAAGTTGATCATTCACATGGAACACTGCGTACAAAATCAAAGCCAAAACAGGTGTTTGGCTAAATATATAGACACAAAAAGAAATCGCAAACACGTACTACTACTGTTGGGTTAATCGTTTGTTTGTGATGACAGGTCATGAGTCTACGGGATGTGGGTTTTGAATACGGGTCTGATTTGGTTCCAAACTTCCAGCAGAAGATGGTTCAATTAGTCATGCTTATTTGCTTCCCAAAATGTCCATTTGACAACATTTTTACCCCAAAATGTCCATTTGACTTTCCTACGCCATAAAATGCCCACATCGTTTACGGGTGTGTCTGTCCATGGTTTAACGGGCGTTGCAGCCCATGGTTCAAAGGGCACAGCCTACAAAAAGAACCAATAAAAAGAAGCCATGTACCCTTTTATGGGCGTTGGCGCTCAAGTTTATGGGCATCCAGTCCAAGTTTATGGGCATTTCACTTGTTTATGTTTCAACTTTATGGGCGTCCCGCTCATATACTAAGCTTATAGGCGTCCCACCCGTTTATGTTGCAGTTTTATGGGTGTCCTGTCCATAAAGGGTACATGGCTTCTTTTTATTGGTTCTTTTTGTAGGATGTGCCCTTTGAACCATGGGCTGCGGCGCGCATAAACGGTATGAACATTTTGTAGCATAGTAAAGTCAAATGGATATTTTGAAGCAAAAGTGTGATCAAATAGACATTTTGGAAATTTCTCATAAAAGTTATGGGATAATTGCTTTGTAATCATATTAATTAAGTAGTGCTCATGGTTTCCTATTATTTTGATATTTAATTGGTTTGTAATCATATTAATTAAGTAGTGCTAACAACTTTGAAAAGCAATACTCTCTCAACGTAATTGGGTGTGTGTTGCAACTTGGGTCTAAACCAACAACTACAGAAATGACGATTTTCCAAATTATTATTGTTCTTCAACCAAAATTTATTTTTATTTATTTTTTGTTTTAGATTATTTTTACTTCTTAATAAAATTTGGGATCATTTTGCGGCAGAAATTATAGTTATTCTATAAATATAACATAATATAATATGTCCAAATTAGACATTGTTTGTTAACCTCTTAACGGAACCATTAAGAGGCTACCTCTTAACCGTTCAGCATTCAGCGCGTTTGGTTTGAAATAAATTAACCTCTTAATGATTCAGTTTAACACTTAACCATTCAACACCAATACCATGCTAAATAAAAAATACATACCATTCAGATGCGCAACCAAACGGTCTTAATCGAGCACTTAATGGTTTATACCCTCTTAATCATTTAGTCATCTTAATTATTCAGCATTTAATGATTCAGACCAACCAAACAACCACTTAGTTTTTGTTAGTTATGTAGCATGAGCTTATTCATTTCAGCCTGATTGCTATGCGAATTGTGACTGTTATCAGTGACCAAATTTTCTATCTTTTTTCTTTATTTTTCTTTCATGATGGCGACTCTTTTGCGAATATATTGTTTACGGTAACCAATTAGCGACTATTTTATTCTAGCCTGTCGCTAATTTTGGGGTCTAATTTTGTATCCGTTGCAAAAATACCGGTTTTGTTTCCATTGCTAATTCTATGACAATTTACGACTGCTTGTTGATAACCTAATTTTGATAGAGTCAAAGTTGGATTACTAACCATTCATGAACCAACGACCATCCGAACACATGTACGATTTAGAGATGACAAGATCAAGATCCGTTAGCGCTTGTACTATCGCCAACAATACACCGTGCTTCTTTGCGCTATCGACCTACATTATATTATTAAAACATTACTAATTACTATTCGTAAGTTCTATTTTTAATTAACATCAATTATGGTCTAATTCTATCGTCCAGTTTGTGGTACACACATATAATTTACATATAAGAAGACCATTTGTTTAGTCGTTATTAAAGATAGATGATACAAAAGCAAAAGTAGTTTTAGAAAACGACCACTGATTATCGTTATCGTAGTCGACTTTTGTAGATCGAGTTGCTTTTTCTACCCACTTGGGGTGAGTGGGTGTTCTTGATCTGGTATTAGTCTCCCTCTCATATTATTTAATACGTGTGTGTTGGCTCAATTTGTGTGTGTGTGTGTGTTTTTTTTTTTTTTAAATTGACTAATTTGGTATATAATATCTGAATAAAAAATCTAATGAATTTCATCGAATCTTCCTATGTTCTTATCATATCTTTGCTGGATTGTACGTTATCCCTCTTTTTAAGCATTTAAAAAAATAACCTTTTATTGAGCCAACTTTTGTCATCACCGAATCATACCAAATAGTTAAAAGCTTACATCTTCCTGAATCAAGAACATCTGTGTCCAAATTCTAGATAATTTTACGTGACATAATTAAGCTAAACAATTCAAATTTTTATCATTGTTTGTAATAAATAAATATATACTTTAGAAAAGTATCATTTACCTAAAATTTTGAATTATATATATTTCATTATTTAAATAAGAAAAATTATAAAATAAGGGGAATTAAATCTTAGAGTAATAGAATTAAAATTCGATTTAGAGTTTGGAAAAATATATAAGAACATACGTTAATACGTTATACGTAGATGCATGAGTTACCTTTACAAGGGTGCAATCTTGATATGAATAATTGTCGATGCAAACCCTGAAACACCCAAAAGTTGAAAATTAAGTTTCAAGAATATATACTGTTTTACAAACGAAATTATAAGAACCATTTAATTAAAAACATGTTTAAAGATTAAACCCAAATTAACCTTGGAGGATGAATTCGGTCCACAAGTGATTCCAGCTCAGGATCAACATATGGTCCGTACCCCATGTCCATATGTCTTCTTAAGTAAGTTTCTTTTGAGGTTCTTGCTTTCAAGATTCAAAATAACAACCATAGATTAAGATTCTTTAAGACTGTAACTAAGCGTTTCAAGTCATGTTTAATCATCTATTCATCTTTTTTTGAACGGAGAAGGTCTCAATCGTGTGAGCCCACTGTTTATCTGGACCTCTCATGAGTCACCACAACCATCCATCATGTTTAATCATCTCAAAAAGGTTTCTTGAACTCCAAGAAATTAAAGTACTTATGTTTTTTCACATGAGATGACAGTGTGTACTAAAATCTTGAATTTGAATACCAAGAGTTTCAGCGTTCAACTTAATTTCCAAAAAAATTGTTGGATTTATTGAAGTTGCTAAAATGATCACAGAAATAGAAAACTCAATCTCTACCAACAACCTAACGATATCTTGGTGGTGGGATAAGGCTTATGAACCAAATGGTCCTGGGTTCAAATCACACAATGGTTTTCTCAAAGTATTGATTTTCTCTCAGAATTGGTGACTTGGTGGTCGATACGATTAGGTGGTACTGCTGGTAGCATGATGATACTCTAATTATCCAACAGTGATCCTAAAATTGAGCCGTAAAAAGAAAAGAAAACTCGATCTGTACCTGGAAAGTTTGTCCGATGAACCAAGATTTCACATGTCAGAGGAGGAGACCAAGGGTTGCTTAAAAGGTGTGCGGGAGTTTGGAAACCCACCAAGTATTTAAGGTTGCATGTGTGTACCCAACAAAGTGTCCCAACTCCCAAGTATTGACACATCAGGAACCAAAATAAAAATGTCGTCAGCTCTTTTGGATTTTGTGGTTAGTTATGATAAACCGACTTATCTTGATTTGAGTAAAAGGGTATTTCGATGGTTACTTTGAAAGTGATTAGACGATTAAGACATGATACATATTTACTACTCGTTTATCAATAATTACTATGAAACCCGACCCATATTGACAAAAACCATAAAAAATTTAAACTAACTAAATTCATCAGTATTCGGTCTGTTATTTGATTCGTTGAAAAAGACCACTTTAGACGAACTTTCAAAAGTTGTCTATGATCCAATGACAGAGCTTGAACGTGTTGAAAGGGGGCAGAAATTTACAAGACTCATAATACATGTTAATTTTTTGAAGCGAGAGGCGAAACCAATGCTTAAAACAAAAAATAACATTTCGGTCGAAAAATTAACACCGTGGACAGGAAAAAGAGGAGGACGACCCTATTATTCTTCGTCTTTGCAATGATATGTTGATATAGAAGACCTTCTTGTTTAAAAAGAGCATTTAGAGTTTCATATAATTATAAATGCAGAGCAAATAGTCATGTTATATACATGTAAATATATTACATATAATTTAATTTAATCATGTAATAAGATCCCTAATGTTTGAGTATGTTATGTAGTAAAACATTTACAATATATCGAAACAAATCATAGGATGTAGTCATGCCAAAGTATGTTCATCATACATATAAGAATCGTAAATAGAATGAAATCGGACAATAGCACACAAATGGTTTCATATATAGCTAGTGTTTAATAAGCAACTCATAAGCAAAGCTTTATTAAAAGTTTCTAACATAGTTTAATAGCACACAACGGTTTTGCACAAAAGCAGGAAGCAAATAGTACGATTAGAGTCATAGATTAGTGATCAAAATTTCAAAATAACATAATATTTAGTGAAGTACATGGTAATAAAATATTCGAACCTGAATATGTGTCTAAAGCTCCTAACATTTTGAAGATCCACCAATGTGTTCAACGAAATTTATAACTAGTAATTTCAATTCTAGAATAGAATATTACATTTAGGTCTTTATACATCATTCTCTAAAATCCTAAACCTTGTTATTAATTACTATTCATTATTGTAACGTTTAATAATTTCTAATTATATATATATATATATATAGGGGAGTAGGGGAAGGATATTTTGGAAACCTGGTTGAGATATAGAAACTTTGAAAACCTTATATAGACCATAGATCTTGATTTTGAATGGTGGAGATTAAATGTAGTAAAGTTGATTTGAGTTTTATAGATTAAAATAATAGAAGGTGGTATAGAAAAGTACTAGAAAGGGTAGAAGTGGAATTTTGTTGTATGTACTTTGTTGACAGAAAGGTACACACTTTTCCCTATTTCTCATTTCTCTTTCTTCTTTCTCCCCACTTCTCTCAATTTCCCTCTTCATTTCTATTAACTTTTTGATCTAAATTTCTTCATCTACAAATTTCTTCATCTAGCATTTTGAAAAACAAGCTTCAACTATGAGCATTTTTTTAATCAGAAAATGTTACGAAACAACAGAGGGATAATGCTAGATCCTGAGCATCGACAAATCTGAGCTTCGACTTAACCCACAAGAAACGAGGTTTGTTCCTGTTTATGTTGTTTTTTCAGATTAACAGATTATCTAATTAATGGAACCATTGATTATGTTACATATATGTAACTTTCTGATTCCATTTTATGAATTTGATATAAAAACAATTTTTTGAATTTTAAATTATGTTAATTTTTGTGCTTCTTGTTATAAAAGAAGAAGTCCATCCCTTCAAGAAGATGAAAACAGAGTTTATAAAGTTGGGGTTTGAGATATAATTTTTACAAGGTAACTGTGATTTTCCTCAATAGAGATGGTGGTGGAAATGTGATGGATTTTTATAGCTTTGATGACCAGCCTGCGATGATCAATGGAGTTTTTTTTTAATTTAAATATTTAATCGAAATTTTCATGTGTGTTTGTAAATAAGGTTTCACAAGAAACATTTTCTTTGTCTTGTGTAACATCACTGTAACATGTTTTAGTATTTCTTTTTTAAATTTTCTTTATGTTAATTAATATATGTATGCGTTGCTGAATAAATCTGTAATCACTTTGATTATGTTACCTAACATAATTTGAGTTTGATAAATTTATGTAGAAGATAGATTTTTAAATTTTCATTATGCTAATTTATGTATTCATGTGTTCTTGAATATATTTGAAGTCATTTTGATTCTGTTACGTTTTTGTAACATTCGTTGTAAAAGTATGTAGCATATACGTAACATGATTCCATTTTATTAATTTTATATATGTACCAAATTATTACATTTACGTTACATTGATGTTACATAAAGTTACATATATGTTGCATTGTGTAACAAATATGTTACACTAAGTGTAACTAGAAATGAAAAAAACAGTCAACTGAACCTGGTAAAAAGGTAAAAAGATGTTCAAATTTTTAAGACTGGTAAAAAGATGTTCAAGTAACCTGAACCCTGAATTGTATTATGTAACAACACTGTAACAAGGTAAAAAGATGTTCAAATTTTTAGGACTGGTTTAGTAATAAATTAACTGCATATATGCAACGTAACATCAATGTAACACATATATCATGCCACAAAAAACACAAAAAAAATGAAACTTAGCTTTGATAATGTTTTTTTAAGCATTTGTAACATTCATTGTAAAGCTATGTGAAACTTAGCTTCGATCTTCTTCTTTTATTTTTTTTTTTCAAATGACCCATAGAGATGATGATCGGTGGTTTATGGTTGTTTGAAAGTCTAGTTGTTTCTGGTTCTAAATAAGGTTTCATAATTTCTTTGTCTTGTGTAACATTACTGTAACATTCGTTGTAAAGGTACATAACCAATTGTTACATTTATGTTACATAAAATTTACATATATGTTATTTTTATTTCTTAAACAATATAATCATCAAATTGGTAATTCAAAACCCATTCATCATCAAATGGACAATCGTGATAGTACATAAGTTATTTTTATTTATTTTATAAATTTTCATTATGTTAATTTATGTATGCATTTGATCCTAATTAAATTTGAAGTCACTTTGATTTTGTTACGTTTATGTAACATTTTTTGCAACGGTATGTAACGTATACGTAACATAGTTCCATTTTATTAATTTTATATAAATAACCAGTTGTTACATATTTGTTACATTGATGTTACATAAAATTTTCATATATATAACTTTGAATATCTTTGAAATATTTTACTTTACAAATATATAACATGGTGTTTCAAATATGTTACACTATGTGTAACTATGCATGAAAAATCAATTACCTGAATCACTGTCGGATCTTAAGTTATAAACTGGTTTTAAATCGGTTTTAGGTTTCAAGTGACATGATACTTGTATTGTATTACGTTACATCAAGCTAACATTGTAAAAAATGTTCAAAATTTTAAAAACGGTTTCAAGGATAATGTAACTGCATATATATAATGTAACGTTAATGAAACACGTATATCCTGCAACAAATAAAAAAAGGAAAGATGTGTAACATCATTGTAACAAGGTAAAAATTGAAATCACACATGAATACATGATTGTTCAAATTTCGGATGCGAAAATTCAGTGTAAGAAGTTTCAGGTTGTATTAAAAAACCAAAAGAGTACAATAATACAATTGATGGAAAGTTTTGCATTTTAAATTATGAAATAAGTAATGATATTTATTATTAAGTAATTAAAAATTAATATAAAAATATACACATAAGTGTAATATGTTTCAGCTTGCAAGATATCATAAACAAAACAAAGTATATAATGTAACATCAGCGTAACATGTTTTAGGTTGCAATAATTAAAAAAAAATACTAATGAAAAAGAAACGAAGAGATCAAATATCAAATGAAAATATGTAAATTATTAAATGATATTGTACTATTTAAGTGATTTCTTGACTATTTTAAGTTATAGTATACAAGTACAATTTAAAATATATGATTAATCTTTTTGAAAAAACAAACATTAAATGTTTGTGTACTAACGTTATGCATGTCAACTCATCAATATTTTTAACGCTTGTTTTAATGAGGGAAGCCCACGATTCATCAATTAAAGTTTTTTTTAAAATTATAATTTGCTAAACAAAATAATATGGTTTCAGCAACTCTGTGTAAACTGGACGTAACAATGTAATTTTTTCATGATTTTTACTTGTTTTAAATATTATATATGTGCATTATTACACAGTCAATTTATGTAAATTAAAAAAAAAAGGAAATATTAAATTTATTTGATATATAATAATAAAAATATAGGATAAACAAAAAAGATAGAGAAATAAGCTCAAACAACGTAACATTGATGTAACATATACAAAAGTTATATAAAGCCAGCATGCATTTAATTTCAATAAGAGCAAAAATGATAAGAAAATCAAAGGGAACAATATTTAAAAAGTTGGGGAAAAAGATAATGGGAAAAAAAGGTGAGAAAAAATAAAAGGTTTGAAATATTTAAAAATTAAATTCTTTTGTTTTACAGCTGAAATTGAACACCGTAAATTTTATGTAACACGACATCAATTATATATAACCAGCAATTGTTAAAAAAATCAAATCAAGAAATTTTTCTAGTGTGAAAAGAAAAGGAATGAATATTTAAAAATTAATTTCTTTTTATTATTATTTAAATTTGATGAGAGAGAATGTGGTTGAATATTTTAAATGATATTACAAAGTACAATTTAAAATATATGATTTATCTTTTTGATAAAGTAAACATTAAATGCTTGTGTACTAGCTTTATGTATGTCAACTCAACAATATTTTTTAACTCTTTTTTTAAAGAGACAACGATTAATGAATTAAAGTTCTTCCCAAAATATAAATGCTAAACAAAAAAATATGGTTTCTGCAAATATGTGTATACTGAACGTAACAATGTAACTTTTTAATGATTTTTACTTGTTTGAAATAATATATAAATGGTGAGAAAAAATGTGGGAAAATTAAAGTTGGGAAAAAACTCGTAATTTTGATGTAACAAGTATTCGGTTGTATACAATAAGGAAAATACAAAAAGATTAATATAGCAAAATTTATGGTGGGAAATCAAAAGGGAAATATTTAAAAAGTTGGGGAAAACAAGATGGTGGGAAAAAATTGTGGGAAAATTAAAGGTGAGAAAGTAAAAGGTGGAAATAAAATGTATTAAATATTTAAAAAATGAAAATTTTTAAATTTTTAGCTGAAATAAAATCGTAAATTTGATGTAACAAGTAATAGGTTGTATACAATAATGAAAAGAAAAAAAGATTAATATAGTAAAATTTGTGGTGGGGAAACAAAGGGGGGATATTTAAAAAGTTGGGAAAAACAAAATGGTGGGAAAAAAATGTGGGAAATTAAAGGTGGTAAAATAAAAGGTGGAAATAAAATGTATTAAATATTAAAAAAATGAAAATCTTTAGTTATTTATCAGATATAAAATAGCGTAAATTAGATGTAACACGACTGCAAGTAGTATTATGTAAATAAAAGACAAAAATATTCGTGTAGGAGGAAATCTGGTGGGAAATGGAAGGGGGGAAATTTAAAAAAAAATATTTTGTTTATTATTTTAATTTGATGAGAGAGAATGTGGTAAATTAATAAAATAGTAGGTGATAGTACAAATGGAGTAAAAGACAATTGTGCCCTTCTATTAAATAATTATAGGTAAAAGAAATAATTAGGTGGCAAATTGTGGACCAAGTATTGGGTTTGCAAAGTTTCTTTATCTCACATGGGTTTCTATAATATACATGCCCTAGGGGAGTATTCCTAGAAAAACAATTATTTTGAAGAAAACTAATCACAATCATTAATAATTATTATTTTTTTTTTCATTTTTGTTTCTTTTTATTATAAGAAATGTAAAGAAAAAGAAAAAAACATGTATTTTAGGTTATTACATATACGTAATCAGTATGTTACACATACTGATTACTGATTACATATATTACAAAACTTTTTTAATTACATATATGTAACTTCGTTATCTATATATTTTTTTTCAAAAAATTTTTGTTTATTATACCATTTCTATCCTTATAATAAAAAATTGTGAATTTTTTTAAAAAAAATTTTTGATTAGTATGAGTTTTCTTGGTTTTTTTTTTTCAAAATGAAGAGTTTTCTCATGAACCTTCCTCTATATACACACACACACACACATATATATATATAGGGAGATGATCAAATGTTAACACATGTATATTGTGTTAACCGAATAACTAAGGTAAATCAAAAGGTGTAATTTTTTCTTTCTTTTTTAATTAATGTAAGTCTCACTTACATTAATAAATAAATAAGAAAAAACATATACCTTTAGATTTACTTTAATGTAGGCCCAAAGTAATAAGATGTAGGTATTCGGTTATCGTAATAAGGGTTAACATTCGAACCATCCCTTATATATATATATTAAAAACCAACTTTTGGTTGTCAGAGGAAATTCACTATTCATTTGGTACATCTATTTATGCGTATGGTGCAAATCATCAACCTTTTCCTCTGACCTTTTATTTCAAAATTTCGTTTTTAGTTTTTTCTTTCTCTTTCTTGCTAATCTTTTAAAGCTTCTCCTTCTCCTCTGTCTACATAATCTCGTTTTCAACACATAAATTCAACACCAACCAATTAACCAAAATAATCTCTTTCAACAATTCCAACGAAAAAAATCATTAAGTTCAACAATTCAAACATGATGGAGCTTGCAAAATGGCGTCAGCGGCGATTTTTTCATCCTTACGCCGGACCCGGTTGCCGACGTTAGACGTGTTTCTGGCGCCGATGCATCTACAAAACAACGTGGTCAAGTTGTTGAAAAACCTAACCATGACGTAAAGGTTTCTTCAAAACATGTTACAACATTAGTCACAACAATGTTTATGACTTTAAAAATACCTAAAACCATAGTTAAAAACACACAAAAATCTGAGCTAGGTGCAACCTCAAACTCAAATTATCGTCGGTGGCACGATCCTGTATATCAATATACAAAAAAAAAGTAAAATACATCATGACGGTTCATGCTTTGCCACAATTGTAAAGTGAACAATGAAAAGTTCAAGCATACAATGATATACTTGATGATAACAGAAAAATGGTAAAATTAAAAATTTTAAAATAGAAAATTATAAATAAATTGTGTATAAAATTAAAATACTCAAACTTTATTGTTCAAATGAAAAACTAAAAGTTACTATTAATCAACCTCTGGTTACAAAAATGAAAAATTTAAAAGTTTTATTATAAAATTTATGTCTAAAATTAACATCCGTGTTTCATTATATCTCATCCGGATATTTAAAACTATTATTTGTCAATTTACGTTTAGGTCCCAAAAAAACTTTTGTGTTTTGTTTATTTACGAACACATTTTACATCACACGAACACTAAAACAATATTTAAGTATATCCACATACTTTACATCGCTTAAGTTATGCAAAAGATTCACAAAAGGTTTGATTGATAACTTCAAACCATCACATGTTTGATCATGATCACCACCACCGCTTACACGACTATTTTGTACCTACAAACACCAAAAACATCATCCGTTAGTTCATAAGAACTAAGTAAGTCCCCTTGCTCGCTCCCCCGAGCATACATGACCAAAATACTCGATTTTTGGTCAAAAACAGCCCCTAGCGTATGGACCAACGTATGGACTAGCATATGGCAGAGATTTTGGCACTTTTGAGCTGCAAGTGGCGTGTCATACACTGGGTGTCACACCCCGGCCTCTCGGCGGCCCGGGCACTGTGATCTGATTGTTTCATGGATAATACAGTCTCGGTCAGAGTTTTATAAAAATGGTTTATGTCATAATTGATTTTTTTAATATAGCGAAAGCGTCGTTATTTTTCATATTTCACAATTTGTTCATATGCATAGATATGAAAACCGTATTTCATGATTCGCAAACCACTTTTCAGGATTTAATAGAAAACTTTTATATTAATTTCATAGTAAACCGGATTTACATAAACATATATTTACACATAGTTTCAAAATTAATCATTTTATACGGTCTTGGAGATGTAACTTTAATGCTCCTCGGTTCCGCCACAAGTGTTTTGTTTATGGAGTCATAGGCCTTAAACCTCAAATCTTGTTGCTGCTTTATTATTCATTTTTTTTACCTGAAAAGTTTTTGAAAATAAAACGTCAACATAATGTTGGTGAATACAAATAACATACTCGATATGTAAGCATAGCATGTTCAGTCCTTCCACTATAATTAATATTAACAATATTACACATTTAGCAGGTTATTTCACCTATCAATACAACTACTGTATACACTGGTTTATAATTGTCAATGGTTAGGAACTACAGTGCAGCGCATCCTACGTTTTGTTCCATCCAGCCCACAACTAGTCACTGGTTCGGTTGCATGCGGAGTATGTCTTACGTTTAACATTCCATCCCACAAGTTTCCACGTATGAGAATTTCACCCATACACGGATACAGTTTGAAAATCATACGTATACTTAATGCTGGTCACCTGAATTTTTGGTTGGCTGTGTGGCAGCTTAGAACTTCTCTGTATAACTTTGGGTAGCGTTTCTACTATCTATCTTTATAACTATTTGCAAGGATGATTCCTAAAGCGGTCATTTTCTGTTCCTAAAATAGATCATACGTTTAACATGATATTTGTACAACTATGAAATCAAATCTTAACCTTAACCCTATAAACTAATTATATCCAAAAGCTTAAATTTATAAGTTAAACCAAATATTAAAGATCATACTTAAATACGTACCAACTTCAACTGTTTATAGATTTATGAAAACTTTCACGGAATTTGCTCTATGCTCGATCAATATATTTGTTCTGCTTCATTGAAGATAGTTATGTATATGTGTGCGTAGGGATTGTAGGAGTAGGCATTCGAAATATAAGATATACATGCATATATTATATATTTTCTAAAAGCAAGTTAACTGCCTCGAATATATTTGAAGATATGGATACAATTTTGTAAAAATCTTAAAATTGTAGATAACAAAAGCCACACATACGTACTCCACAAAATTCTTTATTACTTTATTTATTAATTTTAATACATATGTTCAAGTTCATCAAAATCATAAGTTTAGTAGGTTTGTTGAGTTTTGACAACACTTTTGCTTCTAAAACATCAACATACCATTAACTTATACCCAATTTCACATGTAATTCTAACCCACATGGTTTACCCAACACTTGTATCACCACCTATGGATTCTATATGCAAGAATCCATATTTGGGTGTTTAACACATGTTTTTACTATCAAAACTAGCAATCTTTTACTAATGATAACAACCAATTCATGATTTGACGAAAACCCATTCATGGCTTCATCTTCATCCACGGAAATTTGATCAAAACATGAATCTAACACTTACATCTTGTTATAAACACTTTGGGAGTTGATTTCTAGCTTCAATTGCTAATTTGTAACTCGATCAAGAACACTTCTGTAACATCCCGTTTTGAGAATATAAGTTAAATACTTTCGTTTATAATTAAAATGTATTATTTAAAAAAAAAGGGGTCATTTGAATTATAAGGTCTCGTCTAATAATTAAAATATTTATAGTTAACTTATAAAATATGATTATTCGAGAAATTAATATTAGAACTGATCTCTTAAGATTTGAAGCGTTCGTTTAAACGAATAGGTAGGATGAAACAATCATTAGAAATAATCACTGATTGAACGATCAGTTACTAATATACGAGACCGCCTAAAATTAATAAAATATATTATAATTAAATTTTCTCTGTTTTTAACGAAACTTAGGTCGAAACGTAGAGAAAAATGAGTAGGTGATAACTGTATATTTATAATTTTATAAAGCGCGATACTTTAAAAGTTATACGAGAAAAACAAAATTTAATCTAAACTAATTATAATAATATAATAATAATTATTATTATAAATATATATGTGTGTGTATGTATTTCTAAAGTCACACGTGTGACTTATGTGTGTGTAAAATGGTGGACAGCAAATTTAGGATATGAGTGATTCTAATATTTATCACAATATAAGTCGGTTAAAATAAGATATAAGAGTTGAGCAGTTTATTAATAGAACTCAATAGTTTCTACTGCTTTCTATTATTCGTTTATACACGCACATCATAGTGAAGTTCAGAAAGAAAGAAAACATACAAATTCTTATAGAATTCTTTAGACCGAAAAGTTGGTTTGTTTAGGTATGTACTTCGATCTATTGGTTTAACTTATAAATTTAAGTTTTCATCTATTATTACCTTATAGGGTTAGGGTTAAGATCCAACCCCATACATACAAACAATATATTTATACTTATGGTTATTTTTAGTAACAAAAAAAATTAACGCATCAGAAATCGTCCTTGCAAACTAATGATAAGGATAAATTAAGCAGAAACGATGCCCAGATTATATTAAGAAGTTATAAGCTGTCACCCAGTCAACCAAAAATTCAGGTGAATATATTTAACTTGTTTTTAAATATAAATGCATTTTTTAAGCATGGTTTGTTTAAACTTTGACGCATAAATGATACTACGTAACCAACATTTAGGCTACTAGTATACGCATAATTTGCAAATTGTATCAGCATATGGGTGAAATTCTCATATGTGGCTGGTACAGGTGGGCTGGAAGGTTAAACGTGTAACATCAGTGCCGGAAACGTCACCGGAACAGTGATCGGTACAGTAAAATGAACAGTAAACCAAGTACACATACCAGTTGTTGTTCATATGTCATTATCACTTTATGTTATCATAGCACAATTTCAAAATTTACTCAGAAACGAAACTCAGACACATGGTTCATCAGTCAGATAATACCTGGCAATACAGAACCATCATGTGATTAATTGTTAGGATGTTATTATGTATAAACGTATGTGAGGCTTTACAGAACAAAACAAAACGGATGTCGTTATGTGAATGCTAAATCGACAGATTATTCGTATAGGTGACGATCTGTATGAATATATCTGAAAGTTTAACGTTCTGAATGATATCCGATAATTAGAAAACCATATTGAAAAGTATAGTTATCGCAGTGTTCGTACGGGTGACGATTCGAACGAATACACGCGACGACTGTACCATTCGATTATTAGACAATAAATTAAATATTTTCGTAAATTTCAAATAAACAGAAGATATTTAGTTAATTTATTAGGAATCACAACCTAATATAAATTTGTAAACTTTATTTTAAAACCGAGACGTTTCGTTACGAGAACGAAACGAAACAGACACTTTTACGCAAAAACCGAGCAACCGAAACGAACCCGAACTCACCCGGGGTATAAATACCCGGAATGAGTCTTCTTCCTCATTCAACCTCTTCACTCTCTCTCTCTAAAACCAAGAACCCGGAACTTTCTCTCTCTAAGAACCCTCCACTCTCTCTCTAAGATTTCTTCCCCATTTCTTGATGAAATCATGTGTTCTTGGTATCAAAATGACCACCACACCTTGTAGATCGTAGAAGTAACAGATCGGAGCTTCCACCCAACAGATTCGAGGTAAAATGATGATCTTTGCTCGATTTAGGGTTTTGAAAACCCTAATCTCGACCCACCCTTTTCTCCGGTCAAACCCACGCGAACCCTAGGGCAAACCACACCGCGACATCATACTAAGATGTAGGAACAAGTTTGTGTCCATGACAAACCCATTTGATCGAAATCCAGAGGCTGGATGTACCAGGCCTCGATCGACCGAATGAGCATTCGATCTCATTCGTCGAATGGCCAAGACAAGCCCAACGAATGAGACACACTCCCCACTTCGGCCGAATGGCCACCCACCTCATTCGCTCGGCTCAAACCCTTTCGCCACTAGCCATTCGATCGACCAGTTCTCCTTCGGTCAGATCATTCGGCCACAGCCTCATGCGGCCTAATTCCTTCGGTCGGGGCTCATTCGCTCTGCCCTTCTTCGGCACAAGATCATTCGCCCTATACTCCTTCGGCCACACCTTCATTCGGGGCTGAGACTCATGCGGCCAACCTGGTTTGGCCAAGACTCCCCTCCCTTTTTGTATCAACCTCGGTTAGGGTAGAGGGTATGTGATGCTGTCACACCCCAGGCCGGCGAGAACGGATCGTGTTTTCCCGTCGGGCGGAAGGTTTCCGGGGCGCGATATCATGAGTGATAATCAAATGATCAGATTGTTTACATAGCACATGATAAATAAATGAGAAATTGCTAACACATCCATGATATAGAATTACAAGATTAAATTACAATGTATCGTTCATAATTTAATCAAGTAAATCTAACAAAAAGAATCAATGTAACTATATCTTGTATATGTACAAGATATACAAAAGATGATTCATTGTTCATATCACCAAAAGCATGCAATATCAAAAGAAGCTAGGTCTTCTAAAAGTCCACTAGCTAATCCTTGCATGATAGTAGCTACACCTGTTCATCACCTGAGAAAACATGTATTTAAACAAAGTCAACACTAGGTTGGTGAGTTCATAAATAAGTTAATGTAAAACCTTGATTCATTCACATGCACATTCACAATGATAATATGTTACTTGTATGATTTTCTATTTCACTTGTTAACCCAATGGCTCCTCAATAGTTATAGTCACAAATACTATATCATACTAATAGTGTTGCTTATATACAGAGCATATGTAAGGGAACTAAGCCCTAGCCAACATCCCACCACAACACCACTAGAACTCTACACTACTTGTAATACAACTATTGATTTCCATTCTCAATTCACATGTTTATCTCTTCCTTGATCACCTGTGTTCTCATGTATAGAATAATAATATGATCACGTTGTAATTATCAAACCGAAGTATTGATAACCAGTATATGTGTTAAGGATATTAAATTTTAATCAATCTATTCCTTGTATTATTCTATAGTTTGTGGGGTTAACTGTTATTTCACTTTTAAATATTAAGAGTGTTAGTTAACTGTTTGTAATGTGATCTCAATGCAACGTAAAGAGCCCAAATGAAATCCATTGTAATCCTCACGTAATCATATCACAATGCATTCCATTCACCTCTATTCCGCCGTGTGATCCCAAAGCCTCCATGTGGGATTGTTCCCATGTGATTAACAAAGTTGAATAAGAACTTGTCTTATTACCTCATGTTAATTATGTGTAAATGATAAGAATCCTCATGAAGTTACGTTATCATGATCATCATTTACTGTAATCCATATGATCCCAAAGCCTCAAGGTGGGATTGTTCACGTGTGACTAACAAAGTTGAATAAGAACTTGTCTTATTACTTTATGTTAATCATGTGTGAATGATAAGAATCCTCATGAAGTTACGTTATCATGATCATCATTTACCGTAATCCATATGATCCCAAAGCCTCAATGTGGGATTGTTCTCGTGTGACTAACAAAGTTGAATAAGAACTTGTCTTATTACTTTATGTTAATCATGTGTGAATGATAAGAATCCTCATGAAGTTACGTTATCATGATCATCATTCACTTGAAATCCATATGTTCACCATGTAATCCTTAAGCCGTAGTAAGAACATGTCTTAGTACCCTTAAGTGACGCAGGTGGTGGATACCCAATGCGATCATACTATCACATAGTATGTTTTTAAGATGTAGATTAAGTGTTATAAGTGATTTACTTATCACACTTAATCACTTATGATGTGGAATGATATTAAGAAGATATTTTATCTTCTAATCATTCATGTGTTGTGAAGTGTCAACACGTTTCACTGTAATAGTTCTCATTGTTTGTTTGTGTACAAATTGTCTCAATGTTTGCTCATGTAGAAATAACTAAGTGTTATAAGATATAATCTTACAACTATGTTATTCTAATGTGTTGATGCTTATGAAATTACTTTATCATAATCATCTGAGTTTCCCTGTTATCTCATGATCATACAAGCATGCATACAATGATAAGCGATAATAAACAGTTTAATATTATCTAAATCAAAGTATAAATAACATGTTAAGCAAAAATTTTAAATAAATAAAAGTAAACATGTTTCTCAGCCCCGAGAGTTAAAATCAGTAAAGATTAAAGTAAAAGGGGGGCATATGAACTCACCTTGTAAATGTTGGGGTTGACTTAGTCTACCCAAGAAATGAACGCGCTCTTGATTTTACTTGTTGTTGTGTTCACGATCCTGTATTTATTTCACGTTGTTGGTGATTGTAAGTACGAGTTGTAAAGATTCGTGTGTGTGCATATGTGTTGGCCATAGAATTGGCCAACACCCGTAAGTCTAGGTCATGATTCGGTCTCAGTTTGTTTGTTATAAAATACACTAACACTTAACTATTTTAAGTTAAGCTTAGAACTTAGTGTGAAGAATTTTATATTTCCTTTCATTAGATTATTCTTAAAATCCCAAAACTTTCACCGTCCTTCATTTGTTTTGCTTGTATCCTTATAACCCATCCCATGACAACTTAGATTCATGGTTTAAGGTTGACATGTTATCATTATTGAAATTTAATTGGTTGTTACTTATTTATCAATAAATTAAGCAACAATCTTTGAAGAATTTAGTGGTTTAGGTTTAACGTTTCAACTTGTCATGTTATCTCTGCTAAACATGTTTTAACCTAAACAATTTCATGGCCAAGAAAGTGAATGTGGGCTGCCCGGTTGGGCCAAATGTGTGTAGGTGGCTAAATATATGGGCCGAATAGTGCTATTGGGCCAAGTTTGTGAGTTGTGGGCCGATACCAATTATACAGGCCGAATAGGAGCCCTTGGCCAATCAGTGGATCTTAGGTTATTGTTGGGCCGCATGCTGGGCCTACTGTTGGGCTGAATTAATAAGCTGTTGGGCCTGAAGGTTATATGGGCCAAAGCATTTGTCTGGGCCAAGGCAGCAGTGCTTTGGGCCGCCCTGCATGCTGTTGGGCCGAGATGGTGTTGGGCCTGAACAAAGGTGGGCCGGCTGACCATTGCCTAAGCAAGGTGGTCCGATCAAGACGATTGGCCGAAGGTGGAGCTCCGACTGAGGCTGAGGTGGCGAATGGATGGTGACCGAATGAGAGCAGGTGGTCGACTAACATGGCTGTCGAATGGGTGAAGATGTCTTCGGCCGAATAAGGGGATGCATGGCCCGAATGGAGCTGGCTTTGTTTCGGGCGAATATAGGTGGTCGACTGAAGTGATTCGGCACTTGGGTGGCTGGCGAATGAACAACAACTGGCGAAAGAGGCCATTCGGCCGTTGGGTCGGCCATGGTGGTGTTATGGAGATCCTAGCCCAGATCGATGGTGATATCAGGTGAGGGTGTGTTTTAGGACTAGTTTAGGGTGCAAGGGTCGACTATGAAAGTCGGTTAACCGGTTCTAGAACAGTGGTCGACCAAGGTGGGTGAAAACCCTAGTTTTCGCTATTTACAACCACAGATTACCTCATTTCAGATGTTTCTCGTTCTAGATCGGTTGTACTTTCATGTAGTAGAGATCAAGAGCTTCGTTTAGGCGAAAGAATCACTCGATTTCGTTAAGAAATGAGTGAGATATGAGTGTTTGAAGTTTGAAAATGGTGGTGGGAGCTTCAACCGGGATTAGGGTTTTTGGGAGGAAGAAGAGATGGAAAAATGAGAAAAATGGACTCATTCATGGTATTTATACCACGAGTGAGTTCGGGTTCGTTTTTGTTGCTCGGTTCGCGTTTTCGTTACGTTTCTGGACGTAACGCGCGTGTTTTTCGGGTTTTAAATAAAAGAGTTTATTTATTTAATTTTGATGAGTTTCAAAATTGTAAAACATTAAAATGTTTTATTTTCTTAAATTATTGTCGTTCGTGTCGTTTTCGTTTTCGTTTTCGTTTCGTCAGAACGCGTCACCTTCGCGCTTATTCGTTCGAATCGTCACCCGAACTAACACGACGATAGTTTTGCTTCCTGACTTTGGTTTTCTACTTTTCAGTCATTATTTCAGAACTCTAAACTCACAGATATATTTGTGTGAATCGTCACCCACGCAAACACACTGTCAGTTCGTTATTCTGAAATAACACTGCATTTGCGTTTGAATTGTGTTTCCTCACTGACGGACTCAACTAACTTCCTGTTTTCACATTGTTTCTTGTACTGACTTGTCGGCCATCTGATTCCTGTCATCTGTGGACATCAGATCGCAACCGATATGTTTTCGTTGTTCACTTGCACACTATTGTTTCCCGTGATTCGTTGTGTTACCTGTACTTAAGTTTTCACTTAAATACACACAACTATTGTTTCAAATGTATGTTGTACTTACTATATTTAAATTTACACTAAAATACATACAACTGTGTCTTGTATTTAGAATTCTGTTAATACAAGTATTGTTTACACACTGTTCGCATAACTGTATTCACACATAGTATAAGGTGGAAGTACACATACCGTACGGACTTGCCGGACGATCTGGCACTTGATGTTACAGATGCATACATGGTGCATGAGGTGCATGAATGTATTACGTAAACTCATGCATGAAGAAGGAAACTATTAGGGTTTCATGGTATGTAATCACCACTATATAATTGAAGGTTAAACATAGAGCTTAACAAGGTGGAGGTTAATATGGTTTTGTTATGATAAAATAAGCTATGAGTTCTTAAAATACAATAGAGGTTAACCTAGGTTATGGGATGATCATTCTTTTAGGTAAACACAATGGAATCTCCTTAAACTAAGCTATCAATATCATGGGGGAAGTACACTATGGATCAAAACGACAACTTAAAGGTTTTAGGGTTGATTTAAATGTTAACACCTAAACCTTACGAAAAATCCATAAAGGCAAGTAACTAACCGAGATGGTTTATGTAAACTATCAAGGCTTAGTTAATTTATGTATTGAAAGGAAATCAAGTGGACATCAAAGTCTTATAAAGGGGCCGAGGATGGCCCAATGGGCTTAATCTAAGCCCATCATATGTTAAACATTCTTTCAATTAAATTAGTTATGTTTTTTTTATAAAAGAAGTTAAATTGTAAACTTTATTAAATTAAAATAAATGATTTTAACTTAGAATAAATTAACTTAAAAATGTGTAATTAAAGAATTGTAATGTAATTAGAATAAACCCTACTCATCTAGGGTTATTGATGAACAATCTTGGGACATGGAAGACTTACGGGTTATATGTTAGATTAACTAGATAGAATCTTAGAAACACATTAGTATCATATGACACTTAGAGGCACACCAAGACCAAAACCCTAGACGCGTCTATTATAAATACTCATCGCATTCGAATTCTCTTAAAACAACTCAGGTGCTAAAGATACGTAGGCAACAATCAAAGAGCACGCATATCTTTTGTGGTTCAAGTGCACAGCAACACAGGTGAGTTCATTGCCCCTTTTCTAAACATTTTTGTTTTCAAACGCGGGGCTGAGAAGCATGCGTAAACTGTTTCATTAAATTGTTTACTTAAATGCTTTTACTTATTATATACTTTATATATGCTTGTTTATACACCTAGAATCTTGTCTAGGTAAACCCCAGGCTAAATTAACTATCAAGTTAATTAAGCAAGTTAATTAAATTACTCTTATGAGTAATATCTTAATTCTAAACTCTAAATAAACCCTTAGTCCATCGAGTTGAAATTTCAGAATCTAAATTCAAAGTGAAATCAAAAGAACCAAAGCTAAAGATCAAATGCAATGGAATCTAATCCAGTGTGTGATCAGTAAACTCAGGATCCTAATCATGAATCTAAAATCATTGTGAAATCATGGAAATTCTACAGATCAGATATCAAGTGAATCATGGGAATCATAACCGTGTGTGAATCATTGAAATAATGACATCATTATGATCTAATGAAATCATTAATACCTAAAGTAAAGTGAGTTGTCAGTTGTATGTAAATCGAGACCACGTGTAACACACGGAAAGTCCCTTCACAGTAGTAGACTCTTGTAGTCAAGCTACATGGGCAATAACTTAAACTATCAGATGAAATCAAGAAATCAAGAGAATCATGAATCAATGAAGATCAGAATCAAAGGATATCCTTAAAGTCTCGACGCATATAGTATACCAGAATGTCAAGCTGATATGGGCAAAACATTAAAATCCCGGCTAGTTTAGGTATACTCCTTGTGAGTTATGCCTGGCATGGGTCACGTGTGAGAGGGTACAACTTGGACAACCACCAACAACTAAGTCTAATTGATTGAGTCAAATAAGGCCTAATCATCATGTCTTAGTTGTATGTAAATGTTATTTATTTATTTAATTAAACATTTAACATTTTATTTCTATAATTGCTTTTGGGAAATCATGAAGATATGGTGAACCCAGGAAATCAGTTTTATTGCAAATTATGGAAATCAAGTCTTTTAACATAGAAGTGGGTGTTAGGAAAGACGCTTAATTATCATTAAGATCAATGTCCTATGCGGCTTAGTATGTGGTGGGACGGCATCTGGGCGGGTCGTAGGCTCGACTCAGGGGTATGCCCTATATATAAGCATACCGAGCTAGATGATACAGGTGATGTTAATGAGATTAAGGTTGTTACCTAGGGGGAAACATAAACATTTTTGGGTTGATATCATAATCTGTTAAACATTGTGTTTTAAATCTCAGATGATCATAGAAGAGAATGGTAGGTAAAATGCTTAATTATCATTAACAACAATGTCCTATGTGACTTAGTATGTGGTGGGACGGCGTCTGGGTGGGTCGTAGGCTCGACTCAGGGGTATGCCCTATATATAAGTATACCGAGTTGGATGATACAGGTGTTGATAATGAGGTTAAGGTTTTACCTAAAAGGTTTGCAAAACTATTTTCAAATACCAAAATCATATGAACTCACCAACCATTGTGTTGACTTTGTTTTATTTCATGCTTTCTCAGGTGATGTACAGGATTAAGCTAGGGCTTTGAATTGCATGCTAGGATGCTCAATTAAAGGACCTAGTAGTTTTGGAAAGCACATCCTTTGTTGATCATTGTGAATCATTTTTGATATCTTGTACGAATACAAGATAGTGAACTTATGATTCATTTTGATATGTTACTTGGTTAAATTATCAAACATTGATATTGTAATTTAACTTTTTAGATTTTAGTTAAATGTCTTTGTGCTTTAGATATTCTTAACATTGATGCTATGTAAACAATCTGATCTTTATGATTATCACTCACGATATCGCGCCTCGGGAACTTTCCGCCCGACGGGGAATCCGATCCAACCCCGCTGGCTCGGGGTGTGACAAATTGGTATCAGAGCTCAAGGTTATAGAGAATAATAGGTCATTTACTTAAAACGGTTTGGCCTAGACTATAACTTAGGGACCTTTCATGTAGAGAACATAGGAATTAGGAATTTACTTGCATTGTGTCTTTTACATTCGATCATTGCACTAACTAATGTTCTATTGGTTGTGATCAGAATATCACCAAAAAGACAACCATCACCGCCTCTCCTTTCGCAGGAGACGGACTCAGCAGTTGAGGCACTTGCAACCTTGATCACTGAACAGTTGGTAGCGGTTCTTCCTGGAATCATCACCCGGATCAGGAACAGTGAGGAGTTTGCTAGGAACTTCTGTCTGCAGAGAAGAAGGAACCTGAAGAAGGAGAAACCAGTAAGAAACCTAAACGTCGTTCTGCAAAAAGACGAAAGAGAACTATTAACTACACTGAAGCTGTACCTATCAGTCAAATTCTGCCAGATTTGACTACAGGAGTCAGTGCTCACCATGAGGGAAAAACCCCTCTCTGTTCAGCTTATCACTACTATCATTGAGCTGAACTCCCATGTGTACGATGCACACTCTGTGGGAAGGCAGGTCACTGGATGCAACAATGCAGGACACCGATTACCCCTATTCCCCATCAATATGTTGGTACATTCCCTAAATGTGCCAGATGTGGTTTCCACCACGGTGAGAAGAAACCTAGTAGGCACTGTCTGAATTGTGGAAAATACGGACACTGGATCCAACAGTGCCGGTTTATTTCCACTAGGAAACAGAAACAAAAAGTGAGCACCTCTATTTCCTCTCAACATAACAACAACTGCTACGTGTGCGGAATGCACGGACATTTCGCAAGGGACTGCCCTAGGAGAATGCCTTTAGCAGACACAGCGGTCACTGAGGAATTACTCGCTTTACCAGCTCCTGGGGAACACTCGGAGTCCGATGACCCCATAGGTATGCTAATTTCAGCTTGATACATTAAATTAGTTATTGGTGTATTAATTAGAACTGCTTAGTCTGTTGTAATTTTTAGAAACAATAAATTTAAAATAGCCGTAAACAAATTCAGTGTCAAAAAGATAATCGGAATAATAACTTAAGAAACATTTAGGTTAAGTAAGCGTTAAATGATTAAATAAGAGATAGGGAAATTCTTGGTTACAGTTTAAATATTGTAATTAGGAAGAGGACTTTATTTGAGTAGAACACTAAAAGCTGTAGAAATTCAAAGTGTCAAAGTTAGTGGGTAAACTTTCATTTTCTATCTAGACCTCCTAGAATTTTGAGTTATCTAAGTTGAGAACCCGGTTCAAGGATGTTAGGAAAGGATAAATGTTAGAACTGTGCTGGATTCTTATCTAAACTAGATAAGTAAGTCAAGGGAAAATCAGTTGTGAATGTAATAGGAAAATACGCCAGAGATAATAATCCGAATGAAATATGAGCATTCCAAGTTACGGTAATGCCTTTCGGATAGAAGAATGCACTCATGGTTTTCATGGACTTCATGAACCGAGTGTGCAAACGGTATTTAGATCAGGTTGTCATTTTCGTTAGGAATGACATACTGATTTATTCTTATAGCAAGACAGAAGGCGAACGACATCTCAGGGATATTCTGGAACTGTTAAAGGAAGAACAACACTATGTTAAATTCTTTAATGGTGAGATTAGGATGAGAATAAGTAACAGTTGGAACAACAGTTACAATGGGCTTACGTAAGTTACACAATCTTCGGGGAAGAGTAAGGTAAATATGCATCACTTCGGAGATGAGTATAGGATTACTTAAAAGATAAATCATTTCCTTTATCTTAATGGATCTGACATATTTTATGGTAGACCTCCCCGACTTATAGAATACCCTTTCAAAGAGGAGAATAGATTAAACAGATGGTGAAGTAGGTATACGGTTATATCAAATAATCTAAGGATTCACCATGTGCAACTGAAGGGTCTCGATCTGACGATCAAGACCTAGAGTTGAGAGAGTCACCTATGAAAACTTTAAGGAGTGTGTCAGATTGTAGAACAGAAGGACAGTTTGAGATAAACCGGATGAAATACCCACTACCAAAATTGTGGGTGGATTCCGGCGGTAGATAAATCAAGAAGACTTATTCTTGGGAAGGCACATGAGTCAGATAATCAGTACATCCGGGCATCGATAAAATCTACCGAGATTTACAGAGATTTTATTGATGACCGGGAATGAAGAAAGACATCGTCGAGTATGTCGGTCGATGCCTTAAGTGTGCGAAAGTAAAGGCAAAACACCAGAAGCCGTCAGGGCTACTAGGATAGACTGAAATTCTGCTCTGGAAGTGGGAACAAACAGCTATGGATATCGAAACCAAGCTACCTCGCACTTCCATGGGTCATAGTACTCTTTGAGTCACCAATGACCGATTGACAGAAGTCTATCCATTTCTTGCTAACGCGGGAAAACTTCGCGATAGGTAAACTGACGAATTATACAGCCATAAGATGGTGGTACGTCATGGTGTACCATTGTCTATAATTTTGGACAGAGACAACGAATTTACATTAAGGTTCTAACAAACATTGCAGAAACCTCTAGGGATGTACTTAAATATGTGAATAGCTCACCATCCACCAATGGACGGTCTAAGCTAAAGTACGACACGGACCCTGGAGGATATGTTGAGAACCTGTGTGTTAAATTTCGATGGAAATTGGGACTCTCAATTGCCACTGATCAAATTCTCCTGCAACAACAGCCATAATAGTAGCATTGAATGCACATCATTCAAGGCTCATTAAGACCGGAATATGTCGGCTATCGAGCTGTTGGACTGAGACAGGAGATAATCGAACAGCTAAACCAGAGCTTAGTAGAGCAACTATTAACAAGATAGCTTAGATTTAACAAAGGTTACGGATAGCAAGGATAAGACAGAATAGTTAAACCAATGAATAACGCAAGCCGTTGACATTTAGAGTGAAAAATCTTATCAAGTTAAAGGTACCCTGAGGAAAGATGTAGTCCATTTTGGAATATAGGGACAAATACACACCACAAAACGTAGGACAGTTCGAGATCATCGAACATATTTGTCTTGTAGCATATAGACTGAGATCACCAGATGATCTCAGTGGTGTGCACGACGTGTTTCACGTCTCAAATTTGAAGAAATGTTAATGACGAATCGATCGTCATATCAGTTGAAGGAATTCAACTGGACAGACATTTACATTTAATCTAAGAACCTTCGAAGAGTAGGGCTCGCTAAGTTAAACAACTAAGGCGAAGCCGTACTTCGATTGCTAAGTTTCATTGGAATTCAAGGCGCAAACTCAAGCTTACTTGGGAAATGCGAAGATCATATGAAGTTCAAGTAAATCCCCACTGTTTACAGAGAAAGTCGTACCCGATAATTATTCTTAAATTTCGGGACGAAAATTCTTTAACAAGGGGAGACTGTAACATCAGTGCCGGAAACGTCACCGGAACAGTGATCGGTACAGTAAAATGAACAGTAAACCAAGTACACATACCAGTTGTTGTTCATATATAATTATCACTTTATGTTATCATAGCACAGTTTCAGAATTTACTCAGAAACGAAACTCAAACACATGGTTCATCAGTCAGATAATACCTGGCAATACAGAACCATCATGTGATTAATTGTTAGGATGTTATTATGTATAAACGTATGTGAGGCTTTACGAAACAAAAAAAAAACGGATGTCGTTATGTGAATGCTAAATCGACAGATTATTCGTATAGGTGACGATGTGTACGAATATATCTGAAAGTTTAACGTTCTGAATGATATCCGATAATTAGAAAACCATATTGAAAAGTATAGTTATCGCAGTGTTCGTACGGGTGACGATTCGAACGAATACACGCGACGACTGTACTATTCAATTATTAAACAATAAATTAAATATTTTTGTAAATTTCAAATAAACAGAAGATATTTAGTTAATTTATTAGGAATCACAACCTAATATAAATTTGTAAACTTTATTTTAAAACCGAGACGTTTCGTTACGAGAACGAAACGAAACCGACACTTTTACGCAAAAACCGAGCAACCGAAACGAACCCAAACTCACCCGGGGTATAAATACCCGGAATGAGTCTTCTTCCTCATTCAACCTCTTCACTCTCTCTCTAAAACCAAGAACCCGGAACTTTCTCTCTCTAAGAACCCTCCACTCTCTCTCTAAGATTTCTTCCCCATTTCTTGATGAAATCATGTGTTCTTGGTATCAAAATGACCACCACACCTTGTAGATCGTAGAAGTACAACAGATCGGAGCTTCCACCCAACAGATTCGAGGTAAAATGATGATCTTTGCTCGATTTAGGGTTTTGAAAACCCTAATCTCGACCCACCCTTTTCTCCGGTCAAACCCACGCGAACCCTAGGGCAAACCACACCGCGGCATCATACTAAGATGTAGGAACAATTTTGTGTCCATGACAAACCCATTTGATCGAAATCCAGAGGCTAGATGTACCAGGCCTCGATCGGCCGAATGAACCAAGAATCATCTCTCCGAATGAGCATTCGATCTCATTCGTCGAATGGCCAAGACAAGCCCAACGAATGAGACACACTCCCCACTTCGGCCGAATGGCCACCCACCTCATTCGCTCGACTCAAACCCTTTCGCCACTAGCCATTCGATCGGCCGGTTCTCCTTCGGTCAGATCACTCCTTCGCCCACACAACTCAGTCGCCGGCCAAGCTCATTCGGCCACGGCCTCATGCGGCCTAATTCCTTCGGTCGGGGCTCATTCGCTCTGCCCTTCTTCGGCACAAGATCATTCGCCCTATACTCCTTCGGCCACACCTTCATTCGGGGCTGAGACTCATGCGGCCAACCCTGGTTTGGCCAAGACTCCCCTCCCTTTTGTATCAACCTCGGTTAGGGTAGAGGGTATGTGATGCATACATGGTGCATGAGGTGCATGAATGTATTACGTAAACTCAAGCATGAAGAAGGAAACTATTAGGGTTTCATGGTATGTAATCACCACTATATAATTGAAGGTTAAACATAGAGCTTAACAAGGTGGAGGTTAATATGGTTTTGTTATGATAAAATAAGCTATGAGTTCTTAAAATACAATAGAGGTTAACCTTGATTATGGGATGATCATTCTTTTAGGTAAACACAATGGAATCTCCTTAAACTAAGCTATCAATATCATGGGGGAAGTACACTATGGATCAAAACGACAACTTAAAGGTTTTAGGGTTGATTTAAATGTTAACACCTAAACCTTACGAAAAATCCATAAAGGCAAGTAACTAACCGAGATGGTTTATGTAAACTATCAAGGCTTAGTTAATCTATGTATTGAAAGGAAATCAAGTGGACATCAAAGTCTTATAAAGGGGCTGAGGATGGCCCAATGGGCTTAATCTAAGCCCATCATATGTTAAACATTCTTTCAATTAAATTAATTATGTTTTTTTTTATAAAAGAAGTTAAATTGTAAACTTTATTAAATTAAAATAAATGATTTTAACTTAGAGTTTAACTTAGAATAAATTAACTTAAAAATGTGTAATTAAAGACTTGTAATGTAATTAGAATAAACCTACTCATCTAGGGTTTATTGATGAACAATCTTGGGACATGGAAGACTTACGGGTTATCTGTTAGATTAACTAGAAAGAATCTTAGAAACACATTAGTATCATATGACACTTAGATGCACACCAAGACCAAAACCCTAGACGCGTCTATTATAAATACTCATCGCATTCGAATTCTCTTAAAACAACTCAGGTGCTAAAGATACGTAGGCAACAATCAAAGAGCACGCAGGAGTATGCCCTATATATAAGCATACCGAGCTAGATGATACAGGTGATGTTAATGAGATTAAGGTTGTTACCTAGGGGGAAACATAAACATTTTTGGGTTGATATCATAATCTGTTAAACAGTGTGTTTTAAATCTCAGATGATCATAGAAGAGAATGGTAGGTAAAATGCTTAATTATCATTAACAACAATGTCCTATGTGACTTAGTATGTGGTGGGACGGCGTCTGGGTGGGTCGTAGGCTCGACTCAGGGGTATGCCCTATATATAAGTATACCGAGTTGGATGATACAGGTGTTGATAATGAGGTTAAGGTTTTACCTAAAAGGTTTGCAAAACTATTTTCAAATACCAAAATCATATGAACTCACCAACCATTGTGTTGACTTTGTTTTATTTCATGTTTTCTCAGGTGATGTACAAGATTAAGCTAGGGCTTTGAATTGCATGCTAGGATGCTCAGTTAAAGGACCTAGTAGTTTTGGAAAGCACATCCTTTGTTGATCATTGTGAATCATTTTTGATATCTTGTACGAATACAAGATAGTGAACTTATGATTCATTTTGATATGTTACTTGGTTAAATTATCAAACATTGATATTGTAATTTAACTTTTTAGATTTTAGTTAAATGTCTTTGTGCTTTAGATATTCTTAACATTGATGCTATGTAAACAATCTGATCTTTATGATTATCACTCACGATATCGCGCCTTGGGAACTTTCCGCCCGACGGGGAATCCGATCCAACCCCGCCGGCTCGGGGTGTGACAAAATGTAAGACGTACTCCGCAGGCAACCTATCCAGTGACCAGCTGTGGGTTGGAGGGAACAAAATGTAAGACGCACTGCGCTGTAGTTCCTAACTAGTGACAGTTATAAACCAGTGTATGCAGTAGTTGTATCGATCAGTAAAATAACCTGCTAAATTTGTAGTATTGCCGATATTAATTATGGTTAAAGGACCAAACATGCTATGCTTACATATCGAGTCTGTTATTTGTATTCATCAACACTATGTTGATGTTTTATTTTCAAAAACTTTTCAAGTAATAATGAAATGTAAAAGAGAAGCAAGATTAGAGATTCTTGGCCTATGATGCCTTGAATAAGATCTTGTGGTGAAATCGTGGAGCTATTGGAGCTATGCCTCCAAGTCATGTATAAACCGTATATTATAAAATGATTTGGAATTATATGTTGTGAAAATCCGGGTTTACTTACAAATTGAAATGATGGTGTTCATACCTATGCGTATGAAGCTTTATGAAATCCTGAAAAACTATTTCGAAAAATTATTAACAAACAATGAAAGTGTGGTTTTTCATACCCACGCGTATGAACTATTTATAAATCATGAAAAACGGTTTTCACATCCATGCATGTGATTTATTTATAAAATTATGAATTCATGAAACAACGTTTCCGCTGAAACATTGAAAAATAATAATAAACTCTGACCGAGACTGTATTATCCATAAAACCAATCGGGACGCAGCGCCCGAGTCATCGAGAGCCTAGGGTGTGACAACTTCAAATCTATCAAATAACGAGGATTTAGTGTTTCCCCATTTTCTTCTTCTTTGGTTGTCGAACACCAGGCAACACAAAGTGTTGACCTGATTTGACCTATTTTCTAACAAACTTGTCCTTTACAAGTTTAAGGTAATAGCAACTTTAGTGCCCAAACCTCTAATTACCATTTAATTAGTTTTAAACTAACATAACCAAGTTAGTTACTAGTTATATATTTAACAACCCAAATTATTTAATAATCAACAATTGTCTAGCTGCACATCTTGTAAATTAGAATTTATAACTTAAGTTATTGTATTTATAAAATCGCAAAATGGGTCGTTACATAAATAAATTTTAAAGTTTTTTATTTCAAATTAGATATCACGTGTTTCTCAAAGAGTTTACAGTTATTATATTACTAAATTAAATAAAATTGTTAATATATAACAAAAGAGAGAGAAAAAAACTTAAAATATAAAAAAATGTGGCCTTTAAACCATTAGAAAGAAAAGGAGCAATAAAAAAAATCTTTAAACAGTTTATAAATTTGACACGTTGTTATGAAGTATTTATAGATATAGGTATACATGGAGAAATTGATATAAACTTTGTGGAAGAAATAAAAGTTCAAAAGTTTATTATTAACTAGGGTTAATAGCGCGCGCGTTGCGGCGCGTTAGGATAGTAAGCAACAAATTGTATTTTCACATGGAAGTTAAATACTTCATGGGTTATCTAATAAATTAATCATGTTTAGCAATTAACTTAGTTTACAATTTACATTCGTACCTATAAGGAGAAGCTGCAGCTTATCCAATGGGTTTTTTCTTTCGTTGATATATTGTCAAAAGTGTCGATACCATTACCTGCAAAAAAGAGTGGACAATGAAGTATGTGTTTTAGTTGCAATTAAATGGGAAATTTCAATTAAGTTATATGGAATGATTAAGCTGAACGTATGTAGGCAATTGTTAGGTTCAATTAGATATATATTTATATACATATATATACATATATACACATATATACCTGCAGTCACACATTATATATATATATAGCATAAATATTACCTAGTTGATTGCTTTCCAAATCCTGTTTCATAACTTTTGAGTAAGATAAAGTCTACATTTGTTTTTACTCCTGCATTTGAAAGGACAGTGCAAGTGAAATTCATATAACAAAATTGATTTAAGTTGGTTAGTTGTGATGGTATCGCATATTATGTAAAAAGTACCATTTGACAATATTAAAGTACTTTATTCACCAAAATGGTTACCTGTGTGGCCCGTGAATCCATGAGGCTTGTGAAGTGTCAGCTTTCTGATCAGCATTCAGACTCTCTTATAATGAACCTATTGATGACACAAACAGTCGAGAACAATATTTTTTTTGATATAAACAACATTTCTAACGAAGTAGACATTTCCTAATTACATTGCAAATTAGAGTTTAAGTAGCTTCACAAAATAGAACCTAATGTTAACATTGTTACATCAAAAGACACAAATACCTAAATACATGTCATCACAGCAGCTTTTAATTACTTGTTATTATAGTGGTTATTTACATAGCCAAAATGGATGTTTCATAAAAGCTGCATTACAAAATATTTTTAAGGTTCTTTTTGACACTATGCATCCGGATATCTTCTCAGCTTGCTTTCACGAATTGGGAAATGAAGATATTGGGAAATAGCTATGTATCAAACCCAACAAAAAATCCTTATTCAAAAGCATTCTTACGATGGACCCCTCACCCTCTTTAACATCTGATGACAAACATCGCTCTATGAAAAAAGATTATAATAATTGCATGGGAGAATGACTTAAGACCACACACAAAATAGGGCTCTCTGATGCAAAAATTTGCTCATATAAAACACCTTGAAAGCACAAAGCTTACACTCCAAGCACACCTATTTATAAACTGATCATATAAACTACTTATCACTACCATCATAGGATGTGAAGCTTATTTTTTTATACAGTTAAATAAGCAACTTAAATTTGTTTTTCCAAAAAAAAAAAAGAAGATCCTTCAATAGAACTTCCAAGGAAAAAAGCACGACATACATTGAAACATACTTTTGTATGTACGACCTAAACGCACCCAGGCGAGAACCAATTAGATATAAAAATGAAAGACTTGTTTAAGCATAAATTAACCCACAATCATGTGAGCTGATTGCCTAGAGTTTTACTTCAAATGTCTAGTTGTATTAAAAAGCAAACATCCTACCAAAATCGATTATACGGTGTTAGTTTTTCTAGATTTAGTTTATCAATTAGTAGTTGTCACACATATACTGAAATCGAATGTAAAGGACTCTTTTGGCCGTGAACTGTTCTGATGTAACCAAATAAAATAGCAGTAACGAAGACATCAAACTCAAACCGAAGAGAACCAAAACAATGAAGCATAACAGTCAAGAGATGGTTCTGTATGAAAGATATAATTTTGGTCCTCTGTATAATATAGTGTTTTGAAAATAAAATAGGTATATGATTTATTGCTGAAACTTTAATTAAAGATTTTTGTTTAGCAAGCCTTTTGAATTTGTAGAATTTATAAGTTAAAGAAATAAAAGTTGCAGGAAGCATGTATAATATAAATCGAATAATGTTACCACATTACCAAATACACTTGCAAAGCATCAGTTACGCCTTCTACATAACACAAATCATGATTCAGCCTCGTATTTCCCTTTTTAGGGCGTAGTAAACAAAGCAACCACATTAATAGTGGAGCTGGAAGAAGCTATTCAAGTCATTCATTTTGCATACACAAATTACAATTGACCCTCTTATTCCCCCTTTAGGGCATGCTAAACAAAGCAATCATGAAACACAAATTCAGACTCTGTATAAAGTGCCACAAAAATGAGGATGAATCCAATTTTTTGCCTAAAAAACATGCTTCATTTTTTAAACTAAGAACATGGAATTGGAGTCAACATTACACAAAAAAAAATAAACAAATGAGTTCAGAATACCATTGTATGCACTGTATCTCTACAAATCGACATACTTATGACCTATATACCCAAAATCACACTGTTCAAGCACATGGATCTCAAACCCTTGAAACCCAACAAATTTACTTTTAGAAAGTGAAAGAAAAAGCTTACAGCAAAGAATCATTTGGGTTAGACATGAAATTGGGCGATCCAGAACAAACATTAGAACCAACACAATGACAAACAAACCAGGGATAGAGTCGAAGCTGGAGCCGTGAGCGCGAACGAAAAACAAAGCAAGCATAAACACGAACCTGGAGCAGCTAATGACGAACTGTTCTTCACCTGAAGAGGAGGAAGTCCAGAAGATGGAGCAGGCTGACGATGGTGGAGATTGCATCCTCGGTCGCTAATGCTGATGTGGTATACGATAGCTGGTGGTGGTGATGTTAGAAGACATGGGTGTGGCAGCAAGATTATAAGTATGGCATGTAAGGTATGGGTAGAGGGCAGAGCATGGAGGACATGTTTATACAGTACACAGCAGGTGTTCTCTTTCCTTTTCATCGGTTTGTGTCTAAAACATAAAACCAAAAATGTTTCCTATTTGTTTTTCATTGGTTTTAATACTATATAGTAATTTGTCTACTATTTTAAATATTCAACTTTTGTAATTAAAATGATAAATCAAAACCTTAATATATCATTTTTAGTGATAACATTGGAAAAACAAATTTTTACTAGTTTTTAAATTTATGTTTAATATATATATATATATATATATATATATATATATATATGATTAGGTTCAAGTAAAAAGTGTGAGATTGGTGAGAAGGGTGAGAGGATTGTGAATTTGACAAGTGACATTACTCTAATTTTATAAAAAGGGTATTTTGGTCATTGTGTTTATTGCTTCAAGTTATTGTGTTTGATGCTTTATGTCATTGTGTTTAATATTTTTATTATTTTGTTTTATTTTTTATACCATATTGTGTTATTTTGTTATTGTTTTTTATGCATTAAATAATTGTTCTTATTTATTTTTTATGTTTTATGTATTAAAAGTACATAATTGTGTTATTTTACCATTATGTTTATAAAACTTATAATTTTAAAAAACATAAATTGTTTTTATTTTTTGAAAAATATATTTTCGTCATTGTATATATGTTTATGTCATTGTGTAATATATATATCATTATGTTTTATCGTCAGAACATTGTGTAATATAATCATCATTGTGTGATATATTCATCATTGTTTTTTATCTTCAGATGATTGTGTAATATAACATCATTGTGTCTTATTTTCAGGTCATTGTGTAATAGTCATTATTTTAATTTGTTTTACGTTAAGGTCATTGTGTAATCTACACATCATTGTGTTTTACGTTCAGGTCATTGTGTAATATATTCATCATTATTTTTTATCTTCAGATGATTGTGTAATATATCATCATTGTGTCTTACGTTCAGGTCATTGTGTAATAGTCATTATTTTGTTTTATGTTAAGGTCATTGTATAATCTACGCGTCATTGTGTTTTACGTTCAGGTCATTGTGTAATATACACATTGTTGTATTAAATGAATTTGTTTTGTTTTATCATTATGATTTACATATAAAAAGTACGTAATTTTGTTGTTTCACCAATATTATTTTTAATGCTTATGAATTTATTAAAAAAAATAGTTAGACACCACGACGACAAAAAGAAACACTTACAAACAAAAAGACACAATAATAGACAATTAGACACAATGACGCATTACAAATATAAAAGGTAGAGAAAAACGTTTTTTTTTTGTTTTTTTTATATAACAATATTATACTCGTTTTAAAGATAAAAAATTGCTTGTTTTTTTGGTGTAATTTTTTTTAAAAAAAATAATATTGTATGTAAAAGTTATGACCGTTTAAAAAAATAGGAGGAACATGATAAAAAGTCAACAAAAGTGTCTATGACTAAAATACCCTTCCACTAACTTTTTTAATACAACTTTGATCTCAACCATTGAATTATATATCTAATGGTCCACAATCCTTCTCACACTTCTCACTAATCTAAGCATTTTTACTATAACCCCACCCTATATATATATATATATATATATATATATAATAATAAATAAAAAAATAATAATTGCTTTTTTTATTGAAAGTTCAAAATGTCTCAAGTTTATATAGATGGCGTGACGCTTAAAAAAAGTTAGAGCAAAGTGAATGGCCTTTTTTTTTTTTTCCTTCCTAATCTTGAGTTGTGATACGTGTGCTGCTTTTACTAATATGACGCATTGACGTGGTAAGAAGCACCTTCATCCAACTATGGTCTATGGCGGCTCCTTCATACGTGTATTTCTTTTTATCAACTTTTATTCCACCACTTTAATTAATTTAATATAATTAATTTGAATCAATGCCATTTACAACTTTAGTTTTCTCCAACCAATAAATATCGAAATAGGTTAGTTCAGGTCTAACTAATAAAGTTATCAGGGGTTTACCAAAAGCGTTGCGACGGTAATCTCGTATTTATTAACATAAAAACACGGTATCTACCTGCTTAAAATCTGCAATAAAACAAGAATGAGTCATACTTTTTTTGTTGATATGGTATTTGATCATGAAGACGGTGACAACATCACGAATATCAAAATGGAAACCAAAAAAACAGGTTGTAACGACTATAGGCGCACAATGCTACTGATATTGGTATTCAATCACGACAGCGGTTACAACATCTTGAATATCAGAACACAGACAAAAAACCGGTTGCAACAGTTGTTAGTCTGTTCTAAAACAATAAATTGAACCGTAACATAAGCAAGTGGCAATTGTAAGGAATACAAACCCAAATATAGAAGCAGAATGTTAAAAAATCATATAAGTAAAATAAAAAGTGTTTGTAGGGGTAAATCGTTATTTTTTAATAGTAGCATTATTTAATTTTTAAGATTTGATAATGTTATATTCTTGATTATTGTCATTACTTCGTCTAATAATTGTTGACGTTTATCTTGCGTGGAAAGAAAGAAATGAACCACGGCAAGCATGGGTAAGTGACTTAGCATGTCATTACATTGCCACTTCATTTACACAACAAAAAATAGCTCTTTTCAAGTTCTATGAAAAATATATAAAATGATTAAATTAGCATCACCTACCATGTCATTATTTACGAAAATATTTAATATAAAATACTAAATAACTAGTAATAAAATTTTAAAAATTATAAATTAATATTATTTTTGTAAAATGATTAAATTACTTATAAGTACTTTAAGTAATAAAACAATAATTTAAAACGAAAGTAGCTAATAAATTAGTCTCTGACAGTCTTAAACATATAACAAATGAAAGTTTAAACTAACTCACATTAAAATCTTTGGTTATTTTTTTGTCAAAAACTATCTGTTACAAAATCAATAACATAAGGTATCGGTTTTGCAATTATTAAAGTTAAATAACATAATTTGATAATATCATTAAGGATAAAAGACTCCAAGTCATTTTTATAACTTTTGGTTTTTAAAGAACTTATTTTTAAGAATTTCGTTTTGGAAAATATCATTTGTTTATAAAAAATTATGTTGTTTAAAATTTATGTTTTATAGTTTATTTCATTTTTTAGTTTGCTTTTTAGAAAATTTGTTTTTCGAATAAAAAAGTTATAAAAATATCGATTTAAAGTATTTTTTGTTCTTAAAAAGAATTATTTTTTTAGAAAATTTTAATATTTTATAAACTTTTTTATAAAGTGTGTTTTTCATCAAAAAACAGGATCTTTAATTTAATATAAAACTATAATCAATGTGAAAAATGTAATAATATCATTTCTCATATAATTATTTATTAGGAAAGTTAATATAATTATTTAATAAAATAGTTAAATAAGATGATAAGAACATAACAAGTGTCAATATTGATCTAAAAATGTGATAAGTGTAAAAAATTTGTTTATTATAATATTAAGATAAATGTTTTGATATGACACGTATCAACTTTCTAGACCACTTAAAGATTGTTTTCCTGTCTATTTCTCCAAATAAATATTAGTATGTCATGCATCTTTTTATTAAATTTTGATTTTTTTATCATTATTGTATTTAAGCTGTGTAATATACATGTCTTAAACTAATATACAAATAAGTTAATAACTAAACTTCTATTTATTCCACGGTTTAAACTTTAAAGTGTCGTGTTACACATAAATATTAATTAGTATAAGTTTTATTTTTTTTGATTAAAGGACAATACCCGAAAAACTATATAAAAAAATTAGAAAAGAATTACACCCAAAAAGAACCAAAACGTTGTTTCCAAACTCATGTTTGGGAAAATAAAATAGGATCACTTGGTATAAAATTATCGAATATCGACCCTCCTAGACCAAAAAAATAAAATAAAAACTAATCACGTGATCCAAGATGCTAAAGTATACCACGCTGAGTCTAAGGCCCTGCTTTGTTTTTTTTTTTGAACAGCTAATGTCTAGTACCCCTTATTTAAATGTGTACCATGACACCTCCATCTAGGAGGAAACCCACACTGGGAAAACCCCCTAGCTCAGCCTGAGCAATTTTTGCTCTAGCCAAGACTCGAACCCAAGACCTCCCATTTGGAAAGTCAAGGGGGTACCATTGGGCTATAAGTCCTTTGGTCTAAGGCCCTGCTTTGTAGTCTCTTAATCCTATTCAGAAGCTACCTTTTAATGGTTCATAGCATGTGAATGATTAAAAAATATCCTTAAGTTTGAATGGTTAAGAGGTTGGTAATGGTTCAAAACCTCTGAATGATTAAGAGGTAACCCTAAGTCTGAATGGTTAAGAGGTTATGAACCATGCAGAGGTAACCTCTTAATATCATTCAGATGCAAACAAACAACCCCTAAGACATTCGACTCCATGACAATACAAAAGATTAACTATACAACACATATTCCAACTAATATAACCCATATCCCACATAGTAGCATACGCCATACGGCTTTCAATTTTGCTCATCAAGAACCGACCCAGGCCCATAGACATCATGCATCCAGATGGACCAGATCCAGTCATGCTTTTGTTTCATACAACAGGGAAAAGGTTCTCAAAAAGTTTGTTGTTTTGTCTAAAAAAAAGTTAAAAATGATTTTTTAAAACTTAAAAACCGACTCAAACATAATTCGATTGAATTCATTTTTGCATCAATAAAATGAGCTTGTCGAACCCTAAAACCCAAACTTAAATCATAAACAATAAACCATAATACTAAACGTATAAAACAAAAACTTTAAAAACAAATCCTTAACCCAAAGATAAAACCTAAAAGCTAAAAACCAATTCCTATAACATAAACTCTAAAACTAGTTATTAATTCCAAACTTAAATGTTAATATTGTAGGGTTCGATAAGACGGTTCCAATGTCATCGAAATAAGCTCAATCGTAGTTTGTTTTGGAGGCTTTAAAAATCCTTTTTAGTTTCATTAGGCAAAATAAACTTTTTATTTAATATTTTCCTCATATTATAGATATGTTAATTATTAAGCATATTTTTGATAACATATCTATTAAATTTATAACAAAATATGTCTAATAAACATATTTTTCTTTTTCTCTTATAATAGATTAATTTATTCGTTTTTTAAGATTAAATTGAATTAACAATTTTATCTTCTGCTTTAAAATATTTAAGGCACATTTACATATTGAGACGCCCCGTTCCTCGGAAGTCTCTCAGTTGGTTAAACATCAAAAGCATAGCTCTTAAACCGTAGAATAATATTATATTATAGCAGCGGAGATCGTTACATAACATTTAATCTTAACAGGAATGCCAGTTCTTGAATAGGTAGTCCTCATGCCATGCCACGAGCCATCCTATCTCCATCATAACCTGCTTAACCTGACATGCATGCTAAAACAAGTCAGCTTTCGCTGGTGAGTTCTGTGTTAACTTTCCATAAAAATCTTTTCTCATTCAAAACTTTATATAACATGACATGATTCACATGTTTAACGTACATGTCATCATAACATAAATACATTTCATACCCATTATCATAACATCAATCATATTGGACAGAAAACTTAGCCTCAACTGTTGACCCGAAGTCAACAGGCTTGTGCAGCACAAGACACCTCAACTGACGACCCGAAGTCGACAGGCTTGTATAAATACAAGACACCTCAACTGCCAACCCGAAGTTGACAGGCTCATACATGTATAAGACTTCCTCAACTGGCGACACATAGTCGACAGGCCTGTTCTTTCACAGGACTTCTGCCTGTTCTTTCACAGGACTTTTTAAACCATCAACCGAAATTGACGGCTCATACCGGTACAAGACTTCTTGACATACATCATTCATACATAACATGGTTTAAAGCGTTAAACCATCATAATCATAAACGGTCTTTCGCACCGCAGTGCTCAGGTTTTGCCCAACCGCAGCCGGGACTTCATTATCACATTTCCTGCTCGACCTCGGTCGATGTCTTTCAAAAATCATTTTCCTTCTCAACCTCGGTTGAGAATTCAAACATTCATTATACTCTCAACCGCAGTTGAGACTTAAAACATTCTTTATACTCTCAACCGCAGTTGAGACTTTAAATCATTCTTTACACCTTAGCTGAGGCTTTTAAAATCATTCATTTCTCAACCGTAGTTGAGACTTAAAGCATTATTTACTTTAAAACATTCTTTATTTGAAAACATTATTTACCTGATCTTAATCAGGTTAGCTTCACTTTCATACAATAACTTTACAACTTGAAACATTCTTTATTTTAACATATTCTCTTATCTGACCGTAGCCAGACAAAACAATCATTTACATAAAATAACTTTATAACATGCATATCAGCCCTAAAACGTTAAATTAGTAAAAGAGGGCTCATAGAACTCACCTGAGCTAAAACACAATTTGCTAGCTCCTCTTCCTTTCCTTACTTTCTCACTTCACAATGATATCCTATTAATATGAACATATCATCATGATTATAACCTTATCATGAAGGTTCTCAATTTACGATTACCGCTCAAAACTTCGGCATATCGTAACTTTCATTCGGAACTTTATTTCAAAATTCCGTTTACACTCATTTTGATCATTCTTATCTCTACAATCTTGTTATGCTTAAAGATTGCTTATTCGTTTGGCTTAAATAAGCGTATTCTCTTATTTACTTAATTCGTCTTAGGCGTTGCTAAGTTACTGATTGAATCTTTCTGAACGTTCAATGTCAAAGACATTGCCTTGATAGTCATCAAATAGTTAATGTTGTTGATTATCCCACTAGACAGGTTCCTAGACAGATTAATGACTTAGAAATGATAAATCCTTGTTATTGATTACCCAAATATCATGAAATATCACAAGGTATTATTAGAATATGTTTAATAACCATGTTTAACATACTGATCTGCGTGTTATCATAAACATCAGATACTCGTTCCAGTGAGTATGTTAATGACTGTGATTAGTTTAAAACACTTAGAATTAACCTTGTATGTTCAAAAATTTATTAAACTAATCACATACTTTGTCACAATCAAATGGTTTAAACCACTATAACCATTGTTATTATTTCATGCAAACTGGGCATTACAACGGCTCAAAACAAGGATTTACCCGTTAACAGTTCGAGTTTTTCGTTTATAATCAATCCTAGCCATCATCTAGGCAATAATCAACAAAATAACTATATCATTACGTTCAAAAACAAGATTTAATCAATCATTACCAATCTAGAAGGTTAGAATGAACCGTTACCTCTTCAAACGAAGTTCTGCGGGTAAAAAGATGATCCAGACTTGCAGAAACGTTCCCTGGTGCGATTCACTTGATCAAAATGCTTTAAAATTGAAGGTTTGATGGATTGGAGGCTGATTTTTCGTGTGTGGTGGCTGGAATCGTCGAATGGAAGGATAAGGATTGCATTTTCTTGACAAAACTGACTTTTTAAGCCATTTTTCCGCCTTGCTGACGTCAGGCGCATCGCCTGACTCGGGACGCCGAGTTGGGGCGTACCGCGCGGGTCCATGGCGGCCAGATTTTTGTCTTATCTTCGTTTCGCGATTCCGGGAGCATACGAACTCCGTTTTGCGCACGGTTTTCGCCTACGTTCACGATTTTTCGAGCTCTTTCCAATGGTTATAATCTCAAGACCTAAAGAGTTCAAAGTATTTGACCTCTAATCTATTGCTATATTCGATTCAGTATATCTTGAAATCGGAGCCTCGTTTCACAATTTCGCTTACACTCATTCTCTTCATTTTCGAGTTATGATTCTAACCTGAGAATTTTTTTGAGTTGTCACATATCATCATGGATTTCAAGCACGATCAAATGTGATTATTTATTTGGTAACGCAATTCCTCGAACATCAACAGTTACTGAAATCTCGCACGTTTATCGTTAAGCTGCTAAATTTTCGGGTGTTACAAATTTACCCTCCTTACAATAGGTTTCGTCCTCGAAACCTGTTACGTCTCCAACAAATGTCATTACAGTTATTTCTTCTCATATCCAGTCTTCCCTGTAGCCTCCGGTTCTTTTCGGTGTTTCCATTAAACCATAATTTGTCTGATTGTCTTGTTATGCAATTGTTTTTCTTTCCTGTTAACAATTGCCACAGGTTTTTTTTTGTAGCTTAACATTTTATCAACTTCCGTATCGTTTAATGACACATATCCTACATCATCTGCTAGACATTTTCTTAAGTGTGATAAGTGGAATGTCGGATGAATTTCACTCAACTTATCAAGAGAATATAATCGATAGGCTATCCCATTGACTCGTACCATTACTCAAAAGGGTCCAATAAACTCAAACTTCGTTTTCCTCTTTTTCTGAATCTAATAATTCCTCTTCATAATGAAGCCTTAAACAATACCTGATTGCCTTTCTCGACTCTATTGGTCTTTGTCTTTTGTCAGCATAGGACTTTTATCAATCCTGTGCAACTTTCCTCCGTACTTTAACTAGTTGAAACTTTTCAATTAATCTTACTATTACCACTAATGGTAAATGACCCTTTAAAGGAACATGTGCCTGCTCGTCTGCCAGACACTTCCTAATCATCATACAACCTCTACCAAGCGTAACCATGGGCTTATGCCGGCACACACAAGACTCCATAATCGTTGATCTGAACCGCTGAAGCGTTCTGCAGATCTATAATTACCCAGTAACAAGTACTGGAGCAACCATACTTACCCAATACGAATATGGAAGCAACATCATACTTACCCCATAACAAGCACGGGAGCAACCCTCCTTTATTATAACATGATATACTAGCACTATATCATCATTCAACATAACATCGTACATTATCCTAATAACATAGGATTACTCATAATATGCTTGGCTAATATCATATCATCATAGCATCCTAGCATAATACCACGTCATGCTAGTAACATATCATCATACCATGTTATCACACAATTCATCATCATAACTTACTAACACACATTCATCATACTTAACAGACTTGCATGCATAAATCGTGCTAACACTTAAACATGTATACATAGTCATGACCTATCATCATTCGTTTATCAGCATCATAATCACCGAACAACATAAACATAACTATAAGCATGCTTTAATCACACATTGAAGATCACATAGTAACAAATCGTCTTCCCCTTTATGTCATACTTTAGCTGTGACAGGTAGCTTATTATGACACTTAATCCTTACGTCCTTATCTTTTCCTAACTGTATGCTACCACATGTCATATTCTTTAGCTACATCATGCGTTATTCTTTACTTTGTTGACTGTGCTAACATTTTCACATTTAATCTCTACCAACACTTATCTCTCTTGGCATTAAACCATTTACAAAGCACTTGTTGGGATTTGGTCATAATTAACTTTTCTTAACATAACTTACATACATATCTTAACACATAAGGTTGTCAATGCATAAAGCCAACCAAATTTTTCATTGCATAAAAACAAACCAAAACCAAATCTTGGTATTGTTACAAGATTTCATTAATAGCCTTATAATGAGGATTTCTTGTTTCTCTCAATAAGAAGGCTTCATCATTTACCTCATCATTTGCCTCACTAAGAGGACTTCATCATTTTCCCTTGTTAAGAAGAACACTTTATCGTTTGCCTCAACAAGGAAACTGCATCATTTGATCCATTTTATGCACGACAATCTTATCATAAAACCTTCCTTTGATAACATACGTATGCACACTATCACATAACAATACCATGAATTTTCTTACACATGAGACAGTGGCAATCATCCTTTATCTTTAAGCTTGTACTAATACAAAGCTACTTAAGTAGTTTCTTGCAACAGATGCAAGACTCTCTTAACACCGGTAACCGTATTAAACCCACATTTTACAATCTATACTTTAAGCTCCATACATATTCTATAAATGTTCAACATCTGTTATCCTGTGAAGACAAGATAGTTCATTAAACAATATCGATATTGCAACACTTATGTATCCTTCTCTAGCATAAATAGCTTTCCGTTAGAGTTATTAAAATCATCTCTAACATCTTTAGCATACCAGTTCTTGGTTCAATTGGTCTTCACATCACTTCTTGTCAAAAGCAATTCGTATTATTTCAACCTTTCATAACCTTCGAACTTTCTTGATGGTCTTTTCATTCGCATTTGACATAAAACCAACTCTGTACTTTTCATTCACTTATACCTAATGCCAGGCATGCATTCATTTACCATCATTTATCTTTGCTTATCAATCCCTAATCACACCTTTATCACCTATGTTCGTGTAGTCAGCTTTAATATCTCACTTTAACGTTTAGTAAACATCAGTGCAATTTCCAAATCCTAATGTCAACATGCATTTCCCAACCTAGTGGGACCTTGTCAGGATTTAGGATACTAACAAAGCATTATTATTCATAACACAGAGAATAATCTCATCTAATCTCTAGGTCAAATTTTTAACTTACATTACCTCAATCGGATGTACTCATCCTTACTTTATAATATTATTCATTCACAAGTGATGAATAATTCATCCCTAATAAAGTTCCTTAGTTCCTTTGTGTAACACCCCGACCGACGGCGGAATCATCGGGATGCCACGAGGGATGTGTAGATTGTTCAAAAGCTCATGGGCATCTAAATCATATCATCATATATCATTTAATCAACCACAATAATTACACAAAAATCATGTTCATCATGAATCAATTACATCAAATACACAAAAGATTTAGTTAAACTAACTAAACTCTAATCGCCAGAAATTTAGTTAATTAACTAAGTCCAAGAATCCTATATGATGATGATGTCCAAAATAGAAGAGATCATCCTCTTCATCCTACTTGTCTCCATCACCTGAAACATGTAAGAAAATCAAGTGTCAACTACAAAAGTAGTTGGTGAGTAATCATAAGTTTTTATATTTAAAAATGTTTTAGTAAAATGCGTTTGAAAGTTTATGCTTAAAATGGTTTTATAAAATGCTTTGTTTAAAACGGGTATAAAACTTATGATCTTCTTGAGAAACTCCATATGAATACCTGTATGAGATAATCCAACACACATCCATCAATTCAACAGCCAAACACATACACAATCACATAACCACATAACCAAATCAATAATAGCCAATCACAAATAATCATAATCAAATATAGGCAATCAATCCACAACAAATCAACCAAACTAAATCAATCATATTCTCAATCAATGTTCGTGACTATACATGATTCCTTATGTATTTAACCTAAGTTAGATACATGAATCATGGAGTGGTCGCTAACCACGTGACAATACATGAAGTCAAAGCAATTAACCGAAGTCAAAAGCAATACTTCACGGATGTGGAAACCCTCCACGTGACAATACATGAAGTCAAAACAATTAACAGAAGTTAAGAGTAATGATTCACGGATGTGGAAATCATCCACGTGACAATACATGTAATCTTTGTTATTGACCTAAGTCAATAACAATGTTTACACGGATATAAAGAAATAATAGATAATCCATTAATAATAATATTTTCAAATGTGAATATCATATTGATAAACAGGTATTAACCTTGTGTTATCAAAATAATATTTAAACCGGTATACATGTTTCACCTCCGAGTTTTAAAACTAAAACAGTTTAAAGAAAGGGAGGTTATGAGAACTCACCTGAAGTCCTTAGAATTCGGGTCCTCGTATTTTGCGCGCTCACGTATGTAACTTAATCAACTCAAATATCTGAAATTATAGTATGTTTCGTATTCATAAGAATAGGTGTTTTATTTTCAATAAGTGAACTAAATGTTCACTCTTTAACTTCAATTCTTTCTTTAACTCAGTTATCAGACTCCAAGTTAAATGACAATACCGAAGGTTTTCATTATTGATCATAATAAAAGTGTAATTGAACCTTGTTAGTTTTAATTACCTAGTGATGATAATAAATTGAAAACTCATATGTTTTCCCCTCCTAGATATGTATACTTAAAGATGTTAATCCTTATAATACACACACCTATACCCTCATATATGATTCTATTTAAACCACCACCATAACCCAATTTGTTATATCACTTTAAATTCGATAAAGAAAATATTTAAAGTATTCATGTGAGATATTAGCTTCACTCATTAAAATTTAACGTGTGGAGCTTCATAACTTTAAAGAAAACTTATGATTTAGAGAGAGAAAAGGTGGTGGTTAGTGTGGTCACCCATGCATACACTATTTCATGTTAATCCTCATGCTTCTTGATCCTCCATTAATCTCAATTTAAACAAAATTAGACTTTTAACCTCTTAAGAGCAGCGAACCTATGACATTCTGTCCATAGGTTCGGCTAATAACATGAGAGGGTTCGGCTCTCTTATGGTCCAGCTAGGGTTCGCCTAACACCTCATTCAACCCATATGGTTCGTGGCCCAAACCTTCGTAGCCAAGGTTCGTTGGTAGCCAACACTTCCTAAGGGTTCGTGAGACCTACTAAGGTTCGTGACCCATCAAGGGTTCGCCAACCAATAGTTCGGCCGTTGTGGGGGTTCGCTGATGTCCATGGTGCTGCTAGGGTTCGGCCAATACACAAGAGAGTTCGGTCCTAGGGTATGGTTCGTTGGCTGTCGCAGCAAGTTCGGAACAGGCAGGGTTCGTTGGCATCTGCCTGAGGGTTCGCCCTGGTTCGTGATGGATTGGGTTCGTGACTGCATGAGGGGTTCGGCACCCCATGGTTCGCTGGTCAATAAGGGCGCAGATGGTTCGGCCAACAGCAGTGAGGGTTCGCCCGATCTGCTTTCCAACCAGCCACGACCCAACTCCATTATCATTATCTCAGCATCGTTCCTGGTCTGTTTCTAGCTTATATAGATCACCCATAGCTCGATTTTAACATACAACAACCGATTCATAATGTAAAAGTAATAGCCACGTTCGACTAGGGTTTTTAGCCAAAACCGAAAACAAAAGTGCAGATTTACCTCGAGTTAGCTGCTGAAACGTGGGAGATCCTTGTACTTCCTTGTCCTCCTCGTTCTAGTGGTCGTTTAGAGCCAAGAATCACGCAAATCCGTCAAGGAACGAGCTCAAAAAGCTAGAGAGAAGTTGGAGGTTTTGTGGGTGACGAAATTTGAAACTTAGAGAGAGAGTGAGCTAGTGAATTGTGAGAAAGAAGATGGAAGAATCTCTTCCATATATCGCGTGTCTTTCCCCGTGTCCGGTCTCGTTTTTATCGCGATTAGTATAATAAAAGACTCGGTTTTTAACATCAAACATATTTAAACATTAATTGTTTAAATAATAAGATTTCATTAATTGATTTATTTAAACCCATCTTTATTTCTCAAAATGATCTCGCGTGAAACGTAATAATAATACGCCTGGTTTTATAACATAACCTATTTAAATAATTGAATCATTTTAAATTAATTGGTTTTTCTTAGTTAAAATAAGTTTAAATAATTTGTTTTTATTTCATTAATGCTAAATAATTATTTAATAAATTAAATCATTCCAATTTAATTTAAGTTGTGATTTCTAATAAATATTCTTAGTTTTAATTTATTAAATTAATATCGTTTGATATTATTTAATTTATCTTGTCGAAACGCGTTACTCGCGTACGTATTCGTAAAGATCGTCACCCTTGCGAATCCGACGCTCGTATCGTATTCCGATTCGATTTATGATTGATGGAATATTGTTTCAGAATATTATTCTTAATAATTATATTCGTGTGAATCGTCATCCACGCGAATACATTTATTAAGTTAATATTTCCGAATTACATTCGTGTTTAAGTAATGTTCGCAACCTCACATCGCGTAAATAAATTCTCATTATTTATTAACTTTAATATTATCATTTCCCAAACCAAAACCCACTAAACCCTAGTCACTGACACATCCATGATAGACCGAAATATGCATATATATAGGGCATATGTAAGGGTCAGTCGCAACTGCCCTAGCCACCGTCCCACCGCTATTTCGATAAACCATGTCCATGGGTCCTTAACTATGAATAGTAACCAGACTCTAACAAACTCCCAGTTACATCCCAAATCCATCCTCATTCCATAACAATAACCCATAATCAGTATAATCATCTGCGATAAACACTCTGGTTCTGTTTAGTCAATTTACAACTAAACTTCCCATGGTTTACGCGTATAATATGTGCTATAATCATATATACCAGCAATAGTGATAATATCAATAATGTCATAATCATTAATAATCATAAATCTCCGGTCGTAACAGTACATTCGTACGGACTGTACGGACATACGGACAACCGAAAGTACAGTAATGTTACACTTTGCAAGCCATTTCCTTCATTCGTACGTTGGTGCTCTCATTCGTAAGCCAATTAGATCACCTACACATAAACTCAGGCACCCGTACTAATTCTCTTCATACATGATTGGTTTCTGTCATCCATATTGATATACATACACTCGTATCATCATCCTGATATCTTTGCCCAAATGATTACACAATGCGTTGCATTCACCATTATTGTTCTCATTTATTTCCCTTTAATGCTTTACTTCTTGGACCGTCATCATCTTCAAAATATATTTCTATCGTTGATCGAACTCTGTTTTCATGTTCCAATGGTTTCCTTCATTATCGACCTTTTAGTTAGCACGTTTACCATTCCTTAGGATATAACTTCCCAATAACTTCAATAATGCAATCAACATGACCCTAATGCAATTTAGGATATATAAGGTATGCATATGATAGACAATAATACAAACTCAGTTGTATAGTAAATCATTAATAACAGTGTCCGGAATGTCATTAATCATTTACTTTTCGAACCTTGTTTATATTATTCTCATTTATACTTTATACCTATTAATCCATGAATCTTTGTCAAACCAATAAGGTAAGACCTTAACCAATATTCTTCTGACCAAACAAGCATTCCCAATTGTTTTCACAACTCTATCAACCTTTATAATTGCATTTTGTTCTTTACCTTTATTGGCATCAAGTGGTTATACTTCGTTTGGTCATTGAATCTTTCCTTTGGCGTCCAAGTCATGTGACAGACGAAACCCGAGCATTACTCATATAGATAAATCCGTAACCGCAGTAGCTAATTGCGGTCACTATTTATCTGTACTCGTGTGTCTAGGGTTTCTTCCAACACATGCCTAGTTCATTTCCTAATAAATATTATTATTACCAATAGTCTAAACATTCCAACATATTCATACATCTTAACACATATAGGCACATATACATGTATTTTACTTTAACTACTTCACATTAACTTTCAGACATATACATATTAAATCTATTTACACTATTTCATAACATATACTCTTTGCTTTAGCATGACGCTCGTGGCATTGAACAACCTTTGACTGGCTTCCTTAACCTTGGTCCCATTCTCAGTTTAAGTTCAGGCATCAGGTTATGCCCGAATCTCTCAAACTATGGCTCTGATACCAACTTGAGACGCCCCGTTCCTCGGAAGTCTCTCAGTTGGTTAAACATCAAAAGCATAGCTCTTAAACCGTAGAATAATATTATATTATAGCAGCGGAGATCGTTACATAATATTTAATCTTAACAGGAATGCCAGTTCTTGAATAGGTAGTCCTCATGCCATGCCACGAGCCATCCTATCTCCATCATAACCTGCTTAACCTGACATGCATGCTAAAACAAGTCAGCTTTCGCTGGTGAGTTCTGTGTTAACTTTCCATAAAAATCTTTTCTCATTCAAAACTTTATATAACATGACATGATTCACATGTTTAACGTACATGTCATCATAACATAAATACATTTCATACCCATTATCATAACATCAATCATATTGGACAGAAAACTTAGCCTCAACTGTTGACCCGAAGTCAACAGGCTTGTGCAGCACAAGACACCTCAACTGACGACCCGAAGTCGACAGGCTTGTATAAATACAAGACACCTCAACTGCCAACCCGAAGTTGACAGGCTCATACATGTATAAGACTTCCTCAACTGGCGACACATAGTCGACAGGCCTGTTCTTTCACAGGACTTCTGCCTGTTCTTTCACAGGACTTCTGCCTGTTCTTTCACAGGACTTTTTAAACCATCAACCGAAATTGACGGCTCATACCGGTACAAGACTTCTTGACATACATCATTCATACATAACATGGTTTAAAGCGTTAAACCATCATAATCATAAACGGTCTTTCGCACCGCAGTGCTCAGGTTTTGCCCAACCGCAGCCGGGACTTCATTATCACATTTCCTGCTCGACCTCGGTCGATGTCTTTCAAAAATCATTTTCCTTCTCAACCTCGGTTGAGAATTCAAACATTCATTATACTCTCAACCGCAGTTGAGACTTAAAACATTCTTTATACTCTCAACCGCAGTTGAGACTTTAAATCATTCTTTACACCTTAGCTGAGGCTTTTAAAATCATTCATTTCTCAACCGTAGTTGAGACTTAAAGCATTATTTACTTTAAAACATTCTTTATTTGAAAACATTATTTACCTGATCTTAATCAGGTTAGCTTCACTTTCATACAATAACTTTACAACTTGAAACATTCTTTATTTTAACATATTCTCTTATCTGACCGTAGCCAGACAAAACAATCATTTACATAAAATAACTTTATAACATGCATATCAGCCCTAAAACGTTAAATTAGTAAAAGAGGGCTCATAGAACTCACCTGAGCTAAAACACAATTTGCTAGCTCCTTTTCCTTTCCTTACTTTCTCACTTCACAATGATATCCTATTAATATGAACATATCATCATGATTATAACCTTATCATGAAGGTTCTCAATTTACGATTACCGCTCAAAACTTCGGCATATCGTAACTTTCATTCGGAACTTTATTTCAAAATTCCGTTTACACTCATTTTGATCATTCTTATCTCTACAATCTTGTTATGCTTAAAGATTGCTTATTCGTTTGGCTTAAATAAGCGTATTCTCTTATTTACTTAATTCGTCTTAGGCGTTGCTAAGTTACTGATTGAATCTTTCTGAACGTTCAATGTCAAAGACATTGCCTTGATAGTCATCAAATAGTTAATGTTGTTGATTATCCCACTAGACAGGTTCCTAGACAGATTAATGACTTAGAAATGATAAATCCTTGTTATTGATTACCCAAATATCATGAAATATCACAAGGTATTATTAGAATATGTTTAATAACCATGTTTAACATACTGATCTGCGTGTTATCATAAACATCAGATACTCGTTCCAGTGAGTATGTTAATGACTGTGATTAGTTTAAAACACTTAGAATTAACCTTGTATGTTCAAAAATTTATTAAACTAATCACATACTTTGTCACAATCAAATGGTTTAAACCACTATAACCATTGTTATTATTTCATGCAAACTGGGCATTACAACGGCTCAAAACAAGGATTTACCCGTTAACAGTTCGAGTTTTTCGTTTATAATCAATCCTAGCCATCATCTAGGCAATAATCAACAAAATAACTATATCATTACGTTCAAAAACAAGATTTAATCAATCATTACCAATCTAGAAGGTTAGAATGAACCGTTACCTCTTCAAACGAAGTTCTGCGGGTAAAAAGATGATCCAGACTTGCAGAAACGTTCCCTGGTGCGATTCACTTGATCAAAATGCTTTAAAATTGAAGGTTTGATGGATTGGAGGCTGATTTTTCGTGTGTGGTGGCTGGAATCGTCGAATGGAAGGATAAGGATTGCATTTTCTTGACAAAACTGACTTTTTAAGCCATTTTTCCGCCTTGCTGACGTCAGGCGCATCGCCTGACTCGGGACGCCGAGTTGGGGCGTACCGCGCGGGTCCATGGCGGCCAGATTTTTGTCTTATCTTCGTTTCGCGATTCCGGGAGCATACGAACTCCGTTTTGCGCACGGTTTTCGCCTACGTTCACGATTTTTCGAGCTCTTTCCAATGGTTATAATCTCAAGACCTAAAGAGTTCAAAGTATTTGACCTCTAATCTATTGCTATATTCGATTCAGTATATCTTGAAATCGGAGCCTCGTTTCACAATTTCGCTTACACTCATTCTCTTCATTTTCGAGTTATGATTCTAACCTGAGAATTTTTTTGAGTTGTCACACATATCATCATGGATTTCAAGCACGATCAAATGTGATTATTTATTTGGTAACGCAATTCCTCGAACATCAACAGTTACTGAAATCTCGCACGTTTATCGTTAAGCTGCTAAATTTTCGGGTGTTACACATATATCCTTTTTCCCAACTTGCAAAATTACGCATCTCTCAAATCATGCTTTAAGAACATTGTAAAGTTTGTATTTATAAAAACCAGCCCCATCCAAATCATCCCATTATCTAGCCAAAATAGAGCAACTCGACCATTCTCAATCTTGCATCAAAGCAAGTAATAGACATTGATGTTTAGAATGCTAAGATATTGTTCAATCGCTTTTATTATAGTTTTTCAAGGGCCTAAGATGGATTTGTTGCAGAGTAAACATGCTCATTTTCGTTTTAATGAATGGTTCAAAAGAAAGCCCAAGTGTTGTACATCTTAAAAATCTAAAATGAGGGCCAACAAGAGGCCCTATGTTTAAAAGGATTTCTTGATAGAATCAAACTTATGAGTATGACCAATGTTTTCATAACCGGACCGGACGTCGAACCGGTCTCGCTACCGATCAGAGGTCCGACCGGTCGAACCGGATTTAAGAACCGGATGATTTTATAAACATTTTATAAATATATATATATAAAAAATCAAAAAAAAATCAAAAAATCAAAAAAACCGGTTCAACCACCGGTCCGACCGCCGGTTCGCCGGTCCACCCAAAAACGGCTCAAGACCCTTAACCGGACCGGTCCGCCCACCGGTTCCCGGTCCGACCGGCCGGTCCGGTTTTCAAAACACTGAGTATGACACCGGGAGGGATCCAATATCATGCATCACAAGCCCCCTGATCTACACTTCGTATCTACATTTAATGGATATTTTAGAAGATTAGAACACTTGGACCAACGTTTGAAACAAATATTTTGTAACTCATAGTTTTTTTTAAAAAACATGTTTGTTAGCTAATAATTTATAAAATATTTCACAGATCTACCACCAGTCTTTACTTGTGTCGCCGCTTTAAACCCGATTTTAAATGTTACGGGGTAGAATGCTTGATAAACGAAATATATGACAATTTGGATATACACGAAAAAACGAAATTATTCAACCAAAGCAAAAAAGAGTTTCTAACTTAAGTTAAAATTTATGTATGATTTTTATTTAAACAAATATGTAACATAAACATACGTAAGAACCCGAGCACATCAAGTTCAAGAAGTCGCAAAACCACGAGATCCGCTTTTTTCTTTATTAAATACCCTTTGTAATGAAACGTCAAAACAATAAAAATGTAACTCGTATCTGGGTGCCTAGGTATCTACCATAAGCCCATCAAGTGAGCTCAGAAAGAATAGATTTTATGTCAACTTTTCAATATGATAATTATCACACTTTAGATGTTTTGGCCATGACCCATGATTGATTAACCATTCAAGCATCTACGGTAGCTTCGGAATCTGCATTTTCAAATAGTTGCATGGTTTTAACTTTACAAAGAACAAGACGTACTTCGTAGTTGATAGAGATGTGTATTTGCTTACAAGATTATCTGGACACAATTAGCTGAATTCAAAATGTAACATGTTTTGAAGATGAAAATAAATTGAAACAAGAGTACACGACGATGAGGTGATAGAATTATGATCTCCGAGCATATTCGACGAAGAACTCTCTCATGCTACCAATACTCGTACGCAATAGGACTTACGACTATTTTTTATAATTAATTTTTTTTGTATTTATTTTGTTTTTGACATTATTAAAATATAAATAAAAAATGCATTTATGTTGTTTATTTTTAAATGTTATTATAAATAATAACCTTTTTTAAATCTAGAACCTATTCCCGAACCTGGTTTTGGACCCGAACTAGTTAAACAGGGTATGCATTTCAAATTAAGGAACTGCTTTCTACTCGGTTCCTTCTCTAAATCTGGTTTCTACCCAGTTCCTCCTCTAAAATGGTTCCAATAAACCTAACAATGTCAAGAACCGGTTTTCGCCCAAAAACCGGTCTTTCCACCTCTCTGACACCAAGAAGTTTTAAAACCTATCCGTTTGGCCTCAATTCAATTTTATGCATCCATATTGATATAGGTTGGTTGCAGTTAGCCAGTTATATCATTGTAGTGGGGCCGTTGTCCGATTGAAGACTTGAAGTCATTAACCATATTTACACAATACGGTTTCAAAGTATCAAACGTGACCCATCATGTAATAACTCGCACCTTATAACTAAAGGCAATTTTGGCCCCTCAACCTCACTTGAGAATATCTAAAAATTATCATATATTCACCATTTTTACTAATGACTAAAAATATTATATTTTCAAGAAAACCATGATGACATGGAGTTGATATTGTACAGTTAAACAAGTTACACAAATTTATACGATGTGTTATTTGATCAATGTTATAAATTTATTAAAATTTGTCATGATTAATATATCAAAAATATGATATGATTGTGACATGTTACAACCGTGAAAATACATTTCAAAACTTAAACTATAAGTATAAATATAAAATAATCACTACAAATAGCAAAAAAAATTAGTCACATTTGTAATTAAAAAATATAAATTAATAAAGAAAGCATACATATAAAAACTCAAATAGCAAAGGTTTATTAAAAGTCCTACTCTTCTATAAAACTACTTCAAGTTTTTCATTTTAACAGTGAGCTCTTATAACAATCAATGAAATATCAGATTGATATATACCTTAAGCTAGGTTATACCAATATAACTTACAAGTAAAAATTTTCATTTTAGATCTTATATGAGGGTAATTTTGTGAAATATGTGAAGATAATTGATAACATATTGACTATATGTGCTGCAAATGTTCAAAGTTTAAGACCATATGGGTAACTTATAAAACCTAAAGACTAAGAATGAAATACTAACAAACCACAAAGACTATCTCGACAATTTAATCACAATAATGGCTATTTCTACATGAATGTAGTGTAATATTGTTATGTTGTATAAAAGCTAGGGGCTAACTTTAATATTCCAAAAGTATAGGGGATTAATATGGAACTCAACCAAATATAAAAAAGCAGAATTTGGTGTCCATTAAAACACGACGCAAGATTCTGCTACTCCTAATCTCGTTCGCCTATCGAGGTTCGTAAATTCGCACATTAATCTACAAGATCACATTAATACGTATACGTTTAGGTGTATGTATAATGTATATGTTGATTTTATAAATTTATTATGTTCATCCGTATCTGCGATTGAAAACCCTAGGTCAATTAGGAATTTCAGTTGTTCAGTTTCTATTCGAGTAAAGGTATTTAAGACCGAATTTGGTGTCAATTTTTTGGAATTATATGTTGTATGGATTTGGATCTTGTGAAAAAGAGTTTGGATTACACCCAAAAGAGAAAAAAATGGATAATTTTGATTGCAGCTTTAGGGTTTTCAACTTATGGTGCTCTTTGGGTTTGTAATTTACCTTCTGTGGTCAAGAAAAGGGAGAGATTTGCCAAGGTTTTAGGGGCGTTTGCTTCAATTGCTGAATTGTTAGGTGATTCTGCTGAGACAATAGGAGTTGTTTCAAAGGATTTGAAAGAGTTTATACAATCTGATACTGATGAAATCCCCAATAGTTTGAGACAATTGTCAAAGATTACAAGATCAGATGAGGTTTCAGAGTCCATTGCTAATGTTACAAGAGCTTTGACTCTTGGGATTTTGAGGGGTTACAGAGTAAGGGGGAGAAAAGGTGATCCAGACAACAGTTTTCCAGACAGAGCTTTGGATAAACTGTTGTCACCTGCTGGATCTGGTTTCATATCTGTTGTTGTTGGGAGTTTTACCAAGAACATGGTTTTGGCCGTTTATACTGGTCGAGATGTTAATGAGTCAAATGGTTCAACAAGTTCAGGGAGTCAGGTTCAAAACTGGGTGGATATAATAGCTGAAGAAAAATGCAAGAAACTAATTGGGGATTGCATTCAGCAGTTTGTGAGCACCTTGGTGACTGTTTATCTTGACAAAACTATGGATGTGAACCCGTATGATCAGATCTTATCAGGTTTAACAAACCCTAAACATGAAGAGAAAGCAAGAAATTTATTATCTTCGTTTTGCAATGGTGCCATAGAAACTCTTGTGAGAAGTTCTCACCAGGTGATTTCAAATTCCAATGGGAAAGAACTGATTTTGAATGGTGGAATAAAATCAAGAGCGAGGAGCAATGGGTTTGTGAGCACGATTTCTTCAACTTTGGCAGTTCCAAGTAACAGAAGTCTTGTTCTTGATGTGACCGGAAGGGTGACATTTGCAACCGTTAGATCGTTCTTGGATTTTTTCTTGGAACAGTTATCCATTGGCATGAAACGAAAGGTTGATGTTGTTCATGAAGAGGCGATCGACAAGGGGCGTGAAGTTTACAGGTATGTTAGTACAAAATCTTATGCGGTCGTGACTATATGTCTTTCGGTTTGGTTGCACGTATTAAGTAGTCCATGGAGTTTCACATCAGCATAAATGTGCCATGATATTCTTTAGCCTGAATTCCTAAAAATACAATACAATAGTGTGTGTGTATATATATGTTTGGACAAATGAATTCTTTTTAGAGTTCTCATTGTATCTTCTTTAGCTATTACATCTTGATATAGCTTCAAACAAAATTAATTGTTGTTTTGTTTGTATCAGATTATATGGACATGCATTATTATGAATGGATATCAAAAGAGCATGAAATATTCTCTTAATTCTAATGGAATTAGAAGAACACCAAAATATGTAGAACTATCTACCACTATGTGGGAATTGCATACATTTAGGCACACACACTCATGATATACTAAATACACATATTTAGGGTTGTAAACGAGCTCAGTGCTCGTGTCCTACCTACTAAATTGATGATATAGTCGCAACATCTCTAGGATTATTTTAGAGTAAAGCTTTGTCTTTTTAGGAAAGTCAAGTATATGTTAAAAAATAAATTTGAAGGTCATTGAACATTTTTGAGTTGTTTTTTCTAACAGTTTTCATTTTAGCTTCTTAAAACTATAGACATTTGCATAGTTTAAAAAAACTTTCTAAGGCTCGTCTTGAGGCTTACGCCTTGGCTGAGGCGCTGGAAAAAACCTTATGAGGCTTAGCCTCATGGGGGCTAGCTGGAACCTACGCCTCGGTCTGTTTGAGGCGGTGAGGTTGTCTGAGGCTCTGAGGCTTAAGCCTCACTAAACAAGCCTTATTTTTTCCCTGTAATATATTTTGACCTATTGTGGACCCTTTTTGACCCATTTGATAGAAAACATGCTAGCCACCCGAACTCAAATCACATTAGAAAACGACTTTTCTCTCAAACTTCAGACGCACACTTCATCCATTATCCCCCTAGACTTCGAACGCACACTTCACCCTTCCATTCTCCAAGACTTCGAAAGCTTCCATTCTCATGGATTTCATATTCAATAAGATGAATACGTTGGTGTAAATTATATACACTACGAAATTAAAAAATAAACAATTTATAAGGAAGACTAATCTAAAAGATAATGAGGATCTGATAGTTCGTGAGGAGGTTTTGTGGGATGATGAGTGGATAGTCAACCCAAGTTTTGATGAAAATGACATTAGTGTAGTTGGCGGGTCAAATAGGGAAGAAGTTAGAGTTCATTATCTAGGAAAAGAAAAAGCATTGAAGTTAATTTGGTTGATGAAGATGACGATGAGGAACTAAATTTGGCTAATAAAAACATTGACAATGATCGCAGAAGAAAAGGAGTTCTATAATATTTAAATCTCATAACATATTATTAAATTAGGTTATTGAAGTATTTTTGCTTAAGTTGCGACATTTATAACGTTTGTTTTATACTAAATTGTGATTTTTTGAGATGTATCTATTATTTTAATTATTTTATAATAATGTTTCGAAGCTTACGCCTCGGTCCGCCTTGAGGCTTACGTCTTGTGAGTCTAACAGAAAGCGCCTTGAGGCTTGTTTCCGTTCTTTTATACCTTGGACATTTGACATAGGTATATGTTGATGATTTTAGTGTCATCAAACCAATTTGAGCTTGTTGGATTTGCTTAAGACAAAAGTGAATTCTCTACAAACATTGATACGTGTTAGAAATTAGAAGATATGGATGTACACTCATATGAGACAATATGATTTCTGACACATAGTAAAGGGTTTAAGGTGGCAAAGCCCCTTGGCATGGGAATCAAAGGGGTTTTGTCTTCTTGGTGGAGCCCAAGGAGCAACCCCTCCCTCTTTCGGACTGGGGTTAAGAATCACTTTCAATAGATGGGAATTGATGATAAGAAGAAACGGGTTCATGAACAACAAGCTTGATAGCAGCAAAAAGTATGCCTGCATGCAAACCGTTCTTTCAAGAAACTGTTTGTGAACCATAGAGTGGTACGTTTGTATATGTAAGTGAATGACATGAATGCATGTCTCGCTTGTTCATTTCAGTTAAAAATTCTTGTTCATGTGAGTTCATTTATCATGATTAACTAGGCGGTCATCACAAAAAGATCAATCATTAGATATAACTAAGTTACTATTCATTGATTGAAACAGGGAAGATACTGCCAATAGTAATTGAATAATTATCAATTGGAAGAGTGTTTCACAAAGTATTGTGTTGTTTCAACTAAATGTTACAAGTCCTATGGCGCCCTCTACAACTACATAGGAGCGTGACTGAGGGCGTGGTGGGTATATACGTGATACAGGTCACGGCGTGAAGGAAAAAAAGGAGAAAGAGGAATAATGAAGAGGGGAAAAAAGTAGGGGTGATAAGGGCGTGATGAGTGAGTGATGATAACACATGTGGTGATGTGGAGTGATGAGGGGTTATAGTGTTAAGTCTTGTTTTGGTGCAGCATTTTCATCTAGGAAACACACATTCTTTGTTCTTTTGAATTATCCCTATTAAATATTTTGATAATACAATCGAAATACTTAAATATTAGATTAATAATAGTGTGGGTTAGGGTATTTCAAACCAATTCCAGCAATATAACTCAAACCTAGGATTGCGATCGAGTCAAGCTAAGCCAAGTCTGGCTCAAGCTTACGCTCATGAATTTTTGAGCCGAGTCGAATTTTCTTTTTAAGCTAAAATTCAAGCTTGCGTTCTTGAAAAATCTAAAGCCATGAGTTGACTTAATTTTTTTTTTATTATTTTATATATGTGTATAATAATAATAATAATATCATTATTATTATTATTACGAGTGTGTGTATATGTATATATTAGATTAAATGCACATACACATATATTTCAGAGCTTATCATGGCTCGATCTCGGCTTATTTTAAATGAGTTTTTTTTTTCCGAAGCTTTTTCGAGTGAGTCTCGAATCTCGCGAGTATTTTGAGGAGTCATACTCCGAAGAGAAGAACGTGGACCACAATTGGGATTAAAATGGCTGTGGGATTGGTTGAAATGGATTTTAGGTGAAATAAAATTTGGTTTGGGAATAAACGCTTTTATAAGTGAGATGAATTTCATTAAATTTATTTACTTATATTTCGTTCATATAACAAATGAATTCAACTAGGGGTTTACCCGCGTGTTGCGGCGGGAACTCTATATCAAACTGGAAAAAACACGATGTCTACCCAATTAAAATTTTACCAAAAATAAATATTGAGATATTGCTATCCAATTACGACGCTGGTGACAACATTACGAATATCAAATGTAGATAAAAAAACCAGCCGCAACGGTTGTTAATCCATCCTAAAACAATAAATCGAATCTCTGACAATTTATGTATATAATTTAACTACTAATATTATTTGACCAAATAGCTTTAACCTAGTGATTACCCCTTAACTTTCTTGTGAGAGATATTGTGTTTAAACATGAGCCAAAAAATATTTTTAAGGAAAGTTCAGGGGCTTACCTAGTTTTGAGGTTCTTCTTGGGATGGAATCGGACGTATGGCACAGAGCGTCAAATTCGAGAGAACGGTTGGAAATTGTCTGAGAGTTTGTGTTCCAAACCATTTAAACATAATAAAACTAATATTATTATTTAATCAATATCATTATTTAGTACTACTATTATTTAATTATCATTGTTAAAATAAGGAAAACAAAAAAAAACAAATATAAAAGAACGCCTTGCGACCAGGAGGAGTCGAAACGCCTCCTTGATCTTCCGGCACTAGGCAGGTGTCAGCCCCCATACATGGTTTTACGACTTTGCAGAGACCTATGTAAGGGATAAATTTTAGCATATGATGCTACTACAGTGGTGACATCAACACCCTAAATGAGTTATATGGTCAATCTGGTGTGAAAATAGGCCAACATTTTATTGAAAGTTTTTAAGTTAACGGTCAAGTACTTGTTACTTCTTGGGTTGTAATTGCTATCATATTATGTTCATTATTATTATTATTATTATCTCAATATATGTATTTTCAAACATATTTTTTGACTAAAAATTAAATGAGTCATATCATCATGTTATTATGACAACATTATGAATATAAAATGCAAACCAAAAACCTGTCATAACAGCTTTAAATTCATCCTAAAATAATAAATTGAACCGTTTTGCAAAAGTTTTAAACATTAGCTAATTAATTAATTATTATTGATATTAATTAATTATATTATTAGTTAGTTAATTAATCAATTATTATTATTATTTAATTAGTATTAGTATTAATGTTACATATTACTATTAATTATTATTTATTAATTAATATCATTATTATTATTATTTAATTATTATTATTTATTATTATAAACCAATTCGCAGTCAAAGCATCTGGCGGTTTGTATAGAGAAAGAGAGACGTTTTCCGAAGGAGTGAATCCTGCATCGGTGGAAAGCGAGTGGATGATGAATAGCACGGTGAGGGACAGCCTGTCCTCCGCCCATTGTGGCGGCGACGGTGGCGGCCGTTTTTGTTGACTTTAACGTTTATTTATTACTTATTATTATTATTTAATTATTATTGATATTATATAATAAATTTTTTAATTATTATTAATATTTAATTATTATCACTATTCACTCGTAATGATATCGTTTGCTAAATGTATGTATAGTAAATAAAGAATTGAAATAGCCACCCTCCGTTAAAAACGCTATCCTAACCGCTGCCAACAGCACCATGTTATTATTTTTTAAAATAAATTTACCAACTAAATATGATTATTTTATTATTCCAATTGATTAATTTATAAGTATGAAATGAAATATCATTTTTGTAATACGATGGAATACTTTAAAAAATTCAAAAATGATTTGGAAATCTTGAAACTCTACTTAACTTTGAAAGAAGTGTTGGTTGAGAACTTCTATAATTATTTATACGGGAGTAACGAGACTATTTTATGTTCTCAGCGCAATCGTAAACTCATTTTTCAGCCTACTAAGGCCCATTTTCATCCATGTCACATAGACGAGAGAGTAATTCTTACCACAATAAAATTCGTCATATATATTTTATTAAAGAAATTTCAAATTTTACCCTTAAATATCAATACTTGTGCTACCATAAAGAAAACATATTATTAACATACATAATATATTATTTACTTAGCGTATAAATAAATCAAGTCAACTTATGAGCTATTTGATATCTGAAATAGCCAAGCTTAAATGTGCCTAAGACGAAGCCTAAAAATATGTTCTGTTTAGTTATCAAGCTTAAGCATAAGCCTCACTTTTAATGCCCATTTATGCCTTGTTTGGGATTTCATCTAAAATGACTTATTGATTTATTGGTTTTTTCAAAAAGCCAATAAATCAATAAGTAATTTGTCAAACTTAAAAGGACTTTTGAAAATGACTTTTTGTAAAAGGGTAATAAGTTGTTTTTCAAAAACTAAAAATTCTAGCTTTTTAAAATGACTTATAACTTATTGACATAAAATTACAAATCTATCCCACTCTTTACCCTTTACCCAATAACCTTATTATGGTGTCAATAAAAGTGTTTTTTTTGGTTATTTCAAAATTTCATTTTGAAAAAGCTAATCCAAACACATTTTTAAAAACTTCATTTCAAAAAGTCATAAGTTAATAAACATTTTTAACAAAAAGTCATTTTGAAATTAAATAAACAATCTCAAACAGGGTCTTAGGCTCATGAGCTATCCTTGTTTATATTAATTAATTTATCATAGTATGCAATTCCTATTTTGCCCCTTCTCTAGACAAATTCTCCACTCTCAGACTCTCTAGTTCCCCATTCTCCACTAAAATCCCTAGTCGCAGTCTCAGTCTTCATCAATCGTTCATAAAGATTCCAGGATGATTCATACAAATTTGGATGTTATTCGCTATAAGTGCTTTAGATTATAATAAGTGGTCACTCAAATGCTCACATAAAAAAAGAACAAGAGGTAAATAAAACTCCAAAAACCAAATATATAAGAATATTAAACCTCACATTCCATATTATAACAAGAATCCAAAATATTCAAATTAAAAATACGTTGGTCTTGAAATCCATTATAAGATATATATATATATATATATATATATATATATTTTGTTTGTTAGTTGATTATAATCTATACATTATAATAAAGGAAGATTTTTTTGCCTATGTGTCATCACTACATCAATCATCCTCTTAAAATTGACACGTGTCGTTACAATATTAATTCTTAAATTGAAAATGCCACATGTCATTAGCCTGTTAAATTTATTTTAAAATTTTTATTATTTTAGTTTTAATTAATAATAAGAAAACATATTAATATTTAATAGTCCTATTCTTTCGTTTACAATCACATAATACACCGCTAATTTGTTTTTATTTTTGAACGGCAGACCGCTAATTTCTAAAGCCCCACAACTTTCGGCTGGATTGATTCAATTTCAAAATAAGATATGGAATAGCACAGGTTCGATTTAAAGACCTGAATCTCCTATTCTGTATTTCGATCTCATGTGTTTCCTGTCGATAATTTTGATCCAGGGTCCTTCTCTATCTCTTTAGGTTAGATTCACTTCTACTACAAGTATTCCACCGGTTTGATTTCAAAACCCTAAAATACTTTTATTGGTATTTCGATATAATCTCTTTCTTAGCAAGCATTTTGATTCAGGTTCCTTCTGGATTCAATTTCGACTGCAATTATACCACATGTTTGATTTCAAACCCCTAAAAGTCTTAACCCTAACTTGTTTTTCTCCTTCTCTTTCATCTTGCGTACTTTGACTACCAAACTTTGAATACGAAAGCAAGTTGATTGTTTTGTGTTTGTCATTCATGAACTTAGGTAACAATTCTTAACTCTAATTTGCTTTTCCTCCTTTTTCGTATTGCTCACTTCGACTAACAAACTTTGAATACGAAAGCAAGTTGGTTGTTTTATGCTTGTCTTTCATGGATTTAGGTAACAATTCATTTGTTTCAGTATGTTCTTGGTTCCGTGTGGTTAGAGACCTGCTTTTTGGGTTTATGGTGTTTTGCTTTGACCGTATTATGCATTGCCCTTAGTAGTACTAATTTTTGACTTTACAATTTAGCAAATTCCCATGAAACATTGTTAGACTGGGAAGTCTGGATTTTGTTAGAATATTAAAGATGTGATATGTTGATAGACTTGTTATGAAGTATAAGACTGTAACTGATAAGAGATGTATAAAAGATTTTGTCATTACCATTATAAGTATTTATTAATATTAATTGATGGACTACTATATGTCATTACCATTATAAGTATTTATCAAATGAACCTAGATTAATGCAAAATGTTCTGAATTTGCAGAGTTGTGTGAAATGTGTTCAGTTAGATGGATCCATGACCATGGCAAGCTGCAATTACCAGATTTAATGTTGATGACAACTACATAATCTTTCTAATGAGCTTGAAATGAGGTAACAACTCTAAATCTCACAGTTGCTTAACATATGGAACTTCAATTCATCATCTTGCATGTTCTTTGACTGTCATTGATTTTACTCAAATTCTTTAACTTGATATAACCATGTTGGAATCCGGATGTGGAGCAGTAAAGCCCAAGATAAAATCTATCGAATACATCAACAAAAACCAATCTGCAGGTTGTTTCCACACATTAATTTATTTTCATATAGATGACATAATAGATTGGTTGGGTAAATGGTCTAAATGTTTATCAAATTAGGTCATGCTTAAAACGACATTATTTTCATATGAACATGAAATATATTTTTTAATATAAATAATTGTTCATTATTTTTTGCAGATGTAATTGTGATTAATAAACCATAAAATATATATTTTAATAAAAATAATCGTGAAATCAATTTAAGTTTTCGATGAAAACCTTGAAATTATAAATAGCTTACGTTATTTTTTATTAATTATTATTAATATTAATTATTAATTATCCATTTTTTATAATTAATAAAATTTTCCTTAATCATGGTTAAAATTTTTTACCAGGATGTTTTACTAAATTTTGCAATCAATTTCGTATCACATATAATTCAAAATAAAAAATAAAAAATTCAGTTGTTTTCAGTCATATTAATTAATTTGTTACCTATTTTTACTCATTATTTAGCTTATTATTAAATATTTTGATTTCCTTATTTTGCTCATAAAATATTTACCTATATAATCTATTATATACATGCATGACTGATTTTGAGGGAGTTTTGCCAATCACACTTACTGATAAAACAAGAAAAATTTGTAACTTCGCTTGTATTATAGATGCAAACAAAAGTTTGTTATCAAGATTGATATAACCGGCTTCAATATCACAAACAACTACAAGTCTTGCACACTTAACAAACGCACGGATGATCCATTCATAATCTCTAAGTTTGAGAAAAATTTAGAACTTGAAGAGGTAATTATTCTAATATTATGATTTTAAGTTTAAACTTTGACACGTGTTCATTATTTCTCAGCTTTATCAAATTTATTTATTATATAAATAAATAAATTTATGTTTTTTATTGTAGTATAGGTTGTCAATTCAAATTCTACCAACATAAGATATATCGATTTTGGATCTCAAGATACACTTAACATGAAGGTATTAAGTGAAATGCTAACTTAAAAAACATAAGTTGGACCAGAATAACAAAGTTGTTTTGAATATTTTTAGCAGCACATATTTTGTTCATGTATGTTATATATTAAGAACATTAAAATTGCTACGCTAACAAGTTATGTTATTTTTTTAAAGGGCTTTATATCATTTGCGGACGGATGATAATGAAACTCCAATTTCACTTTCGGATAACAATGATGAAAAGTTGTTGATGATTGAGAAGAAATGAAAGAAAAAACAACATATGGTTGTGAAGTGAAATTTGTTGAAACGTTATGATCTTTATGAATCTTTAAAAGAGTTTGCAGCAAAACAACCTAAAACTTTGATTGAAGGTTCAGAACCAAAATCACCAATTCCTAAAATTTTGATTACAAGGATTGAGAAATGGTGTTACTTTTTTAAAATTTCAGACATTATGTTTTTTTTTATTTCGTGCATTTTATTTTTTAACATTTTGGTAAAATATGAAATAAAAAAACTTTATATTAAATATATAAATTTAATTGTTGTAATTATATGGTTATTTTGGACAAACATGAAATATTTTTCATATTTTTACAGACAAGGCCAACAATGATGGGAAAGAAAGAAATAAAGTTAAGGAAGCCTTTATTTACGGCAGAAAAGCAAATAAAATATCTTTAATATAAAATGATACTTTTTCATCAATACCATTATCTTTTAACATTGATAAAATGATAAAGACACAAAACTTATTTCATATTATTCTTGTAACGTTTAGTTTATAATCTATCTAATATAACATTATTAAAGTAGAAGTAATTTTTGGAAGCCATATAGGTAATCGAACTTTCTTTCCAAAAATAACTCTAACACCATTAGATAAGAAGATTTCATTTAAATTTTAAAGAAAATAGTTTCTCTTATATTATCTTTTGCAATAATAATAAATAAGAGTGAAGGCCAATCCCTATCAAAAGTAGATTTGTATTAAAACAAGACAAAATTACACATTCGAACCTTTATGTTTGTAAGAAATAACAAATATGAACATTTAACTATCTTAATTACGCTAAACAACATTTAAGTATTTAAGTTGTTTCAACTTTCAACCTTTACATTAACCATGGTTAGATTTACAAGTTAAATCTAGTCATGTGCAAAAAATGTGATGGGTATTCTAGGTATTTTGATCTTTTGTTATTTTTAAATATAAAACCCACTATTCACGTATTATCGTATCTTATTCAATAATTTACTCCAAATTGGGGTGTTCGAAAATTAGGGCTAAAACCCACCCAGAAGTTCATGTGGTTCTTCCATCTTCAGTTAGCGTTCGAAACCTAGTGTTGTAGTTGGATAAGATTTATCGTTGTTACTACTGCCATTGTTACATAATGATAAAAAGAAAAATGATAAATCCTATCCAACCGCAACCTTAGGTTTCGAACACTAACTAAAGATGGATGAACCACGTGAACTTCTGGGTGAACACTAACCGAAGAGGGAGGAACCACGTGAACTTCTGGGTGGGTTTTAGCCCTAATTTTCGAACACCCCAATTTGGAGTAAATTATTGAATAAGATACGATAATACGTGAATAGTGGGTTTTATATTTAAAAATAACAAAAGATCAAAATACCTAGAATACCCATCACAATTTTTGCACATGACTAGATTTAACTTGTAAATCTAACCAGGGTTAATGTAAAGGTTGAAAGTTGAAACAACTTAAATACTTAAAGGTTGTTTAGCGTAATTAAGATAGTTAAAGGTTCATATTTGTTATTTCTTACAAACATAAAGGTTCAAATGTGTAATTTTTCCTTAAAACAACCTTTTTTTTCACACAAACAAATATACGTTGCTTTATACAGAGTCAAAAGCGAGGATGATCTAAATCTTTTAATATTTGATAAAGATGGTAATGTTACTACCAATATGTTCAATGTTGTATATAGAGAAATTTTTAAAGATTTATAATTTGTATCTGTAATTATAAAATGTATTCATTTATGCAAGATTATGTAATTTATCGTAAATATATTTTAGTTGCATTATTTTTTTACTCAATCCCGTGTAAAACACGGGTGTTTAACCTAGTTTCAAATATACTACAAGTTCAGCTTCATACAATATTTTAATTGATTCTGTGAAATGCACTTTAATTAATAAAGCCAGTTATTTATCATAACTAGTCATATAAACTTAGAAACATATAAAGCATGCATAGACACAAATAATATAATCAATTAAAAAGCACTTCTAACATTTTATCATGGATTATTCTCTCGAGTATAAATATAATCAAGATGTGCAACGAGTGTCCTTCTCATCAAACACTCTTCTTCAGCAGTTGCTTCACATCCTTCTTTAACCTGATCAACATCCTACAAAACATGTATTTGAATACGAAATCAACCTTGCTTTAAATGATATGATCCAAGAGGGTTAATGAATAGCTTACCTTGCTTGGGGTTGTTATGGTGGTGGTGGTGGCGGGTTCTGGCCTGGCGGAGAAGATGGCGGGAGAGAGGAGGAGAAGGAGGAGGAGGAAGAGAGCGGTGGCTCTTTGCATGGTTGGTGATGGTTGTGTAGCGGTTGAGTGAAGGTTGTAAAGGAATGTGTGGTTATTTATAATGGAATAAAGACCAAAGCGTTAGGTGTGAATCTCCAATGATATGGGAGACTTTTGTGAATATGTTTATATATATCAAGTATTTCTATATTAAAGTAAATAACTTGACCATATAATTCGACCTAACAAAAGGGTATATATAAATAATTCGACCTTTTAATTTGGTTTAATTCATAAAGAGATGATGATCATACATAATTCCGATAAAAGAATAATTATCGTATAATCTAAAAAATTAATTAAATTTAATTTTGAAGTGATGCATAAACGGCTATATTATTTATGATGAAAAATTGTCATAAAACTATAGGAGTAACCCTTTATGACATGTTAACAATGAAATTTGTTGGTTGAATTAGGTTTTCTAATGTTTAATGCTTTTGTTTGTAAATGAGTATTTAATTAAGATGAATTTTGCAAGACAATCTCTTTCGCAAATTCCATCGATCCTAAGATTACCTACGTGTGTATTATTGCAAGGCTATTACGTAATCCAGACGAAATTTATTAGTCACTATATTTCTTCGTTACTTTTCCTTTCACTGTGAAAGTTTAATCTCTAAAGATTCATTTATATACTTGATAAAACCATAATCGACATTACACATTTTGTATGAGACTTTGTTTTTTGTAATAGATTGTGGTTTTTAATTTGTATTGAATTTCAGTTTTTATGTTTTTGACATGTCACATATATGTTAAACTTATATTAGTTCTTACTATTCTTAGATAAAATGCTCTTCCTACTAGATCTAACCCCCACATATATGTGTGTATATGTATACATACTAGTTTCAACATGCTAACAAAATGAAGGTTAGTCCGGTTGGTAAGTCGCGCCACTTGGAACGTAAAGGTCACCCACAGTGATGTTTTTTTTTAACTTTAAGTTTTTTGTTTTAATTACTTTTTGTTTTTTTTACATTATATTAATATGGTTAACATAAATTAAATAAGTCTCTTAATCTAAAAGGTCTAATAAGACTCTTGAGCAGAGCCGGCCCCAAGAATTAAAAAAAACTCCGGGGCCTGGGGCGAGAAAAAAAATGATCCCTTTTAGGGGCGGTTCTGATAAGTGAGGTGCCTAGAACCGAACCATATATGTAACTGAAAAAACCGAACCAAATTCAGTTTGGTTTCTAACTGTATCCGAATTCTGAAATCGGTTTTCGATTCAGTTCCTAATCGGTTTTCAATTTTAAACCGGCTTATTTGGTTCTAATCGGTTTATTCGTTTTGTTCATTTTTAATTGAAACCGAACGGAACCACTTCTTAAATTCAGTTCGGTTATTGGATAGGGAAAGAAATTGAAAATCAATTAAACTATACCGAATAAATCATTAACTGAACTGATGAACACCTCTAGTTTAAAGAGAATGAAAGTAGCTTCTTATACTTAAAAAAATTACTTTTTATACCTTTTAAATCATATGTTTTTAAATGGTTATTTATATATTTTTTATACAAATTTTTGTTATATAATATATAAAAAATGTAACACCCCAACCCGACTAGGGCTGACGTGTCACTATTACAGAAATCAGAACAATTTGTATTCCTTATTTAATGAATTTAACCCTAAATAAATACATAGTTTGACTAAAGGAATACCAATACCTAATTACATCATTTATTAATAAAATTAATTAAACTCTCTAATCTCTTTATCTTCTCTTCACACATCCCCTGAATCCCATGTGTACCTGTCATAAAAAAAAAAGAAAAAAAGAAATACGGCTGAGCCAAAAATTGCTCAGTAACGGAAGAACAACAGTAATGGTAATGAAATCTGAAAAAGAAAACGATTATAGAAATGGCAAAATGTAGTGGTGGCTAATTCAGCAGAAGCATTACAACTATAGCGATTATAAGATAACATAGGATAACGAATTGTCAGAACGAACTAACCATACGATTAACAATATCAATTAATCGGAGCGATTGCTTATCAAATAAGTCGTATGGTAAGGAGATACCCATTTGAGCACAAAACAAAATAAACAAATGGTGTACACCGACCCGTCGGCCTAATGTACCAAATTGTGAGCTGTATGTGGGCACACACCAACACTCACCAAAACGAAACAATTATCCTAGGACCAGTCCATACGCCTCTTCAAAATTCAGTAGGTGCACAAGTGTACTATCAGAGTACTTAATAGAGACGCCGTGAACCAGTCACACCGTCACGGAAAGTGCTACGCCATTGATGCCCCAATGACGCACCGGTAGAATCGCCTACCGGAGGCTTGCTCGGGCATCGGAGTCGAAACAAGTTACAGATGCAGAACAATCAAAAATATATACAAAGTTCGCATGAAACAATTCATAGTTTATTTTAACAGAACATGTGATAATGAATACAATTTTAATTATTATATCGCATGCATAACAAATCAGAGTTTGAATCAACGGTTGCTTGAAAACCAAATTGGTCAAATAAAAAAATGAATAGAACAATACTATATGTAACGAAAAGAAAATCCGTACCTTAACCTTAGTAGTTAATCAGCAAATGATATCAGACGATAACAATTAGTCCAAATCTCTGACGATTCAATAATCTTACGTAGGGAAAACACGGTAGGCCAAAGAAGAGTTTTAATCGTGACACAAACCGGAATGATGATGATTGCCAAGACACAAACCAGAATTTTGTGCGTGACGGTCACTTGACCGTAAGGATCCAGAACGCGTTTTGTGGTAATGAAATGTCTGTTATGGTGCAATCGTTTGTGGTGGTGGTTGCAAGTTCAAGTAATATGAGAAATGAAGGTGATACACGGTGGGTCTTTGGTTGATATGATCGGCCAAAAATAACTAGAACATATGATCAGGTTTTTGCCTTTAATGACCATTATTAATTAATTGATTAAAGCTTTCAATAACTTCTTAAATGAGATCTTCAATATTAGGTGGTTTATTGCTCCTTTTAAGCCTCTCGGTTACAAGAATTTTATTATTATTCATGTTTGTAACATGTAACCTAATTGATAATAACTAATATATTTATACGACTAGTAATTAAATTACAGAGATTAAATGTGGCGATGCTTAATTAATCAAGTATTATTTTAAATAGAATTTTCTATTAGTAGAAAAATGTAAGAATACTATTAGATCAATGTTTTCGGTTTGTTAATGATAACCGAGTCAAAATTTATTAAATTAATTAGTTCGTTTATCGAAGTACTTCTAATGTTCGCTAATTAACTAGTTAATTTGTTAGAACGCATAATTTCCTCCAAACTTGTCACGTTTTAATTTATTATCATTTAATTATTTAATTGTTACATTTCTACGGGTATTATAAAAAATCTAAAATTTTGGGCCCCTAAAATGTCGGGCCCGGGGTGGTCGCCCACCTCACCCCTTGCAAGGACCGGCCTTGCTCTTGAGCCATTAGATTATTAATCAAATTATTGAATGATATTTTAGTAATAACTACTTTTGTTGATTTTATCAAGTTTCCTCATCTTGTTTAAAAATTCATAACTTTAGCAAAAACTATTTTTTGAAAAAAAAATACCATAAACACAAGCATTTTTTTATCTTCCAAATTAGTATAATATTGCTATTGAATTTTTTTTTATTTTATTTTAATGTGTATTTTGTACAGGTAATTTTGTGTTTTGTACATGGATTGTCTTGTGTACATGATATTGTGTCTTTTGTACATGTTATTGTGTCTTTCGTACTTCTGCTCAATGTTGTGTTTTCGTGAAAAATTTAAGACATAAATACATAATGATGTTGTAAAATACATAATGTCAAGTAAGGATGACACAATAACGAGTATAAATGACACAATAACGAGTATAAATAACACAATGATCATTGTGTCTTTTGTACATGTCATTATGTCTTTTGTAATACTCATTATGTTATTTGTGTCTTTTATACGGGTCATTGCGTCTTTTGTGTTTCTGCTTAATTTTGTATTTTCCTATACAATTTAAGACGCAATGATGTTGTTGAATATATAATGTTAAGCAAGGATGACATAATGACGAGTATGAATAACACAATTATCTTTAAAAAATACACAATTAAATGTAAAAAAGACACAATTACATCTAAGAAAAAACACAAAAATATAATGATACACAAATGTTTAAAAAAGACACAATGACGATAGTTAAACACAATGGGCTGAAAAAGTTTCATTTTTTATTGCAACATTATACTAATTTTAAAGATAAAAAATGCTTCTTTTTATAATATATATATTTTTTAAAAATATCGTATGTAAAATTATGAATGTTTAAAAAATTAAGGAGAAAGTGATTATGTCTAAATTACCCTTTAAAAATTTTCCCTCTAAAATTTTAAATGTTTCATCTTAAATTTGATCTTATGATCTAATGGTTAATAATTTTTTTAACCTTTTTAGGATAAGTGAACTATATATTTGAAACTAACTATATATTTATATAAATGCATATTGTATCCCTTAAAAAACCTTTTTTTTAAAAAAAAGAATAAGAAGAGATTTTAACATTCTAATTTTAAATTAATAGTTAAGATTTAAATTTAAAAAAAGTGAAAATATATAATTGTAAAAAGACATTTTTTTGACTTTTTCAAATTTTCTTATTTTTTTTAAACATTCATAGTTTTTTATAATTTTTTTAAATAATCTCACCGTAAAATCGAGTATTTTTCATCTTTAATTTACTGTAGAGATGATATATATTTTCTAAATTAACATTAATGTTTGTACCATATTTTTAGATTTTATATTTTTATGTATTAAAATTTTCTTGCGTACATTTTTTAGATGTATTCGCTTGAATTATATTTTTTTTTCTATTTTTTCTATTTTTTTTAAATAGTTTCCAAATTAAAAAAAATAATTATTTTGGGCACCATTTAAAAAATGTTTTTTATGCATTATAATGCACTAAAAGTACAATATATTTTTAGGAAAATCCTGTACATGTGTTAAAAATATAATACATGCCCCAAAAATCTAGGATAAATTAATTTTTATCGCATCAATTAGTAAACTATCATTGATTCTTTAATTAAGAAATATTGGTCATTAACTTAATGTTACTTTTTCAACAAATTGATTTTTAGTAAACAAATAATTGATTCTTTAATTAAGAAATTAAAACTAAGAAAAATTAAATAAACTTAGTATTATGATATTCGTAATTAATACATTAGATTAGGGTCTACTATACGGTATAAACACAAAAACAACTTTCAGAATGTTTCTTGAAAGTGATCGCGGGGTGTAGACATAAAGCATTGCTGACTTTCCTACAAGAAATTAAAGAGAGGCAGAGCCCACTTTAAGTTTTTTTAACAGCAATTTGAATTACTGACGGATTATATATCCACATGATCATATCCACACATAATAGGAGTAAACAACCACTTTAAGTAAACCAATTTTCCATTAGACTATTTATTTCTGTTAGTTTTTCTTTTATTCACTAAGAATTAACTATATAAATCACTCTAACAAATAGTTAATCTCTCGTTAAGAGCCATGTGCGACCGAGATCCCCCCATTCAAGAGGGAACTAATAACTTAGAAAACATTATTTGCTCAACTTTGAACAGTTTTCTTTAGAAGAGACTCGAACACAATGCATCATATTAAAACAGTCAATAACGTATATTATAATGCTGGAAGGTCATCTTTTATTAGTTTTTATAACTATTATAATATACAAGTTAAATAGAAATTATTAAATATTAATTAATAACAAGATGGTTTATTAAGATAAATATGATTAAAATTATGTTCAAGTTAATCTGATTGAGTTATTATATAAAAAAATACTTAATTCAAAAACTACAGGAATGATTTAATGTTACTAAATCTATTGCTAATAGTTAAGATTAAATTATAAAGAGTAAAATGTCATTTTCGTCGGTCATTTTTGTCCAATAGTTTAAAAAATATATATGTCTTTAGCTAATTTTAAGTTTAGTATGTGTTCATATCGTTTTTCGGTATTGAGGCTTCACCGGGGTTCAATTCATTGCATAACTTGAAATTCTTCAATTATGTAATAATGCACTTGGTGCATCCAGTTACATTGAGAAGACATTTCAAGGTAGAAGAGTCAATAGGCGGGATCTAATCTATCTTGGAGAGGGTTCATAGCAAAAGAATTAAAGAGTTAAAGTCAATTGTTTCTAGACGATCGTGGATAACTTAATGGTTGCGTTCTAGTTAGGAGCTTGTTAAGGTGTTGTTGGTGCTTGTAAAAGAAGATGTGTTCTGACCGGGTCTTCATGCATCAGCCTACAACCCTCGTCTGAATTGGGCTAATTGTAACTTTTGAATCATATTGAATGTTTAAGTAACTACTAAATCGTGCTAATTGTGATAATACTCATTTTGTACTTTTATTATTAATAATATGTTGGCTGTTTAAAATATATATATTAATAAGAGGATCGAATGTTAATCCATATTTATCGCGTTAACCGAATAACTATATCTTATTACTTTGGAGCCTACATTAAAGTAAATCTAAATGTGTATGTTTTTTTCTTTTTTAATTAATGTATGGCTCACTTACATTAATAAAAAAAACTAAACATTTAGATTTACTTTATGTGAGCCCCAAAGGTAATAAGATGTAGTCATTCGTTTAACGCAATAAGGAAGTGTTAACATTCGAACCATCACATATATATATATTTAAATCGTAAAATTAACAAAATAATAACTTGAACACATTTATGGTGTTGATAGAGACAAGTTTGCGGCCTATATTGCCAAGAAACAATTTTTTCAGCAAAAAAATAAACACCCTTTGAACGTTGACTTAATGTTGATGTTGGAGTCTCCATATTTACTGTATGTCACTATGTGAATACATAAAAGTTAAAGTATGTGTTCTTGAGATAACTAATAAGTTTTTTTTATAACCATGGAAACTTACTTAGTAAACCTCGGGTCTCTTTTAATACCCGACTAATCTAAAGAGACAAGTAAATCACGTCGTAAACAACTAGATTGATGGTAAACCAAGAAAATTGCCTTAAGCAAGAATTGAACTTGAGATCAATGTTTTTAAAATCGGACCGGACATCGAACTGGTCTCTTTACTGGTCAGTGGTCGGACCGGATTTAAGAACCGGATGACGTCATAAATATTATATAAATGTATATAATCTATAATAAAAAATATAAAATATTTTTATAAAACCGCTTCGACCGCCCAGTTCCCTAAAAAACGGTTCCAAACACATAACCAGACCATCCTTAGTACCGAATCCCGGTCTGACCGGCTGGTTCGGTCCAGGTTTAAAAACATTGCTTGAGATGATTTAACTTGTCTCTAATAGGTGTTTAACATTTTTTTTGACACTTGACATATGTGATACCTTTAGCGCTGTTTGAAATCTGACAAAAAGACATGCAATATATATGATGGGTTGTGTTATTCACACACCCATCCCACACCTCCTATACACCTAGTATACATCTATACGAGGCGTCTAGGGGGCAATTATTGTGCGTCAGAATTCGTCAATGTCAATGATTGGACTCCTATACGAGACGTATAGACCAATATGCGGCTTTATACGTGATCAATTATTGAGTGTCAATGCTGATGATTGAACTCATATACGAGACGTATATGATCGGTGAGGGCGTTGAATTAAAAAAGACGAGTGTGTGAATAACCACACGCATATGCAAGTATACATACTATTTATATAATTAACTCGAGGAAAATACCGAAATGGTCCACGTGGTTTGATAATATTTCACTTTTGGTCCCTAATTTTTAGCACATATAGCCCTTATGTGAGTGTAATTTTATCAATTTTGTTAGGGTAATTTGGTCAATATTGATATGATAGTTTGGTGACATAGAGACTATATGTGCTACAAATGTCTAAAGTTTGGGATTATATGTGTAATTAATATAATTTTCTTAATTGGTTTTCCTCTTTAAATTATTTTGAGAATATAATACTAATTCAATAGTTATCTTCTTTCAATTACTTGTATTTCTAAAGTACTTTAAATTAAATTTATCTATGTTTGAACTCAATTTTTTTAGGCAAGAGATAAAATTTTACCAAAAAATAATAGTCATGTGTTGACAATAGTTACTAAAATATTCAAAATATTATTTGTTTTACAAATATTTAAAGTTTGAAAACATATGAGTAATTTATATAACGTAGAGACCAAATTAATATTATTCAAAATCAAAAACAAAATTTTGGTGTTTAGTTGATCAAATTAATATTATTCAACAAAATAGTTTGATTTACAATATAATGCGATTATAAGGGGGAATATCAAATAAAAAGCTTATTTTGCCTGAAAAGGCTTAAAATGATTTTTAAAACCTCCAAAACCGACCAAAACGAACACCGATTGAATTTATTTCAATGGCATTGGAACCGTCTCATTGAAACCTACAATATTAGCTTTTAGATATAACTTTAACAACAAATTTTGGAGTTTAGATTTTAGATTTGGTTTTAGCTTTTAGTTTTTTATCTTTAGGTTTTAGGATTTCTTTTTAAAGTTTTTGTTTTATTATTAGAGTTTATTGTTTATGATTTAAGGTTTAGGTTTTATAGTTCAACAAGCCAGTTCCAATGATGAAGAAACGGATTCAATCGGATTTGTTTGGGTCGGTTTTCAAGTTTTTAAAAATCTTTATTAGCTTTTTTATACAGAATAAACTTTTTAGTGAAACATTCTCATGCAATTAAATACCAAGTTACTACTGTTACTGCTAAATCAATAAAACCATAATTTAAAATGTGACAACCTAAGTCCACGAAAACGTTGTTGTGCCATTTCTATGATAAAAGAAAGAACCGTATCTTTATAAACTCGTAACTTTATATGGAATTGGTCTAAGAACATGAGTTCAATGGCATTTGAACTAACGCAATTGGCAGTTGTTTACAAACCAAAACTGAAATTTAATTTGATGGGAATCATATCGTTGAAAAATGGAAGGAGGGTGGAACCCTTCAATGAATGCTTGAAGTGGACTTAGAACCTCCACAAAGACTCATATCCACTTGAAAAAAATGAATCATCATGAGCTTTTGCTATATATTCAGATAGTTGACCATTCCATTATTGACTTTTTTGGGGTGTTTTCATACCATTGTACTAGCTTGCATGATTCACTTGTGTGTTAAAACCTGACTAACCAGAGAGAACAAGTATACTACAGTTGCAAGCAACCAGGTCGGTGACCTTTCAAAAAAACTGATCTTAGTGGGAATTAAACTTGAAATCCAAACATATCTTGTCAAATGTCATATCAAACTATGGCTCGTCCTTATAAATATGCATTTTTTTGTTAAACGATTTATATATATAATTTTTTTTAAATTTGTATATTTAAAAAATTTAAAAAGCATACATATATGTAATAAACTAGGGGTTTACCCGCGCGTTGCGGCGGTAATCCTGTATTGAACCGAAAAAGACGATATCTGTCGAATTGAAATTTCGTTAAAAATATTGAGTCGACTACTATATTAATATATAAAAATATTTGATAATGATGGCAATGACAACATAACGAATATTAAACTCATAACTAAAAACCAGCAAACAACCGGTTATAAATCAATAAATTTAACCATAACAAAAGCAAGTGTCGACCGTAAGGAATAAGAACCCAAATGAAAGTTAACAACGATAAAAAAAAATATATAACTAAAACAACATAAAACGAATAAAAATAATAAGAAAAGTCTTCAGTATTCGCAAAATTTAGCGTAAAAAAATATAAACGTAGGACTGACACATAAAACGAATAAAACTTTGTGTAATTATTATTATTTAATAACTATCATTATTTCATTATTAATATAATTTTAGTAGTTATTAATAGTTAAGAAAAAAAAAAAGAAATAAAAAAAAGTATGTTGTTGAAGGGCATCGAACACCCGACCTTATGAAACTATGGCTTTTAACCAGCAAGGCCAACTCACATAGATTCATTCTTACGAGATATATATTTAATTACTTCATTTTTTTATTCTACCCAAACCCCGCTTTTTTAAAATTAATTAATTAACTATCTTCCTTTACTAATAAAGGAGTATAAATAGGAAGACACATGTCGCATTCTGGTACAATCAGAAATTTTTTTTCCCGCCTCTCTCTCCTAATATATATTTATACTTTCTTTAGTAATTAAATTATATTATTAAATACTAAAAGAAATATGAATATTCTAATTCTAATATTTTACTATTTATTATAATTTATAAATTATAAAAATATTTCAATTATACTTTATCTTATAATATAATTTTATAATTATTCAACCCGTGTAATTACACGGGGTTTTAGGCTAGTTATTATTATATATATATATATATATATATTAATGTTCACTCATCATTACAGTTATAAAATTAATTAATTAACTATTATATATATATATATATATATATATATATATTATTGTTCACTCATCATTACAGCTAAAAAATTAATTAATTAACTATTATATACATACATATATATACATATATATATATATATATATATATTACTGTTCACTCATCATTACAGTTGAAATTTGTATATATGGTAATTGAATGGTTGTGAGAGAGGGGCATATTGCAACTCTTTTTTTGCTCAACTTTTTTTTCTAACGGCCAACTAATCAACTGCCGGGTTGTAACATTTCGATTATTTATGTAATCCCAAGATTATCAATGAGAAATTTTATTTAAATATTTATCTATCTAATTTTATTATTATTGTTGTTGTTGTTTTAATAACAAAAATAAAGCTTAAAAAGTTACAAAGTAACTGTATATATACATAATATAAAAGCTATTAAATAATAATAATCGTAACAAATTTCAAGTTTAAGTGAAGTTTTATAAATATACATATAACAACAACAATAATATTAATACTATTAATAATAATAATAATAATAATAATAATAATAATAATAATAATCATAATTTTATTATCGTTTATTATTATTATATATATTAAAAACCAACTGAAAAGAATAATAAAGTTTTGTTTTTTTGATTTTAGCCACCAAAACTTTTATATAATATAAAGTTTTGTTTTTTCGATTTTGGCAACTAAAACTTTTATATATTATAAGGTTTTGTTTTTTCGATTTTCCACACTAAAACTTTTTAAAGTTTTGTTTTTTCGATTTTTGCCACTAAAACTTTTATATAATATAAAGTTTTGTTTTTTCAATTGTTGTCACTAAAAGTAAAGTTTTGTTTTTTCGATTTTGATCACTAAAACTTTTATATAATATAAAGTTTTGTTTTTTCGATTTACTAAAACTTTTTAAAGTTTTGTTTTTTCGATTTTGACCATTAAAACTTTTATATAATATAAAGTTTTATTTTTTTGATTTTGGCCACTAAAAGCAAAGTTTTGTTTTTTCGATTTTGGTCACTAAAACTTTTATATAATATAAAGTTTTTTTTTTATTTTTGCCACAAAAACTTTTAAAGTTTTGTTTTTTTGATTTTTGCCACTAAAACTCTTTAAAGTTTTGTTTTTTCGATTTTGGCCACTAAAACTTTTATATAATATAAAGTTTTGTTTTTTTGATTTTGGTCACTAAAACTTAATAGTAAAGTTTTGTTTTTTCAATTTTGGTCACTAAAACTTTTATATAATATAAAGTTTTGTTTTTTCGATTTTGGCCAGTAAAACTTTTTAAAGTTTTTTTTTTATTTTGGCCACTAAAACTTTTATATAATATAAAATTTTATTTTTTCGATTATGGCCCCAAGACTTAATAGTAAAGTTTTGTTTTTTTTTTATTTTGGTCACTAAAACTTTTATATAATATAAAGTTTTGTTTATTTAATTTTGGCGTATAAAACTTTTAATTTTTTTTTTCGATTTTGTATAATTTTATGTTTATATATATAATTGTATAGAGTTTGTGATGAAATATTTGAGTTTACTATGTAACTTATGAATTTTGCAAAAGATATAAAATATCTGTTATCGGAAGTGTACTGTGATAACCCGCCGCAACGCGCGGGTGAGATTAAACCTAGTTATTATTATTAAGTAAGTTAGACAAACATGGTGATTTTTTTTATAAAGTTAATAACATTTTGGTAAAAGGTTGGAGGGACTTATTGTGATAATGTTTAAAAACTGATTTTTAGAAGAAAATGAGAGGGACCTTTATTGTAATTATCTCATTCTTCCTTCTCTTTCTTCCCCATACCCGTCTCCCGTACCCACCGATCCAAACCATTCAACCCAAGCTCTTTTTTATGCAGAAAGATCATAAAAGATTGAAGCTTTATCAACAACCAAACATAATGGATCGATAACAACTATTAATTCATCGTTTAAAATTCAAATTTATACGAAAATAGTTCCTAAATAACTGTATTTGACCGAGCACACTAAAATCTATATAAACGAACACCAAAATCAAATTAAGCGCAACCCTATGTGCCATCCACACCTGCGAAACCATCTGTGCATCCCAAACAAGCTCACAAACCCTCTAAGTGGCGAAATCAAGCCTAAAACGATCGGTGTTCGTCGTTGGTGAGCCTCCAATCGAATACCACTTATTCGTATTCAAAGGTTAGTGTATTATACATCCCTAGACTCGTTTTTAGATCCCAAACGAAAGCCCTAACATTGTTGCAACGATCGGTTTAGGATTCGCTTGAATTTTAAGAAAAAGGAAACTAGGGTTTATATGAGTTAAACTGATTGGGGTTGAAATCAAAGGAAGAGGTTAAAATTATTCAAATCGCGTATCTTTCACGAGCAAGCCTCCTAGACCAACCAGTTAATTCTTGATGGTCCCAAACTAGTGGTCCAGGGTTCGAACCTGGCCTAGGCCGGTTTTTGGGCTAGTTTTCTTTATATTTTTATAACTTTTTACTTATTAACTATTTTTAAATTCTGATTTCTTTAAAAAAATTTATATAAAAAACTAAAACTGTTATTTTAAAACAGAAAAAAATTTATTAATAAATACATAAATAAACTAAAATAGATAAATAAATAAATAAACAAATATCATAAATAACAAAGAAAAAAATGTATTGTTATTACCATTATTATTTTTATCTTATTATTACTATGAAGTATTATATTATTAATAATTATTATTACCATCTTATTAGTATAGGTAATATTATTATTAATTATTACCATCTTATTATTGCTATGATTATTTTAGTTAATGTTATTATTATTAATTATTATTAACATTATCAAAGGAATTAATATTAAAAATTATTATTATTAATATTACTAATATTAATAATAGTATTATTGTTATTATGACCATTATTATTATTTTTATTATTACTATTATTATTATAGTTATTTTATTACAATTACTATTGGTATTATTAATAAAAGTATCATCATTATTATTATATTATTAGTATTAATAATACTATTAATATTTTTACTATAATTATTTTCATTATTTTTATCACTATTATCATTATTAATATTGTTATTATTAATATTAATAATAATATTATTATTATTGTTAGTATTAATAATAGTCATTTTATTAGGATTTCTTTACCATTAATAATTATTTTAAACTTAAAAACTACTCAATGTGTAACACCTTAAACAATTTTTATGAACCCATACTCATAAATTTGATTGTAACATATAGAATACAAAAAATGTTATGCAAAGTCATAGTTACCTTAGTTATGTGCAATTGAATTTTAGGTTAAGCTAGATCGTGTTGGATACTATTTGGACTACATATTTATCATTTATTAGCAACGACTAGCTCATCACACAAGGTGAGTAGTCTTCATAGCTATTTTTTATGATTTTATTCTTTTTGGGGTGAAACATGTAAACTCATTTTAAACTCCTATCATGTGAATCTAGTTTGATAACATATTACATATTAGATTTTAGTTAACAATGAGTATTGATCACCCTTAGTCACTATGATAGATCTATTGGATCGGCCATCCCACTGTTGGTTGAGTTGACTTCGGTCCTCCGCAGTGATAGTTTCTAATTCTAGCATTGCTATGCTAACTTGGTCAAACATTAGATGATAACATTAGTTGATCTGCTTTAGTTAATGATTCAATTATGTTATGTTCATTATGCTTTCACATGTATTATACAACATTTGTTATGCAATTTATTCAACTATTTTAGTGTGTGTGCTTAAACATGTGAAGCTCACCAACTTTATAGTTGACCTTTTATTTAAACATGTTTCAGGTGGAAATGCTACATAAGGATTTGCTAGAAGTTGGATTTAGTTTTGTTTTAGTCAGTATTTTACTATGTTTAGTTCTGAATTTAAGATTTCATGTTTCTTTTATTAGTGTAATGGATGATTGAAGTTAATATTAGGTTTGAATTTATTTTAATACAAATGGGTTAATTTATTTACATTGTGAACCTTGTGCTTTTGAACAATCTACACTTCGTGTACACTCCTATGATTCCGCCATTGGTCGGGGTGTTACAGATTGGTATCAGAGCCTGTGTTATAGAGAATTAGGTTATTAAGAATGAATGACCTAGACTATAACCATAGAAAGACTTAATGAACTCTAGGTTGAACTCTAGGTTGAACTCTATAGTTGTTATGATTAGGCCATGAACTCTAAGTTTGAACTACATAGTTGCCATGATAGGTCAAACTTGATTATGTGACTACTTGTGATACTTAACTAGTTATTTGATAGGTCAATTCTTTGAACCTAGTTTAGGATGCCTAACATGCACACACTAGACTTTGGTATCTAAACTTCTTGACCCCTTTCTTATGTCTTGCAAGAGGATCGTCATTATGAAGGCTGCTCTTAGACTTATAAGTCTAATTAAATATTTGACTCTCGTCAATAGTCTTTATGTTCACATTAATGAGTAGGAAACACATACAATCTGGAAGGGGGAATACCTGTACTTTGGGGAGTTCTGTCTAGGAAAATATTTCGTATAAATCCAAATCAACCGATGGATCTGTTATACTTTCTTGGGAACCCTTGGAGTGAGTATGAACCTATAGGCTAAAGTATGTCTTTCTGAAAGTTAATTTGGGCTTAAACACTTTGATATGTCAAAATTGTTCCTAAGGGAATGCAATCTGTGCGTTGATTTTTGCTTGAACTCTCATTTGAACTATCAATTCCTTATTTTGAACTCTTTGAATTATATAAATTTCTTATCCTTTCCATTTTGAACTTTTGTAGAATCATGCCTCCTTGTCGCAATGTTGCTAACAACGCCAACGTCAACAATGCCAACAACATGAATGCTAACAACAATGGCAATGACACCACCAATACCGACAATGTCAACAACACAAACACCACAAAAACCAATACCACCAATGCTGATAACACCAACACTAACACCACTAATGCCGATAACACCAACACCAACACCACCAATGCAAATAACACCACCAACCCCAATAACCCCAACCTACAAGAATTGGCTGCTGTCATCACTCAGCAAATGGCAATAGTCCTACCTGGACTTGTGACTCAGCTCACTCAAGCCAATGGGGTTCAAAACAACAGGAATGGTGAGGGTGCAAACCAAACTTGCACCTTCAAGCATTTTAACTCTTGCCACCTTGCCAAGTTTCTTGGATCTGAAGGGGCCACTGGACTTCTTCAGTGGTTTGAAAGCATGGAGAGTACTTTCTTCCATTCTAACTGCCCTGAGAACCTTAAGGTTCGTTATGCCACCAGTGTCTTTCTGAAAAGGGCACTCATTTGGTGGAATGCCGAGAAACGAACTGGGGGTGCTGAAACTGCAATAGCGTTAACTTGGGATGAGGTCAAACAACTGATGACAGACGAGTTTTTTCCTTGCAAAGAAATGAGGAAACTCGAGTCGGAATTTTGGGATCTTAAACAGGATAGTGGGGAAAATCTGGCTTACACGAACCGTTACCACGAACTTAGCCTATTGGTGCCATATATGGTCACCCCACTTTCTCGTGCTATTGAGAAGTATATTAGTGGCCTACCCATGCAAATCCAAGATGCCTGTTATGGGAGCAAATCGGCTACAATGGAAGATGCAATTCGATTGGCTGCTACCCTAACTGACAACCATGTTAGGGTGAGTACTCTAACTAGAAAGGGAGCCAAGAAAGTGGAAGCCAAGTCCACTACTGATGAACCTGCTAAGGAAGTCAAGCCAGCAAATTGAAAGCGAAAGGGTCGTAATTTTGTTGTGGTGACCCCTGCTATCCCTGCTGCACCTGTCAATCAACAAGCCCCACCAAACCCAGCCAATAGAACCTATGTGGGGGTTCAACCTCTTTGCACTACTTGTAGATACCATCATGCCTCAAACCGACCTTGTAGAGTTTGCACTATCTATGGAAAATATGGTCATTATGCAAACTATTGTCGGAATGGACCAACCTTGTAGCAAGGTGTGACACCCGGCAATTTCAGGTAAATTGCAACTCTTATATTCTTTACATTTCACATTCATACTTGTTGCATTTCATTTAATTACGTTTAATTAGATGAGTTGAACACAAACAACTACGAGACGATAGTTCGTGGAACTATCGAATCGTACATTGCGCATTGGTTTTGGAAACCAAGTGTGGCAACCACAACACTTACACAAAACAATAATTCGGGGAATTATTAAATTGTGCATCACACGTTGATTAGGATTAATCAAGCGTGCAAACACTTCGTTAGACACGAACACAAACTATCGAAGATAATTCGAGGAATTATCGAAACACACACACGAGTCTCACGAACGTTGGTGATCAATCAAACTTATATATTATTACATGATTATGTGCTAAACATATGTTAGGTGTTTAGGATAAACGTTAGAGATCAAGTACGAGCGAAATCGTATCAACGAAATCGAAAAACAAAGAAGTGGACTCATCGCGGTACGCGATGGCCCCTCTGCAAAAGGCTCCGCGATACGCGAAGGAAAGCGGGAGTCGAGACTCCTGAATCCTATCGCGGTACGCGGTAGAAAATTTTGATCGGCCTCCGCGGTACGCGAAGGCCATGCAGATCAGATTTTCTTTATAATCAACCCCATATCATTTCAGTCGGATTCCTTCACCATCTACACCGATTTCTCTCATATTCCAGCGACTGAACCCTCCTAAATCAGCCCTTGAACCTTTGATAAATACTTCCTAAGCCACATCCTTGTACCCTTGGAGTGATTTGGAGACATTGGAGCACCAAGGAGAAGTAGTGGAAGCCACCAACAAGCCAAGAACTTAACACCAGCCTTCATCCAAGCTTCCAGAGCCTGTTCTACCACGAATTTAAGCTCCTAAGGTAGTCTCATATGCTTATCTTTGGTTAGATTATACATGCAAAGGGTTAAAACCCACATGCAACTCCATAAGGTTATTGTGCACAAAATCGTTGGTGATTTGTTGAATAGATGATTATGGATTACTGATTTTAATGTTTAGAAATGTTGGAATTGAGTTTTGGTTAAGTTAGGTTTGATTTGATGATGATTTGGACCAACTTGCCATAAAAGGAAACTTTTATGTGCAAGTCTTGGATTTGTAATGATCTAGACATGTTAGACATGTCTAGATGTTGTTAAACGTATATTGGAGTGTATAGAAACGCTTTGGGATATTTGATTTTTGTCAAAAATATGGTTTTGTGTAAACTTACTATAAAAGGAAACTTTTAGAAATCAAAAGAGGGCTTTTGATGTTTTTGAAAGATTCGATGAACTTGGATTATTGAAATACGTTTAGAAATGATTTCTAACATATTTGGAAACCTTGATTTGTGAAAACGAGCTTTTAAACAAGTACTTACTATTTTAGGAAACTTTATATGGGCGAAACGGCATAAATGGTGGTTTATGCGCAAACGATGTGTTTTAAGGGTATAAACGTGTTTTTACAAGCATACTAGAGTTATTAGTTTTATGAAATGGAATTTCATAACCACACTTTCCTAAATGGGAAACTTGCTAAAAATGGTAACTTATGTGACTAGAGTCATAGGATGCATATTAGTGTCTTATGTGCGTCAAGGCACATAAACACAACAATCGTGTCACCAACGATTCGTCGAGTCAACACAAGTCAACACACACATACTCGGTTGAGCACACCGACACTTGGAGTTGTATGGGATACAACACACCACAAAACACATACTCACACCTATATGGTTATAGGTGCTTACTAGCAGGTGCTAGCCTTCGCAGACGCGAACCCACAATCACACCGGAACTGCTTAACAGGTGAGTTCACGGCCCCTTTTTACATTTTCTACCTTTGGGGGAGAAAACATTGCTTACAACTATTTTTGTACAACTCACACACTTTGGGTTATTTTTGTACATGCTAATATCGTATATGCATATGTGTGGCATTCATCCACAAAACTGATAAGTCCTCATTAAACACACCTCGAACCGTTAGTAGCGCGTGGCGCTTAGCGTGGTAATTCTGAATAGTACTATTTGGGCCTGACAAGCCCCACTGTTGCGAGCCGTATGGCCACCCCGACTGGAGGTCGGAACAGTGCATAATTGACCAAACAACATTTGCCATATCTTGGATGGATATGGTGGGAGGCAGCATGTTAGCTTCGGTTGCGAACCCGCATATGATATAAAACATATTGACTAGCTATCAATTGATATTGCATTGTATTGAAAAATAGACCTGCAAACTTTACTTTAAACATTTTGATGTTTACTGCTGATTACAAACCTGTGCTCTCACCAACCATTGTGTTGACCTTTTACTCGCATGTTTTCTCAGGTAACTAAGGCACGCGCACCAGGAATAGGATGCTAGGCCGGAGTCGCATGCATCTATTTAAGTGTCTTAGTTTATCAAACATTTATTACCATTTGGTTGTTATGTAATGTTAATCAGCTTAAATCGCTTCCGCAACTATTGTCACGTATCGCTTTGAAAACCCTTTTGATTTAACGCTTCCGCAACTATGAATGATTAAACTGTTTTGTTAATTTATACTTCACTTCCGCAACTCTGATATTACTAAACTGTTTTATCCAAATTATTGGATGTACGTACGAAATCAGACATATAGGTCTCGCATGTTGTGTGACCGGAGACTGCGATCCTGACAGTCTGCCGCCGCTCGCGCCTCGGAAGGGACGGGATTTCTCGGGGTGCGACAGATTGGTATCAGAGACTCCGGTTATTGCGAATTAGGTTTGCATTTAGTGAACTTAGTCTATAACCACTAGTCTCCACACAACACATAGTGCTTAGTATCGTAGTACTTGCACACACGTTACATCTTTTATGCATTACGTTGGTCACTGCACATGACTACCCATGACGGGGAAGAGCCGATAGCTCTACACGTTCTTTACAGTACCTATCGCACACACTACATTAGTCATTAGACAAACACTAACACGTATTCTCGCTATGAAGATCATGGCTGGAAGACGTGGAGGACGCAGGAATGCAGGCGGACGCGGAAACATCAACCTGACCCAAGCTGAACTGAATGCACTCATCAACGAGCGAGTTGAGGAGGTACTTGCTGCACGGGAAGCTGCCCGTAATCAAAACCCACTGAACCAAGGTGACAAATATGTCCATATTCACCTTGCACTACAAACACTTGTTTCAAACTCGACACGTCTACCTGACGCCTAACTCAATTCTACACTTTACATATTTCAGGAGCAAATCCTAACCCACCTCTCTGTACGTTCAAGATGTTCCTGGATTGCAAACCCCATTCGTTCAGCGGCACTGAGGGAGCTGTTGGGCTATTACGCTGGATTGAGAAGGCGGAATCAGCCTTCGCCATGAGCAACTGCAGGAACGAAGACAGGGTCAAGTTCGCTGCAGGGACATTCGAGGGAGCTGCCCTCACTTGGTGGAATGCCAATGTCCAGAATCAAGGGCTCGATGCAGCCAACGCCCTACCTTGGGATGACTTTAAGAGGATGTTGAACCGCGAATACTGTCCTCGCGGCGAAGTGCAGAAACTGGAAACAGAATTCTGGAACCATAAGATGATTGGTTCCGAGGTCGAGGCTTACACAGCTCGATCGTATGAGCTGGCAAACTTGTGCCCGGAAATGGCAACCCCACCCTTCAAACATATAGAGAAATATATCGATGGATTGCCACCTCAAATCCAGGGAATGGTACTCTCTGCTGACCCCATTACCATGCAACAAGCCGTGCGACTTACCCACAAACTCACTGACTCGGCGGTTGCACAAGGGCTCTTACCACCACGTGGTGCTGTGACCACAACAAACGACAAGGGCAAACGGAAATGGGATGACACCCTGAACAAACCAACCACTCTCCAACCACCACCACAGCAACGTAAGTTTGGATCAACCCAAGCTTATGCCCCACCCATTCCAACCACCCAGAGCCAAGGAGGTTATGCTGGAAAACACCCCAAATGTCACAAGTGCAACTTTCATCATGCACCGGGTCAATGTGGCCGTTTCCAATGCCAGCGCTTCGGAAAAGGGGGACATGCAGCCAAAGACTGCAGGGGTGAACTAATGACAAAAACCCCGCAACAGCCACAACAACAGCAACAACTTGAAGCACCGAAGGGTTGCTTCGAATGCGGGAAACCATGGCACTTCAAGAAGGACTGCCCGCACCTGAAAAACAACAACAACAACAACCACAACAACCAACAGAACAACAATGGGAACAATGGCACGAGGGGACGAGCCTTCGTGATTGGGGCCAAGGAGGCCAGAAGGGACCCTAACCTTGCAACCGGTACGTATCTCTTGAACGATAATTATGCTTCTGTATTGTTTGATACTGGAGCTGAGAAAAGCTTTATATCTAAGGAATTTAGCGAGATACTTGCCATTACCCCAACACCCTTAGATATTGAATACACAGTAGAGCTAGCTGATGGTAAATTAATTGTGACCAAGCACATTCTTAAAGAATGCACTTTAGAGCTAACAGGCCATAAGTTTAAGATTGACCTCATGCCGGTTACACTAGGCAGTTTCGATGTTGTAGTGGGCATGGATTGGTTGTCTGAAAACCAGGTTGAAATCATTTGCCACGACAAGGTTGTGCGCATACCACTCCCTGACGGAGAGACTCTAGACATAAAGGGCGAAAGGAGTGACACTCCTCTGAACATCATCTCGTGCATGAAAGCTCACAAATGCTTACGAAAGGGATACACAGCCATATTGGCACTTATCACTGACAAGACGGAAGAGGAGAAGAAAATAGAGGACATCCCAGTCGTATGCGACTATCCCGACGTATTTCCTGAGGATCTACCAGGACTTCCACCACCTCGACAAGTGGAGTTCCGCATAGACCTTGTGCCGGGAGCTGCACCGATCGCACGAGCTCCATATCGACTTGCACCTTCGGAAATGCAAGAACTGTCCAATCAACTCCAGGAGCTGCTGGACAAGGGTTTCATTAGACCAAGCTTCTCGCCTTGGGGAGCTCCGGTCTTATTCGTGAAGAAAAAGGATGGCACGTTTCGAATGTGCATCGACTACCGGGAATTGAACAAAGTAACAATCAAGAACCGTTATCCCTTACCTCGTATCGACGATCTATTCGATCAACTGCAAGGATCGAGTTACTACTCCAAGATCGATCTGCGATCTGGGTACCATCAACTGAGAATACAAGAGGAGGATATTCCCAAAACAGCATTTCGCACTCGCTATGGCCATTACGAGTTTTTGGTCATGCCGTTTGGGCTAACCAATGCACCTGCAGTATTCATGGACCTCATGAATAGAGTGTGCAAACCATACCTTGACAAGTTTATCATTGTCTTCATAGATGATATTCTCATCTACTCCAAAACCCAGGAGGAACACAAAGAACATCTACAATTGGCTCTTGAACTGCTACGGAGAGAGAAGCCGTACGCTAAACTCTCAAAATGTGACTTCTGGATTCGAGAAGTCCAATTCTTGGGACATGTTGTAAATGAACAAGGGATTCATGTGGATAAATCCAAGATAGAGGCGATCAAGAACTGGGAAGCACCAAAGACCCCAACTGAGGTGCGTCAATTCCTAGGATTGGCCGGCTATTATCGACGATTTATTGAAGGATTTTCAAAGATAGCCCAACCCCTTACAGCCTTAACCCATAAGGACAAGAAGTATCTCTGGACTGACAAACAAGAAGCTGCATTCCAACTACTCAAGCAGAAGCTCTGTAGTGCACCTATCTTATCACTTCCTGATGGAACGGATGACTTCGTAGTATATTGCGATGCCTCAATACAAGGACTCGGCTGCGTGCTGATGCAGCGAGATAAGGTGATCGCATATGCTTCTCGACAACTGAAGGTCCACGAGAAAAACTATACCACCCACGACTTGGAACTTGGAGCCGTGGTATTTGCACTCAAGATCTGGAGACACTACCTGTATGGCACAAAGTGTACGATATACACTGACCACAAAAGCCTCCAGCATATATTCGAGCAGAAGGAACTGAACATGCGACAACGCCGCTGGCTCGAACTTCTAAACGACTATGAGTGTGCTATCAAGTATCACCCGGGGAAAGCCAACGTTGTGGCCGATGCCCTAAGTCGGAAAAACACATCGAAACCCAAGAGGGTACGAGCTTTACAACTCACCATCCATCCCAACCTCCCTGAACAGATACGCAGTGCCCAGGTGGAGGCACTGAAAGCAGAAAACTTAGCGGTTGAATCACTAAGGGGAATGGAGCAACAACTTAAGGAAAAAGCCGATGGCTTACAATATTTCATGGAGCGCGTCTGGGTTCCACAATACGGGAACTTACGAGACCTTGTGATGGACGAGGCTCATAAATCCCGATACTCCGTTCACCCTGGATCTGATAAGATGTATCACGATCTGAAGGTACTTTACTGGTGGCCACATATGAAAGCCGACATCGCTACTTACGTAGGCAAATGCTTGACTTGTGCCAAAGTCAAGATCGAGTACCAGAAACCATCTGGATTACTCACACAACTAGAGATCCCCATGTGGAAGTGGGAACAAATCTCCATGGATTTTATCACCAAATTACCCCGTACACCTAGTGGGTGTGACACTATCTGGGTAATTGTGGACCGATTGACTAAGTCAGCGCACTTCCTCGCGATAAAGGAAAACGATAAAATGGAGAAGCTAGCAAGAAGTTATGTCAAGGAAGTAGTCTCGCGACATGGAGTGCCAATCTCCATCATTTCAGATCGGGACGCCAGATTCACTTCTAACTTCTGGAAATCACTGCAAAAGTCGCTTGGCACGCGGTTGGATATGAGTACCGCATACCACCCACAAACAGATGGCCAGAGTGAACGCACGATACAAACTCTTGAAGATATGCTACGAGCGTGCGTAGTGGACTTTGGAAACAGCTGGGAAATTCACCTACCATTGGTGGAGTTTTCCTACAACAACAGCTACCACACGAGTATCAAAGCAGCGCCTTTTGAGGCACTCTATGGCAGGAAATGCCGATCACCCATCTGTTGGGCGGAAGTGGGCGACAGCCAACTCACTGGCCCGGAACTTGTGCATGAAACAACCGAGAAAATCGTGCAGATAAGAAACCGCATGGCAGCAGCTCGAGATCGTCAAAAGAGCTATGCCGACAAACGCCGAAAGCCTTTGGAATTTCAGGTAGGAGACGAAGTCCTTCTGAAAATTTCGCCATGGAAAGGCGTCATTCGTTTTGGTAAACGAGGCAAACTGAACCCACGGTATATTGGACCTTTCGAGATCCTGAAGAGGATTGGTCCAGTGGCATACCAACTCAACTTACCAGCCGAACTCGATGGAGTTCACAACGTATTTCATGTCTCAAACCTAAAGAAGTGTTTATCGGATGAAACACTTATTGTTCCACTGGATGAGATCCAGGTGGATGAACAACTACGGTTCATGGAAGAACCGGTAGAGATCATGGACCGTGAGGTCAAACAACTCAAGCAGAGTAAGATTCCTATTGTTAAAGTCCGATGGAACTCGAAACGCGGACCTGAATTCACGTGGGAACGTGAAGATCAGATGATGCGCAAATATCCCCATCTCTTCAAGCAGACAACGTCGATCGCCGACAACAACAAATAAATTTCGGGACGAAATTCCTTTCAACAAGGGGATGATGTGACAACCGGAAAATTTTTGTTTCTCAAACATTCTTGCTTCTGAAACACTACCAACAACAACCAAATTTCGGGACGAAATTTCTTTCAACAAGGGGATGATGTGACACCCGGCAATTTCAGGTAAATTGCAACTCTTATATTCTTTACATTTCACATTCATACTTGTTGCATTTCATTTAATTACGTTTAATTAGATGAGTTGAACACAAACAACTACGAGACGATAGTTCGTGGAACTATCGAATCGTACATTGCGCATTGGTTTTGGAAACCAAGTGTGGCAACCACAACACTTACACAAAACAATAATTCGGGGAATTATTAAATTGTGCATCACACGTTGATTAGGATTAATCAAGCGTGCAAACACTTCGTTAGACACGAACACAAACTATCGAAGATAATTCGAGGAATTATCGAAACACACACACGAGTCTCACGAACGTTGGTGATCAATCAAACTTATATATTATTACATGATTATGTGCTAAACATATGTTAGGTGTTTAGGATAAACGTTAGAGATCAAGTACGAGCGAAATCGTATCAACGAAATCGAAAAACAAAGAAGTGGACTCATCGCGGTACGCGATGGCCCCTCTGCAAAAGGCTCCGCGATACGCAAAGGAAAGCGGGAGTCGAGACTCCCGAATCCTATCGCGGTACGCGGTAGAAAATTTTGATCGGCCTCCGCGGTACGCGAAGGCCATGCAGATCAGATTTTCTTTATAATCAACCCCATATCATTTCAGTCGGATTCCTTCACCATCTACACCGATTTCTCTCATATTCCAGCGACTGAACCCTCCTAAATCAGCCCTTGAACCTTTGATAAACACTTCCTAAGCCACATCCTTGTACCCTTGGAGTGATTTGGAGACATTGGAGCACCAAGGAGAAGTAGTGGAAGCCACCAACAAGCCAAGAACTTAACACCAGCCTTCATCCAAGCTTCCAGAGCCTGTTCTACCACGAATTTAAGCTCCTAAGGTAGTCTCATATGCTTATCTTTGGTTAGATTATACATGCAAAGGGTTAAAACCCACATGCAACTCCATAAGGTTATTGTGCACAAAATCGTTGGTGATTTGTTGAATAGATGATTATGGATTACTGATTTTAATGTTTAGAAATGTTGGAATTGAGTTTTGGTTAAGTTAGGTTTGATTTGATGATGATTTGGACCAACTTGCCATAAAAGGAAACTTTTATGTGCAAGTCTTGGATTTGTAATGATCTAGACATGTTAGACATGTCTAGATGTTGTTAAACGTATATTGGAGTGTATAGAAACGCATTGGGATATTTGATTTTTGTCAAAAATATGGTTTTGTGTAAACTTACTATAAAAGGAAACTTTTAGAAATCAAAAGAGGGCTTTTGATGTTTTTGAAAGATTCGATGAACTTGGATTATTGAAATACGTTTAGAAATGATTTCTAACATATTTGGAAACCTTGATTTGTGAAAACGAGCTTTTAAACAAGTACTTACTATTTTAGGAAACTTTATATGGGCGAAACGGCATAAATGGTGGTTTATGCGCAAACGATGTGTTTTAAGGGTATAAACGTGTTTTTACAAGCATACTAGAGTTATTAGTTTTATGAAATGGAATTTCATAACCACACTTTCCTAAATGGAAAACTTGCTAAAAATGGTAACTTATGTGACTAGAGTCATAGGATGCATATTAGTGTCTTATGTGCGTCAAGGCACATAAACACAACAATCGTGTCACCAACGATTCGTCGAGTCAACACAAGTCAACACACACATACTCGGTTGAGCACACCGACACTTGGAGTTGTATGGGATACAACACACCACAAAACACATACTCACACCTATATGGTTATAGGTGCTTACTAGCAGGTGCTAGCCTTCGCAGACGCGAACCCACAATCACACCGGAACTGCTTAACAGGTGAGTTCACGGCCCCTTTTTACATTTTCTACCTTTGGGGGAGAAAACATTGCTTACAACTATTTTTGTACAACTCACACACTTTTGGTTATTTTTGTACATGCTAATATCGTATATGCATATGTGTGGCATTCATCCACAAAACTGATAAGTCCTCATTAAACACACCTCGAACCGTTAGTAGCGCGTGGCGCTTAGCGTGGTAATTCTGAATAGTACTATTTGGGCCTGACAAGCCCCACTGTTGCGAGCCGTATGGCCACCCCGACTGGAGGTCGGAACAGTGCATAATTGACCAAACAACATTTGCCATATCTTGGATGGATATGGTGGGAGGCAGCATGTTAGCTTCGGTTGCGAACCCGCATATGATATAAAACATATTGACTAGCTATCAATTGATATTGCATTGTATTGAAAAATAGACCTGCAAACTTTACTTTAAACATTTTGATGTTTACTGCTGATTACAAACCTGTGCTCTCACCAACCATTGTGTTGACCTTTTACTCGCATGTTTTCTCAGGTAACTAAGGCACGCGCACCAGGAATAGGATGCTAGGCCGGAGTCGCATGCATCTATTTAAGTGTCTTAGTTTATCAAACATTTATTACCATTTGGTTGTTATGTAATGTTAATCAGCTTAAATCGCTTCCGCAACTATTGTCACGTATCGCTTTGAAAACCCTTTTGATTTAACGCTTCCGCAACTATGAATGATTAAACTGTTTTGTTAATTTATACTTCACTTCCGCAACTCTGATATTACTAAACTGTTTTATCCAAATTATTGGATGTACGTACGAAATCAGACATATAGGTCTCGCATGTTGTGTGACCGGAGACTGCGATCTTGACAGTCTGCCGCCGCTCGCGCCTCGGAAGGGACGAGATTTCTCGGGGTGCGACACAAGGTCAACCTGCTCCACCAATGAACCAACAACCTGTTGCACCTGTTCCTGCTTTAACCAATGGAAGGGCTTGCTATGAATGTGGTGACCCTAAACACTTTAGAAACAAATGCCCAAAGCTTGCGGGCAACGACCAAGGGGTTACTAGGGAACGTACTTTCCAGCTTAATGCACAAACTGCCCAAGCTAACCAAGATGTGGTGAACGGTACGTTCTTGATTAATGAATGCTATGCTTCTGTGTTATTTGATTCTGGTGCTGATAGAAGTTTTGTATCCAGTCAATTTGAGCCTTTACTTGGTAGAAGACGAACTAGATTAGACAAACCTTATAATGTGGAAGTGGCTGATGGTAACACTAAAGACATTGATACTATTATATTAGGATGTACGGTGAACCTTATGGATCACGTTTTCCCTATCAACCTTATACCCATGCCTCTTGGAAGCTTTGATGTTATAATAGGCATAGATTGGTTAGCCACTCATCGAGCCTATGGTTATAGTCTAGGTCTCTAAATCCACATAAATTCTATAACATGTGGCTCTGATACCACCCTGTCACACCCTCACCTCCCGTCACCTGTTGATGATGTCGTTGAGAAGATTGCGGAAGCATAGTGGTGATGTCTCAGAGATGAGGTGTGACTTACTTGATCCGATATCACAGCACACATATTAACTTAAAATAAATACATTACCAAGGGATTTCGTAATTACAGTCAACATTGCAATCTACATCTAAGTTTATTACACTATCTGATTTATTTAATTACAAGTGTATGAAGTGCATCCTCACCCGATGGTCACTGTCTCCCTGCAAAAGTTTTAAGTTTGAAAGATCAGCACAAAGCTGGTGAGATCGTAAAGTTCAAGTTCAACAATATGATATGATATGTATGTTCCCAAAATGTTCAGTTCAAGATAACCATGTGACCCGTATCTAGTTCCTTTCGGACACTCCGTTCTGTTCTATAAGATACTACCTGTCGGTAACATCTTAATGCCTCATTGTCTTAATGTCTATCACCACATTAAGAAGTTCTAAAAACAGGTAACAAACATTCACATCAAGGGGAGTTGCAAACTCCTAGAAAATGAGTTGTCAGCCGATAGTACTATCATTGTAACATGTTCGGCCCCACATGGGTTCACTAGATACAGTTCAGGAAATGAGGACTTTTAAGTTCTGTGATAGAGTTCTATTCTCCAGGAAAAATCCCATGAAATCCATAAGTTCTCAACAAATCACATTTAATCACATAGATAGCAGTGACACATATCATATGTTCCAAAAAGTTGCACAGTAATACCCCAGTGTTTATAAAACATTAAAAAGAAAAGGGGTTGTATGAAACTCACCTGATATCTCACTGGTAGCATAATATCACACAAACTGATAAAAATAGGATGATTATGCATTAGTTTATGTTTAATTAGTTATTTATGTGTTAACTTACTGATTAGATCTTCCTGAACGTTCAATGCCAGAGACATTGCCTTGAAAGTCATCAAACCGATATTAGGTTTTTAAATAATTATTTTAATGTCATATCATACAATGTATGACAATGTAGGAACCTATATTGATTCAGGTTACTAATACAAGGTTGATGACACGTTAAATTAATAAGAATAATTTCAGATTAACCAAATAGTTAATGTTGTTGATTATGGTGTTAAACAGTTTCTAGATGAATTTATGGCTTAGGAATGATCAATCCTTGTTATTGAATACCCAAATATCATGAAATATCACAACGTGACATTAGAACAGGTTTAATAACCATGTTTAACATACTAGTCTGACTGTTATCATAAACATCAGATAATCGTTCCAATAAGTATGTTAATAATTGTGATTAGTTTGAAACACTTGGATTTAACCTTGCATTTCAAAGATTAATCAAACTAATCACCTATATTGTCACAATCTAATGGTTTAAACCATTATAATCATGGTTATTATTTCATGAAAACCAGGCATTACAACGGATCAAAACAAGGATTTTACCCATTAAAACATCAAGTTCTTCATTTATAATCAATCCTAGCCATCATCTAGGAAATAATCAGCAACCCTAACTATATCATTACGTTCAGAAACAAGATTTAATCAACCATTATCAAACTAGAAGGTTAAAACGAACCGTTACCTAATCAGATGGATTTTTGAGTGTAGAACAGCGATCAGGACTTGCAGGTACATTTCCTGGCTTCAAATATACGATCTGAGGGTCTTAAGATTGAGTTTTGATGATGAAAATTGAATTTTGTTCGTCTGGTAGCGAAGAGAGTTCGAGAGAAAGAGATTGGATCAAGTTTTGCATGAAATCTGATGAAAATATCAAGTTTTCAAACCACCACACGCCAGGCGTACCGCCTAGAGTCGGTGCTTGGCACGAGGCGTACCGCGCAGAACCAAGGCATTCCAGGTATTTATTTCCATCCGCGCGTACTGCCTAGCGAGAGCAACTGACGCTAGGCGTACCGCCTAGAACCTTTGACTGTGACATTTTTGTACTTTTCTTCATTTTGCGATTCCGGGCAATTCATAACTCCGTTTCGCGCTCGGTTTTCGCCTATGTTCACCATTTCTCGCATACTATCAACTTGTAATAATTACAATAGCTAAATCAACATGGATTTCAAGCACGACCAAATGTGCTCACGTCATTGATGACGTAATTCTCAATTGCAATTGTCACATTGAAACTCTTAAGAAAGGAACAGTTGTATGCCAAATTCTCTATATGTGAATTTTGGTTTAAGGAAGTTCAATTCTTAGGACACATTGTCAATGAAAAGGGTGTTCATTTAGATCCGGCGAAGATTGAAGCCGTTAAGAATTGGAGTACACCAAAGACTCCAACCGAGATTCGTTCTTTTCTCGGTCTTGCCGGTTACTATCGACGTTTTATTGCCAATTTCTCAAATATTGCTGTTCCACTCACCGCTTACACTCATAAGGACAAGCCTTATGAATGGGGGCCAAAACAAGAAGAAGCATTCCAAACGCTAAAGCAAAAGCTTTGTGATGCTCCTATTTTGACTCTCCCTAATGGAAACGATGACTTCGTGGTTTATTGTGATGCGTCAAATCAAGGACTTGGTTGTGTTCTCATGAAATGAGGAAAGGTTATTGCTTATGCATCTAGACAATTGAAGGTTCACGAAAAGAACTACACCACGCACGATCTCGAACTCGGTGCTGTCGTATTTGCCTTAAAGATTTGGAGGCACTATCTCTATGGCACAAAATGTGTGGTCTTCACTGATCACAAGAGCCTTCAACATATTCTTTATCAAAAAGAACTCAACATGAGGCAACGACGTTGGGTTGAACTTTTAAACGATTACGATTGCGAGATTCGTTATCATCCCGACAAAGCCAACGTTGTAGCCGATGCACTTAGCCGAAAGAGCCATATTCAAATTCATAGCATTCGAATCCAGTCTAATCTTCAAAACAACATCTATGAGGCTCAACAAATCTCTTTGACCCAAGGTAATTTGCATGATGAAATGTCTTGTGGTGTCGAACTTCAACTAGAAACCAAGACTGATGGTTTACTCTACTTCTTGAATCATATTTGGATTCCTAATTGAAACGATCTTCGATTGACCATCATGAACGAGGCACACAAGTCTTGTTATTCCATTCATCCTGGAGCGGACAAGATGTATCAAGACCTTCGAGTCCTTTATTGGTGGCCCGACATGAAAAAGGACATTGCTGAGTATGTTACTAAATGCTTGACTTGTTCTAAAGTCAAAGCCGAGCACCAAAGACCTTCGGGATTGCTTGTTCAACCTGAAATTCCCATGTGGAAGTGGGAAAACATTTCTATGGACTTCATCACTAAACTCCCAAGAACTTCTAGTGGTCATGATAGTATATGGGTGATCATTGACCGTTTGACTAAATCGGCTCACTTCTTACCGATTCGCGAGAACTTTCCCGTGCGAAAGTTAACTCGTATCTATGTTGATGAGATCGTAAGCCAACATGGCGTACCTCTTAGCATTATATCTGATCGCGATGCTCGTTTCACTGCTCGTTTTGGGAATCTCTACACGAATCGTTCGGTACTCGATTGGATCTTAGCATGGCTTAGCATCCTCAAACGGATGGTCAAACCGAGCGAACAATTCAAACTCTCGAAGACATGATTAGAACTTGTGCCATCGACTTTGGCGGCAACTGGGATAATCACCTACCGCTTGTCGAGTTCTCGTATAACAACAGTTATCATGCGAGTATCGGCATAGCGCCTTTCGAAGCTCTCTATGGTCGTAAATGTCGATCGCCCATTGCTTGGAACGAGATTGGTGAGACTCAAATCATTGGTCCCGAACTGATTCAAGAACGACCGACAAGATACATCTAATTCGCAACAACTTGTTGGATGCTCAAAGCCGACAAAAGAGTTATGCCGATAAACGTCGTAAACCTTTGGAATTCCAAGTCGGTGATATGGTACTTCTTAAGGTTTCACCTTGTAAAGGAGTTATACGATTTGGTAAAAAGGGAAAGCTTGCTCCTCTCTACGTGGGTCCTTTTAAAGTTCTTGAAAGAATTGGGAAGGTAGCCTACAAGGTTGATCTACCTCAAGAGCTTAGCAACATTCACCCAACCTTCCATGTGTCAAACTTGAAGAAATGTCTCACCAATGATAATGTACACGTACCTCTTGATGATGTTTGCATTGATAAGTCTATGAACATTATCGAAAAACCAGTAGAAATCATGGATCATCATGTCAAACAACTCAAGCGAAGCCGAATTCCGATTGTTAAAGTTCGTTGGGAATCAAAACATGGTCACGAGATCACTTGAGAACGTGAAGACCAAATGAAGTTGAAATACCCACATTTGTTTGCTATAGTTTCTTCTTAATTTTGGGACGAAATTCCTAAAAGTAGGGGAGACTGTAACATTTCGATTATTTATGTAATCCCAAGATTATCAATGAGAAATTTTATTTAATTATTTATCTATCTAATGTTGTTGTTTTAATAACAATAATAAAGCTTAAAAAGTTACAAAGTAAGTGTATATATACATAATATAAAAGCTATTAAATAATAATAATCGTAACAAATTTCAAGTTTAAGTGAAGTTTTATAAATATACATATAACAACAACAATAATATTAATACTATTAATAATAATAATAATCATAATATTATTATCGTTTATTATTATTATTATTATTATTATTATTATTATTATTATTATTATTATTATTATTATTAAGTAAATTAGACAAACATGGTGATTTTTTTTATAAAGTTAATAACATTTTGGTAAAAGGTTGGAGGGACTTATTGTGATAATGTTTAAAAACTGATTTTTAGAAGAAAATGAGAGGGACCTTTATTGTAATTATCTCATTCTTCCTTCTCATTCTTCCCCATACCAGTCCCCCATACACACTGTGATCCAAACCCTTCAACCCAAGCTCGTTTTTATGCAGAAAGATCGTAAAAGATTGAAGCTTTATCAACAACCAAACATAATGGATCGATAACAACTATCAATTCATCGTTTAAAATTCAAATTTATACGAAAACCGTTCCTAAATAACCATTTTGACTGAGTATACTAAAATCTATATAAACGAACACCAAAATCAAATTAAACGCAACCCTATGTGCTATCCACACCTGCGAAACCATCTGTGCATCCCAAACAAGCTCACAAACCCTCTAAGTGGCGAAATCAAGCCTAAAACGATCGGTGTTCGTCGTTGGTGAGCCTCCAATCGAATTCCACTTATTCGTATTCAAAGGTTAGTGTATTATACATCCCTAGACTCGTTTTTAGATCCCAAACGAAAGCCCTAACATTGTTGCAACGATCAGGTTAGGATTCATTTGAATTTTAAGGAAAAGAAAACTAGGGTTTATATGAGTTAAACTGATTGGGGTTGAAATCAGAGGGAGAGGTTAAAATTATTCAAATCGCGTATCTTTCGCGAGCAAGCCTCCTAGACCAACTGGTTAAGTCTTGATGGTCCCAAACTAGTGGTTGAGGGTTCGAACCCGGCTTGGGCCGGTTTTTAGGCTAGTTTTCTTTATATTTTTATAACTTTTTACTTATTAACTATTTTTAAATTTTGATTTCATTAAACCAAATTTTATATAAAAAACTAAAACTGTTATTTTAAAACAGAAAAAAAATAATATTAATAAATACATAAAAAAACTAAAATAGATAAATAAATAAATAAACAAATATCATAAATAACAAAGAAAAAATGTATTATTATTACCATTATTATTTTTATCTTAATATTACTATGAAGTATTATATTATTATTAATTATTATTACCATCTTGTTATTGCTATGATTATTTTAGTTAATATTATTATTATTAATTATTATTAACATTATCAAAGGTAGTAATATTAAAAATTATCATTATTACTATTACTAATATTAATAATAGTATTATTGTTATTATGACCATTATTATTATTTTTATTATTACTATTATTATTATAGTTATTTTATTACAATTACTATTGGTATTATTAATAAAAATATCATCATTATTATTAGTATTAATAATATTATTAATATTTGTACTATCATTATTTTCATTATTTTTATCACTATTATCATTATTAATATTGTTATTATTAATATTAATAATAATATTATTATTATTGTTAGTATTAATAATAGTCATATTATTAGGATTTTTTTACCATTAATAATTATTTTAAACTTAAAAACTACTCAATGTGTAACACCTTAAACAATTTTTATGAACCCATACTCATAAATTTGATTGTAACATATAGAATACAAATCCATTATGAAAATGTTATGCAAAGTCATAGTTACCTTAGTTATGTGCAATTGAATTTTAGGTTAAGCTAGATCGTGTTGGATACTATTTGGACTACATATTTATCATTTATTAGCAACGACTAGCTCATCACACAATGTGAGTCTTCATAGCCCCTTTTTATGCTTTTATTCTTTTTTGGGGTGAAACATGTAAACTCATTTTAAACTCCTATCATGTGAGTCTAGTTTGATAACATATTACATATTGGATTTTAGTTAACAATGAGCATTGATCACCCTTAGTCACTATGATAGATCTATTAGACCAGCCATCCCACTGTTAGTTGAGTTGACTTCGGTCCTCCGTAGTGATAGTTTCTAATTATAGCATTGCTATGCTAACTTGGTCAAACATTAGATGATAACATTAGTTGATCTGCTTTAGTTAATGATTCAATTATGTTATGTTCATTATACTTTCACATGTGTTATACAACATTTGTTATGCAATTTATTCAACTATTTTAATGTGTGTGCTTAAACGTGTGAAGCTCACCAACTTTATAGTTGACATTTTATTTAAACATGTTTCAGGTGGAAATGCTACATAAGGATTTGCTAGAAGTTGGATTTAGTTTTGTTTTAGTCGCTATTTAACTATGTTTGGTTCTGAATTTAAGATGTCATGTTTCTTTTATTAGTATAATGGATGATTGAAGTTAATATTAAGTTTGAATTTATTTTAATACAAATGGGTTAGATTATTTACATTGTGAACCTTGTGCTTTTGAACAATCTACACTTCATGTACGCTCCGATGATCTGCCATTGGATGGGGTGTTAGGCGGTACTCCGTACGCGGGTCCTAATGGCTAAAGGAAAACCCGACCCAAGCACTCACCCAAAGGCACGACGGTGGAAGGCCAGTAAAACCGGGTGGGTCAAGAATCGGACCCAGGACATGGGTATTATATCACTTGCTCCATACCTCTATACTTCCATCTTACCATTAGGACAAGACATCATTGGTAAACTAATGTATGTACTTAGGTAAACTAATGTATATAATCGGGTGATTGGGTCAGTTATAGCCCACTTAAAAAAAGTAATAAGAAGTAATTTATATATTGAGTGATTGAATTTGAAGTTCAGAATTTATGTTTGGATCTCTCCCCTAAAAAATAGCGCAATAACTTGCTAATATACATTGTTGCTCTCCATATTACAACCATAAATTATAGATTTGGTGATTATAGTATAATTTCAAAAGTATAAGCATAGCGACAAACTTAGTTGATTTGTATATAATTAATATATTTAGGTTATATAAAACAATTTTTCAAAAGAAAATTTACATCTTCACCTTCTTTTAATCTTGAATTTATTTATTAAAATAATATTCTTTTAAATCATGCCGAAAGAAAACCAATTTTATTATATTAACCTAATCAATGAGATGATAATTTGGTGTGGTTTATTATATGTATATGTGCTTTAATTTAGTTTAATCATTTTTTTGAGTGATCCGACCCGACCCTATTCGAATCTGCCAAGAAAATAAAATATTTATGGACAAATAATTATCCAAAAAAAATTTCCGACCCCCATAAAAAAGATTTATACGTCCGCCATTGCATGTATTCATGTTTGGATATCATTTCATCTTTACTAAAGTTGATGGAGACAATGAAATGTCAAAAACCCTACACGTACCAATGAAGCATTGTCTCAATGATACCCCATGATTCTTTCAAATGGGATGTCTTGGGTTCAAAACCCTCCCGCAGCAAAATAGGGGTCTGAGGGGGGTCAGGGGGTTTTTCTAGTGGGGTTTCATCCTAGGGTGTTTGCGGTGGCTCATGGGAGATCCAGATAACTGGACCTTGGTGACATGGCTTGGAAACAGTGGGCTCACACGATTGAGACCTTCGCCGTTAAAAAAAATCCGTACACGTGATGGATGATTCGTATAAATTACTAGGATTAAGACCAACATGTGTAATTTTCTATATTAAAAGGAATAAAAATGCAAGTTTTTATATAAATAAATATATTTCAATATTTAATTCAGGAAAATATGAGGAAAGGAGTTCCATAATTGAAAAATAGCACTTGGGCCGGGCTTCCACGAACATAACTACATATGATTATGAATATTTAAAAGAAAGATGAATTATTGATTTATTGGTGAAGCGGAGTCAATGGATCCCTTTAAAGTTTAAACTATAAAGCCCAATTTATGATCCAAATCTTTGGGAAGAATAACAGTTTTACAATGATAATCAGAATTTTTCATTCTGTTGTCACTGTGAATTTCGGTAGCATGATCGTCAAATATTTACATTTGATTTTGCTCACGATGATAATAATGAACAAAATGAGAAACATACAAGTGAAATTCAGTAGATTTTCAGGTGTACATTGTATATTTGAAGATTATGCTATTGATATTATACTAATCTCAGTATTTTCACTTGATTTCTCTCAATGATGAGAAAAAAAAAGTGAAACATAGAAGTGAAATTATGTAGAAAACAAGTGCAAATCGAGTGAAAATATTTAATGATTATGATACTATGATTATCCTAACAATAAAAGTAAAACATGAGATTATCATTTTTCAAATGATGTTATGAATTATTATCGGTCAATAAGTTAAATTTTGATTATTAAAACCTAAATCAAAACACATATATTAGAAGAGAAGACAATCCCCGTGGAATTCCTATCTATTTCCGATGGATAACAATCCATCTTTCTCGCTTTTGCTCTTTCTCCCAATCAGTCACGAGGGCTCCGGGCATGAGAACGCAAGTGCCGGAATCAAACAAAAGGTCCAAACATCCGAGATTGAAAGAGAAAATGCTCCGCGGGGAAGTCGTTTCCATCTAGGATAGCACATTCGTGCCGGTTAGACGTTGGCCATGAAATCCATCACTATACGGAGCAAATCATGTGCATTCACACCTCGGTCAAAGAGAATTGTGCGTAATTCAATTCCCAAAATTATTGTATATGTGTATTTATATATGCGTGCGCCTATTTTTTAGGTATTTTTCCTAATAATAATTCATATGTAAGAATGTATTAAAATTTTCTAATAAATAGTGGTTTGGGCCTGCAAACCTACTAATGCTTAATAAGTAAAAAAACGGGCTAATGCTCGTTTGTTAAGCGGTTAGTTTTAGGCTCCAATTTATGCTCTGATTGTTAAATTGATTTTAATTTTTAACAAACTAATTACAAGAAACTCATGAGGGTTTACTCATTTACACCTTTAAAGAGTCTTGAATTATTATCTGTGAGAAAATTATGCATAAAACAACCCTATTAAAGTTTGTAAACCACAAAATCTATGATCCCAAACATTGGCTTGAAAATATTAATTTTCTGTAATAGTAATAATTTAGACCATTCCAAACAAATTTAACACCTCTCATAAAAAGGAGTTGTCATTTGATTATTACGTGTACTAATTTAAAAGTCGTGTATTACTTGGTTATAAAAATACATAATTTAAAGTTTATACTAAAATTATTTTTAGAAAAAAGTTACATGTTACATTAAATAAAGGTTTGTTAAGTACAAAGATAAATACATATCAATATATAAATAGTACAAGAGAGAAAGAGAGGGAGATAAGAGAGGATAGATACAGGGGCGGCCCTGAGATTTGGCGTGCCCAGGACGAACTGGAAAAAAAATACCCTCTAAAGAATTCAAATATTAAAGTGGAGGTGCTCAAAAAACCAAAAACCCGTTTGATACCGAAAACCGAAACGTATTCGTAACTGAAAAATCGAACCGAATCTGAGTTCGGTTTTCATTTTGGTTCTAATTGTATCAAAATTCCGAATTCGGTTTTCGGTTCGGTACCTAACCATATCCGAATTTCGGTTTTTGATTCCAATTTTTTTATAAATTTGGTTTGTTTGGTTAACCGATTAAACCGAATTCAAATTTAAATTTATTATCTTATTAATAATATATAAGATTGAATTCGGTTTACTCGGCTGAATTCGGTTTATTCAGATCGGTTTATTCGGTTTTTAATTGGTTTATTTGGTTTTAATCGGTTTATTCAATTGAATTCGGTTTATTTGGATCGGTTTATTTGATTTTTAAGCGGTTTATTTGGCTTTCAATCTGTTTATTTGGTTTTAACCGAAATTAGAACCAAATCACTTCTCGAATTCGGTTCGGTTTTTTGATAGGGTAAAAAATTGAAAACCGATTAAACCAGATCGAATAAACCGTTAACCGAACCAATTGACATATTTAGTTTAAAGTGCATTAAAATAACTTAATATACTTTAAGAAAAATCATTTTTTGCACCATTAAATAATGTTTATAAATGTTTCTTTTTAGTTTGATTCGCCTTATTAATTCTCATTTGAATGAATCTGTATATATACGTATATATAAAAATTTTTGTACCTCCCTAAAAAATGGGCCCGGGACAGGGGTCGGGTTTGCCCCTCCCCCGGGCCGCCCTTGGATAGATATACATGTATTATGTGGCATCTTTGTGTCTTAAATTATTCAGGAAACACAACATTGAGTAGAAACACAAAAGACACAATGAGCTGTACAAAAGACATAATAAACTAAAAAACAAAAGTTTTTCTATATCAACATCAACTAATTTTGAAGATAAAAAATGATCGTTTTTATTATTTTTTTTCAAAAAATAATATCATATGTAAAATTATGAATGTTTAAAGAATGTGGGATAACATGATAAAAAATCAACAAAAATAGTAATTATTAAAATACCATCTAACTAATAGATTTAATTATAGTCATTGATTAATGATCTAATGACTTAAAATTCTTCTTAGGCTTTTTAGGTTAAGATGTTTATTTAATTTAACTTTACCTATATATAGTTTACACATCTGAGTATCACATATCAAGTTAGTAAAAGATACAATGCTATATAAGAGTTATTTCAATAGAACAAGAGTAAACTGAATGAACATTTGCAAATGTACTCTTTTCGCATTTTTTTTTCTTAAATCATTTTTATCCGTTTTAATTTACAATCTTTTCAGTGTTTAGTTTATCTTGACAGTAAAAAATTTAATCAATTTCACATTTTTCACAAGAAAAGCATTTTCACATTTGCTCATTATTTTACACTTTATAAGATTTTAAAACAGATGAAAAGAATACAAAATATAGAGATGAAGATTTACCTTAATTTCCTGCATATATTTTTTTTCTTATAGCTTTCATAAATCATAAAGTTCTTTAACAATAATACCCTTTATGCAATCTATTTTTGATAGGGCTCGATGTAGCTGTAATTCACTATATGCATAACTCCCAACTAGCTCCGAAAGGCAAGAAACCAAGTATAGCTTAAAAAATTAAAAATAAAATTAAATATATAATTTTCTTAACAGCAAATCTATCATAATCATACTTTTATTAAACTAACTTAAATAAAGCACTTGCTTGTATTTGAACTCAAGACTTCTCTATTAAAAAAAAATGTCCTGTCAAATGAATTAGTTTCATATTTGTAAACAAACAAATAAATAAATAAAAAATCGTTGTACAATAGGGCTAGCATAATGGGTCAGACATGACACGTTAAGACACGGAACACGAAATGGGTAGACATGAAAAATTATCGTGTCTGTTTTTCTAAACAAGAACACGACCCTTTAAAACACGTAAACAAAAAATGATCCATTAAGGAATAAGAAACTAGGGTTAGATAATTAGAATTTTTAGAACGTAATCGATTACCTACCAATTTTATTATATTATTTATTTTAAATTTAAATTATAAATAGGTGTTAACATGTTTTAACAGGTCTAATCGAGTCAACATATTTTAGATACGAGACATTTTAAGAATAAATACAAAAAATGTTAACACATTTGACGTGTTTGTGTCTGAAATTGCTGTACCAAGTACACAATGATCAGTTATTTATAACCAAATCAATGCAATGAGAAATTTTACAATCAAGCCCATTAACCATGGGCCGGGTGCCGAGCTATAATTAGGGTTCTATTTAACCCATCCGTTCAATGGTCACCGACGATCCCCAGATGGCCAGATTCAGATTTATGCTAATTTAAGGTAATCATCGTCCATCTTCATTCGATTTCAAGTTTCTGATTTCCGTTTAATCAATCGGTAATTTTCTTCCCAAAGTTTTCGATGTAAAAGAGGCAATGAAGATAGAAAACATTTCTCGATTCTGATTGTAAAATGCTTGGAATTTGATCTTGGGTGAGTTAAAATCATCCAGATTTTTTGCCAATTGTAATTTGATGACCGAATTTGTGCGTGTCTGAGCCTCTTGATTTCTATGTTTGTGTATAATTTGAAAAGATAAATTCCTCATTCTGAATGCTGATTTTGATCAACTGTTTATATCAATTATTTTTTGGCAAATCAAGTTCTAAATTTTGTGTCTTTCATTTACCATTTCTCAGTATGAACACACATGTTGTTGCCTCATTTGGGTCATACTGATGGTTTTCAAATTAGAATTTTTAGCCACAATCACCATTTCCGATCACTATACTCTTGTTCAGGGCGGTAAGTGCCCTGGACGAGACGAGAGAAAAAAAGACCCTTACGATTATAAACTTGTGATTTTTCAGTGTTATATCTTTAAATATAAGTAAATTATATTAAGGAGAATTTTTAAAATTTTTGTGCCCTTGAAAAATGTAAGCTCTGGACGGAAGTCGCGTTTGCCCCTCCTCAGGGCCTCCCAAGTCTTGTTTATGGTAATTTTTATGAACATTCAACTTGGTTATTCAAATTTTACTAGTTGTTTGCATCTACAAAGCTGTTTAACCTGTGGTTTCATTACACCCGATTATTTATTTTTGAAATTCACATTTATACAATTATACATATAAGAAACATTTATATATTTCTCATTCCTAACTTGCAAAATTTAATATTTCTTTAAATCATGCTGTATGATGATTTTACATTATGTGTTGAAAAATTGTATATTAGATAAATACTTATTTTTATAAGTTAGGAGGATAAAAGTGTGATCTCAAATCAGCTTAAATAAAGAATTGTTTTCCTACAAAATTAAGGATAGGGTTGGAGATAAGGATAATGAGTTGTAAATGCTTTAACAAAAAGATTGTGAATGCTTTTAGATCAGAGTTGTGATCAAAGTCAGCTTGTTAGTCCTAAAAGGTCAATATATTATGCTTGGGTGTGTATGTTTGCAGATCAAAAGAAGGTTGAATGACATGAAAGAGTAAAGGTTGAATGCTTGAGAATTATGGTTTTTGAGTTGATGTTTTGGTGTTGCGATTGATATATGTTTAACAGTTATAAAAATCAGACCTAGGCGGCAATTGATCGCTAATCGCCAAGTAATCGATTCGGACAAAGTCGTAAAAATCCTAGGCGGTGAAATTGGTTGGATTCTTAAGAAAATTCCTGTGACTTTTGGAATTCTGGCTAAAAGACTTTTGGAATTTCGGCGAAAAACCAAGCAATCTTTGGCATTCCGGCGAAAATCCGATAACCTTTGAAATTATGGTGATATTTGCTTTAAAACATGAAATTCTGGTGAGTTATTTCTATATAAAATTGAATATTTTAATAAATAAAAACGATATAGAAAATTTGGTTATGTATGTATATAATTTTGTAAAATTACTTGTAAAAATACCAATCCAATTAATCCCTAATAAATACCCCATCACTCGACTAGTCGAAAGTGATTTATGCAACACTGATGTTTATATGAATCATGCCTTGTTACACATGTAAATAATTTAATGAGTTAGTTTGTATTTAAGATTTGGTTGAAACCATATAATTAAAGATGGTCAAAAACATTAGAGTCTAACGGTATTTTTATGGTAGGATAAAATTCACGAATGCGTGATTCGGGTTCTTTTGGATCTAAAGTATCAATGTTGCATGTATATACCAAAACTTGTTATCATGGAATGTGTGATTCGGGTTCTTTTGGATCTAAATCATATAATCTTGGAATAACATTATCTTCGAAGAGCATAATCATCTCAAGTTTTCTCATGTTAGCAACCAGGATTATGCCGGATCATCAATAAATCAAAATGAGTACCGGGATGCAAGACAACACTCTCACCAATATAGAACATATCGGTTCATGTAGAACAATATAGAAATTGTAAACATACAAAGATTTGTTGAACCAAAACATGTCTAAACCAAAAACTAGAACCCGTTTAAGATTTTGTGGCCTCTTTGAACCAACCTTCAAAAAAAACATTAATAATATTAATAATAATCTGTTAGAGGAAATATAAAGGGGTACACATAGGGATCTAATTTGGTGAGATACACAACCCTTCATTAGTTTTTGGTTGGGAGGTTGTTGATGCTATAGTTAGGTTGCTAGATTGAGAGAGAGTTCAATTAGCAACTATTCGTGCAAAACTATCACGCCTCGTTTGTTATTCACGTATATAATGTGATATATGTTTGGGCTCTTAAGAGGCAAAAGTAAAATTACACTAATTTTAACATTATTTTACTTATTTTGTGAAAATCTTGTTAAAAGCATTGTGATGATTAACTTCAAACGATAACTTTGAGTCGGGTGCTCATTCAGAGCAACTCTTATATCCCAAATAGGATAGAGGTAAAGTTTGTCTTCATCATTTCCTCATACCCTACTAAAGAGTAAGAATTTACTTGATAAATTTGTTTGTTTAATGCAAAACTATCATATCATACAAACGAGTCTTGTTAAGGTGGTGTTTGTTTTTTCAGAGGTAAAACGTCTGCAGACCACATTTGCAAACTTCTTTTGCAGAAGAGGTGGACCAAACCCCTACAAGAAGAGTGTTTGAGGGTGTTTGTTTTCCAAAAACCTCTTCAAACAAGAAAACCTCTTCCCAACCCACCGTCCCCCAACCCCACTGTCTTGCTCAACCCCACCGTCGACCATTGAAATCGAAGACCCCACCTACCGCCGCTCATCTCCGATCGTCCCCCTCCACCTACCGCCGCTCATCTCCGATCGAACAATCTAGGGTTCGTCGCCCCTCATCTCCGATCAAACGACCTAGGGTTCGTCGCATCACATCTCCGATCGAACGACCTAGGGTTCGTCGCATCACATCTCCGATCGAACGACCTTTCGTCGCCCCTGTTCTCCGATCGAACGACCTAGGGTTCGTCGCCCCTTTCCTCCGATCGAACGACCTAGGGTTCATCGCCCCTTTTGTCCGATCGAACGTCTGTGGAGGAGGCCGGCGGTGAGAGGGTCTGCGCCGGGATGGACGGAGGAAGACGGTGGAGATCAGTGGAGGCGGCGGCGGTGGAGATCGGTGGAGGGCGGCGGCGGTGGAGATCGAGTCTGGTGTTCGCCGATCGGGAAGAAGAGAAAGGGACGGGAAGAGGTTTGAAGAGTTAAAGAAGAGGTTGTCCATGTCTACGCCAAGAAGAGGTCGCGCAGACGTTTTTTAATGAAATGTTTGCGAAAAAACAAACGGTCTGTAGAGGTCCAACCTCTTCCCGCGTCTGCGCGACGCAGACATAAGAGGTCACGCATACCTTTTTGAAAAAAACAAACACCCCCTAACTTTTTATTTTAACTTTTCAAATTATCGTTCATAATATTTTAATTTCATTGTTTGGCTTGTGATTTACCTGTAGACCGTCCCAATCATAAAAGTTATAAAATTCGTAGTTGATTAGACGAGATCACCAAAATTTCATTTGATTTGGTGTCATTTTCCACTACATTTTTGTGTGTGTGTGTGTGTAGGGATGGTTTGGTATATAAGTCTACCTATAAACGACATTAAAGTAACATTTGTTTGGCCTTTTACTTTTGGTCTAAAAGATGAGGGGTAATAAAGCAAATAAAAATGAACCCATGTTTCCGTGGCCAAAATTGTGCTAACTGCAGACAGACATGAAAAGCATCTTCTTTTACATCGCGCAATTGGAATATTTGAAGAAAAATATCATGAAACTAAGTCATTTTTTCTAAATCATAAACCAAATCATTTACTAAGAATTCAAATTTTGAAATCGACTAACCAAATGTTCGAAAAAAAATCAACCGTAAAAACGAAAAACGGTTTGAATGATTTCACAATTTAAAACCAGAATACGAAAATTTTTGTTCATATGTTATATATAACTAGAGTTATTACAAGCCACGCGTTGCGGCGGTAAACCCATGTACTGTCACAACAATAACACATTTGTGAATATCAAAACACATATGATAAAACACGACACAATAACCAACACTCTATCATAAAATCATAAAGCATAATGTGCTGTAAAAGCGACCGTCACTCTATTTTGAAATCCAAAAGTGTACCCAACAATTGAAAACATAGGCAAAACAGTAAGGATAACAAGCTAAAATTAAAACATTAAAAAACACACAATAAAAATCATAATTTTACTGTGCAAACTTTGGTCTTAAAATAAAATATATAAAATTTTAGTGGTTAAAATAAAATAAACATAGTGTTTTTTGAGATATATATATATATATATATTATACTTAATAAATCAAAATAATTATGAGACATTTGTCACAAATCTAGAGTATCCCTACAATACTTTTCCCCCCTTCTTTTTTCTAATAAATACACAAATTTATTAAATACTAATTATATAATTATATATTTTTTATACATTTTTCAATTAAAAATGTTCTTAATATTAAAAAAATATATTACATAATAATAATAAATACCAATTATATTATATATACCTTTTATAATTAAAAAGGAATTCTTAATATAATAAATAATATTTTAATATCAAAAAACACACTTTTAAAAAATTAAAGTTTATAAAATATGAAAATTTTCTCAAAAATTTATAACTCATAATATCTTTTTATAATTTATAAGTCATTATCATTAACTATTTATTTTTTCTTTATCAATTTGTTTAATATTAAAATATAACATCCTATTATATTGTAAAATATCAATGACACTTTTTAAAAACAAATTTTTTAAAATGAAATGTTTAGAAACCAAACTTTGAAAATGAATTATTTAAAATACAATATTATTATTTTATTTTTTATGTAATACTGATCATATTTAAAAACAGAAAATCATTTACAATTTTTAAATTTATATTATTGAATACTTATTAATTTTCATTCAACCGTATAATACACAGGATGCAAACTGAGTGTGTCTGTGTGTGTGTATAAGAATATATGGGAAGACTTGGAACACATGAATTAGATGGACCGTGACAACATCATGACCACGCAAATTATGATGCTAATATTAATGTTTAAATCTAAACATGTGTGATCAAACTAAAAAAAATGTTGAAACTTCACTGTTTTTTTTATGATAAACAATATATTAAATTTAAAAACTAAACATGTGTGATCAAAATAAAAGATGTTGTAAGTTTACTATTCATTTTCATGACAAATAATATATATAATAATAATAATTAAATAGGCCACCGTCCGTAACAAGGGATGGACCTCCTTTCAAAAGTTCAACCGGACTAACCCTCTTGTGGCTATAGATTCACAAAAAAAACCCAGTTAACCGAACCGGTACCGGTTTTTAAAGCGGTTTTCAAAATTTGTAAATACTCATCAAACAAATCGCTGCAAGTGCCGTAGGCTAATTGGCGTATTACGGAAGTACATTTCTGAAGACCGGAAAACCCGATCTTACCTCTTCCGTCACACCTTTGTTGAAAAAATTAATAGTTTTGTTCCAAATCATCACACACTCGTGAAAAAAGATTCCGACTCATCCGAAAACGACGCCGAAATAAATGTTCGGGGTACTTCGGATTTTCTGAAAAATAATAATCAAAAAGACGTGTGTGCGCTCTAAGACGATCTTGATTAATTCGAGATTTTCTAGACAAAATGGGTCTCTCAACTTGTTGTCTGTCGAGAGTAAGTTGTGCGGCTTCTATTAAAAAATCTCGCCTTCGCTAAAATCATAATTTTCCTGTAAAAACTGCATTTTTTAACAAAACTAGTTTTTTTATTTGATGTTTTTTTTGTGATGTGAATGTGTGAATTGCGTTTGTGTGATGTTAATGTGTGAATTATAGTTGTATATATAGTATTTTTTTTATATAGGATTTTTTTTTGTTTAAGCAATAAACGGTCAAAAAGTTTCAAACGGTCGAAATACCCGTTGTTGTGGCCACGCCTAGCCTGTCCACGCCCCAGGGGGCGGTGTTCCATGCCCAAACATAGGGGTGAGCATAACATAACCATAACCGAAAAATAACCGATAACCGCACCGAACCATAACCGATTTAACCGAAACCGACTTTAACCGACGGTTATGGTTAAGCAAAGCCATTAACCGAACCATGCGGTTATGGTTATGGTTAAGGCTAGTCATTAACCGATTTTAACCGAACCGAACCGAATAATGTATATTTGTTTTTTAATATTTGTATGTTTTTAAAAAGTTATGGTGTAAGTCAAGTATAGAAGGTGAATCCTCATTTTTTACTATATCAAAATATTATGAATCATATATGAGACTAAATATATTAGAAAATAAATCAAAGTTCATGTGGTTTTTACTTTTTGTTCACATATGCTTAGGCACTACAAAATGTTACAAGCTTCTCTAAGATTTTCATCATTAATATATCTATAATTTATAAGCATATTTCAAGTTATTCTTAGTTTTTCAACAAGTCAATAATTAACCGAATTTAACCGAAACCGAACCGTAACTGGTGGTTAACCGATTAGTGGTTAACCGATCAAATGGTTATGGTTATGGTTAAGGATTTACAATTAACCGAAGTAGCGGTTTTGGTTATGAAAATGACCATAACCGCACCGAACCGAACCATGCACACCCCTACGGGCCAAACATCACTCATTCACGTCCCAACCACATGGCATACCGCGCGGTCTAATAATTAATTTTCAAGTGATGGGTGAATGTATGAAGAAACAAGAAAAAGTGGTGTCAAAAGAGAAGGTTTAAACCTCCAAGAAAGTGATGTAGTAGTTAGAGAGACAGCTCAAATGTCTCGTCAATGCTCACTTAGGCCAATTTTCCTTAGATAATATTGATCCGGTTGCTTGTGGCCGTGTTTTACCTGTTTCACCTGATTAGTTAGAAATTGGGGACCCTGGATTTACCACGTAAGTGGGTTCCCACGGCTAAAAAGAAAAGTTTAGGCTTCAGTATATTTATCTATGCATAATTGATCTGCTACAGTGATGCTTCAGATTTGAGGTTAACGTCTACGTTACCAAATACTTAAGGATATGAAGTTGAATGGTTGCAAAAAAAATCCAGAGTGATTGAGTAGTTTTTAATTAGGCATGCAGATTGAGAAAGAGATTCTTGAATGCAATAAAGTTTCAAATTTTTATTCAAACATTTGTAGTTTTAGATTTTTTTTGAACGACGAAGGTCTCAATTGTGTGAACCCACTGTTTCCAGGCTATGTCACCAAGGTCTAGTTACATGAACCTTACATGAGCCACCACAACCACCTCAGGAGGAAACCCCTAACCCTTCTCAGACCTTTTTTTTTGCTACGGGAGGGATTTGAACCCAAGATCTCTCATTTGAGAGAATCATGGGGTACCATTGAGACAGTGTCTCTTTGGTAGTTTTAGATGATGTTTAAAATACAATCGAATTTTTAATTGAAGTGATCATATTATATTACTAGCTTATTGACCCCGTGTATTACACGGGCTGAATCATAAAATTATATTAAACAATACGAATTAACAATTAAGAAATAAAAATTGTAAAATGATTTTTTGTGATAACCTTTTGTTTTTTAATTTGTAGAATGAAGTTAATTAAAAATACATATTAATTACAAAATGATGATAGATTTAAGAATCATAAAAATTTGAAATCATTCATAAAATATAATTATCATCATTATTCTTTCTTTTTTAATTAGAATTTAAAATTTGTGTATTGAGTTTCTTGATACTTTAATTTGAAAATTTTTTGAATTTCGAAATTATTGATCAAAAATGGGAAGTTGGATATGATTAGATTTTAATTAGCATTCAAAGAAAAAAAATAAATACCATTTTTTTTTAAATTAGGAAGTTTGACTTGATTACATTTATTAAATTTAATTTATTTTTAAAATATTATGAATTAATATAATAATGACAAGTGGCATCAATTGCAATTTGTCCACTCATTTAATGACATGTGGCATTTAGTTTAACCAGAAAACGAAAAGTAGCGGAGTGTTATTCTTTTATTATATAGTATAGATTTTTACATGTTTTATAGTTTTGTTTTTAATATTCTAAATAAATAATGACTTTAATTAATCAAAAGTAATGAGATAAACGTTTAGTGGGATTTAATTTGATGTGATTTTTTGGTGGGAAAATTACCAAAATAGCCACTTTGACCAAAAAGTTATCCAAAATGTCCATTTGACTTTACAAATGCCAAAATGTCCATAACCTTTACAGGCGTCGGCGCCTGTGTACACACGGGCGGGCGCCTGTGTAATATCCAATCAAAAAACGCCACGTTTTCTACACAGGCGCCCACGCCCCTTAAAAACCACGAACGCCCGTATAAAAAAAAAGTTGTCACGGGCGTCGGGCCCACACTGACACATCTGTCACGGGCGTCCGACCGTAAAGAAAAAAAAAAAAAAAATCCCGGGTCAAGTCACAGGCGCCCAGACCACCTACACAGGCGCCCGAACCGACCACACGGGCGCCCAAACCTAGTTACGGGCGTCCAAACTTTTTTTTTCGAAAAAAGTGCCACAGGCGCCCGCCTGTAACACACAGGCGCCCGCCTGTAACACACAGGCGCCCGCCTGTGTAGTACAGGCGTCCGCCCGTACAAGTTTTTTTTTTTTTTTTTTTTTTTTTTTGAATCTTTATTTTATAGGCGTCCGACCATAAAGACGGGTATATATATGCGTAAAGTGTCCCTACCTAAAACGCTCACTTTTTTTTTTGCAAACAAATTTGAAAATGGATAAACAATTTTTTTCTCAACCAACAGATAAACCTTCGAAATGGATATTATCAAAATGGAGAACATTAAAAAGCAACACTGAAGGATCTAGTGATCAGAATCACCAAAATGCGGAACCTGTAAATGAACCGGTAAAAAAACGAAAATGGGCTATTCCTGACGATGAGTCTGACAATTGGTCGAACGACGTTGTTGAGTTTTATCAGAATGGCGACTCAACATATTGTTACTCAGCAGTGTTTTTCAAAAATGAAAGATTGGACACGCAATTTTGGGGTACTTTGCTCGGATACAGTTCCAACGGAAATTTATTAGCAAATGTAAGAATATCATTTAAACTTTCTGTTTTTAATATTAAAATTGGTTTAACATAAGTATTTATTTTATATTATAAATATAACAGCATGTTGAAGGATGGGTTGGCAGACTAATTAAATGGAGGTCTAGAGAAGTTCAAAAGAATTCAAATTTAAATTTGCGTTGGAGCATATTACCGCCGTCTTTTGTTACCCTTTTGTTAGATTCGTGTAGCAAAAATGCTACACAGTTTGCAAATGGCAAACATTTACCCTTTCCTTCATTTTTTGAAGTAGATCATGTCTATTTGCCGTATTGTTTCAAACGTCAAGAGTGGTGTCTACTTAAAGTCGATTTGAACACTCAAGAACTAGTTTTATATGAGAACAAACGCCTGACTGGCGATGAATACAGATCAAATTTCCATCCGATAATGGTTAAGATTGCAGTTTATTTTACAGCCTTATTAGTAAACATTCGGTATTGGAAACTTACAAGACGTCCAGAAAGAACTGTATCATTTGGGATGAATGACGATTTCGTGAGGTCGTCGAACGAATTACACGGCAACGAAGCTGTTTACGTTTGCATGGTGATGGAACATTTGGTGACTGGAAAACCAATTAATTTAGAACTAGATTTTAAAAATTGTTGTATCTCTTACCGACGATTCATGGCTGATCAAACGTATTTTTGGCGTTGTTTACCGAGTGTTGATAATAAAAAATGAATGGTATATTGTCTGATTTCATGTTATTGTTGTTTAAAACTATTATTTATTATTTTATCCTATCTATATTATATAAAATAAAAAAAATGATATAAAAGGAGATCATATTACAAAAACTAACAACATACCATTTAGAAAACAAACAAAATTAGCTAAGTACTAAAATCTGAATCCGGTTCGTGTTCATCTTCCCATGGGTTGTGATAACCAGAAAACGAATCATCATACTCGTCTTGCCATGGATCACAAGGCACGTACTCATCCTCTGGTCTATTTTCATACAAAATCTGAAGGTAATCATCCTCAGTCTATGGAACAAACTCGTCTTCAGAAGGATAATAATCGTCTACCGAACTATTCAGATCCGGCAAAAAAGTTTCGAATGCCAGGTTCCAGAAATCATCTTCGGTTGTTTGAACCTGCTGCTCTTGTACGTTTACCTCTGTCAACTTATTTTCATTCTTTAACATCTTCAATATGGTAACCTTCATCTGGGCACGACGGCCTTATATATACAATTTATTTATATTTTTATCACTAAAGTAACCGCCCATGTAAAACAGGCGCCCGCCTAAATTAAACAGGCGCCCGCCCAATCTAAACAGGCGCCCGATTGTTTCAAATAGGCGTCCAAATGTACTATTTAGGCGGCCGAATTATAATAAAAAATAAAAAAAAAGTTGAAGGCGTCCGACTGTACTATAAAGTCGCCCGACTTTAATATACAGGCGCCCGATTAGTAATTAAAAAAAAAAAAAAAAAAAAAACCTAAATAGGCGTCCGCCTGTGTGTTACAGGCGTCCGCCTGTAACTCACAGGCGTCCGCCTGTGTGTTACAGGCGTCCGCCTGTAACTCACAGGCGTCCGCCTCTATGTTACAGGCGCCCGCCCATGTAGTTTTGCCGCTTCGTTTTCCCGCCGAATTCCAAACGCCTGGACGCCTACATAAGAAATTTTTGGGTTTGGGAAGGACCACACGACGATTAGGACCTCCAGAACACGTGTAGAAAACGACACTCGATTTTACTACTTTTGGGTTACGCTTTAAAGTGTACAATTTAAGAAAATGTTACAAGTAAGTTTTTTTATTATATTTCGAACGTATATTTAAACGATTAATTTAGTTTTCTTATTGTCTCATTGTTTCATAAATATTTTTCTGACTTAGGCTGACTGTAAAACGCGGATTTCATGGAAAAATGTTGAGATTGTGAAAAATGTTATTAGCAAGTCGCAGGAAAGAATTGATATTTGGAACGACCAATGTTTTGCCCCTTGGCTGAATGTAAAGAACACGCAGCCAGATGGGCAACTGATTCACGCGATGCTTCTTCATCAACTTCCTGTCAACTATGATACTGAATTTGATGGGATTGTTTACTCGGTTGGTGGACAGGGCAAACCTATGTTACGTTTCGGACCTCGCGAGTTTTGCATTATTACCGGATTTAAATTCGGTGATAATAGTACAAAAATATAACATACTCATTAAAAGTCATTTAAATCATAACAATAATCTTTTTGAGTTGTTGACCCAACTACAAAATCACGAAAATTCTCTACATCTACAAATGTTGTCTGTGTTTCGTTTATTTTTTGTTTTGACGATGAACCCATTTGTGATGCCAGAGGTGTTTTACACTGATGACGCATATGTCCCTTGCGATGACATCTTGAGCATATTGTCGGAACAGTTTCCTCACCACGAGAGGGAATTCGTTTATTTTCTCGAGGACGACCAGCTTGTCTTTTGTCCATGTGCGGTGTTTCTAATTTGTCATAATTTTCATCTATCTCCCATTCTGATTCATCTGGTACCGGCTGTATCGATTCTGCGTAAGTGGCAGCGTGTACCTCATTTGTAAACCAGTCCATTGCCCACTGATAACATTCTGTCTGCTTTAAGAATTTTGAAACACTAATCACATGACCACATGGTAAACCGGATAACTGCCATTTGCGACAAGTACATTTTTTATTGTAAAGATCGACAACGCATCGATGACGTCCGTCGTCTACATTGAACTGATACTCGTCTATGCCACGAACTGACCATGTCTTGCATTTCTGAATTCGTCTACATATTTTGTCTGTAGCCCATGCGGTCAGATAGTGTCTATTTTTCTCTACAAAAAGTTAAAATAATTTATCAATAAATATTATTAAACCAGGGAAAATAAATTAAAATTAACTTCAACGGTGTTTATTAGAACCTCCGAGTTGTCGTCGTTCAAAATACCATTTCTGAACCAATTCGACAAAAAAGTCGATTAACCGAGTGATTGGTAACTTTCGTGCGCTCCGGGACAACGCATTAATAGACTCGGCACTATTTGACGTCATGATATTAAATCGTTGCACCGGGCAATGTGATCGAGCCCATTTTGAAAAACCAGCTCGCGTGAGGATTTCTCGAATATTAGAACGGTTACTACAGAGTGCGTTAAAATTGATATCAAATTCCCCAACCGTATAAGCTTTACAAGTCGCCCACCACAAGTTTTCTTGTGCTTTACCCTTTAGACGTAGATTCATCATCAAATGTCGGCAACAAAGACCATGATAAGCCTGTGGATATACTGTTCTTATTGCTTGATCAATGGAAGCGGCTCGATCTGAAATAATTGCAAGATTTGAATGATCGTCAATGCCCTCCTTGAGTTTTGACAAAAACCACGTCCACGATTCCCCGGATTCTGTTTTCCCCACACCGAATGCAATAGGTAAAATTTGATTATTTCCATCCATACCAACAGCTAAAAACATGGTGCCTTTAAATGTACCCTTAAGATGTGCCCCGTCAATAATTATTATAGGACGCAAACAATGAACAAAACTGCGCACCTGTAAATAAGTATTAATAAATATATAATACAAGAATATAATATTTTTAATAATTCGTAACTTACCGCTGCACCAATAGCAACAAAAACCATTTCAAAACGGTTAAACTCGTCCCTCAAAATATGAGTTATTGTTCCTGGATTAGCTAATTGAAGATAATGACAATATGCAGGCAGTTTTGCAAATGATTCCTCAGTTGATCCAGCCAAAATTTGTTCGGCATAATGTTTCCCTCGCCATGCTTGATTGTATGATATGTTCACCTTAAATCTCTGATTTATATCTTTGACTATTTCTTTTCCACGGTACACACGTCCACAGTCAGTAAGTTGGTCCTTTATTATATGACCAAGAACTTTTTTGTTTGCGTTTCTAATGTTAGGATAAGTTTGCGTCCTTGAACATGTATGCTCATTGTTAAAATAAGTCACGTGAAATGCGCACGTGTCCTTATAACTAGAGGCTCTTAAAACCCAGTTACAATTTTCGAAATAACATACCACAACAAATCTTTTTTTTGATGATTTTTGAACTTTAAACTGAAAACATTCATTCAATGCCATGGTTGAAATTTCTAATTTTAAATCTTCTTTATCTTTAAAAACTTTATTTATTATTGCATGTGAAGATGAAGATGGTTTACAAAATTTTGAGTTAATAAGTTCTGCTTCTACTTCTGGTACGGATTCATCGTTAAAAACATTCTGATTTAAATCAAAACTGAATTGAGGTTTTTGATTAAAATCATTAAAACTGTCAAAACAATCACTAATATTTAAATCAGGAACTACAAATTTTTTTTTTGAGTTAGAACCATGTGATGAAATTTTTCTATCACGAACATGATCAGGTCTAACATCATTAACGACGTACATATAACATATTTCACTCTCATTTTTTTCCAGAATTTTAAAAAAAACAGAAACATCGTTATCATCACATATATCAACAGGATATATATATATGTTGAAAATTTATACGATATTCGACTTATATCTCGAATATCAAAACGAACAGAAATTAACTCAAGCAGTTCTTGATAAGTAATTTTATAATGAAGACATACAGCACGTCGCAAACAATCAATAGGAAGATAATCATATATTCCATTTTTAAGCTCCCAATTTCCGCCAATACAGAAAATAACCGTAAATTCCATTTCAAATTTGTTTGCAAAAAAAAAAGTGAGCGTTTTAGGTAGGGACACTTTACGCATATATATACCCGTCTTTATGGTCGGACGCCTATAAAATAAAGATTCAAAAAAAAAAAAAAAAAAAAAAAAAAAACTTGTACGGGCGGACGCCTGTACTACACAGGCGGGCGCCTGTGTGTTACAGGCGGGCGCCTGTGGCACTTTTTTCGAAAAAAAAAGTTTGGACGCCCGTAACTAGGTTTGGGCGCCCGTGTGGTCGGTTCGGGCGCCTGTGTAGGTGGTCTGGGCGCCTGTGACTTGACCCGGGATTTTTTTTTTTTTTTTTTTCTTTACGGTCGGACGCCCGTGACAGATGTGTCAGTGTGGGCCCGACGCCCGTGACAACTTTTTTTTTATACGGGCGTTCGTGGTTTTTAAGGGGCGTGGGCGCCTGTGTAGAAAACGTGGCGTTTTTTGATTGGATATTACACAGGCGCCCGCCCGTGTGTACACAGGCGCCGGCGCCTGTAAAGGTTATGGACATTTTGGCATTTGTAAAGTCAAATGGACATTTTGGATAACTTTTTGGTCAAAGTGGCTATTTTGGTAATTTTCCCTTTTTTGGTCAATATTATGTTTTAATATTATTCATATGAATATGTAATTTGGAATTAGATATTTTAAAGCAAAATTTGTGTCACGGAAGCTTTTTTTAAATTGTGCCAAATTAAAAACGTGTTATTATAAGCATAAAGGTGTGCACGAGGAGAAAAAAAAATTACAACTAAAAGTTTTTACAATAGTACTTCTAAGTTCTAATGACTATTTATTTATTTATATATATATATATATATATATATATATATATATATATATTTTGTAAGCTACTCATTCTTACAAGAATCTTTGATGACACTTCTTATATTTATTGTGTCATCTTTTATATGCCATTTAGTGGCGTCGGTCTAAATTAGCAATTAATGGTCTTTTAAATCTAACTTATTAGATTATTTTAGATGATTGTTTGTTTCATCACAATTCGTGACACCATTGTGGATGACTCTATCGAGTCATGGACCCGATTGTTGCAACGTGATTGACTGGTCAATGAGTTCCATGGATCAGAAGATTTAGGTTTATTCCATGACCTGTAAAAAGATAACACAATTGTGAAGAATTATTTCATTGAAAATTAGCTCTACCCATTATAATATTATATATAGGAAATATCTTCTAATCTTGGATATTGTATTTATATATAGCAACTATTTAAAGATATAGTTGGTTGTCGTTATAGCAATAGATTTTTTTTAATATTGAATGTACATGAATTACATAGCATCAATTTAATTAAAGAGATTTAATCTTGTCAAACTAATACCCAACATCAATTATTGTTATAAAAAATTTGTAATTACAAATATTTAATTTGTAATTACTAAAGGAGACATTGGAACAAACTATATTTGTAATAAATTTGAGAAAGTTAACATCTTTTTTAATTTGTATGAAAATAAACTTAAAATCAAGAAACTAGAGTAAGCTTTTGTGCACAACAACTCAGCCACTGTACAGAGATTTTTAATAACGATCATCAATTAAAATCAAGTATTGAACGAGATAAAGTCTAGATTATCATTAAACCACTAATATACACTTTAACAATTTACTAGATTATTGGATACATTTATAATATATATTATTTATTCAAACAAATCACATATATAGTAAAAAAATTAAAAATGAGGGTCAAATATTTTGAAGGCCCAATGCAATCAATTATTATATAATAGGGCCGCTCTTGTTCCTAAAGGCTGTCTTGTTTATGAATCAAAACCGTTAGAAACATGTTAGTAGGTGTGTTGTAAGTCCCTTTTGTATTCAAATGTTTGTTCGTATATTTTCAAATGTTCATTTGAATGCACTATGAGTCAAACTTTTCATGGGTGAGAATAGTGAGACGTGAGAAGGGTTTGACCACCCTCCATTACACTCTCATCACTCACAATTTCACTACACATAGGGGCGTGACCACCCTATGGTGACAAATCCATGATCACCTTTATGGCATGAAGGAGGAAGAAAGGGGAAAAATGAGGAGTGGTGATGTTGGTTGATTATGTGGCACCTACTTGACGCATGCGTGAAGTGATGGGTATGTAATCACTACAAATTTTTTTGAACGGCGAAGGTCTCAATCGTGCGAGCCCACTGTTTCCAGGCCATGTTACCAAGGTCTAGTTACCTAGACCTTCCATGAACCCTCACAACCACTCAAGGAGGAAACCTCACAGGAAAACCCTCTGACCTCCTACAGACCCCTTTTTCGCTGCAGTATCGCTGAGGCACTGCCTTGTTGGTATGTAATCGCTACAAATAGCCTCGGAGAAAAATAACTAGGGGCTTTTCTAAAATGAGCTTTTTTTTTAAGAAAAAAAGAGAGATTTAGTTACAAGGGAACTCTACCAACCTGCAACATGAGACATATTGGTTATTGAATTCAATGCTTGAATTGTTTATTTCTTTCTTTCCCTTTGTTTTTGGCCCTATAGCTAGAGGTAGGGTCCTATGGCTTTGGGTACTTTACCACCCCTTGCCCATCTGTCCTATTGCAATTAAAATCTACCATCTAACGGTCTAGATTCGGCCACAAGATTCTACCTTGTTTCATCTTTAGAATTAATTTAAAAGCTAATGTATAAAAATTATATTTTGCTGGAGTTTCTCTGTCTGTCCTAAAGATAGGGCCTCTCTCTCTCTCATACTATTATAAACTTCACCACATTACTAATTAAAGAAAAACACATTTAACAAAGTAATGTTCTCTCATCTCTTGTGATATTTCACACATAGCCCTTAAGGCATGTGAGTGATGTCATATTCACTTTAAGATTCTCTCTGTCCATGTCCTGCCATCAAAGTTGCAGAATTAGCTTATCAGAGACTTGAATTAGAACCCACTTTAATGGTGAGGTGAAGTCTCTTTCTTTATCTCTCTCTCTCTCTCTATATATATATATGTATATATGTATATATGTATATACATGTATATATATGTATCTCTTTGTGTGTGTTGTGAGAGAGAGAAGGAGGTTCTTTTATCCAATCTTTGTAATCTATCATGTTCTATTAGATTTTTTTTGGATCTTTGTGTTCCCAAAGTCCCACCTGAATTTACACTTACTTGCACTCACCAACTGGATTATCTCCAATGGGTCCTTTATTTACTTTCCTAACACATAAACAGCAACACTACCAACATTTTTTTAACTTTAACATGTGCAAATATTAATAAAGTTTTCCCTTTCTTAAAATCAATGCCTCCATTTTTGGCATGCATTCTGAACTGGAAAAGCCATATTCTTTAATTCCAAGATTAAACAAACAAACCTTATGGAGATAGCCTTAGTGGTAATAGTATTGAGTCCTCAATTTTGAGGTCATAGGTTTTAGTCATGGGGTGACAATTTCTCCACAAGGCCACCTACCCGGGTGCTTGCGCCCGCGGTTTACTTGTTCCCCCGGTTAGTCGGGTATTGAGGGGCCCAAAGTTTACCACGTAAGTGGGTTCCCTGGGCATCAAAAAAAGAAAAAAAAGATTAAACAAACAATTCTCCAAGATAACAAAAACTCTTTCTACAAGGAATGATCATTGGAAAATTTAAATCTTTATGTTATTTTTCTTGTGTTATGTGTTATGCTTTAAGATAATTTAATGTTGTTTTTTTTTCTTTACTTGTGATTAGTGTAAACATCATTAGTGCTCCATGTACCCAAATTGACATCGAAAGCCAGATGCACTGTTTTTAAATTCTTGTACTTTTGATACAGAAGTTAGGAGACACAAAATTGAAGTATGGTAGATGAGTATGTTCAAGTCTCCAAAGTCTTTTTAAACTTCCAAAAAGATTTCATCAATGCCTAAACAATGTCAAATAAATGCTCATTATTTACTTTTTAATATACGTCTCATTTGCGATACACATATATAATGCATATACGTGTGGGTCCTTAAAGGACAAAAGTAAAATTGCCTTAATTTTAACGTTATTTTAATTATTTGAAAATAACGTTAAAAGAATTTGAGATGATTAACTTCAAACGAAACTTTGAGCCGAAGACTCATTTGGAGCGGGCTCTCTATCTCAACTAGGATATGGGTAAGGTTTGTTTTCATATTTTCCCCAGACCCTGCTGAAGAGTGGAAATATACAAGGTAAGTTTGTTTTTGTTTATTTTTATTATATTCATATTTAAAGCTAGTTTAAGGTACGTGGTTGATGTAATAATAAGAGATTAAAGACTTTATAAACTATAATTAGAAAGGGTGTGATAATTGAGGGTGAGATGAGAGTAGAGGTCCAGTTATGGAGGCAAAATGGCCCTCCTATGGTAAAAAAGAGCCAAAGAGGGATTCAATAATTGAAAAAGGGTGTAATGTGATTACTTATTTAAAGCAGACAAAGAATGAAAAAAGAAAAAAAAAAAAAAAAGTTCCCATTCTCTCTAATTGCATGTCATTCATAAGGTTGTTGAAAACTGAAACAAATTATTGAAGAAAACTAACATAATGATCTTGATTTTATATGGACATGTTTCATAACTTCAGTTGTAGCAAAGAAACATACTCTATTTAGTGTGGATCTTCACCATTTTTGGAAACTTTTTTTGAAAACAAAATAGTTTGTTTTGTAGTTGGGTGGATTTACTCTCATCATTACTACAATCAAAACAAGGAATTTAGGGTTGTGTGTGGTGAGGGGTGGGAGGTAAGGGGTGGGGTTGGGTGTGTGGACTGCTTTCCCATCATCCTTAGCAGTATATAAATTCCTTTTCTTTTTTTTTTTTTCTTTTTTTCATCATAATGCTGACAAATTTTTCCTGCTGGAAAATATGTCTCCATGAACAGGGAGGGGACCTTAAGAAGGGCCGAAGGTCCCGGCCTCTCCTGTTTTTTGGGTTAGAATGATTGGTTTAGTAGTATTTCGTCGAAAAATCCTTCGATCTCTTTCATTTTCTTCCTAAAAATCCTCCGGCCTCCTCTATTTTTCTTTCTAAAAGTCATTTGGCCCCCTCCAAGCTCTTTGTCAAGCTCCGTCAATGTCCATAAAAAACTTTGTGATCTTGCTATCCTAATAAAAGATTAACACATAAGTGTCAGTGTGAATTCAATGTTGATGTTATTCTTACCAAGGGAAAATGCTGGGGTTTGTTTCAAATTATCTTCCGGCCAGCGACGAAGCTTGAACGTTTTGAAAGGAGTGAGAATTTACAGAAATCACAATACATGTTAATTTTTTAAAGTGATAGGACGAAACCAATACTTAAATAAAAAAAATAACCTTTCAATCAAAAATTTTCCATTACAGATGGAATAAATAGGGGAACCCCTGCCCCTATTGAGCTTCGTCCGTGCTTCCGGCCGGAAAGAAGATGAAACTAGAAACATATGATTATTTAAGTTTGCACATTTTGAAAAAAAAAAAAAAAAGAAACATTAAGTTTATGAACCAAACGACCGTTATAAGTGTTTTCAAACTGTTTAATTAATTTTTAACAACTGTGTGAACTAGTTTGCCAGTATTATGATAACCGTACACCCATATTTATGTAAAAAAGCATTCTTGATAAATTAAGGAATATATAAGAAAGTAAAATGCTTAAAATACGTAGAGGATCATGGGACTGTGACACGGTATTGATATGTCAGTCAAAACACACATCGTCGTTTAACCAAAGTCCAAAAGGATGGAGCAATTGCTTTAACCTGGCAAGACTGAAACGACATCGTTTGGTTCATTGTCAAGGCACTTCTCATCAGACCAGCTAGTGAACCTATTGCAACATACAATCTATATATAGCTTGTTAGCTGCAGAAAAAGATACCCTATTATGCAGCTAATGCATAAGCAGCCAGAAGTATTAATCCAGCAGTGTGGTGTAGTGTATGTGTATGTGTCTGTACAGACCCATATGGATATTGACAATAATAGAACCTCCAAAAGGACCAAAACCCAAAAAGGTCAAAGCTATGCATATTGTGGTCTACTGTTTTGACCCTAACAACTGGACTCTTTTGTCTTTATGCCTCATGTGAAGAGATCTATCTATCTTAGCTTCTCCTTCACAGCAGTGTGGTTAATTAACATCAAACTAACAGGACTCTTTTCATAAATTTCATTGCCATGTTTTGAATGTCACCACAAGAAAACTAACCTTCAGCGAGCGATGAGAAAAGTCGTTTTGAATGTCACCAAAAGAAAACTAACATTTAGCGACGATAAAAATCGTTTGTAGTTGACAAAATACATATAATCTATTGAAAGGTGGAAAGAATGATGAAAAATTTGAACAAACACTAGAAAGATTATTAAAGAAAACTTAAATCGACATGTCATGGGTGGTTCAACAAAAATAGGCGCTGGCATCTTCTAAGTAGTAAATTAAAATATTAAGTAATTTTAAATAATGAAGGGTAGTACTTAGAAGCAAAATTAGGTAGCGTCTGGAATAGATTAATGAAAGAATGAATAGAATGAACTATTATGAGGGAAAGAAAAAAAAAGGTATGTTTAGTTAGTCAATGAAATAAAATCACTCATAACCAAGTTCATTTAATTCCTTACAAAACACCCAAAATTTATTCTATCACACTCTCTAGTTTTTTTTTTCAATGTCATTCGTCTCATTGAGAAGCATATTTTTCATATATTATGCGTCTTGTAACTCATCTACTAGCACAAGATATGCATCTTCCAATTTTTAGACTTTCTGAACTTTATGTATTTGCACTTTTGGTCCCTTTACTTCTCTTCCAACATCTAATAAACTTCAAAAACACGTCATTAGCATCGTAGCACTTAAAAATCATAAATACATTCAAAGTAAACATGCTCTCAATTGAAAACATATAAAATCATGCAATAAAACTTCAAATAATACAAACAGACAGTACTTGATCATGGGCTATTAGAGAAACACTATCTCGAATCTCTCGATACCATATATATACGACTTGTATAGTCTTATACGAGTCATATACATTTCAGATTCTGAAAAATACTCACATCCAACCAAAGTACATGACACCAATAAGAAGGACATGTTCTACTTATATTGTTTGATTGGCGGCCGCAATTGCAATCACGCATCGTTGTTAATTGACTATTTTTCCACCATAGTTAGTCGTATGGATACTTGTGTTAGTACATCTGGCTCCTACATCATACACATAGCTTGATGTGGTGGCCTGTTTACGACTGAGTTAGATAGAGCACGACTGAGACCTACCAACCATCGCTATTGGGCGTAACACAGTCATGCTCATGTCGATTGTCAAATAGATTACCGGACAAGGTTTGCGGTTCTCATTGGATCGTTGTCATGCCATATCTACAACCAACCCCTCGCATCCTGATACAGCCACCGCTAGAGCCACAACATCGTCCGCCTAGGCTCCATCCTACTGACGCTGGCATATTAAGCGAGCATGTTGCTCGTTTAGAGAAGGTGGATGATACTGTATGATGGCTGGTGTAGCAATACGTTGCAACTTTCAGTATTTTGAATCTTGTCTTCCCTAGACAATGTTAAATCCTAAAAGCATGTTAATCTACACATACACATAAAAAGTGTTATACATGTACAATAATGATATTTAGTGAAAGGAATATAAAGATTTAAATTGATCTTGATGGGTTATCGCAATAAAACAAGGTTTTCACATTATACAAATCATATATATATATATATATATATATATATATATATTGTGTTAAATTAAAAATTAGATTTTGCCTAAAAATATAAGTACTACATAGTGTTTTATATTTTTACACGATATAAAAAAGCTAATTCAGTAGCATGAGCAAAAGGGAAAAAAATGTTTCTTTTCTAATTTTTCTCAATTTAGAAAAAGAATTAAAAAGGGATGCAAGTACAATAAACTTGATAGGTGTGACACCCCGTAATTTCCAGGTCAGCTTGTTATTTATTTAAATGTTTATTTAAATGCTTTATGTACACGTGGCACTAGAATTAGTTTAATTTAGTGTGACACGTGCCACGACAGTTAAACACTGGCACACAACTAGATAATTCGAGGATTATCGACAAACAGCACACACGTGTCAAAACACACGAACGTTGGTGAACATCACAACACTTAAGCACAGAAACACTTCACAAGTCAAATATGGCTAGTAATTGACTATTAGAGTCCAAACGACGCTCGAACGATGTTCTACAGTCAAGAAACGGGCGAGAATGGGCCCAGAACAACAAAACAAGCTTATTGGGCTTGGCAATTGGGCACCCGAGACCTTAACCTCAGGCGATACGCGCGGATGGAATAAGGAGCGCCTCATCTGGCTCACCCGCGCGCAACGCACGATACCACGTGCCCACGCTAGGCGATACGCCTTGGGCGTCAGAATCGCAGAAATCTTAAAAGGACCAACCAAGGACTTGATACAACATCTCCACTCATTTCTCTCGAAACTACCAGCTATATTTCGGCTCAACACACTTCCTCTTCATCATTACAGCCTGTGGAAGCCATTTTTGAGCATCATGAAGCTCAAGTTTGAAGAGGAGAAGCTAGGATCACACAAAGAACTTGAAGAAGAGGACTTAGAAAGCTTGACCACCACTTCCACCTTCATCTCCCTGCAAAATTTTGCTGTCCAGGGGATTTCTAGAGCTGCTACTACAACATCTAAGAGTTGCAAGATTGTGAGAGGTAGTTTTCATGGCTAACACGCACTCTAACCACCTTTAAACACACATGCACACATCCTAGCACCACATGCACGAGTTTCTTGTGATTTGAATCTGGGTTTATGGTTAAATCCACTATTAATAATGATCTATGATGTTATTTTGATGATTTGTAATGATCCATGATGATGTGTGTGTAAGGATTTCATGATTTGTTCATAGAATGTTGAAAAGATGCCATGCATGTATGATCTAAGGCATTCTAAATGATTTTGATTATGTATAAATGATTATTGTTAATATACAAGTGATATTGCAAGGCTAGATCGTGATTTTGATGATTAAAACATGATTTTTATGAATCTTTCCATTTATAGTAACTTTTTAGTTACAAGTTGATGTTTTGGTGGAAATGATGTGCATGCATGTATCTAGATATGTTACTTGAATGTGTTTAGGATGATATTGATGCTTAGAATATGATTAAGAAGTTGTTTATGGTCATTTTCAACATAGTTACTATATTTAGTAACTTTTATTAATGGAAAGTTGTTAGATGACGATTTGGATTATGATGGCATGTTTAAATGATGTTAGATTGGCTATTATGATGATTTGTGGCATAAGGATGTTTTAGGAATGATTATATAATCATTTTTATGTTAAAACTACAAAGTTACTATTTTTAGTAACTTTATTTTTACAAAAACCGATTCGTAAACATGTTGTATGATTTGAGCATGCTAAATGGCTTAAAATGTTGTAATATGATGGTTAGATACTAAGTTAGATGGTTTCCGATGTTACATATGCTAAAAATGGAAACTTTCCATTTTAGGAAACCTTTGTGTGCTAACATGATGAAACGACTTATGTGAATTCGTATGATGATGTACTATGTGTTAACATGATCACGTAGGACAAATGAGCATGCTAGAACTTTAAGACTGTTATGCTTTGTGAACTTTCCAAAAATGGAAACTTACTATAATTAGTAAGTTGTCCATAGACGCGACTTGCGCGTTTTACACACGACAAACACTTACACGATTGCTACACAATTCACAATCCGTCACACGGTTCACCAACGGGTCGTTGACTTGACACGGTCAACTTTGGTCAACTCTAGTCAAACACGGTCAACGTGGACCAACACGAGCAACACGGTCATTGTGGACCGACACGGACAAACATAAACAACCAAGGGTTGTTGGGCACAAACACGAGCACTAACACGAACACTAGCACGGTCACATACACGAACTCACGTACGGTGTACGATATAGGTTGCCGGTGACCGACGCGCTACTTTCTCAAGGAGCTTACGCTTACTTCACTTCTTCATCACTAAGGTGAGTTTACGACCCTCTTTAACTCTTTTCAAACGCTTTTAAATAGGGGGAGAATACTAGTTACATCGAGTCAAACATTTATTACTGTACAAACATTTTTGTGTATGCTGGTTTATTGGACAAACATTAAGTGTTGAACTCGTAACAAGTCCTCACAAAATCTTACCGTTAATGAACAAACAACGTGGTAGATTTGGATGGATCCATTAGGGTATGACCAACCCTACGGGGCACAATGTTGACTGGGTGTCATAACCCGTGCAAACTCTGACCTAATTTACTGTGTGTACGAGACACAGTGGAGGCAAGTACAAACATGTCTAGTTCGGTAGTGACGCTCTGACACTTGGAGCCTAGGGCTCAGTACTAACATTTGATAAACAGCATGACACACTTTCTTACTATATATGTAAATTAAAACCTGTGAACTCACCAACCTTTGTGTTGACACTTTTTCTAACTGGTATTGTCAGGTAACTAGCTGCTATGGAACAGGATACACATTAAGGAACGAGCAATAGGAATCAACATGCATTCTTTTGTGTTATTTTGAAAACAATATTGTTCCTGTTATGTAATTTAAAACATTGTAGTGTCTGACAGATATTTCCGCTGCATTTGTGTAACATTTTATTTTCCGCTGCATTATGAAACTACTTGTATTTCCGCTGTAAACTATTATGTTGAACTTTTATGTCAAACCCTGTATTTTGAAAACTCATATAGGGGTGTTCTATATGACCTTGAGCTGTGATTATGGCCACGTCACACCCACGTGGACTGACACCACGAGTGGGAATTTGGGGGTGTGACAATAGGATCCCCCTTTTTACATCCCCATGCTGCCTGTGTGGTGACATGGGGCCGAAACTTATTTTTCTTTATTCGTTAACATGGCTAAAATTTTTAAGATCATAGTCTAAAATTTAAGAATTAATGCCCAAAATGTAAAACATCATATAGTACCTATAGCTTCTAGACAAAATCCATTTTTTTAGTATAACATAGTCTTATATATATGTATATGTATATGTATATGTATATGTTTCAATTGCAAAAAACATGCGCACATGAGTTGTGAAGTTTATCTTAATTAGTTCACATGTGAAACAACTTGAAACTTGGAAAGAAAACAGATTATTTTTTTAATGATTCTAGATAACTATTTGTTTGGTATTGGAAGAGTTTGAGTAAAATATAATTGGTGTGTTTGAGTAAAATACTTGTGTGGGTCAAAGCAAGAAACCGATTAGCTTGTGAGAAGCAATTAGATTATTAGAAGAGGACCTTGTGAGTTTGTGCGAAGAAATATGGGTATGGTGACCATGAGAAATAATCTAATGTGATTGAGAAATATGTGTGATTAAGTTGTTTGAGTGTGGTACAAAGGCACGAATCTTAGTAGTGGACACATTTAAAATTTTGTGGTTTAAAGGAGTTATAACTTAAAGGAGAAAGCAAGCTAGCATTTTTTGTTCATCTGCATGTAGATCGAGACAATAAAGTCAAGTAGGAGAAAAAAAGAGACCACAAGAGAATGAATTGGATGTATGAGGGTTCATGAAAAGAAAATAACATGGAAGTAGTTGTTTTCACTTAGGATTGAAAGAAAAAACAAATCAAGCATTGAAATTAATTCAAAATCTCAAAATGAAAGATTTAGCCATGGTTGATATGAGTGCATATTATGCATAGGAAAGGTGGGTTGCAAATTAATGTTTATGGTAAATCCAAGAAAAAATATTTTGGCGAGCAAAGACTACCGAATCAACTGATGGATTGATAATTAAAAATGACACGTGTAGCCAAGAAAGGGATCAACACAAAGAAAACAAGATAAAGCGGTTCAGTAGTTAAAGTAGAAGAGAATATGAGTATTATTAAGAATCAAAGGCCTGAGATGAATAAATTAGGTTTAAGAGGGAGAATGAAGGAATTAACATTTAACACTAATTTGTTCATATTAAAACAACTTAAACTTTGAAAATAAGCCAATTTGGAGTGCAACTCATGTTAAGGTTGGTTTTGTAAGGTAATAGTTTGAGTCAAATAAGGTTGGTTTGGTTTCTTTGATTGAGTCTAATTAGGAGTCTTGTTTTGCAAGTTAATTTTAGTATAAATAGGGTTATGTATTTGCTATATTTTTAAAAATAATATAGAAAGAATTGACTTAGAGAGGGTTAAAAAACCATGTTATAAAAAGCTTCAACTTTTACTACAATCTATAGTTAAATTTTGAAAGTTTATGTTCTTGTCACATTGTATACTCAAATATAACTCTAGTTTATAATAGTTTGTAACACACCCTAAACAAGATTTCTAAGCAATATGATAGTCTTTTATAGTATATGGATTTGTTTTCCTAAATAAATGGCATCTATAATCATATTTTGGACATTTTAGACATATGGATTGTGTTTATGAAACATGGGTTTGATGAAAAGAGCAAAGAATATACCATAAATTGCATATATGTGGACATTTTATATACACATTTTACATATCAAATCTATATATCCTTGTGTCACATAAAGCAAAAAAAAAAAAAAAAAAAAAACAGTGAGCAAAAGCAAAAGTGGTGGTCTTTCTTAAACACGGATCCCAACGTTATGCAGGAAGGATGCCAGCATTATTTACTGTAAACTCATTCTTTTTGTATAAGTTTAAAGGAACTTGCTTTGTTCTCCTTTAGAAATCTTTTCAGACAGATCACAAGGGATTTTGATAAAGATTAACATTCCATTTAACAAATTTACTAGTCAGAATGTTTGGCTACCTTTTGATTTCATTAATAAATACATATTTCTATATATATTAAGTTTCAAAAATGGAGGGAAAGCAAAGTATGATTAGTTTACTATACCCCCAATGATTTGATTGGGCTTTGCAAAAAGAAAAATCAAAACTTGCCTTGGGTTAATAATCCCTTTTTCTTTATTCCAAGTGTTAGAATTTGTTAGATTCATACCAAAAAAAAAAAATGAAGTTTATGAACAGCAACAACAACAACACAGGCAACAATGACAACAACATAAACAGCAACTGGTTGGGCTTCTCTCTTTCTCCTCATAGAAACACAAATCTCACAACTTCAACCATGGAAGGTTCTCCACTTCCTCCTTCTGCATCATCTTCAAATCCCACAACTTATTTTAATCTTCCATCTCATTTCAACTACCCAAACATTTATGGAGCTGAAAATGAAAATGGTGATGGGATTTATACTGCTTTTCCCATCATGCCCTTGAAGTCTGATGGCTCCCTTTGTTTAATGGAAGCCATCACAAGATCACAATCCCAAGGTTTGTTTTTTATTTATTTATTTTATAAGATTTATGTTCTTTTTGTCTTTCAACATGTTTCCATTTATGATTACAAAGTCTTGAAGAATGTGTTGTCTTTTAGGCATGGTTTGTTCAACTCCACCAAAGCTTGAGAATTTTTTTGGTGGTATAACAATGGGGACCCCTGACTTTGACAGAAGGGGTGGAGCTACAACGGGTCTTGGTTTAGAAACTAGTACAATGTACTACAATCAAAACCCTGATCATCAAGAGTCTCTACAACTCAACCATAGGCATCAACCACACCAGATTCAGCCCCAACACTTCTCAGATTACTCTGGTATCAGAGCTTTGTACCAAACTGTACAAGATGAAGTCAAGGATGACCAGATTTCTGCAGATAACCTTCATCATCTACCAAGTATTGGTGAAGATGATGATGATATCACTGGCATGAAGAACTGGATTTCAAGAAACTATCATACTGATGTTGATGGTGATCATCCTGGTGGTGGTTATGGAGACTTACAGTCACTTAGTTTGTCAATGAGCTTTGGCTGTTCACAATCAACTCCATGTGTGACAGTATCATCACAGCAGGAAATCACACCTGCTGCTAGTGTCACTGACTGTGTGGTTATGGATACAAAGAAAAGAGGGTCTGAAAAGGTTGACCAACAAAAGCAAATTGTTCATAGAAAATCTTTGGATACATTTGGTCAAAGAACCTCTCAATATAGAGGTGTTACCAGGTTCATTTCTTAATCTTTCTTTAATTACTTTTCTAATTTTTATTAATGTGAATTTGTAGAAAAAATGATGATTAATCTTTCTTTAATTACTTTCAGACATAGATGGACTGGTAGATATGAAGCACATTTGTGGGATAACAGTTGCAAAAAAGAAGGCCAAACCAGGAAGGGAAGACAAGGTTAGAAGTCAAATCACAATAATTAAGAACTGTTGACTTCTACACTTAGTCACCTTTGACCAATAATTATTCCAATTCTTACACCATTTTTTTTGTTTCTTGTTTGCTGGATTATTAAATTTGACATCAGTTTATCTGGGTAAGCCTTCATTTCATGTTTTCATTTGAATTTTCACAGTTTTTATACTTCAAAATATAGAAAAAATGACTAACCTTGTTTTATTTATAATTATTCATATTAATAATTCCTAGGTGGCTATGATATGGAAGAGAAAGCTGCTAGAGCTTATGATTTAGCTGCACTCAAGTATTGGGGTCCTGCAACTCACATCAATTTTCCGGTAGCTTTCTACTGTTCCTTAAACATGTTGCATATTTAATTTTGAGATATTTATTTCTATTTAATATTTAATTATATATTTTTCAGTTGGAGAACTATGAACAAGAAATTGAAGAAATGAAGAACATGTCCAGACAAGAATATGTAGCTCACTTGAGAAGGTAACTTTGAACACGATCCTGGCTCGATATTAAAGAACCTTTTTTTTTTTTTTTTTGTGAACATAAAAAATGGGTTATTCTAATTTTATGTTTATGTACAGGAGAAGCAGTGGTTTCTCTAGGGGTGCCTCTGTTTATAGAGGAGTAACAAGGTCAAAAAGTGATCTTTAAGCATAAAAATGCAGTGTACATTCATTGTTTTACTTATTTGAACTAACTTGATTTAGTTTCATATTTATAATATTCAGACACCATCAACATGGCCGGTGGCAAGCTCGGATCGGCCGTGTGGCGGGGAATAAGGATCTTTACTTGGGCACATTCAGTAAGTTAATGTGAAACTTTGGTCCCAATATTTTTTTATGAATGCAATTATTTATTTTTCATTTACAAGAAAAAGAATAACCAATAGACAAATGTGAATGCTTTTAAAACAACCTCATGCTAGATCTTAAAATCTCTGAAAATCTTGACCTTTAAGATGGATTGTGATCAAAGCTGCTTTTGTCAACAAAAGAAGGCTGATTTTCATCAAGAAGAGCATCTTCTGTGACTCTCTTCCATCCAATGGCCAATGCATGTTTTCATGTCATTTATGTCTTCCTGCATTTACAGATTTTTTGTACAATTTATTAAAGCTATAATAAGTGGGACCCAACTTGTAAATTATAGTAATTTTTTTCCATCTTTATCCTATTAAACCTCTATTCACTGAGAATAACACAACAACTAAAATACTATAAACCAGACTTATAGTTAGCTATTAACAGGTACTCAAGAAGAAGCTGCTGAGGCTTATGATGTCGCGGCCATTAAATTTCGTGGGGTTAATGCGGTTACAAATTTTGACATTTCAAGGTATAATGTTCAAAAGATCATTGCAAGTAATACACTTTTAGCCGGTGAACTAGCTAGGAGAACCAAAGAAGTTGACTCCACAACCCCAAATGAGCTCTTATCAGATCAACTACTGGCACATAATGGTGAACCCAAGACCATGTTAACCAATCCCACCACGGACATGAACATGTTGGACTGGAAAATGACACTATATGATCAAAACCAAACGGGGCCAGCAGGACTCGAGGGGGACGAGTCCTCTAAACATGGACCACATTTATCAAATGGTTCTTCATTGGCGACCAGTTTGAGCAGCTCGCAAGAACATAGCCCAGATAGAAACAACAATCTCCCAATGGTTCTTGAAGCAACATCATCATCTGCTTCCAAGTTTCTTGGTAATTCATCTGGGAATACATGGGTCCCAACAGCAGCATCAGCAACCCAAATGAGGCCTCATGTCCCAGTTTTTGCTGCATGGACAGATGCATGATGATGATGATGATGAACCACCAACGCGAAAAATGAAACTGTTGGGGTCTATTTCTTTTATCTTTTAGTTAATCTAGTTCTAAATGTATTAATTTGAATTGGGAAGAGGTAAATTCAGTTCTTTATTGGATGTAAGGTTTATGTCTACTAAGATTCCAAATTTTCTAACTGTACGATTCGGGATCTTGTTCAATGTAGTTTCTTTTTCGGTATGAACCCCTATGATCCTTGTTTAATTAAGTTTTTATTTATTTATTTTTTTTTTTTTGCATGGTTGTGTTGTTTCTATCAGTGGTGCAAAACATTTGAAGTAAAATGATGAAAGAGGTTTGATGACAGAATGATTTTTTGACCATAACTTCAAGATGATGATCAGATGTGTCCCTTTTTTACTAATGGTCCAATCTGAAGTACAAGAATTTATGTTTCCAATTATGCAAAAGAATGAAAGATTGTGTTTTTGCTTTTGACTCAACACTGGATTGTATTCAATTGCATGTCACCATGCAATATGTATGATTTTATATTGATATAAAGCTAAATTTCATCATTACCTCCATTTTACTTTTTTTTAAAAAGAAACTACAAGCTATACCTTATGAAAATCCTAAGACATGTATGATATTTTAAACTATGAGTCACACCATAAGCAAATTTCATATCGTTTTCTTTTCGTGTTTACATATATATAGGAGAGGTATTTGATAATAAGAAACATATCGTCTCAAATATCATCAATGTGTTTTTAATGTATTGCTTGACTCTGGATAAAAGAAAAACTATATGATTAAACAAGCTTGAGGATGACAATTCAGGAATAGGTGAACTTTCGAAATGTTCACTCTGACAACCAAAAACAACTACATGAGCTTTATACGAAGGAAGAAACTGAACAATATTGGTTAGTATGAAAGTATTCATAAAAAAATATACATCTCTTTCTAGAGATTTAAAAAAAAAACTACATGATTTATATTTTCTTAAAGAGTAAATCTTACCAACAACTTTTTATTTATTCTTGAGTTGGGGGTCTCTTACAAAGCAATCTTTCTACTACATCTTGAAGTAGGAGTATGGTTTGTCTTTATCTCTCTCATTCCAGACCCCACAAAGTAGAATTTTACACGATATGTTTGTTCGTTTTATTATTGTGTTTATATATATAATATTAGTGTGAAATTGTGAGCTTTAGGTGGTGGTTTTTCTTTAAGATTAGGATGTAAAACTTTAGGTGGAAACTAATGATGGCTTTGGACATTAAAGGAGTTTAATGTGGGCTTTCTTCACAAACCATCATTACATATCCATGCAATCATTCTCTTAAAGTAAATATGCTTCAATCACCATTCCTCGTGTGGGTCTTCTACATTTGACCATCATCTCACTTCACAGTGCACACACATATATACACTCATCTCTTCATCTTCAGGATTTGTACTATGATGATGTCATTTTGAGCAGCCCTCAAAAACCCTAACAGAAAATAAAATAAAAATAAATATTCTATGTTCATTAGTTGAAATCTCACTAACAGACGATAACAGTCCGCCATGGATTGCGAGGGATCGTCGATGTACCGGATGAATTGTACCAAGCTCTCAATGCTTCGTCATGTAAAATGCATTTCTGACATAAGATGAATCTATTGGTAAAACAACTCAAATTATGTTAGTAATTTTAGAGTTATCAGTGAATTATGTTGGTAAAACAACTCATATAAGTATTCAAAAAATTTAAAATCAACAAGTTTTACCTGTGGATTGATTATTTACTCATGTTATGTTTATCGGTGAAACAATTTCACCACATGAAATTTTGATGGGTCATGTCATTCTCACACCCAACTCTTAAACTTCGCATCCCTTTTATACGTTTTGCATAGGCACACACGAGATGTATAGGAGCTACTCATTATTTGTCAGAATTTTTTAGCGTTGATGATTGGTTTCGTATACGAGGCCAATCATTATTTTATTTAGTAATATTGTCACAGAAAGTCCTCTATTGTGTAGTGCTTATTAAACTCCATTGAAAATTAGTGACGAAAGTATTATTACTACATACAATTATTCGACACAATTCAGGCAACCTTTTATTGTTAATCTGCATTCTTCAAATTTGTCTACTGAATAATTGAATGAAACCAGAATAGAAAACTATTAATCGACATTTTTCGTTATTTTTATTAAATAATATATGATTAATTTATATCTTCTTTGTTTTATTATAGAACATTTATGTCTTTTTGGGCAGCAGCATTTTTCAAACTTTTTCCAATTTATGTCCCAAAAATCGCATGAAAAAGAGGGAAGAGATTATTGATATTCCATGCAAAAGCAGATCGATTTGTACGTAAAGCTGGAGAAATTCAACTTTAGACCAGCAAAGAATGTTTTTCAGAGTAAACTTTTCAAAGGTAAATATGTAAATATTCAATTAAATATAAATAAAGTCACCATTAATTAAACGCAACGTGATTATGAGTGACAAAACTTGAATATCTGGATGGTAAGGACAAAAATTGATTGAATCTACAATATATGTTCATTTTTTTGTAGTAAGGAATGACGAAACCAAATATTTAAAACAAAAAATAAGCTTATGACCCAAAATTAACACTGCAAAAGAAAAATAGCATTTCGACTGAAAAATTATCATCACGTCATAACAAAGACAGCCGGTATGAAAATTTATAAAATTTTATCTATTTAAACTAGTTTTATCATTTGAACTAATTCGTTAGTTTTAAATAAGAAAACATTTTCATAATATATATATATATATATATATATATATATAGGGAAGAGATCATATAATAACCCTCATTAATTGAGGTAACCCATTAACCCTGGCAAAAAAAGCTCAAATCGCAAAAAAAAAATTTTATGGTTTTTTTATGCAAAAATAGGAGGGCTCCTTTTTTAAGCGTTCGCTAATTCACAAGCGTTAAAAAGTTAAACGAAATGTAAGTTTGCGTTACACTGCGACACTTAAATAATTGTTCGCAGTGTAACGCAAACTTACATTTCGTTTAACTTTTTAACGCTTGTGAATTAGCGAACGCTTAAAAAAGGAGCCCCCTATTTTTGCATAAAAAAAACCATGGATTTTTTTTTTTTTTGCGATTTGAGCGTTTTTTGCCAGGGTTAATGTGTTACCTCAATTAAGGTGGGTTATTATTCACTCCTTACTCTATATATATATATATATAGAAAACTACCAACTTGATTTTCATAAATTGTCATAGTTTCATAGTTTGTATCCCTTTTTACTACTGGAACGACCAATTAAAATACACTTAGCTACTCTGCTTTCAAAGTAATTACTTTAATTAAGGATATAAATTAGTTGAAAATTAAGGCAACCATAATTTCTTAAATAAATTAAAGCTTAAAACTAATTGATACGCAGACAACAGACTTACCGGATAAACATTTTTTTTTGAACGGCGAAGGTCTCAATCGTGTGAACCCACTGTTTCCAGGCCATGTCACCAAGGTCTAGTTACCTGGACCTCCCATAAGCCACCACAACCACCCCAGGAGGAAACCCCACTAGGAAAACCCCCTCAGACCCCTATTTCGCTGCAGGAGAGTTTTAAACCCAAGACCTCCCATTTGAAAGAATCCTGGGATACCATTGAGGCAATGCCTCATTATTCCTGAATAAACATATGAATGACTCCTATCACTACTACACAAAGGAGTTCACTGTCGTAGGATAAAACAAATAGCTCCTAATTCACGTTAAATCTTCATTTCTTTGAAACATAATTGTAAACTAAATTTACACATGTTTATGGAACTGTTACACATCTATAAAAAGTTTGATATTTTATTTTTTTATTTTTTATTCAAAATTTTAAATATACATTTGTGAACATTTCTTCTAGAACATGTTAAACAACCCTAGATTTGAAATGCAAAGAAAGTGTAATCAAGACGTAAATAAAAAAAGAATCAAGAAAAGAGCATGTGGATTTCTTTTCAAATTTTTCAGTTTTTGATTTTGTATATGGATTACACATGTTTGATGTAAATGTTTTGAGAATCACAATACATACGACCTTCTTTTGTGTTCTTTTTCCTTTGTTTATTTCATCATAACACGTGTTTTTTACACATGCATAAGGATATATGCTCTTGAATTGTTTTTTTTTTTTTTTTTTTTTTTTTTTTTTTTTTTTTTTTTGAGAGGGAGACAGAGATGATGAGTTTGTCAAACTAAGTTAAATTAACTTTTTGCCCTTTTGATTAATCTATGTCACATCTTTTTTTCCCATATAAATAAAGTTCAAGATTAATCCTAGCAACATATTTTTTTCAATTAAATGCATCCATATATACACACAAACTAGTAGAAAACTCACGCAATACAAAGATGTCGACCCATTTTCAAATCGCTAACTGTAACACCTCACTTTTAAAAACTATTTAGGAAGCATGCAGAGTTATGGTCTCATATTTCTAAAAAAATCGGCACGACTCGCTTTGTCACAAATATCACACTACAACCAAACAAATATAAGCACAAATAAATAAATAAATAAAACTAGAATCAAGAAGACATACCGTAAGTTGCAAGAGAAATTTGCAAAACAACAAAAAAGACCTTTAAAAAAGAAAACGAACAAAAGTAATTAAGGTTGCAAGAAGTATAAAGAATTTGTAAATTCACTTGCAACTATTTCAAACATAAAACACCAATCACTAAACACAAAACACCAATCACCAATTGTAGCATCTTAATTTTAAAATGTTATTTTAAAACGCAAGGAGTAATCACTAATAGGTAAGCACGTCGCACATGTCTTAGGTTGCAAAAGAAAACGGACCAAAAAACCAACACTAACATGTAGATGAAACTCTTATAATGTTTTATTTATGAAAGAATAATTAAATTGAAAAAGAAAAGCAGGTCAATATAATGCAGTGCATATACACAATATTTGGTTTTACCAGTCGGATGGAGTGGCGGTGATGTGGTGGTTGTGGATCTCATCGAAACCAAACGACAATGCATGATATATCATCTTTGCTTTTTTCTTGCTAACGCCTCTATGGTTAGACATTTGGCGGCCTCCAAGGGGTCTTTGATGGATCTCACCGTCTCAACAGCCTACGGTTGCTCATCACCTATATTAACATAAAGTTATGTAAATGTATACAAATAACTAAAAATCGAAGACTTTATGTTAATATAGATGAACTGTAAATATACATAAAAATCGAAGACTTTAGCAATATACATAAAAATTGAAGACTTTAGCAATAAAGTAATGTAAATGTATACAAACAACAAACTCTGGTTTATTAAATTTGAATCATAACCCTTCACAATATTAGCAATAATGTGTTTTACAAAAATTGGTGCAACCCTCGTACACATTAAATATCTTTTGATTTTCTCCATATGATGGTGATTACAAAATGTGAAACCAAATAAACTTCTCTGTGATATATTAGATATGCATTAAATTTATCATTTAATACCATTAACACTATGATGTAGACAAGCAGATAACACTAGTTAGAACTTCACACATATTAGACCAGAGAGTGTTTAGATTAATAATAGCTAGGTGCATCAAAGATGTCTCATTGAAAGTTCAAGTCCAACATGGGACAAAAATTTAGCACGTGTGCAGGTTTGTAGTTCAAAAAAGAATCTTACATACCGTACCTTAGGAAAGTTATTTGTAGGGTCTGGAGAGGGTGGGATATTGGCAAATCTTACATTTATCTCTAAGGAAAAACATGTTTCTAGCGAATCCTTCGGCTAGTTAAAACTACACACACACACACACATACATACATAAATATATATATATACACACCACACACACACACATATATAACACTACATAAAACGAGTATACCTTTTTGATATAAGAAAAAGAGCCAAAACCTGAAGAATTATGGGTTGAGAGTTGGGCCAAAGCAACCTTGTCCCACCGTATCTCTTCAATCTGAATTGCATCATTTCTGTGTATCATATGAACACTTCTATTATCATGTAACATGTTCACCAATAATCTCCACATGAACAACGTCCATCTTTAAAACAATGAAATCTGCGGGCATCTCTTACTGTAATCTCCCTTTTTGTTAAACCCGATATAATCTTGATTGCATTATGACAATCACCACAAATACGTAAATTCTTCACTACATAAAGAGGTTCCCCATCTTTAGTTGATAATAATCCAAACGCAACGGCTAGTTTTTCACTATGTCGCCCTTTTTCATCTTCCCTTATTCCATCACCTCTAACTATATCAGGCCTGTATCCTGCTTGCTTCATCTTATTCAACAAATTTTCCCAAAACTTTGTAATCTCCTTCAACATTGGGTGGGAGCTGTCTTCTGCAACAAACACATGAATCTTCTTGTTTATCTCAATCCAACTACAACCCGGAATCTTTTTCACTCCACCGTTTCTCATACACTTTCTAACTGTTGCCACTTCTTCCCATTTGTTAGCTTTGGCATACATGTGTGCAAGAATCACATACGGGGCTGCATTAGAAGGTTCTAGAAGCACACACTGTTTAGCTGCTTTAACCGCCATCTCCAAATTTCCATGGGTTCTACAAGATCCAAGTAAAGCACCCCATCCTACAATGCCAGGGTTAAATGGCATTGACTCAATTAGTTTTTCAGCCTCCACAAGTTGACCTGCTCGACCCATAAGGTCAATCATACATGAAAAGTGTTCTTCCTCCGGCTTAATACCAAATCTATCTGTCATTAAGCTAAAATACTTTCTTCCTTCATTAACTTTTCCTGTGTGTGCACATGCGGATAGGATTGATATGAAGGTGATACTTGTAGGGGTTACATTTGTTTCAAGCATGTGGTTGAAAAAGCTCAATGCTTCCATTGGAAAACCATGTTGTGCATAACTAGTGATTAAAGAGTTGAATGAGACGGTATTGTGTTCAGGCATTTTATCAAACACTTGTCTAGCATCTCTCAAATTTCCACATTTAGAGTACATGGTAATTAGAGCATTACTTACAGAGATTTTATTTGATGGGACATCAGATTTAAGTACAAGACAATGAATCTGATTTCCTTGAGTTGGTGATGAAAGCTTAGAGCTTGCACTAATGAGACAAACAAAGGTGCAATCATCTGGTTGGTAACCTTCCCTCTGCATTTGTGTAAAACAAGAGATAGCCTCTTCTGAGAGATCATCAATCTGAGAATACCCTGAAACCATGGTGTTCCATAGCACCAAATCAGGTTCAACAATCTCTGCAAATACTTTCTTGCAATCTTGCATACCCTCTTGACATTTTGAATACAAATCAATCAAACCACTTCCCACATGAGTATTCTTTGAAAAACCTTTCTTGATCAACTGACAATGAAACTGAAGCCCACCACGCAGATCTTCTAGGCTGGTAAACGCAGTCAACACACTAGCTAATGTATATATATCAACTCTCAAATCCATATGAATCATTTCCTGATACAATGCAAGTGCTTTTAAACCTTCTCGATGCTGGCTATATGCCACGATCATTGAATTCCATGTCACCTCATCTTTCTTGCTACCCATATGATCAAAAACACATTTAGCATCATCTAAGAACATGTTTTTGCTATAATATGTGATCAGAGTATTATTCACAGAAGCATACGCGCTAAACCCACCTGAAATTGCAAGATTATGAAGCTGACGAATTAACCGAATATCATTACAAGCTGCTGTGACAGCAGCAGAGAATGTAAACCCATCCATATCAAACCCCAACTCGCGCATTTCCATAAACACGCGAATAGCAGGTTTCATGTCGCCCCGATCAGCATAAGACGAAATGAGGATGTTGTAAGACACAATATCTGGTTGGGGAATTTGGTCGAACAGTTGGTGAGCAATGATGGTTTGGGACTCTTTGGCGTAGGCTGATACAATGGTGTTGAATGAGAACACATTTGGGTGTTGAATAGTGTCAAAGGCAGTCCGGGCAGCGGAGAGACGGCGGCATTTTGAGTACAGGAGGATGAAGTGATTGGAAAGATAGGTGGAATGAGGGATGAGGTTCTTGATGTAAAGCGTGTGGATGGATTTTCCGGTTAGTAAATCTTTCTGGGAAATGCATGATTTGAGCACATGGATTAACTGATCACGACGATTGCTCATGAATTTGTGATTTGAGTGGTGATCAGAGTGAAATGGAAGTTACAAAGATCGTTTTCAAGACCAGTTTTTTTAAAGGATGTAACATTGGGTTACTCGATATTGTTTACTTGTCATGAGTCTTGACCATTTGGTTTGTGTGTTTCAAATAAGAAAAAGTAGTTAAATAACTGCCAAGGGGATGAAGATGGAGGACTAACCCGGAGCCACGTCAAGTTCGCCGGTCGGGCTTCACCAGGAAGGAGCCCGTGTGCTCCTTTCTTTCAAATGGAGCCTGTAATGCGGCCGTTACAAAACGAGGGGTGAGAGGGTTAATTCCCTTTTAGGCTTTTACGGTTAGGGTTACTGGGTTCGTAGCAACGTATAAAATGAACCCTGTTATGAGTGACAAAATGAGTGGATTGGGTAACAGGTCAAAACGAGTGCGAGTCAATACGGGTTTTAAGCAAAATCCGTTTGGGTTTAAACTGGTCGTTTAAAAAAACTAATTTTGCTCAAGTTAAAATGAATTGTAACTAAACAAATAGTTTATTTAAGTAATTTTTAATGATATTCTAATTAAATATATTATTGATCATTCTTACCTATTGAAATCTATTATGTTTACATGGTTTTAAGTTACTCATCTCAACCTATATTATGTCATAATGTTACCCATTTCAACTCAAAATGTGTCACACCCCCAAATTCTCACGTGCGGTGTCAGACCGTTGGGTGTGACGTGGCCAGGATCAAAGTTTTCAGTCATATAGAACGACTATATATGAGTTAGAAAACACATAGTTTTGATATTCAAATTCAAGTTACATTGACACAAGCAGTTGAAATAGTAAATCGTTTTAGTAGCGGAAAGTAAATAAGTTATGTAGCGGAAATGTAATCGTCTAAACACTACATTGCTTAAAATACAAAATCATGAAATGTTCAAAATATAAGTTAGAATGCATGCAAGACTCCTCAAAAGTCCTACTCCAAATGCATCCTAGCATCGTGCATTCAGTTACCTAAGAATACATGCGAAAACGTGTCAACATAAAGTTGGTGAGTTCACAGGTTTAAGTAGTTTAATAGCAGTAAGCATATATATACTGGGTATGTTAAGTTGTTTGTTGGATCTACGATCCGATAGTGTGTCAGTTCATCTTACCGAAACTCGACTGTTTCCTTTGCCTCCCCGAGTCATCGCGGAACCCAGTATTAACATCGATATTACACTCGTTATGACCTCCAGTCAACATTGTTGCCGAGTGGGGCTAGTCAAACCCAGTAGTACTACGTAATAACGACTCGTTTGTTACACAATTAACGGTAAGGGTAATGAGGACTTGTGGCGATAATAGTTAAACTCGAAAATAGTTTTTACATCATACCAGTCATACATCTAAAACAGTTGCATAGTATTCTCACCCCAAGAGTTTAACAAAACAGTTAAAGATGAAAAGTGGGGTTGTAAACTCACCTGAGTTTAGTAGTAGTGTTCTTCTCGTGAACGGTGTAGTGCGCCTTTAATGGTTACATCTAAAACAGTTGCATAGTATTCTCACCCCAAGAGTTTAACAAAACAGTTAAAGATGAAAAGTGGGGCTGTAAACTCACCAGAGTTTAGTAGTAGTGTTCTTCTCGTGAACGGTGTAGTGCGCCTTTAGTGGTTACATATATCACATAGGTGTTATGAGATTGTGTTCACAATTGTGTGGGTCTCACAGGACCGTATTCGTGTCCAAACAACTCCAAGTTGTTATGTGGGTCGCGTTAATCGTGTTCGACCGTGTTGACCGTGTTTGACCTAACGACCCGTTGGTGACGTGTTTAGTTCAAGTGATCGTTTAAAGTGTTCACAGTGTCGTGTGATGCGTGTAAGCACATAACTTGCATCCCGTGGGATAACTTACTATTTGTAGTAAGTTTCCATTTTAAGAAAGTTTCCGTACCAAGCAAGTCATACAAGGAAGTCATTTTTCGTTTGTTCTAGCATGTATATTTAGCCTATATGATCATGTTATCACATATCATCTAGTCACGCATAATCATACAAGCATACTTGATGTTTAAAAGTTACTATTTATAGGAAGTCGTAGAAATAATCGTATTTCACTAAGTTTAACAATCAATTTCATCAAAACATCAATATCCTAGTCTCAAATAATCGATTAACCATGCTTGTTAAAACTAGCACATTGTTATTTACCGATTTCCAAAAATAAAGTTACTATTTATAGTAACTTATGTTAACTCTTCTATTATAATGATCCTAATGCATCTATAATCCCTATTATTATCATAACAATCCAAATAATCATGTTAAACATACCAATAACATCAAGTTCGTCATCCTTTGAACATTTGTAACTTAAAAGTTACTATTTATAGAAACAATTGTGTAAATCATCATTTATATCATTTCTAGCTAGTCAAAATCCCAAAATTCATCGTCTAAATCATAGACCATGATTTTAAACACAAGCACATGACCATTTCATCATCTATCCATATTTTGTAATAACAAAGTTTCTAAAATTAGAAATATATGCAAATAATCATTTCTTGACATTATCAACTATTCTAAATCATGTAAAACATCTCAATTACCATTTATAATAACATTTCACCATCAAAAATCATGTAAATCTACTTAGATCATACATGCATGTGGTTCAAGAGCCTCATTTCATAGCAACATCATCAAATGACCATTACATTTCATTAAAATCATCATGGATCATTCTCATATCATCAAATCATTCATAAAATCACGAAATCACAGATCTAATAATATGAAATTTCGTGCATGTGGTGTGTGGAGGTGATTTTAAGCTACAATGAGCATAGATACTACCTCACAAGGCTTCAAATCAATGAGATAAGGCCTGGGACAGGTTGTAGAACCTTTGGAAATGGATGATGAGGTGATATCAGCAGCTTGAAGATGTTGATGAGGATGGTAAGCATCTATAATGGCTTCTTTAAGCTCCAAGGTTTCAATCTCTTCAAACTCAAGCTCCCAAAGATGTAACAATGGCTTCCAGAGGTTTCAAATGGTGTATGATGGTGAAAATGGACGGCAAGTAGATTCTTGGTTCGAGAATGGTAAATATAGGGTGGTGGGTAATGGTTTGTCTTGGATTTTTAAAGATTTTGGCGTCTGACAATCTTCACGTATTTCCAAGAGGATCTCCAGAGGGCTTGGCATACCGTAATGAAATTCGGCATTCGAATTCCCCCGCCCATCCTTCGCGTACCGCTAAGCTCCCATCCGGAGTCCTTAGCGTACCGCGATGGGTCCCAGATGAGCCGAGTAGGCCCAATTTTGCTGTTTAGGACCGTTTTTCGCTTATTTCACGAATACGATCATCGATTCTTGACGTATTAACATTGATTTACTTGTTTTAGGTTCCACAGAGCCTAAGTGTTGTGAAATTGTATTGTGGTTCGTTTATTTCACCAACGTTCTTTATTCAATACATGTGCGCGCGTTTTACGATAATTCCTCGAATTATCATTCTGTTGTGTGTGTTTGGACTGTAGTGTCACGTGTCACACTAAATTCACTAATTCTAGTGCCACGTATGTAATAATAATACACATTATTATTAAAATAAGATAAATGCTGACATGGAAAATACGAGGTGTCACAAAATGCAATAATTGTTTACCAAATTCTATCAATTTATTTTGTTATGGGTCAAGATTTTCAGGTATAAATATAGTAGATAACTCTATTAAAATGGGTTAACGTCTTAACGACACATGTTAACATGTCCTTTTTCGTGTTTCATGTGTCATTATAATCCATCAACTATAATTAACATATACATGTGTATTTGTATAATATTAATTAGTTTTTTTTTCATATTGTTTTACAGTAAGTTTAAACCGTTAATGCTAACCTCTATGCGTTTAACGCGACTTTGTTGTCTCTTGTGTGCATTTTGCGTTTAAATGTTTGAATACACTTTGTGAATACTTATATTATGAGTAGTTATAAAATTATTATATTGTCATAAATCCATCAAGTGTTGCATATCTAGATAATAATCAATTAGTTGATGCTTTAATCAGTTAACCGTAGGGGTGTTTAAAAAAATCTGTATCCGAATCCGAAATATCGAAAATCTCGAATCCGAAATATTCGGAAAAATAGGATATCCGGAAGTTCGTATATCCGAAAATTCGGATTCGGATGCCTATTTTGAAAATTTTCGGATAGTTCGGATATCCGATATCCGAAATAGTTTTTTGATCGGATATTTTTTGGATATTCAGATACTTTTTTCGGATAATTTTTCGAATATCCAAATATTTTTCAGATGTTTTTCAGATATGTCGGATATTTTTCGGATATTTGAATATCTGAAATATATATACTTTAAATTTTTTATTTTTTTTCCTGATTTCGGATATCCGTCCATTCGGAAATCCGAATCCGAAATTTCGGATTTGGATATTAAAAATCACTATCAGAAATTTTTGTATATCCGAAACTTTGGATTTCCGAAAATGAACACCTCTAGTTAACAACTTAACCGTTTCAACTTTCAATCGTTTAATGACTTGTTAAATGAAGCCCGATTGTCTATTAAAGTTTAGAATGCACATCATGGGCCTAAGATGAGCTTGTATTCTTATTAGGCTTATGTTTGGTTTCATTTCATTTGACTACTATGTTCTTTTTCCTTAATTGAGATTATATATTTTTCTTTGTTTATGATAATTTTTTTTCTTCTAAATATCATATGATCCTATATTTGTAAGAATTTAAACTCATTTCATTTTTACATGTATAGTCACCAATGTAACTAAAATATAAGGTCATGAGCAAAATGAGATTATAGAATAGAAAATTATTTAATGAAAAAATTATGAAAAATTAATGTTTTTATTATAATAAAAGAATAGCTAGATTGAGCCCATATCATCTTTTTATTAATTAAAAAAACACGTTTATCTCTTATATTAAATACTAATTATCTTTTTTATTAAATTAAATATTAATGATTTTAAATAACTAAATAATACAATTAAATATCAAATATATAAATCTTATCATGCAAATTACTAAAACTTAATAAATCATAAAAAATCAATTATATAATATCTTAAAATATAATTTTATAATTCTTAAATTTTTATTATTTGTAATTTAGTATCTTTTTAAGTATTTATTAAATGTTATTTTATCAACAAATAATGTTATCAAAAATATAAATCATTATAAAAATATTATTTCATAACATATTATATCATATTTATTCAAAGAATGTAATAAACCTCGTTATATATATATATATATGATTTAGTTCAAATAAGAACCCACCATATTTGTGATAACCTATTAACCCATTTAAGCCAATCAGATTCACCCACATCATAGATTCCTTTTTGCTTTAATGAGGGTATTATGGACTTTTTATTTCTAACCATATCACACTCTTAAAAATTTATTCATTTTTTTTTTTAAATCAAAGTTTCCCCTTGATTTTTATACACTTATAACTTTTTATAGTATGTTATTTTTTTATAAAAATTACACCATTAAACTCGTTATATTTTTCTTGTTAATTCCATAATAGTCATGCCAATTTTTTTTTAATTTTTTTCGAGCGTTCGTAATTACACCAACGTAACGAACAATAAATACAATAATTTTCTCTCGTTTTTTCAAAATCTTTCCATCTTTAAAATGTTTTACAAATTATTTTGAGCGTTCGTAATTTTCTCTCATTTTTTCAAACGTTTGCAATAGACCAACGTAAAATCTTTCCATCTTGTTACAAATTTCGAGCGTTCGTAATTACACCAACGTAACGAACAATAAATACAATAATTTTCTCTATTTTTTTCAAAATCTTTCCATCTTTAAAATGTTCTACAAATTATTTTGAGCGTTCGTAATTTTCTCTCATTTTTTCGAGCGTTTGCAATTACACCAACGTAAAATCTTTCCATCTTGTTACAAATTATTTTTTATTACAAAAATTAGTTCATTAATATTTTAAAAAATTAAGAACACTTTGAAAAAATTCAGCTCCTTACATCAGTGTAATTACGAAAACTTTGTAAAAATTCAGCTCGTTACATCATTGTGATTACATCAGTGTAAAAAATGCATTTCGTTACGTCAGTGCAAAATGTCGTTGCATCAGTGTAAAACGTCGTTGCATTAGTGTAAAACGTCGCTACATCAGTGCTAATTACGAAAATTTTTAAAAAAATTGACAAAATTATACTTGAATTAAAGATAAAAAAGTGACAAATTTAATGGTGAAATTTTTATAAAAAAATAATAATGTATATAAAAGTTATGAGTGTTTAAAAAATTGGGGGGTAAACTTTTTTTAAAAAAGTAATCAAGTACACCCCACCAAATGTCAAATCAGTGTAAAAAATGCATTTCGTTGCGTTAGTGTAAAATGTCGCAGCATCAGTGCAAATTACGAAAATTTTAAAAAAAATTGACAAAATTATACTTGAATTAAAGATAAAAAAGTGACAAATTTAATGGTGAAATTTTTATAAAAAAATAATAATGTATATAAAAGTTATGAGTGTTTAAAAAATTGGGGGGTAAACTTTTTTTAAAAAAAGAATCAAGTACACCCCACCAAATGTCAAAAATACCTTAAACAAATCTCATCCACATATTTTTTCCAGATTTAATATGGACAACTCATTTTAAAACACATTATTTCAAGAACCAATCAAATGTAATTAAATGGTTACCACACTTGGAGTGGGTTACCAATGGAACCTATATATATATAGGGGAGGGTTCTTAAGAAAACCCTCCTTTTAAAGAAAACTAAGAAAACCTATATCTAACCGTTGATGTAATTGATCAATGGTTAAAATTAGTTGATGGCAAATCTGTAAGTAATTAATGAATTAATAAACTTGATTATACAACGAGGGGCATTATTGGTAAAACATATTAGATATAAAAATAGAAATCCTCTAATTACGGTAACTATATTCTTTCTCTTTCCTTTATCCTAACATAAAATACGATTTTGAAGCAATTATATTATTAAGTGTTTTTACATCTTGATTTTTTCTTTTGCATAGTAGAAAGCATAAGGTATTTTTTTTTATACAAAGCAAGAAATTAAAATAATCTCTGCCATCTGGAAAAATTGTTCCATCTCCTAGGTGTTACTTATATTTGCTTACATATATGTAATCATATAATTTATTCGTCAAAAAAATAAGAAAATTAACATCAAGGGCAAAAAATGTAATATTAAATGTTACATATACTTGATTACATATATGTAAGCTGGTTACTTATATACCTAATTACATATATTTAAGCTAGTTACATATATACCTGATTACATATATGTAATCAATCAAACTAAATAATGTAAGCACATATGTAAGCTAATTACATATATGTAATCAACAACACATATTAAAGCAAACACATAAGTAATATGATTGCATACATGTAATCATGCCTAGTGTAAAAAAATGACGAAGAACGCTAGGTGTAAGAGCATGTAACCTGATTATGTATATGTAATCATACCTGCATGTGTAAAGTCAAATGTTAAAAAAAACCCACTGTAAATGAACATCTAACTTGGTTACATATACATATTAGCCACATGTAATCGTCACACCGGTCCATCTAACTATTAAAATGCTAAATAGAATTAAAAATATATATAAATATAAGAAAACCATAAAAATAGACGTAAGTTAAAGATCAATCACAAAGATTAGCGCAAATTTTTTTTTTGTGAATAATAATTGCCTTATATTCCTATGTAATCTTAAAGGTGCAAATAATAATTGCCTTGTATTCATCATGCAATTTTAAAGATATATTCAAAACGTATGTAGTGGAGGGTGTGAGAATAACATGATTTTTATTTCATTTGTTTAATTACCTTGTTTATTATCATCTACACTGGAAAATAAAAACCTAATTTATATCTCAGATTAATTTTTTTGTAACAATGGAGTATATATAAAAACGGTAAGTTATTGTTAATTTCTTTCTATTTATATTTGAAAGAGATTTATCCTATGGTTAAAAAAATTTATATTAATTTCTTTAATTTAAAATAAATATATTCAAAATCTGATGATGACTTTTGCATTTATCAATATGGGATCTCAATTTATGGAAAGTGACACAAAGAGAGAAAGAGAGATTTAAGGGATTTGAATTAATCTTGATTTAGTTACCTAAATTAATGGGTGTAAAAATTACTCAAATGCTATAGTTTTCTTGGTTTTCTTAGAACTGGGTAGTTTTCTTATGAACATTCCCCTCTCTCTCTCTCTCTATATATATATATATATATAGGGAAGTGTTCAAATAATAACCTACTCTTAGAGCGATAACCCATTAACTTTGCCAAAACGAAGCCGAATCTTGAATTTTTTTTTTTGAACATCATTGTAACACAATTAGAACATTATGTTCTTTTATGAGTTTGTGAAAATTCATAACCGTTTAAGAGATATCACCGTTGTAAGTTTTTGACAAAAACAGTGCTGTAAGTCAAAAACTTACAACGATGATATCTCTTAAACGGTTATGAATTTTCACAAACTCATAAAAGAACATAATGTTCTAATTGTGTTACAATGATGTTCAAAAAAAAAAACTCAAGATTCGGCTTCGTTTTGGCAAAGTTAATGGGTTATCGCTCTAAGAGTGGGTTATTATTTGAACACTTCCCTATATATATATATATGTATATATATGTAACCAATGACTTGTAGCCTAAGAATTTCTCTCTTGATTTCTCTATGAGAGATATTGAGTTCGTATCCGGACTGAATCATATTTGCTAGGTCAAGATCATGAGTTTATCCAGTTGTAGGGTTCTTCCTAAAGTGGGTTTAAGTGTACGCCCCAGATTATCCAATCCGAGAGATAGTTGAAATCATCTTAAGTGTCTTTATATCAAGCCGTTTAAAATAAAAAAAGGGCATATATGTTCTTATTATGATTTTATTCATTAATTTTGGAAATTACACCACTTTTTGTCAAATTATGCATGCAAGTAACACCAATATTCCTTGACATGAATGAACATTAATTTTTAAACTTAAATTAAAAAAAACTTTAATACAATTCAGAAATAATAAAAACAAAAAATCCTAGATTTTGGTGGGTCCCATCCCCACCTTCACCCCTTGTGATTCTTCTCCAATCCTTGGTTGCATCACTCATGACCATCATGACAACATCACCATCATAACTTCCTTGCCTGCCAAATCCCTAACCTAATACCCCTTCACCATCAATGAGTGCCACCATTTTCAACACCACCTCTCATGATATCGCTTCGTCACTATCATCAAACCAAATCCCGGAATGTCTTTTCGGATATTTCCAAATGTGAAAATGAGACCATCCCATTCTTAGTTTTTTAGTGACATCTAGGGTTTAGTATGATTCGATTCGATGTGGTTATAGACATTTTCATAAGCAAAATTGCTACTTTTGTTAATTATTTACTATATCCATAACCATAACCAATTGATCTATTAACACTTAAATCTTAATCGGTTAAACACCAATTATGTATTGAATTTGGTTAAATTTGTTTGATAATGAAATTATTGAAAAATAAGAAAAACAATAAACTTGTGAATAATATATATATTGATGATTAAAATCTAAATGAAGCTCATACGACTTTAGAGTGACTGAAAATGAGTGAGCAAAAAATAACACAAGAACTATAATTTCATCTCCAAATATATATAGTCTTATATATGCCTTATAATATTTTTATCCAATAAAAAGTTATTACTCGCCTTTTATACTTGACTTACACTATAACTTACTGAACTATAGAAATATTAAAAAAATGTAAATATACAGTAAGTGGTTTGATCTAGTTAAATTCGGTTAATAACTTGTCTCAATCATAACCATAACTGAATGAGTTTGTTAATGACTTAAGCTTTAACCATAATTGTCGGTTAAAGTCGGTTTTAGTTAAAAGCGATTATGGTTTATAGCGGTTATCGCTTAATTTTTGGTTATGGTTATATTTATTCTCATCCCTAGACATCTACCTTGAGTTTCCAACATAAACTGGAATAAGACTTTTTTGTTTTATTATTTCTAACATGAATTTATATTTAGACATAAAAGATATTATACAAAGATTATTCTCATCCACGAATCTGCTATATTACTTCCAATTTAAATTACTCAATTTCCATTCACACATGTTTTCTAACTCATAAACAAAACCAACAAAGATTTGGCATCTAGTAACATAATAACATGTAAGAGCTTTAAGTGGTTCAACACTTTAACTAGCTAACGGAACAAAAATGTCCCTTCGATACCAGGGCTGTACAGTTTTCGGCCGTAACAAACAATTGTTCAATGGGTCATATTGGGCCCATTTTTGAGTCATTCCAACCCATTAGATTCTGAATTGAAACATGAAAATGTGACTGCATGTGTTTAGTCGTTTTGATGACTTAAATGATACTAATGTGCAAAAAACAAAAGATCCAATGTCTTGAAAAAACTAAATGACAAGCATATTCAATCAAATAGTGTTTCTTGGGCCATAAGTAGGCCCATTAACCGTCAAGACTCAACTAGACTATCTTATTGGATGATTGAATGGTTTTGTTTTGTATAGGAGACATAACACACAATATAGGGAAGGTTGTAGGTCAAAATACATGTATTTTCAATTGTAGACAAACAAAAATTATACGACCCTACGGTGATGAATGAGAGGAAACACATGATCAAAGTCCAAGTCATAGAGGGGAAGGAACGGAAACGGGATAACATGGCAATTGGTCCCAAGGCCTAGAATTAATGTGTTACTCAAACAAAATAGACTTAAAAAAAAAAATTTAAACTGAATTTGTTTAAATCAAAATCTGAGTTCAGTTTTTTAGTGAATTCGAATATATGAAGTTTTAACCTTTAAGGAAGCGATGTAATGATTAAAGTGTAATAAAAACAACTTAGAGGTCTCAAGTTCAATTTCTACTTAATGTGATTTTTCTTTCGGCCACCGACTCGGTTTCTCTCACGTTTTATTTGTTCATTCCAATTAGTTGGGTATTGAGTTGGGGGGGGGGGGGGTTGATCGAAGGTTTACTACGTCTAGTTCCCACGATCATAAAAAAATCTAAGAATTTTGAACCGAACCCACCAAATTATTCATATTTAAAATTTTCAGTTTTTTTGGGTATAAAATACTTGTATTATTTATTTGTTTAAATGCACAACCACAAATAAATTTAAAGTTTAAAAATACAAAATATTTTTTGTGTGAGGTGTGCATGAAATTAACTTAAAAGAATTATCTCTTGCGTTATACTTATAATGTATTATGAAACTATCAGACAAATGGGTTATGAATGATGTGTCCAACCCTACGAGATATTATCATACAAGTATTATTGATCCTATCTGCGTGATAATTTCATGGAGACTTCTACTTTACACACTTTTTTAACTTTGTACAATTTTGGCTTATATATACGGTTAAAATTTCTCAACGTTAATGATTAGCCTCGTATGGGTCCTATATGAGGCTATACGAAACCAATTATTGTCAAATCGGTGAAACTCATAGACTCAGAGGGGCTTATACTCCTTGTATAAACCTATACGAGACATATATTATTGATGAGGTGTTTCAAATAAAAAAGAGAGATGAAAATAACCACTCTATACAAAATACATTATGTTGCAAAGGCACATGTTTTTCTTTGTCTGCCTAAATGCCTTTATTGTTAGATTTCGTATGTCAGGAAATCCTATTACTATATTTTTTTTAAATGATAAAAAAACAGAGAAGAATGATCCCATGATGCAGCCCATACAACATTAAATGTCTATGCCATAAATTAGATTATTATTATTATTATTTTTGAAATTAGATATAAATGTTTTTCGAATCAGGAAAATTTATTAAGTTATATACTTGAGGATATTTTGTACTGATTTTTACTCTCCCAATGACAATCGGCACAAAACAAGCCAAGCCTTTAACCCAAAGGATGTAGGCTTTAGTTGGTTAGGCTGGTTTTAAAACTCGTTATTTTTTTTTAAATGGCGGTATTGTCACGTGTTTCCTATCCTTTGGGGGCGATTGTCCAAGGTTGGACTTCTCTAACCGTCATGAGAACCCATATCCCCTGATGCGCAGGAACTAGTTGAATGGGTAAACCTTCGGCCCCATCCCCCATCAGAATCAAACATGTGATAAACCTCAAGCTGACTCTTTACCTGATGTCCCTCAAACTTGCCTCCAGGCCGTAGTGCGCTAGCGTTAGCTAGCTAGCGCAACAACTTATTGTACTAACCCAGATAACTCTGCCAATATCAAGCCAAATATGAGATTTTTTTAGCATCATTGTAAAACATATAGAACATTTTCTTCTTTTATGTTTATAAGTAAATTCTTCATCGTTTAAAAGTTAAAATCATTGTAAATTTTTGGTCTAATACAGTTAAATGTGTTGTAAGAATGAAACATACAATGATGTTAATTCTTAAACGGTGATAAATTTACATAAACACATAAAAGAATAAAGTGTTCTACATGTGTTTGTTGAGCACCAAAAATTACACGGAATATTTCAGGATCGAGGATATTTAGGGATATTTAAGGATATAATTATGTCTAACTCATATCTCTGTTTATATTTGACTTAATGTTGAGATTGTAGGTCAAACATGTCTACAACTTACCAAGATATAACTACGAAGAAATCAGCAAGCATTCCAGTTAAAGATCATGGACTACAAAGACCACGAGGACTTAATGGCACGATTTTTGAATAAGTCATCCACAAAAGGAATGATGCCGAAATAACCTGAACGGCTATAATGACCGTTTGTTGTAAACTTATAGTATAAATATCAAGGCAATGATCGATAATAGAGACACGACACACTTAGCAACAACACAAGATTACATACATGACTAGCATCGATCTCATTGCGCTCTTTCTTTGTATTTCATTTATGTTTGCATTAATAAAATAGGTAGAGTGACATTTGTCACCTCCCGAGGTTTTTATGCTGGCAATCCTAAGGGATTAAGGGTTTTTCCTCGTCTAAATCTCGTGCATTTGGCTATTTTTCTATTTCATATTTTCAAATATCCCTAGGGATCCTCAGGGATATTTTTGTTATAAACGCTGCATAATCGATATTTCTTGTTGTAAAACACAAAACCCTACTTAACTAATTCGGTTTTGCTAAAAATTATAATTGTTAATTTTTACTCGAAACAGTGTTACAATTATGTTAAAAAATCCAAAATTTGGCTTGATATTTACGGAGTTATTATAGTTAGTATAATAATAGTGGGTTAGCAACCATTCCATACCCTACATACATGTATGCATGCACGTACGTACGTACACACTCACATACATATATGGAGGTTGGATCCACTAATTAAGAAGAATTTTTGCCGAAAAAGATTAAAAACCAATAAAAATTTGACATGTTGCATGCTAAAAGCACAAAATCAAAAATCTAGCAAATAAACGAAATCTAATACAAAAAAAAACTCAGTACAAAAATTAAATATTTAGCATAAAAAATTAAAAATTCATACAATACAAAAAAAAAAAAAACAAAAATACAATACTAAAAAACAAAACTATAGTATAAAAAAAGCTGCTACAAAAAAATAAAGAACAAAACAGAATTCGATACAAAAAAAGTAAAAATTCTGTATAAAAAATAAGATGTGATACATTAAATTATCTTTAATCCTTTTTAAATATGAAACGTGTCAAACTTTTATTGATTTTACTATTTTTAAACAAAAATATATTTTTATTTGATTATTCCACTATATATATGTGCTTACACATACACATACACGCACATCTATATATACATACGTATATATGTAAGAGTTCACTAGAAAACTCGTTTATATACGAAAACGAAAAAAATATTATTTAGGGCACTAACTCTTAAAAAAAGTACTAAGTTCAAATCCATACAATAAAAGAGTAATTGATAGTGTAGTTTAATAAGGCCACACGGAGTGGCTTCGGGAAGGAGGCGGGGGAGGGCTTCCCCGGATTGGGAAGAAGTGGGAACACCACCCCTCCCCGGAAGTGGGGTGGGGTGAATCGGGGCCATCACACCGAATGGGAAGGAAGTGGGTTTCGACCGTTGGAGATGGAATGGACCGTTGGAATGTTTAAAAAAAAAAAAACTAATTTTTATTCTATTTAAACAACTCCAAAACAATCACAACTCACACTCTTTATCATTTTATTCTTTCATTCTTCACTCAAATTTTATAAAGTTTAAAACAATGAATCCATTTACGTTGGAGCTTCCCACATTTGAAAGTAAATCGTCAAGTTCAGAAGAAGAGGAGATCAATATCAAAAAACGAAACTTTGAGTTTTTGTCAACCATCGTCGCCAATAACCCGAATAATTAGTATTTTCATTTAATGTAATATCTTTTTAATTTAATGTAATATCTTTTTAAATTTTAATGTAATTTTATATTTTATTTTTAATGAATCTATTTAATTATTATTATTATTTATTGTTAAAATAATTAATTAAAAATAAGATTTGAAAATGGGGAAAAGTGGGACGACACCGTGCAAAATGGGGAAAAGTGGGGAAAAGTGGGGAAAAGTGAGGAAAGCTGATGTGACGCTGATGTGGCAACGGGGAAAAGTGGGGAAATGTGGTACCACTCCTTGTGGCCTAAGAATAGAAAAACATACTAATACTGATCAGAAAAAAAAATTAGTACAACTTTTGTTTTTTACTTACTGTATTGATAAAATTATAAGAGATATTAAATGTTAATAACTTTTTTATATGTAATTATTTTTTATAAAAACAATAAAACATAAAATCAACAACTTTTATCTGTAATTTGAGTATTACATTATAATATTAAAAAATTAGAAACGAAATATGCTAAGACCGCGGTTATTATATATTTACATGTATGTAATAAACATAAAATACAATACGGTATATTCCGTATATCTAACAATTCAAATTACCTAGCTTCAAAATAAATATTTTTTTTTCTTGTTTCTTATTATATCAATAATATACTCAAATTAAAAAGTAAAAAAAAAAAAAAACTCAATTTTTTGGTGAACTGTTTTTTTTTCCTCAAAAAACTAACATTTAAAAAAAAGAATGAAAGCTGAAAAAAAGCATCAATGATTTTTTTATTTAATTTTACCCTTGTAAATAATAAAAAATATAATAAAAAAATTATATTAATGAATAAGACTTTTTATATTATTATTATTATTATTATTATTATTATTATTATTATTATTATTATTTAAGAATCGTTAAATCTGATGCGCACCAAAACATCTCTGGATCTACTATTAGACTTTCAGAATACAAACAACCGTTGGAAGAGAAGAATTAACCTTCTGAAGAACTAATGCTTTCGAAGGATAATTCTCTTCTTATGAAAGCTATACAACAACCTGAAGCTTCTGAATCCCTCCTCAGTACTTAAAGTTCATATCGATCAGTGGTTCCGATCGATCTTCAGTGGTTTTCAAGACAAAGACTTCCGAAGACTTTCTGCGACAAAGATTTCGGATACTTATAGAAATAATCAGAGTTGCTTTTTAACATTCAGATCAACAAAGAAGGCATTCCGATGTTAGTCAGCAACAAAGAAGATTTGTTAGAACTACAAAGATACGAAACATTTAATGCCTTTTGTTGTTTAGGTATTTATTGTAAAAGTCAATAGAGTCTTTTGTATTAATTTTAATTAATATGGCTTGACCTGTCAAGATCATAACATATACTACATTTAGCATACATTTGTTTCTAGTGTTTTTTCCAGCCGTGTATCCCTACGAGGATACAGCTGTAGGTCTTAGTATAAAATCCTTCACTTGTAACTTAGCAAGACACGAGTGTGTGCTTGAGTGGTTAAGTCTTGTTTACTTTGCAATTGAACAAAATATACTTTGACCTTGAAAGTAACTTTATTTGTGTATTCTATTTGTTCTGCAAGTGTGAGTGAGACGAGTCGATAGAACTTTCCGCATCTATCAAGCTCGGTAGAAGATCGCTTGTGAAAGTGTTGTGTTGAGATACACAACCCGATCCTACATATTATTATCATGAAGAAAGAGTTTCTTTTTTATTCTCTCCATGAGCATGTATATGATTTTTAGTCGATCAAATTGATTGAGTGAAGTTTCAACATGAAAGTATATGGGTTTCCATTTAAAAAAAGAACAAAAGTGAAATAACTCTTTAAGATGATCAAGAGGTGTTTAATAAAATTAGTTTTGTGCCAATGGACTGCCCAAAAAAGTTATAAAAAATACATAAACAGTCAAATGATACACATTATATAAATAGGATAATTACATTATAATGATTAAAACCATTGGAGAAAACTTGGAGTTGTTTTTGCATGTGTATATTAATTAAATATACTATAAAGCCCAATAATCAAAGCAAGAAAAGTAGTTGCAACAACTTTTTGCTCAACTTTTAGAGTATGATTATAAAATTTGAGTTAATAATATATTCTAAAATCCACCTTGGATTACAATGACCACTTGCATATGTGTTTCTGTTGGCGACCATTAAATTTGAATTGTATACTATGATGAGCAAAACCTTGGATTCAAAAGTGAAACAAGATTTATTTTGCAAACAAAAAGTTAAGAAAAGTACCTCCAAATACGGTTGTGTGTGTGTCCATATACGTAGATTAACATAAATAGAAAATGTGATTGTATACTTCGGCGAGCAAAACCTTGGATTCAAAAAGTGAAACTTAGATTTGGTTTGCAAACAAAAAGTTAAGAATAATACCTCTAAACATGTGAGTTGCTTTTATTAGTTAATGGTTTTTATCACTGGGCTTTTGAGGAAGACATACTTAAAAAGTTCAATAATCTCCATCTTAATTTGTTCCTGGGGAAAATGTGTTAGCATTATTAAAAAATGAAATTTGGAATTGATTGTAACATCTTTGTTCTAGAAAACATAAAGTTTCATTAATACGAAAAAGCGAGAATGTTCTAAGAAAAAAATAAAAAACTTTAAGTGAAAAAGATATTAAGTGTATCATTATATCATGAAGATCGTTTCTAAAGCATAAACAAACAAACAAACTTATCCAAAATAATCTAAATTTTCAGTAGGGTCTGACGGGGAAAAGAGGTACACACACCTTATCCCTATTTCAGTTAGGATGGAGAGGTTGCTCTGAAAGAGTTACAAACTCAATGTTATCGTTTGAAGTTAATCATCATACACTTATATATACATTATATGTGTGCACCACAAATAGGACGTAACAATTCTAAAGCATAAAGGTTAAATATATGTCATAGGAAAACCTTGGGTGAAAATGATATCGAGTGTGATTGCATCCCGATGTGCACCCTTTGACGACGAAAGTCGATTTCTATTAATAGCAAAGACCAAATGATATGATTTCATTATTGAGTGAAAAAAAATCATGAAAATTTATCTTTGATCATTACCATCGAGCCTCCTAGAAGTAAAAAAGATCGAGGTGCACTACACGAAAAAGAAAGTTTAACAAGGTCCAGGTTTTCGTCGCTATAGCCTATAGCGACGACGCATGTCGCCTCTACTATGTCGTCTCTATTGATTCGACGCTATTGCTCGGACGAATCGTCGCTACTTCTGTCGTCGCAACACCTAAGGCAATAGCGACAACAAGTTAACAAAACCAAAATCTTCACCATGCATACCAAGTTACATACACAAACACAAACACTAGTACAAGTTTATACAAATAAACATACATATGTACATGATTTATATACACAATTTGTACATATTTACATGACTTAAACATACATATGTACATTAGACAACATGACTTAAACATTCATATATATATATACAAATGCAAATACACATACACAAATATAATACAAATAAACATACATACACAATTAAGTTAACAATACCAAAATCTTCACCATACATACCAAGTTACATACACAAATACAAACACTAGTACAAGTTATTGCAAAAAAAATCGAAAAATATATAAAAAAATCGAAAAAAATGCAAAAAAAAAATACCATTATAATCTAAAAAGAACCAAATCACTAATATTGTAAATATTACCTTCAAGTAGAATCAAATGCTTGAAAATCGTCTAAAAAACCCCCAAAAAGGAGAGAAACCGTGGGCTGCAAAAATATATATATACAAACCAAGTTACATACACAAATACACACACTATTACAAGTTATTGCAAAAAAAATCTACAAAATATGTAAAAAAAACAGAAAAAAATGTAAAAAAAAACTAAGTAATAAAAAGATCATAAATAACTAATATTGTTAAAATTACCTTCAAGTAGGATCAAGGGAATGAAAATCGCCAAAAATTACCCCCAAGACGAGAGAACCCAAACGACTGCAACAATGGCGGTTGCCTGCTTCATTTGCCATATTCTAACCCTATAGCGACGACATGTAGTCGCTATAGGTTATATCGATACGGCGGTGTTTTGTTTAACGGCCTTTAAAAAAACGAAAAAGAAATTCTCTTTATCTATAGCGACGACTTATCGTCGCAAAGCTTTTTTATTTTTTAATTTTTTCTTTCTGCTGAAAACTATATTTCATTAATTAAAAAAACAAAAAAGAAAATATTTATCTATAGGGACGACAATTAGTTGTTATAGATTTCATTAAGGCGCCAAGTTTCCCGCCTAAGTTGTAGCGGCGACATGTCGTCGCTATAGGTCAAATAAAAAAAATCAGCAACTTGCCTGTTGCGACGAGAAGTCGTCGCTATACCTCTAATTCTTGCGACGACAATGATCGCCGCTATAGCCGTCGCCCCTATTGGTCCATATTGTTATAGTGGTGGAATAACTAAATTACATGGTTTTGATTATAATATATATTTTGTTGCATTCAATTCAACGTTGAAACAACTCATAGTGGTTTGTTTAATTACTATTCATAGCTAAACCATTAAAACTACAAATGTGGTTGCATAATTTAGGAACAAGATGAATCTTAATAATCTTATCATTAAGCTATGTAGAGTCTTCTGAAAAGTAACAATAAATGATGAAACGAATTCTATTGTTAAAGTTAATATATGAAAATCGTCGTCCTATCCTTGTCCAGTATTTTATTGGATTTCAAATTAATTTTTAAAACATATGAATTATATGGTTCCATTTATAAGTTCAAGGCTAAACTGGTTATTCAAGACTTTAGCCGAAATGAAAGTATTGACTGCTCACTACTTTGATGCATTAGTTGCTCATTTTTCACCCTTAGACTGTTATCTACTCTTGCTATTCACAATCTTGTGATTGACCACATGGATGCAAAAATTACATTCTTGAATGGTGATTTGAAGGACAAGATCTAAAATGAGGCAACCACAAGTTTTTATTTTGCCTGAGTAATGAGTGAAAGATGTGTGCAATTAAATTATTTTATAGACAAAACAAGCATATAAGCAGTGTCATCAAAAGTTTATGATAGTAATTTGTCTACTAATTTTAATAAAATCAAGTAGACAGCCTATCAAATTTGACTCATTTGGACACAATTATGTTTGATGTTCGTAGGAGCCAAGATCAAATCAACAAAAAAATTGTTATCATCAAAATTTTCCATTAAGGATTTGGAAATGTTTAATTTGGTCTTAGGAATAAGGAACATACATGAGAGTATATAAATTACAATTTTATAATTTAATAATATTGAGAAATATTATTCGAATTTTATTGTGATATCAAAATCTTTATACTTATGCCAAAGCACACACTCTTATAAGAGATAGAAAGTCTTTAGTAAACGTATTTAATCAAACGAGTAATTTTCTCCCCGATTACAGATCCCATACTATCCCCTATATATAAACTGAAAACTATAATCGTAATTGCTAAGTTAATATTGTCTAGTTGTCCTATGTCTGTTTGAGCAACCTCGGTTAATCATGTCTTTCTTGATATATAAAACATGTGATGACAAGAACCAGAACAAATATTGTATATATTGACGACAAAGTAAGTCAGTTTACTAGCATTTGAAGAGAACCATAAATTATGGTTTAATATATACTAGAATTCCTTCTATCATATAAGGTTATTTGATGTAATACATGCAAGTTGTATTACCAATGTAAAAGACCATTCTTTTACATGTTATTGATTGGATATTGCTCTTTTGTGGTCATGACTTCCAAGAAGCAAATTTGCATATCTAAATTACCTACAAAATTGACTTTATGACATTAGCAACAACTAGTAAACATGTTGAGTGGCAAAGAAGTTTGAAATACAAGATTTCAATAGGACTAAAACTAGTATCATATATTTCTAATATATGTTTTTGTGGTACTACTTTGACTAACACTTATAATCAGGTATATACCGTAAGTTTATTTAGACATCAAATGACATGCAACTCAATTTTATTAAAATGTTAGAATGGTGTCACTTTCAAGTGATTAAGGATTCAAGTTCTATTATTAACAAAATGGTGTAGATTTAAAAGTAGACTTTTCATATATCTAAGTTTTACGTTAATTTTTTCGGATATATATTAGTCATGAGCTAATCATCCATGGAGTGACATTGGTTGAATTTATCTATTCTATACAAAATTTGTTAGTGAATCTAACTAAGGGCTTAACTAGAGACATAGTATACAAATTGCCCATCATGATACAGTTAAACTTTATCTAAAAATATCTTATGATCAGTATGCAAATTCATGTTAAATAATATATGTTAAAACTATAAATCCTAGATTTAGAAACTGGAAATCATGTTATTCATTATCCCAATGTAGGATAATGTATATGTTTAGACCTTTAAGTGAATAAGGTTGAATTTTGTCTTTTTAGCAGTCCTTTTGAAAATTTGCATATGCATTTTAAATACTCTAAAGAACTACCTATGTGAGCATAGAGTTGTGTTGATTAAGAAGTATGGGCTATATTTTTCCACAAGAAAATTATACTTTATAATAGTGTCAAGTAAGAGTATCTGAGTATCACATAAAATATATGGATATGTTTTAAAGAATAGAAAATGTTTAATCCTACGAACACCATAATATTCAAATATTTAGAATGTCCAAGTCTTCATCAATATTCATATATTGATGAGGCGCTTGTAAACTTCCACATGTTTTGTTTTATCATGTTGAAGAAATGTTTCAAGATCTAAATTGTTGTTCTATTATCACACATGATCCTGCTACTTTCTTCTAAAGGAAAACCAGTTTCATTTAATAGTTTTCATATTAACAAAACTTACGCCAAAACCCTGGATATTCCTTTGAACTCAGCTTATGCACTCGGGAGAACCATCACTTTCTGTTTCCATGAATCTTTAAATGCTCATTTGATCTTAAAAGAACTCTACAACTAGGGACTTCCTTTGAGGTATTTGATGTTTCTTAAAACAACTTCCATGTGGGTAACTTGAGGTAGGTGCATAAACTGATTTACCACCCCCATTACATAGGCTATATCAAATTTAGTATGTGAGTTGTATATAAATTTCCCCACCAATAATTGATATCTTTCTTTGTTTACTAATTATAATCCGAGTTTAATATGAAGTTTGTATATTCACCATCATTGGCGGTTCTACATGTTTGTTGTCTATCATACATGACTTTGCTAGAAGATCAAGAATGTACTTCCTCTAGTAGATAAAGATTCCATATTTAGACCTTAGTACTTTGATTCCAAGAAAATACTTCAATCTTCCCAAGTCCTTTATTTTGAATTTAGTGAATAAGTTTCTCCTCAATTGTTTTAAATTTTTTGTCATATATATACTATGCTGATCATATCATCAATGTATATGATTAAACACATTACAATTCCATTTCATCGCTCCAGAAATAGAGTAATACCTAAATTGATCTGTTGTTTATGTATTTCTTCATAACCAAATCTTGGGAGATTGATTTAGCCCATAGAGAGTATTCTTCAAGTGACATACCTCTTTTTCCCAAAATCTCTTGTGAAACAAGGAGGAGGTACCATATATACCTTCTTTGTTAGTTCTCCATGGAGAAATGCCTTCTTCACATCAAATTAATGAAGCGACCATTCTTTATTTGCAACCAGAGAAAAGAGAACTCCAATTGTATTATTCTTGGCTACCCGGAAAAATGTTTTAGAATAGTCAATCCCATAGTTTAAGTGTAGCCTTTTGCGACTAACCGGTATTTAAATTTTTCAATAATTCCATTTGGTTTGTGTTTGATGGAAAACACCCATCTGACATCCCACTATTTTCTTTCCTAGTGGAAGGGTACACTTTAATGTTTCCTTTTGCAATATTTAATATAGGATACTTGGAATTAAGGGTTTCAATTTCTAGAGAATATTGATTTGGGGGGATTTTTTTATTTGCTCGTGGAAATAAGGCATACTTTTCATGAAGGTACTTTTTGAACTTTTATATGTGGTTCCTGGTTCCAACCATTGATTCCACGTTGGACGAGTCTTGATCATCCATGAGAGCATCTACGTATAATCATAAAATATAAATTTGCTTACGTATATGTAATATACATGTAAAATTTGCATGAGTGTATACACGTTTATTTACGTTCATGAACTGTTTAGTTATGCTCGTTTATTTGTGTTCATTAATGTTCGTTTCTCTCTAACTTATGGATGATATGTAAATACATTTAGGAGACTTGTCGTTTGCATTCGTTTATGCTTGTTCAATTGTATTCATTTATGTTTGTTCAATTGTGTTTGTTTATGTTTTTTCAATAGTGTTTGTGTTCGTTTATACTTGTACAATAATGTTCATTTATGTTCAATTGTAGAAAACCGGTGAGCTGAGGAGAGACTAACTTAACCAGGATCAAGAGCTTAGACAAAGCTTTTGATGTTTTGCTCCCTCTTGAGTTTTGCTCTTTAGTTATTTTAGTGTTTAGTTTTCATAAATTAGAAGAAAAGAAGAGAAAACAGTAGGGCAACACAAAGAAGATTCAGAAAAGTGTTGTTCCAATTATTCAGTAGATGTTGGGGTATAAATAGCCCCGACATTTAATGTTTCAGGACAAATACAAGAAGAAGACAAACAGATAAGACTGATGACACTATTACAGACACTGTAGCATCAGAATAGTACAAGCGTAAAGTCAACATAGGATCTTTAAAGATCTTAGTTCAGACTTTTGTACTGATGCTAATACATTATTCTTTCGGAAGCTCTTTATAGAAAACTATCTAATGTAGACAGTTATCCAAAAGCAGGTTACATTTATTCTTTCAACAGAAGAAACATATGTCTTCTGAAATATTGTTTTTCTTCCGAGGCAGATGTCTTTGGAAGTCTTCCGAAGTAAATGACTTTTATTCTTCGGAAGCAAGTGTTCTCTTCCGATAGTGTCTTTTGAGGTTTGTCTTCAGATAGAGTCTTCCGAAGCAACTTCTGAAGTATTGTCTTCGGAAGCATTTTTCTTTTATTTGTCTTTGGAAGCAGTTGTCTTTTATTTATGTCTTCCGAAGGTTCTTCTGAAGACTTGTCTTCGGAAGCTAGTGTCTTTTATTTGTCTTCGGAAGCAATTGGCTTTTATTTGTCTCTTCCGAAGGTTCTTCTGAAGACTTGTCTTCGGAAGCTAGTGTCCTGCAACATTTATTACAAAGATTATTTGAAAGGTGGTTTTGCTTCGTCAGTCCTTATTTTCCAACAATCTCCCTCTGGACTGATGAAGCCAAAACCACTTAATGTTAGATCCCAATCAATTTCTAGTACATCAGACTCAGTGGGGAAAGAATCATGAGAATGGTTCAAATGGGTCTCAGTAAAGCAAAGGCTTCTTTGTTTATCAGAGCTAGGCTTCTTTTGTTTATTTAAGCGTTAACCACCTTTTGAGAATAGTTTATGGATTATCTCCCTCTTTTTGGCTTAATCAGCCGGAGACAAGGCAGGGAAGAAAGAAAGGCAGAGAGAAGTGGGAGAAATGCTCCTTGAAAGGCAGTAGAGGAAGGGTAGTAGTAGTGAAGGTGGTTGAGAAGATTAGAAAACCTTCAAATGAAGGTGCCTGCATGGGGTTGGATTTGGATTACAGGACTAAAGATATCCATTAATTCCATAATGTGAAGAACTGATCCGTCCATCATTTTGTAGATGTCATCCGAATCCCTGACTAGAGAGTCAGTTTTATTATGACCTGAGTCCATCTCAGAGATGTCATAAACCCCTTTTTCTTGGTTCTGGGGATTTCCTAGCCTTAGTTTAAAGAAAAACTTCATTGGCTGTTGCCATACCAGGAGTCTTATTGCCTAATCCATTCAAATGAAAAGCCATTGGATTTGCATATGAAATGGATGCTCCTGATATATGATCAGGAGGTCAAGATGGACTTGACGACCGGATCTCATCCTCTATTATAGGGTAGAGAAGTGTTGATGGATAGTGGGGGGGCTTTTAGAAACAGAGTTGTCCCTAGGAGAAAGGACGACCAACTGAAAGTCAACTGACATTTCAATGGTTAGTTAGGGTTCCCTTAGGAATACAACATCATCCTGTGAAGAGGATGAATGAGGAGCAGGATGGGAAGAGATGCTTGATATATCTGTGAGGATGAAACAGATGTATCCATGTGTTCAGTGGGAACACAATCATGTTCAGGGATCTCATCTTCCTGAACAGATTCTTTTGGGTTTATTAGGCTTGGAGGGTTTTGGAGAAGTATTTTATGGCCAGTACCTAATTTAGGTGTGGAAGAAGGGTGGATGTGGGTTTACTAAAGATGGGTGTTTCTTTAGTATCATCCATCATTTTGAACATCAGTTAGTCAAGTTCGTCATAATATTATGAAGATCAAAGAGACAAACTGAAGGCATAGCCGGAACTTATGAACATTTTGGATGATATACCAGGTTATCAAACAGAAGTTATTTGAAATAGTTGCCTGTAAAGATCAAAAGGACTGACTTCTACATAATCAAGTTTTTCAGGTTAACCTAAAAAGTTCATGATTAAGTATGAAATTACAAAACTGAGTTAGAATAAGAGAGAGAGAGGTTGAGACTTACACATTTGGTCAAGAAGACATGTTCATGCACATCCGAAAAGTACAGACGAAATTTTGTGAGGAATGAAGCCTGGTCCGAAGCCGTTATGCCATTATCATAAGCATGAAGCTTGCGACAAGGTAAGCATAAGTGCTTCGTGCCAGACGACATGCCTGACAATTTATCATCCGTAACCATGAGCATTACTTAGAGTCTTCAAGAGGAAGAAGAGTTTCTTGAAAAACCAGAGGAGGAATAGGGTTTAAGTAGAATTATGGAGAAGAAGATGATAAATAAGGGAAGTAATCCGAGAAGATTATTGGTTAAAAGAAAATGGCGGTAATAATCTTCTTGAGCCGTGAGAGTCAGTATTGAGACTCGGGTCTATCAGAAAGATTGACAACTGTCACATCAAATGCAAAGCTCAAGATTTTTATTGCAGAATTGGAAGAATCTTATTTTAGACACAAGTTAAATAAACTTATGAAAGTTATCGGAAGAAGAAAATAGAAGAAGAGGATATCTTCGGAAGAAAAGACATCGGAAGGAGAGGAATGTAACAATGGAAAGTTTAAACATCAGATAGATATGAAGCAGTGATTATATTGCCACTGATCCTATCTGTGTATATAGATAATTACTGAAAGAAATCAAGAGTTCTTTATCAGTTGTTTATCCAATATCCATTGTTTGGATAATTAAAAAAAAATTATCCTTTAATGTTTATTAACTCATATTTATCATGCCCAGTTTTGCTACAAACTTAGAGAAAGTTGAGGAGTCTAAGGGCTTGGTAAATATGTCAGCTATTTGATCACTTGTAGAGACATGTTCTGGAACTATTAGTCCTTTTTCAAAACAGTCTCTAATGAAGTGATGCCTTATTTCAATGTGTTTGGTTTTAGAATGATAGACAGGATTTTTTATTATGTTTTTGGCAGCTTCGCTGTCTATCAGAAGAGATGTTTTTAGTTCAGTTATTCCAAAATCTAGCAGTTGATATTGTAACCAAAGAATTTGGGCAGTGCAATGGGCTGCTGCAATGTATTCAGCTTCAGCAGTTGAATTTGACACTGATGTTTGCTTCTTGCTTTGCCATGACACTAAGCAACCTGCAAAGAACTGACAACCTCCTGAAGTAGACTTTCTGGTGAGTGAGCAGCCAGCATAATCACTATCTGTAAAACCAACAAGCTTGCAAATTTGATTAGCAGGATACCAAATACCTAGTACAGGAGTACCTTTAAGATATCTGAGTATCCTCTTCACAAATGAAAGATGAGATTGTTTGGGAGCAGATTGATATCTTGCACAGACACATGTTGCATACATGATGTCTGGCCTTGATGCAGTAAGATACATCAGAGAACCAATCATGCACCGGTAGAGAGTTTGATCTACAGGTTCACCATTGTCATCTGAACATATGCCAGGACTTGTTGCCATGGGAGTAGAAATTATTTTGCAATCATTCATATCAAATTATTAAGAAGATCTTTTACATATTTAGATTGATGAATGAAAGTCCCGTGTGGGGTTTTTTTGACTTGAAGTCCTAAAAATGTTTTTAGTTCACTTAAAGCACTCATTTCAAACTTAGAAGACATTAATTTAGAGAATTGTTCACACATGGACTGTTTTGTTGATCCAAAAATGATGTCATCAACATAAATTTGGACTAACAAGAGTTCCTTATCTACCCTTTTTATGAACAAAGTCTTATCAATGGTTCCCCGTGAGAAATTATTAGAAAGAAGGAATTGAGAGAGAGTGTCATACCATGCTCTTGGAGCTTGTTTTAGGCCATAAAGTGCTTTGTCTAGTTTGTACACCCAATCAGGATGATGAACATCATCAAATCCTGGTGGTTGACAAACATAGACTTCCTCTTTTATTGTCCCATACAGGAAAGCACTCTTTATGTCCATCTGGTATACCTTTATGTTATGTGAGATGGCAAATGCTAGGAAGAGTCTAATGGCTTCCAATCTTGCCACAGGAGCAAAAGTCTCATCATAGTCAATACCTTCCTCTTGACAGTAACCTTGCACAACTAACCTGGCCTTATTTTTTATTATAATGCCTCTGTCATCTGTTTTATTTCTGAATACCCATCTGGTTCCGATGGGATATTTTCCATCGGGCAAGGGACATAGAGTCCAAACATTTTGCCTTTTGAACCGCAACAGTTCATCTTGCATTGCCTCTACCCAATTATTGTCTTTAAGAGCCTCCTGATATTTAGACGGCTCAATTTGGGATAGAAAGGCTGCATGAAGACAAAAGTTTGAAATCTGGCTTCTTGTTTGAACTCCTTTACTTAGATCACCTAAGATTTGTTCTAGAGGATGATTTTTGTTGAAAGGAATGATGTCCAAACAGTTATTTGAGGAGGCAGCATCGGAAAAAGATAAGTTTTCGATGGGGGTCAGAGAGTTTGGAATGTGATCAGGAATATCTATGGATGCATTATCCAAGACAGGAGATGGAGGAGTAGATGGTATATCGTCTTGGTTTTGAGAATTTGCTTCTTGAGAATTTATTTGATGAGATGGAAAAGAAGTGAAGAACTTTGAAACATAATCGTCCTCAATAGAAGATAGATCTTCAGAAGTTTGACATGACTCTGATGAAGGAGAAGAAGATGGGATGGAAGGGATGAATGAGAAGCTTTCAAGATCAAAAAGATCATCAGGTGCAGAAGGAAAGGATGAGGTTGATGCTAATTCATTGAATTTTACATCAATAGATTCCTCAATTATTTTTGTTCTGAGATTGAAAGCTCGATATGCTTTAGAAGTCTGAGAATATCCAACAAAGTATCCAGAATCAACTTTAGCAGCAAATTTGGACAAAGAGTCTTTTGTATTTAGGATAAAACACGGACATCCAAAGACTTTGAAGAAGGAAATGAGAGGCTTTATTTTATACAGAATTTCATAAGCAGTCTTGTTATGTCTTTTTACAATTTGAACTCTGTTCAATACATAACAAGCAGTGTTTACTGCCTCAGCCCAGAATGATAAAAGTAATCCTGAGTCTGCAAGCATGGTTCTTGCAGCTTCAATCAGTGTCCTGTTCTTTCTTTCTATAACTCCATTTTGAGCAGGAGTTCTAGGAGCACTATATTGTCTAAGGATTCCTTTAGAAATACAAAATTTATCAAGAACTTGATTTTTGAATTCTGTGCCATTGTCACTCCTTATCATTTTAACAGGAAGACTGAATTGTCTTTCAAGATGAGTGACAAGAGCAATTATTTTATCAGAAGTCTCATCTTTGCTGAAAAGGAAGAAGGTCCAGCAAAATCTTGAGTAATCATCTACAACAACTAGACAATATCTTTTTCTTGCCAAACTAGCTACCTTCACTGGACCAAACAGATCCATATGAAGCAGATTAAGACAGTTAGTTGTTTTGGATTCCTCAATAGACTTATGTGAAGTTTTATGTTGCTTTCCCTTTAAGCAAGATTCACATTGACCTTCAAAATGAAATTCTTTAGAAGGCAATCCTCTTACTAGAGAAAGGGTTGAAAGCTTGTGAAGAGTTTGGTGATTAAGGTGACTGAGTCTCCTATGCCAGAGAGTGGTTTCAGAAGATGATGTTTTGGCTATCAAACATGTAGGTGAAGATGTTTGAGAGTCAGTAGTCATATCTACAACATAGACATTTCCACGTCTTTTAGCCGTTAGCAAAGTGTGTTGATCAATCAAGACCTTTATTTTAGAGTTTATTTCTGGAGAAAGAATTTTGCAACCGTCTTTAGTGAAAAATGAATTAAAATTTTTGTCAGCCAGTTGAGAAACACTCAAGAGATTAAACTTGAGGTTTTCAACTAAGCTAACATCTTTAAATTTCAAATTTCCTCCTGAGACAGAACCGGATCCCACTATCCAACCTTTTGCATTATTTCCGAAAGAAACAGATCCACCATTATTTGGAATGAAGTCATTTAGAATGGATCTGCATCCAGTCATGTGCCTAGATCCTCCACTATCCACATACCAGAGATGATTTTGGTTTGAAGAGGATTTCTGCACATGAGAATTATGTACAAAAGATTAGACATGGGGTATTTTATTTTATTTATTTGTTTGGTTTATTTTGTTGTGTATCTTTCATCAATTTCTGCATCATTAACAGCAGTTGTTGCTGATTTTGTTGGAGAAGATTGATTTGAGAATCCACGGGAGAAGAGTTAGCACCATTATTAGAGCAAGAAACTGGGTTCACCGTAGAGTAAGGAGGTGGTGTTCCCAAAATGGAAGGTCTGGAGTTAGTTCTCAAGGAAGAGGGTAAGATAGAGGAAGAATGAGGATGTGTCCCAACAGATTTTTTACTTGCTGTTCTTACTTTCTTCATCTTATTTGGGAGGTTCCCTTTAGATGAAGAAGTATGATCAGCTTTCAACTTATTAGCCTTTATCCTAGCTTTCTCCAAAGGTGTTTTTGTTCTGCAGTTTTCAGTAGCATGATTGTACTTAAAACATTTTAAGCAGGCTGGGGAAATAGAGGAATAATTTGGGATGAAAGGTCTGTTTGCTTTCATTGTGGGATAAGGAGGATGAGGATGAGAATGAGGAAACTGGATATTTATCATAGGTTATTTTCCTTTATCAAGATTTGACTTGATATTAGAAGTGAATCCAGACTTTATTGTTTCTTCTAAACAAGGAGTAGGGCTCATATCAGGAGCAATCTCACTTTGTTCTGAAGAGTTATTGTGTTGAACTGAGTTCAACTGAGATTTTTCTATTCTTGTCAGATTTGTATTAGTGGGATATACAAACTTAGAGAAATAGTTTGGCTGATACACCAACGAAGGTGTATCTTCTATTGAAGGAATTTCATCAGGAAGAAAGGTTGGTGAAACAGGTTCAGGAGTAGTTTCTTCCTTATTATTATCAATGGGTGTATAATCATCTGGTTGAGCAGTATGATTATACCCAATTCCAAATCTTGCCTTGCTGTGAACTTGCTTTTGTAAAAGCATCTTGAATCCTTTGCAAGATTCAACCCACTTTTCACAGCTTACTTTAGTTTGAGATAGTTCATCTTTACAAGCATAATATTTTTCTCTTTGTAGATCAAAAGATGCTTGTAAATTGATTTTCTCAGTTTTCAAGGCACATAGTTCATTATCTTTTATTTTTATTAATTTTTCCATTTCAGAATTTTTATTGTCCAGAAGTTGTTCCAAATCCTGATTTTGCTTTTGAAGCAACATATTGGCTTTCTTTATTTTTGCAAAAGCCTCTATGCAAGCATTGGAACATAATTTTTCTAAGGTGGAAGAGGATACCTGAGCATCAGAAATATCTGCTTCAGGTTGGTCAGAAGAGCAAGAATCTTCACCAACAACCATAAGAGCAAAATTTGTTGGTTCAAAAGTGATGAGGGCATGGCCAACATCTTCAGGCAAGCTGCTCCAGTCTATGTACTCTTGAGAGAAAAGAGCCTGTTGACCAGATGATGAAGATTTGACAGCATGTCCGGGAGCATTTATTTGTGAAGAAGGAGCTGTAACAACTTGAAGTGAAGCAGGAGTAAGTTGGTACATGTTTCCATTTGCAGTTTGTACATATTGCACATTGTTAGAAGAAGAGTTTTGTGCAATGTGTGCTGATTCTTGAGGATTATTGGACCTTTTGAAAGAAGAAAAGGTGGATGAATGTGGTGTTGAAGAGGTGTGTGAAGGTATGTTTGGATAGGTCACATAAGAAGAAGGGTTAGAGTTTGAAGCATTAGTGCATTCCTTGGCAAAATGTCCAGTGCCATGACATCTATAACATTGGACAGTAGCCTTATTTAGACCAATCCTGGTTTTTCCATGGATACCGGGAAATTTTCTTCCTGTTCACTTGTAGAACTTGTTAGTTCTTATGCTCAAGAGAGCCAGTTGATGGAGAATATCCATCTCTTCCAAGTCATCACTTGAAACTTGATGAAGATCGTCCATGATAAAACAAGGATGGTCAGAGGGGAGAGAGTGGTCATCACATGAAGAGAATGAAGAGGTGATACCAGTAGTTATGTCAATATGTTCATCATAACCCTAATCATTTATCACAGAGTTATGACTAAGGAGAGCAGTGTTCCCTTGAACATACTCTTCAGTTGATTTTCCAGATTTTATTAGTTTTCTTTTCTGGTCAATCTCTCGCTCAAAAGTGAGTAACTTACCATGAAGTTGGGTAAGTGAGAGTTTACCAAAATCTGGTGAAGATCTCATGACTATAGAGTAAGTTTCCAATTTTTCAGGGAGAGATCTTAAAAATCGATTTAGAACTGAGACAGGAGGATACACTTGACCAGCTAATTTTAGTTCACTTAAAAGAGAAGTGAACCTTTCAAATTGCTGAGTCAGTGACTCATTATTTAGTTGGCAGAATGTCTCATATTGTTGAGCCAATATCTCTCTAGTATTGGCTACAACATCATCAGTACCACCGAATTGCTCTTTTAGAGCATCCCATAAGTCCTTAGCAGACTCATGGTGAAGAAGACCCGAATAGATTTCATTCGGAAGGGCCATGGCCAGCTGAGCATGTGCCTTGGCATCAAGCTCCAATTTATGAAAGTCTTCTTCAGTATAGTTTCGGGGATCCTTAGGGACATCATCTCCAGTCTCTGTGTCCAAGACCATTGGTTTATGAGGTCCGAACATGACAGACTTCCAACATCCTGTATGATTATTTGACAGGAAATGTAACATCCGTCTCTGCCAAATATTATATTGATGCCTAACCAGAATTGGTGGCTTCGTGGCAGAACCAGTGTTATGCGGGTCTAAGGTGAATTTTTCTGCCATTTGTTTAAACCGTTTTGAGTAAATCAATAGTGAGTACTCAAGATAGTTTGGTTGAAGGATTTTTGAACACTTTAAAGTTTCAAAAATCAATCTTTAGCAGATTTTGAAAAGAAGATGATAATAGAAAACTAAACACAGATATTAAAGCGAGCTTTGAATTTTAGCCTTGATGGTTAAACCAAGACTAATGAACAAGGCTCTGATACCAATTGTAGAAAACCGGTGAGCTGAGGAGAGACTAACTTAACCAGGATCAAGAGCTTAGACAAAGCTTTTGATGTTTTGCTCCCTCTTGAGTTTTGCTCTTTAGTTATTTTAGCGTTTAGTTTTCATAAATTAGAAGAAAAGAAGAGAAAACAGTAGGGCAACACAAAGAAGATTCAGAAAAGTGTTGTTCCAATTATTCAGTAGATGTTGGGGTATAAATAGCCCCGACATTTAATGTTTCAGGACAAATACAAGAAGAAGACAAACAGATAAGACTGATGACACTATTACAGACACTGTAGCATCAGAATAGTACAAGCGTAAAGTCAACATAGGATCTTTAAAGATCTTAGTTCAGACTTTTGTACTGATGCTAATACATTATTCTTTCGGAAGCTCTTTATAGAAAACTATCTAATGTAGACAGTTATCCAAAAGCAGGTTACATTTATTCTTTCAACAGAAGAAACATATGTCTTCTGAAATATTGTTTTTCTTCCGAGGCAGATGTCTTTGGAAGTCTTCCGAAGTAAATGACTTTTATTCTTCGGAAGCAAGTGTTCTCTTCCGATAGTGTCTTTTGAGGTTTGTCTTCAGATAGAGTCTTCCGAAGCAACTTCTGAAGTATTGTCTTCGGAAGCATTTTTCTTTTATTTGTCTTTGGAAGCAGTTGTCTTTTATTTATGTCTTCCGAAGGTTCTTCTGAAGACTTGTCTTCGGAAGCTAGTGTCTTTTATTTGTCTTCGGAAGCAATTGGCTTTTATTTGTCTCTTCCGAAGGTTCTTCTGAAGACTTGTCTTCGGAAGCTAGTGTCCTGCAACATTTATTACAAAGATTATTTGAAAGGTGGTTTTGCTTCGTCAGTCCTTATTTTCCAACATCAATTATGTTTGTTCATTTATTTTGGTTTGTTTGTGTTAATTTGTGACAGTTGCAAACAAGAATTTACGTCATCAATGATGTGAGCACATTTGATCGTTCTAGAAATCCACTTTGATTTAATAATTTCAATTATTACAGGTTGATAGTATGCGAGAAATGATGAACGTGGGCGAAAACCGTGCACAAAACGGAGTCCGGGATTGTCCGGAATCGAAAAACGAAGAAAAATCACTAAGTGTTGGTCGACCGGACTCATCGCAGTACGCGATGGAGGGTTCGAGAATCCTCCGCGGTATGCGATGCTTGCAAAATATCAAAGATTCCCGAAAAGCTTCGCGGTACGCGAAGCCCCTTTTGGCTTTTGGTCGCGGTACGCGACGGATGTGGCGGTGGAGGAATCTGATCTACTTCATCAGATTTCATGCAAACTTAAAATTTTATTTCATTTCGAACGCAGACGCTCAAAAACCACACCAGACAAATATTTCACCATCTAAATCCCAATTTGAGGCTATCAAACTTCACGAATCGCACCAGGGATTATCTTAGCAAGTTCTGATCGTTGTTTTGAAGTCAGAAATCCGTCTGATTAGGTAATGATCCGTTTAAACCTTCTAGTTTGATTTTGATTGATTAGATCTTGATTTTGAACGTAATGACATAGTTAGGATTGTTGATTATTGCCTAGATGATGGCTAGGATTGATTATAAACAAAGAACACGAAGTTTTAACGGTTAAATCCTTGTTTTGATCCGTTGTAATGCCCGGTTTGCATGAAACCATACCCATGATTATAATGGTTTAATCCATTTGATTATAACAATGTAGGTGATTAGTTGGGTTAATCCTTGAAATGCAAGGTTAAATCCAAGTGTTTCAAACTAATCACGATCACTAACATACTCATTGGAACGATTATCTGATGTTAATGATAACAGTCAGATTAGTATGTTAAACTTGGTTATTACACCTATTCTGATGCTACATTGTGATATTTCATGATAATTGGGTAATCAATAACAAGGATTGATCATTCCTAAGCCATTAAATTATCTAGAAACTGTTACAGTATCATAATCAACAACATTAACTATTTGGTTAATCCGAGATCATTCTGATTAATCCAAAGCGTCATCAACTTTGTGTTAGGAATCTAATGTAATGTAGGTTCCTACATTATCATACATTGTATGATATAACATCAAATTAATTATTTAAGCAATTAATATCGAGTTGATGATTTACTAAGCAATGTCTTTGACATTGAACGTTCAGGAAGATCTAATCAGTAAACTAGAACATAAACAATTCATTAAATATAACTAAATGCAGAATTATCTCTGTACTATCAGTTTGGTGATACTCTGCTACCTTTATATTATCAGGTGAGTTTCGTACAACCCCTTTTATTTTTAATCTTTTATAAACATCGGGGAAACTCTGTAAACTGTTGTCTGAACATATGATATGCATCAATGATATCTGTGTGATTTCATGTGATTTTGTGGGATTTCATGGGATTTTGCCTGTAGACTGAACTCTATCATGGAACTGAAAGTCCTCATTTCTGAACTGTATCTAGTGAACCCATGTGTGGCCGAACAGAAAACATTGATAGTACTATTGGTTGACACCCCATTCGCTGGGAGGATTGCATCTCCCCTTGTGTGAATGTTTGTTATCTGTTTCATGAACTTCTTAATGGTATGATAGACATTAAGATAATGAGGCACTAAGATATGTACCGACGGGTAATATCTTGAGACAAACTAGACGTCCGAAAGGAACTAGATACGGGTCCCATGGTTATCCGGAACTGAACTTTTGAGAACATGCTTATCATATCATATTGTTTTAAAATGAACTGTCGATCTCACCAGCTTTGTGCTGACGTTTCAAACTTAAATCTTTTTGCAGGGAGACAGTGACACTCGGTGAGGCAGCACTTCAAACACTAGTAATTAAATAAGTCAGTTGTATAATAAACTTAGTTGTAAACTATGATACTGATTGTAGTGACGGAACCCTGTATTGTATTTATTTTAAGTTAATCTGTGTGCTTATGATATCGGTTCAAGTAAGTCACCCCTCACCTCGGAGACATCACCACTATGCTTCCGCAATCGGTTCAGTGACGTCAGGCCATACACGAGGTGAAGAGGGGTGGGGGTGTGACATAATTTATGTTTATGAACTGTTCTTTTAATTTTCTAACGAACGAACACGAACGAACAAGGACATATTCATTTTCTTAATAAACGAACACAAACAGAAAACTCATATTCCTTAATGTGTTCGTGTTCCTTTGGCTCGTCTACAGGCCTACTAAATACATGTCAAAACAACTTACAAAAAATAAGTGGCAAAGTTAGTTACATTTTTAAGAGTATGTGTAATGGGGTAAGAGTGTCCATATGACCAACCCACTTGACAACCATCATCCCAACATCACGCCCGTGCCTCCATTATGCACACGACGTGGTCATGGCTTGATGCTTTATCTTTTACTAAACCAATAAAAAACAACAATGTACATCATCTTCCATCAAACACCGTATCAAATGTGTATTAAACCTCAGTCAAACCTCTTGCTTGACTCTTACATAATGCTTACATAGGCACCAATCTAGCATTCATTAAACTCTTTCATTACACATAGTTAACAATCATTGCCAACTCGTCAAAAGTCACAACTTTTCACATGATGACTTAGACATGTTACTCCCTAGTTTTGGCTGACCACCCACATCCACATAAGTTCCTACTCCTTGTTTTTCTAGTGGTCAATCATTATCACTATACACATATCAGACGTAACTTTGAATTTTTGCACATCAATGTTATGTCGACTTTAGCACTATATTACAAACATTTATACTTTCGTCTTGTTAGGCTTTGTGTAATATAGGAACTTGACGGATGCTTGACCATTATCACACAATCTTCACGGAAACATAGTACAACAAGTTTGATGAGAGCTTGATATATGTGTGATGTGGGTCTTGATAGGACTTGATACGAGTGTTTTTTGTTGGTAAAAAAACTGATCAAGCAGTTTTTCTCTCGTGACCGTGATCATACCCCGGTCTAGGGGTGTGTGGTGACTACAAGGCTTGGTCAAGAGTAATTACTTCTTGGTCACCCTAATTACATATATATATATATATATATATGTGTGTGTGTGTGTACTAATTACGATCGTTATGTATAAATAATAAAAATATTAATTCCGATCACTATGTACGAATAATAAAAAAATAGTAAGTAATAATAATAATTAAATACTACTAATAACAATTATTAAATAATAAAATTATTTGTCTTAGGTCCAAGTTTTTTATTTTAGATTTCACAACCTCGACATTTTTTGGTTGTTTTAATTCTATGATTATGACGTTATGTACTTATATTTCGGTCGGTAGTAATTGCAATTGATGATTGCTTTTGCGACGGTTTTATTTTGTCATCATTTTATTACTGATGTCGCGATCGATTACTCATATCAGCAGAGTGCATGTCATAATTTAGGGGTGTTAATCGGGTCGGATAATGAGTTATTTGGGTTATTCGAATCGGGTTATTCGGATTTGAAAAGTTTTTTGGCATATCCGAAACCCGACCGGGAATCAAAATATATTATCTGACCCTAAAAATCAGAAAAAATGTGATTTTTTACATCCGAATAACCCGAACAATCCGAATAAACCGGGTTTATTCGGATATCCGACCCGAAAAACTAGTTTTTGACAATCCGAAACCCGACCCGAATCTAACATCATATTATCCGACCCGAAAAATTCGAATTAGATTTCGGATGAGTTTTTTTTAGGTTTCGGATACGGTTTGGATTTTGGATTTTTTCGGGTTTTGGATATTTTGAACACCCCTAGTGCATGACTCTATTTTTTTGTCAGAATTATAATTGAGTATATATAATGTATTATTGTGTTTTTAATAGGAGGTTACCGTTGCAATGTTTTTATTACACGTAGAAGTGTAATCAAATATATTGATGGCTTCTACTAACAAGACGCAATGAAGAATATTTGAGGTTAATTTGATGGCTTCAACTGCTATCACCTGAACAAAATTACGTGAAATTATTGTAACTAGCTAAAAAAAATTAACTGAATATATAATTTTGACATAAAAGTTTAGGAAATACTTTACTACTACTTTGCAACTATAAAATAAAAAACATCATGACAAGTCTAACATATTGGTTAACATAAAGTATTTAATAAATGCTGAACTTTGTAGATCCTTTATTCAAACTTACTAATTATAGACTCTTTTTAATTTTATAATAATAAATCCAATATAATTACATATGTTGTTTCAGCTCCTACTTTCGGATTCAAAATCAGCAGCAAATACCAATGGCGGACTCATTCTTTCTCTCTCTCTTTTTTTTTTCTTTTTAGTTTTCACATATAGAATTACAGGGGTTATATAATTAAAAAATAAAGTTTTGTCTAACAAACATAAAAATGTTAAAGTTATATTGTAATTGTTAAAAAAGTACAAAATAAATCGTACAAAACATATAAATCTAAAGACAAAAAAAAAAAAAGAAAGAAAGACAAGCATAGTAGAAAAATTGACATTTCTTTGTTTTCAAACAAAAATTTATTTTTATTTTATCTGTTTTTTTTTTTACAATTAGATCTTGACTTTTCCAATAATTCTTTACAATAATTACAATTTATAGTAAAAGTTTAATTATACAATTAGTAGAATGTGGGCAGTGAGGATAATTTTTAACACAAACAATCATGTTTTGCATTTGAGTTTAACAAGTTTTATACCGTAAACGTAGCAAGACGTTTAAGACACGATACAAATCATGTTTAAACATGTTAAACACCTACTAACCTATTAGCAACAAGTTTAAACATGTCAATATGGTAACGACCTGTAATAATATTTTTAAACCCAGTTAAACACATATTTAAACATGTCAACAACATATATGTTTATACGTATTCAAGATTTTTTAAACACATGCTAACTTGTTAACAAACTGCTAAGCACATATATATGGATTGTATTTTGTGAAAACTCGATCCTACAGAGGAAACCTTTAAACCCTATCTTGATCGTCCATTTGGAATTTTGAAAATAAATATGCGGTCGACATTAAACAATATTTGTTTATTCAAACCCAATTTTTTTTATTAAGTTTAATGTGAATCACATATATATATTTTCAAGATTCCAAATCAATGGTTAAGATAGGGTTTAAGGGTTTCTATCTAAGATCGGGTTTTCACATTATACAAACTATATATATATATATATATATATATATATATAGGGATAAGGTTTAACGGTTGTGTCTCTAAGATCGAGTTTTCATATTATATAATGCATTATTTCATATATTTGATGATGACAATTATTAGCAACATATTAAATCCAACTTTTTAATATGTTACAAAATGTATTAAATGTCCTTTCACAAGTTAGAGAATAGTTAGACTGGTGGGTATGCCCCTTGAGTGGGCGTGGATAGGGCGTGAGAGGGCGTGGCACACCGCCCCCTTGGGGCGTGAGAGGGCGTGAATGGGGATTGCGTGATTGGGGCAACGGCGTGAATGAGAGACACTCTCTCTCTTTCTCTCAGTTTCTCTCTCTCTCTTACACACACACTCACATGTATATATATAAAAGTTTAAAAAAAGAGATGATGACGTGGAGTGAGTGGGTAATGGGACATTTCCACCAAAATGGTGGGGTGAGTGGTTGTGGTGAGTGCTTATGTGGCGCCTACGTGGCGCATAGGTGGAGTGATTGGGTCACTTGGCATACCTAATAGTCTTAGCGAGTTATTATTTTATCTAAATTATCTGTCGCTTGTTTGTTTTGTACTAATTATGCCAGTTGACCAGGAAATGTACCGGGTTATATATGATCTTGCTAAAAAAACATTATTTCGTGTTTAATGAAACATCATATTGCCATTTTACCGCTTTCACTTCTACTATCTTTATCATCTTTTGATCATCTCACAGGTTGACTTGTAACTTCATACCAAGTGGCCGACATGAATTAGCAAAATGGGCCATGGAAGGGGAGCAACGGGTAGACCATTTCACGACGAAGGCTCCTAATTTGCATGCCCTTTAAGCATTTTTGCCATTTTCTTCAAGATTTCTTGTCGGTATTTAGGATTTAAGAAAGAAAACACTCTCTTAGTCTCTTGTGTGTGTATATTTAGGTTTTTAATTAGAAAAAGCACTAGAGTACAAACCATGAATGTCAATTGATATATGCTATAAATGTTTTTTATAATTATTCCTTTCGGTTAGTATAATAAGTCTTGTCTAAGTGAATATTAGAAAATTGTTGGGTATCACTACATACAAATTACAAAATACACATTTGACAAGAAAGGCCATGAGTATTTAATGTTTTAATTATTGGATCTGACTAACATTACAAGTTGCAACCGGAACAACCTGGTGCTCAAGGAAATTACAATGGCCTATCAATATTTCTATAAAGATAAATAACTTAAAAGTATCAAATAGACATATTTTAGGGAAAACATTAACACATAAAATAATCCATTAGGGTTAATGACGACATAAACCTCCATAACACCCAATAGTCTTCTACTTAATTGAAGGGTTTTACAAACTTCAAATTCTCTCTGATTCTTCTTCATCGCTATGCAACAACACTCAGTCTTGATCATGCGTGTAGATAACTCTATTATTACACATAGAAGTGTGACCATCATGTTAAGAAGACAAGTGATATACCATGATCGATATTGCTTACTCCTCATTAGCTCATATGAATCTGGTGACTATTGGTATGAACATACAGGAAATTCGAGGTAGCATTCTATTGATGTTAAGTCATGGACTGGCTTCTTCAGCCCTTTTTCTATGTATTGGTGTTCAATATACATAAGACTCGACTTGTTAGATATTACGAAGGTTTAGTGAGCGCCATGCCGAATTTATCTACCATTTTCTTCTTTTTCACTTTGGCCAATATGAGTTTACCTGGTACTATGAGCTTTATTAGGGAATTTCTCATATTAATAGGAGCTTTCAAAAGAAATAGCATGGTAGCCCCATTAGCGTATAATTTTATTTATTTATATCTAAATCTAACCAATATTTTTGATAAAGTTGACTCTTGCTTTGCTTGCTCCCTAATCTAGTGTTCAACAATAACAAAGTTCGTATTTGACCGTCGATAGAACCTCCACTGCAGCCACCCTCCATCACCACCACCAACCACCGGAAAGTAGAAAAAGGTAAAGCTCCTCTTGCTTGCCCTCCCACTTCCCCTTTTCTCTCTCCTTCTCCGTTCTCTCTCTTTCTCTCTACCTCCTACCTTTATTTCTCTCTCTTTCTTCTCTCTTCGTTCTTTCTCTACCTCATTCTTTTCATTCTCCTCTTTCCAGCCAACCGGAATCCTTAACACCGTCACCCACATCCACTCTGTCAACGTCACCACCCCATCATTGCCTGGAACCTCAAAATCCAGCAAATCCAAAGTTGACTGGAAAACTTAATGTCACACCCCCAAATTCCCATGTGTGGAGTCAATCTACATGGGTGTGACGTGGCCAGAATCACAGTTCATAGTCATATAGAACGATTCTATATGCGTTTTATAATACAATGTTTGACAATAACACAACCAAACAGTTTTAAATATAGCAGCGGAAATAAGATACGTTTGATAATGCAGCGGAAAAATAAGTTGTCAGACACTACATATTGTAATACAAATAACAGGCAATGATGGGATGGTGACGTCACTACTACAAAATAAGCCTAATGCAACCTTTTTTAGTCACAAAAGGTTGCAAATAGATTGCATTAGGTGAAGTTGCATTAGCCTAATGCAACCTTTTTATTAAAATAAGTTGCATTTAAAAAAGTTGCATAAGGAAAAGAAAAGTTGCATTATGTAACAAAAAAGTTGCATTAGATCTAATGCAACTTCAGCTAATGCAACCTTTTTTGACTATAAAGGTTGCATTAGGGTGATTTTTGTAGTAGTGAGAATACATGTTTAAGAAAAAGTGTCAACACATAGGTTGGTGAGTTCACAGGTTTTTTGATATACATAGATAATAATCGGAAATCATGTGTCATACTGTTTATTTAAATGTTATTCCCGAGCCCTAGGCTCCAAGTGTCAGTGCGTCACTACCTAACTAGACTTGTTAGTCCTTGCCTCTGCCATGTCTCTTAAAAACATGGCAAGATAGGTCGAGATTTCACGTGTCCTGACCTCCAGTCAGTATTGTGCCACGTGGGGTTCATCACACCCAAACAGATCTATTCAAACTCACCTTGTTGTTTGTACATTAACGGTAAGACTTTGTGAGGGCTTGCTACGATTACAACACTTATGTGTTTGTCTAATAAACCAACATACACAATATGTTTGTATAAATAGTAAATGCTTGACTCGATTCAACAAGTATTCTCCCCTATTTGAAAAGTTTGTAAAAGAAGGGTCGTAAACTCACCTTAGTGATAATCAGATAAAGATATTGTAAGCTCCTGCTTCGTGGATGTGTCGGTCACCGGCTACCTATATCGTACATCTTACGTGAGTTCGTGTAAGTGACCGTGTCGTGTTCGTGCTCGTGTTTGTGTTCAACAACCTCGGTTGTTATGTTTGTCCGTGTCGGTCCACATTGACCGTGTTTGCTCTTGATTGACCGTGTTTGACCATGTTTGACCGTGTAAAGTCAACGACCCGTTGATGAACCTTGAGTTGGTGGTAACTCATGTAACATTTGTGATTGTGCTCGTTGTGTGCAAACGCGCAAATCGCGTTCATGGACAACTTACTATTTATAGTAAGTTTCCATTTTTAGCTAGTTCCATAACACATATTGTTTTAATGGTTCTAGCATGCTTGTTAGTCATACGTGATCATGTTAACACATAGCACGTTGTCTTATGTGATCAAATAAACTTATAAGTCCTTTTCATTCATTAAAGTATCCTAAAAAGGAAAGTTTCTATATCTAGCATGATTATCATCAAAAATCATCTAACTTAACACACAATAATCATATCATGTCGTGTTAAGTCATTTAGCATGGTCAAATTGTGCATCATATTGCCTATTTCAAGATTCATACAACACAGTTACTAAAAATAGTAACTTTGTCAAATATTCACCAAATGGTTATTCTAAGCATTCATATTCCATTTTTACACCAAATATCATCATAGTATATCATCCATAGTCACTTAAACATAACCATTTAGCCTAAATCATCATCTATCAACATTTGGGATTAGAAAAGTTACTATAGATAGTAACTAAGTCGAAAATGACCACAAATCAATCCCAATCAATTTCTCATGTCTCATACCATCATATTATCACCCAAATGATATTTCTTTTTACATGCATGCTTATATTTTCATCAATATCACTATGTTGTAACATAAAAGTTTCTATAATTAGCATGTTCACCAAATAACCAAAGTTTTGACCATTTTTAATGATAAAAAATCATGTAAAATGTCATTAACAACACCAATAAACATATTTGAATATCCAAAATTATCCAATATACCCTAGATCATGCATGCATGTTGATATTTCACCCATTCATGAACAAACCAAGCATCATACATACCCATATCATCATAGATCGTCACAACACATTATCTAATCGTTCTAGATCGTCAATATCATTAGTAAAATAAAAAAAACCCAGATTCAAACATCCAAATTTCATGCATGCAAGGCTTGAGTGTGTGCATGTGGGTTTCATGCATTGCATGTGTGTTTGTGAGTGTGAAGAGTGCATTTTAACCATGGATTTACCTTCTAAAGCTCCAAGAATGCAAGGATGATGGGTCAATCAGTTCCCAAGCCTCCTGGGTCGTTGGGTTTTGCAAAATCAACAAGTTGATGGTGGTGTTCAAGCTCCAACTCTTTTCCTCTTCAAGCTCCTCTTGTGTTCTAAGCTTCAAAGCTCCAATCTAGACCTTCAATGGCTTCTAGAGGGGAGTTGCAAGGTATTATGAAGGAGATAAGGCCGAAAAATAGCCTGCAAGGTCGAACAAAATGATGATAAGGGATAGCGTAGCAATAACTCTCTTAGTTTTATAAAGATTTGGCGTCTGGATGTCGTCGTGTACCGCCAAGCCTTTCAACAAGGTGCTTGGCGAATCGTAATGAATTTCGGAATTCAAAAATCCTCGCCCATCCATCGGTACCGCCATGGGCTTCTCTAGGGTCCTTAGCGTACCGCGAAGAGTCCCGGAAGAGCCCAATAGGTTCAATTTCAATAGTTTGGCTCGTTTTTTGACGTTTTCTCGCTTATGGGTCAGTGTTTGTCATCGTTTGAACTTTCAGGTTCAATGTTCGAGCGTTTTGTGAGGTTTCTAGTGCTTGGTTACACGATGTGCTAAACGTTCACCAACGTTCGTACTTTCTTAGACACGTATGTGCGTGTTACGATAATTCACCGAATTATCGGGTTTGTGTCAGTGTTCGTAGTGTCATGCCACGTGTCACACTAAATTAAACTAATTCTAGTGCCACGTATACAATTATCAATTAAATAAATATTTAATTAAAACAAATGCTGACCTGGATTTTGCGGGGTGTCACACTTAAGACGATCACAATCACAGTGCATAGCTGGTAACATTACAGCTAGAAACACTAAGACTCGTAACAACACAGCGGACCTATTTCACTCCAGACCTCTTACTCTGCCCAAACCCTAACACCCTCCCAACCACATACTCTGGTAACACCACAGCTGACCGGGAGACCAAAAATCTTGTCTTGCATTCTCTCTCTCTATCCCCTTCCTATCATTTTCTGGTCAAATGGCATTCGATTAGACATGGTGACTGGTCGGACAAGAAAAGCCAAACGATACGTACACCAAAACACGTTTGACTTCTAACTAATTAGGATCACCCTAGTTTAGGTGCCCTGCGGTGAAGATCTTCTATTATTGCTTCATTTTAGTTATATAAATACTTGTGCATTCACTAAAAAATTAGGATTTTTATGACTGAAAAGTCAGTCTCCAATACTTTAAAATCAACATGTAACTGTTATTAGAAATTGATTAGGGACTAAAAATTCAGTAACGGTTACCTAGTCCTAGATAATGTTCATAGTAACTTAAGATCTATCCTAGTGTGTTGCACCAACAGAAACCATTGGTCAGTACCTAATACCAAAAATTTCAATCGTCAATTTGTCCCCTGGTACTAGGGGTGTGTTTTTTTTACCCGAACCTGAAAAATGTGATAAACCTGAGAAAAAGTCTTATTCAAACCTGAGAAAGCTAAGAATCCCAACCAAAAATATGATAAACCTGAACCCAAGAACTTTAACTGGTTTGGCCTTTGGGTACCACAAGGATAGCTCGGGTAGACCCAAAAATCCGAATTAGTTCCCATGTGTATATTAATGTAATATGTATGACCTGAATACCTAGAATCTATCCAAAAAACACACCCTGTGATTGAATTTATTACAATTCAATACATTCTCAATTTCTCACCTATCAAACATCTAAAACGTTATTAAACAATGGTAGACAGTATGAGTGTCTTTCCACTAAACAAGTTTTTTGTTTGTTTGTCTAGTTTTTTGAACAATTGAGATTATGATTTGTTTTGTTTAACATGTTTTAGTTTGTTTTGCCATTGTACATATGTATTCATATTACATTGCAACTGTTTTAAATATGTTATGGTTTGTTTTAAAAATAGAAGACATAATTATACAACTATAGCCCGAGAACCGTTTAACCCGACTCAATTAAACATGAGAACTGAATATATTTTGGTTAGGTTCTTGGTTCCATTTTCATGTTTTCAATACCCGAATAACACGACTCGAGAAACCCAAAACCCGAAAAACCAACCCGAATTAACAATACCTCACCCATTACCACATCATCTTAGTCCTCTATACATCACATCTGCAACTGCAAATTAGTCTTAGATATTATGATATTTTAATCCCTAAAATGTTATTTTAAGGACCGAAAATCACTCCTTTAAAAATTTCTATATTGCCTATAATATGTTTTAGGTTCGTATGGATAAAACAATTAATTTTAATGTGGTTTAATATAAAGTCGTATATTTGTTATCAAGATTTCACATGGAGGGCTCAGATAAGATTTAGTGGTTTTCTCTTTAAGATGGTGTTTTTACATGTGCATATTAAACCTTAATAAAAAAAATTAGGTTTTGAATAAAAAAATCCCTCATTTTAGTGAGAAAATCATGAAAATAATACAAAAATCATGTAAAAAAAAGTGTGTGTTTTTTTTATTTTTTTTTCCAGCTTTGTAATATTATTGGCATATTTTTATAAAAAGAATATAAAAAAAGCAGCGAGTAGATATTAAAAAAACGTTTTTTCATGATTTTTACATTGTTTTCACGGTTTTCTCACAAAGAAGTGGTTTTCAAATTCTCCTTACCCTATGTATATATATTTATAAAACTTTACGAGTCAACTTTATGATTTATATACAAAATTTTACGACTTATTTATATATATATGGTGTGGTTCATTTGTTAACTCATGTTTATTGCATTAACCGAATAAGTACATCTTATTACTTTGGGGGCACATTAAAGTAATCTAAAGATGTAGGTTTTTTCTTCTTTTTTTATTAATGTAAGTGAGCTTTACATTAATTACATTAATTAAAAAATAAGAAAAAACTTACACTTTTAGATTTACTTTAATATGGTGTATTTATGCTATATAATAAATAAAAGTTTTGACATGTCATTGTCAACATTCTAGGTCACTTAAAAAATTTTTCTCACCTCTGTCTCATAATAAATATTTCTATGACATGTTTTAATTAAATTTTGATTTTTTTATCTTCTCTCTCCTATTAAATATTAATAATTTTATTTAACTTAGTAAATAATATAATTAAATTTTAAATCAATTCTTTAATTTTTTATAAAATGTCTTTGAAAAATATGTATTATGTTATTTTAAACAAATAATTTTAAAATTCAAATACTTAACCTGCGTAAATTTGTAATACAATGTATATTGTTATATATATATATGTTTTAAGAACATTTTTTTTATAAATTTTTATCTTTAAAATCGTTCTATATAAAAAAGTATAACTTATATTATTAGTATTAATATAATCAAATAAATTTAGAAAGATATAATAAAATTATTTTAATTATGTAAATTCATGAAGATATAATTATAAAATCACATTATTTTTTATTTGCAAACCCGTATATTACACGGGTGTATAACCTTGTGTATATAAATATATGTGTGTGTAACTTCGTGATTTATGTGTCTTTATTTAATTTTTATTTTTTGCTTACAAAATTTTTACCTTATAAGACCTTGCGCAATGGAAGCCCCGCTCGGCCAGCGGGCCTCTTCCCCGCCGCGGGGTTGCACGGGAACACCGCCCCTCGGCCAGCGGTGCCCCGCTCAAACGGCCCCAACGGCTCCCGCTCCCCGTGGTGTTTCATGCATTCTGATTGGTTGCCATATTTGACCGTTTTTCAACGGTAATAAAACAAAAAAAAAAAAAAACTTTTTAAAACTAAATAAATACCCAACCTTTTTTACCCAAAAAACCACCCAAATCTCTTCATCTTTCATCTTTCTCTCTATATTTAAAAAAAAAAAAAAAACAAACATGAATCCAAGGCCTAACAATCCCAATCCCGAATTCAACCCGTTCTCATACGATCCCGAATCACTTAGAAATTTATTGGTTCAACTACAACAAAACCCAAACATCCAACACTTTCAACAACATCCACCAAACTTCCAATCTCCTTCAAACTTTCAACCCGGTTTTGCTCCCTTCTCTCAACCTAGTTTTTTTTGTATGGTTTTTTTTTTATTTAAATTTGCAAAAAAAAAAATTAAATAAATCAATTAAATTTAAAAAATGTTGATGATGTGGAATAGTGGGGAAGGGTTTTCAGTGGGGTGACCATTGTGGGTGATTAAGGTTTTCAGTGGGGTGATGACGTGGCATGAAATTTCAGTGGGGAAGGATTTCCAGTGGGGTGACCGCTGTGGATAGTCTAACAAAAAAATCATGAATACCTTGTTTTAAAATTGGTTAGTAGAGATTTTATTAGTTTTCTCCAATCACATTCACTCTCAGGTCGTAACATAAAGCAGATGCTTCTATTTCTATGACACAATTTAAGGAATTACTTAGAAGATCCTTTTGTCGGCCTCGTCTCGAAAGTGAATTAACAACAAAATCAAGCAGGAACACGATCCTGTGGATGTGGAACTTAGCACTTCTAAAATGTAAATTAGAAAAATAATAAATTATAATTATCAATTTTTAAAAATAAAATATTATATCTATCTCAGTTGCAATATCAATGGCGTTTGTTAAGGGTTTAAATGATTCATGCTAACTCATAAATTACTTGGAATCAAATCGGTCAAAAGATCGAGCGAGACGAATAAATATGGCTAGCTTATTTATTAAGCCCAAACTTGAGCTTTACATACCGAGCTCAAGTCAGTTTGCGAGCCCTAAATAAGCTTCTATTTATATTATTTTATATTTAAAAAGTAAAATTGTGAATTTGTTTAATAGTAAATTAAAATAAGTAATTAAAAATATACGAGCCGAGCTCGAGAATAAAAATTTTCCTACTAGCTAAGCTCAAGCTTTAGAAATAAATTTTTTAACAAATCAAACTCAAGTCGAGCACTCTTAGATCAAAACCAGCCGAACTCAAGCTTAGATTAGCTCGTTACACCCTAACATTTGTCGGTGACAAAATTGACCCCTTTACTACTATGTAAATGTTAATTGCATCCCTAGCTTGAGTTTCTAAAATACTAAGTTTCTCCTTTGTGGTATATATAATATAATTTTCTTTAATAACTATTTTTTTAACTTAATAATAATTTGGTATGTGCTTATTTTTGATTATGTATCACTTGAAATTCAATTTAATCAACGTTTTCACGTGCATTTTGTTGGAAAATGAGTCTAGTTAAATCAAATACTTTTTGTACTGCTTATTTTTATGTACTTTTTTGAGTTTGTTTTCGCATCAATGTAAATTTTGTTTGAGTTATTTGAAATATAATATGTTTTTTGGTTTAAAGTTATATAAATTCAATTGTTTTTAAAATAAATTTCAGTTGATTATAATTCATTTAACCAAGACACATTTGCACTAGTAAAAAATCAAATTCTTGTTTTCTAACAATTGCTTTTACAACCATAAAAATTTCAATTCTCGACCAAGTTAATTATCATCATAACGAGGAATACTACAACGTTTCTAGGTTGGTTACAAGAAGTATATTCATTATCATGTTAGTGTTATTATAGGACTCCTTTATAAGAATCAATTAAAACTTTATATTAATAAAAAAAATAAACACATGTAAATATTTTAATGTATAGTTACAGTAATTTTTATTTTTTTCTCTGCTACTAATGAATCTTATATTAAAAAAACATACCCAATATATTCCCATTTTTCAATAGGGTATATGAGAAAAGATGAAGACAAACATTACTCTTTATCTCAGCTGAGATAGAGAGAATGTTCCAAAAAAGTCCGATCCCCATCTCAAAGTTATAATTTGAAGTTAATAATCACAATGCTTTTAATGTTATTTTCATAAAAAAATAAAATAATGTTTAAATTAAAGTAATTTTACTTTTGCCCTTAAGAGCTCATACATGATACATATCTATCTATACTAATTAATAATTTTTTTAACCAAGGGCTTATAGTCTAATGGTTACCTCTTTGGCTTCTCTGTGGGAGATCACGGGTTCAAATCCCTCCCAAGGCGAAATAGGGGTCCTTGGGAGGTCAGATGGTTTTCCGGTGCGGTTTCCTCCTGGGGTGGTGGTGGGGTCTCAACGGAGGTCATGGTAACTAGACCTTGGTGACGTGGTTAGTAAATCAGTGGTTCACACGTTGAGATCAAATGTCGTTAAAAAAAAAATTAATAAAATTTTTTAATGCCACATAGCATGTTTCTAAAGCTTTTTAACTTTCATTTCCCTCATCTCTCTCCTATTAATTATCTAATATTAAATATAAAATATACTTTTAATACATTTTTTAAATAAAAAAGATTTTTTTAATACATTAAAATTGATTAATATTAAAGACACACTTTTATTAAAAAAAAATATTATAGATTATAAAATTATCAGAAACAAATATTTGAAACACAATGTTTAAAAAACAAACTATAAAAAAAGTTAGTTTTTAAAGAAATAATATTATTATTTTAATACTTAAAATAAAATTATACGAAATTGTAATCATGTTTTATATTAAAATCATCTTATATTTTTCTAAATTTTTATTAATAATTATTCGTTATACTCATCTATTTATTTATTTTTAATTTTTTTGAACAACCAAACGATATTATTAATATGAAAAGGAAAAAACCTGCTTAACAAGATGCTAAGGTAGGAAAGTACAATTATACAGTAAAACCAAACATAGAACCATAATATCTAAACAACTATATTATCTTTACTTTCTTTTACTTTCTCTAAAACATGAAATCTATTATAATAAATATATGTTTATAGAGACACAGTATCTTTTAAAGTTTTTTTTAATAACTTTTTTTTATTATAAAGACGTGAAAATATATAAGAGAGTGATATAAATAATGATTTTGAGAGAGAGACCAAAATTTTCCTTAAATGTACCAATTATTGTTCTTTTATAAATCCGCTAAAAATGCTACGTTTACTTTACTAATTTAGATGATAAAAGTCACGAAATACTAATTTTTCTTTCTTAAAATCAAGAATAATTTATACGTTAATATATGATAGAAAAAGGAGAAAAGTTCAATAATATTTTATATAACTACAGACAAAATTCTCTCCTCATACATCCCATGTGAAAAGGATCTGACTTTGTCACTTTATTTATTTATTTTTTATAATTTAATTTTTTATTTTTTTAGATTAGATACTTCAATTCCTCCGTCTATATAACCCTCCAAACACACCAACATAATCACTCGCTCCTCATCTTCTCCAAATCATTTTCAGTTTTATCAATTCTTCTGCTACAACTTTCAGTAATTTATTACTTTTCATATATAATTTAATTAATCAACATCATCTGCAAGCTTAGAAACATAATTAATTATGTTGTCAGCAAAGGTAACATGTAACTCTCACGGACAGGATTCCTCGTACTTCCTGGGATGGGAAGAGTACGAGAAGAATCCCTTCGACGAGATTAAGAATCCCAAAGGCATTATCCAAATGGGTCTTGCTGAGAATCAACTCTCATTTGACCTTCTGGAATCTTGGCTCAACAACAACCCCCAACCAATGGGTTTCAAGAATCATAATAATCAATCCATCTTCAAAGAACTTGCTCTTTTTCAAGATTATCATGGCCTTCCTGCCTTTAAAAATGTAAGCGTTCAATCAGTTATTATTTTAACACCACTCTAATTATGTAACGATGTTTAAAAAATTAAATGTTACACCAATGATTTTCCTTATTTTTTATATGGGTAGTTAACTAATATACATATGATGTTTTTTACAGGCTCTGGTCGAGTTCATGTCGGAGATAAGAGAAAATACGGTCACATTCGACCCGAACAACCTTGTACTCACCGCGGGTGCAACTTCCGCAAATGAAACATTAATGTTTTGTCTTGCTAACCCGGGTGACGCATTCTTGCTTCCAACACCATATTACCCTGGGTAAGCTAACATTTACAATATATGAATCATGACAGCAAGACCACTCTGCCATCTTGTTATCTAGCTTAATGTTTAATCTAATTCGTTAAACTCTTTATGTTATATATGTAGGTTTGATAGAGACCTCAAATGGAGAACCGGAGCTGAAATAGTACCAATTCATTGCTCAAGCATAAACGGTTTCAGAATCACCAAATCTGCTCTTGAAGAAGCATACAAACAAGCACAAACACAAAACCTCAAAGTCAAGGGTATCTTGGTCACAAACCCTTCTAACCCATTAGGAACCTCATTAAGCTTGCATGAACTAGACCTCCTCGTCGACTTCATCTCATCCAAAAACATTCACCTTATTAGCGACGAAATCTATTCCGGTACGGTCTTTAGCTCACCAAGCTTCACTAGCATCATGGAGGTCCTAAAAAACAGAAACCTCATCAACACTGAACTCTCAAAAAGAGTCCACATTGTGTATAGCCTGTCCAAAGACCTTGGACTACCCGGTTTCCGCATTGGAGCCATTTACTCAAACGATGAGCGAGTTGTCTCTGCTGCAACCAAAATGTCTAGCTTCGGTTTAGTTTCGTCGCAAACACAGTACCTATTGTCTGAAATCCTTTCGGATCATAAGTTTACAAAGAACTATCTTTCAGAGAACCGACGACGATTGAAGCAACGACACGAAATGCTCGTTAAAGGCCTTCAAAGATCTGGAATCACGTGTCTTGAAAGCAACTCGGGGTTATTTTGTTGGGTGGATATGAGGCATCTTTTGAGCTCAAATACATTCGAAGGAGAAATGGAGCTTTGGAAGAAGATTGTTTATGAAGTCGGGTTGAACATCTCACCCGGTTCATCATGTCATTGTAGTGAACCGGGTTGGTTTCGGGTTTGCTTTGCAAACATGTCCGAGGAGACCCTAGATCTAGCCATGCAACGTGTGAAGGTGTTTGTGGACTCGATGGCTAAGAAAATGAATCAGAATCGTCTCCAGCAGTTAGTGAACCGAAATTCTAGAAGATCAAAGTCGCTACCTAAATTGGTTTTTGAACTATCGTTTCATCAACGAGATGTTTTGGTTGATGAACGTTAGTGCATGGAGTGACAATAGTTAACAAACCGACATATACATTTTATTTTATTTTAATTTATTTTTTCGATATGCATTTCATGTATATTGAGGATTCTTGTCTTGAAGAGATAGTGCACTCATTCCTTATGGATTAGAAGTAGCACATACTTCTTCGGTTTTTAAGATCATTCAGTTATTTTAATGTAAATCTCTGAATTGTTCTATGCTATTTCTTTATTCTTTTACCAAGTTCAATTCCATGCCATGATAATTACAATATTTGTGTCTAATTATATAATTTTTAAAATTATTTATAGCACTTGCTAACAACGCTTCATGTGTGTATACATACATACATATGGAATGTGTATATATGTAAGGCAACAAATTAACAAAACAATTCATCTAAGCTCCTGATTCCTGCTCATTCTTTAAAAACACTCATCTTTACTTCATTTTTAACAGTTAACACTACATATTTTCTTTCAAACACCTACTTTAAATAAAATATTGAAATTAAAGATTTTTATATATTTAATATACTTGTTAATTATGAGTGGGACGACCAGTGTGAGTAGGAGTATAAATGAATTGAATGAATACAAACGACTCATTACACTACAAGAAAAGCTAACTAATGGAACAAACCCTACAGCGACGACTAAACCTCGTCCCTATACATTGAGCTATAGCGACGACAGATCTTCGCTATAGCTTAAAAGTACCTTTTCAGTGCTTTTAAGCTATAGCGACCACTTGTCGTCGCTATAGCTGAAGACGAAAAGGGAGGGATTTGACCTAAACTTTGGCGGGCTTTTAATAATTATTTGTTCGTTCGTTTAACTTTATCTAACATTTTATTATCGATTCACGAAAACTAATCAGACAATTAAAAATTCTTGTTAGTATTCGTTCTTCAAACATTTTATCTTGTATATAAATTAAATAGCTCATGAAGGAAACAAATATATATTATATTGTAAAAAATAAAAATCAACATTTTGAATCAAACATTAGATATAATTATCTTGCATAAATATAAGTTCAACACTTGATATAAAATTAAAAATATAGTTATCTTAAAACAAAAAAAAAAGAAAGAAAGAATAATAATCCTAATGAAAATTAACCTAAACTACTATTTCAAATATTTAAGTTTAAAATAACTAGGTTTTAACAAGATGCAAATCTAAAAAAGAGAATAGATTTCTTGTTTAAATGTTTTCGAATGAACTAATTTTAATTATATAAAACACATATAACGAATAAAACATAATATATGAACGCAAACGAGCATAAATGAACGCAGTACTGCATATTTATGAATACAAATAAACAAACACCAACTCATATCTTGTTTATTCATTAACTAAATAAAATAAATGTATTATTCGTTTTTGTTCATTTATTAAGTAATTAAACATAAGCGAGCTTTCTGTCAAATAGTTTATAAATTGTTATTAAACGTATGATTCATTTACAACTCTATCTAGGAGGGATCCAACTCCTTAGGTTGTGTGTATCCGAAAATTCTGATAAGGACAAACAAACATCTCCCAAACATGCTTCTTTAAGAGGGATGTTTGAACTCCAAATGCGAGAAACCAATCTGTTCCATGTGTTGGAACTGAAATGTCAATTTCATAAGTATGTTTTTGGCTCTTTAACTTTTGTATGTACATAAATCACCCATTCTATTAGTATATCATGTATTAATTAGATCAAAAACATGAGTAAATTGATAGATTAATTCAATCATGTAATGTTCGTGTGGTAATGATTAAAATTCATTATCGAATCAAATGACTTTTTATTTGGGTTAACTGACTTAATTTTCATTAAAATCTACCATTTTATATTTTTTTAGTATCATTCGTACAGGAAGATGATCATTTGTGATTGAAGTACAATGATAAAAATTATGGAAGTTAAGGACGAATGAATCTATCATGTTATAAATCAAATAAGATGTGATCAAAGATATAAACCATGTCATTAAGATTCAAATGAAATATATCAACTTTGAAAGAGTAAATAAGGTAAGAAAAAATAGAAATTTAGTTATATATGTATGGACAATTCAATTTAGGTTTGACCATAGGTTCAAATGGATTGCAAGTGGTTCGAATGAAAGATTACTTTCAATTATGTTCAAATGTATTAAATATGTTCGATTAAAGAAATGATAAATTAATTCAAGTTAATTGGAAACAACTCAATGAATTTAAGAACTAGTATGTGTGTTCAAAGGAAATTATAAAAGTTACAATCAAATATTTGCAATAGTTCAAATGATTAAAATTCAATTTAGGTTCACAAATTCTTTTTAAAATAATGGATCTTTATTACATTCAATTGAATTAAAACGTAAAACAATGGCTTAAGATTACTCACGTGAATTACCTAAATTGAATGGACATATAAATTTATGTACATAACATTCATCTAATTAAACCATCTTATCGTCATGTGGTTATCTGAAAATTGATGCAAATATATAATGAATTTACATAGTAGTTATGAAAACCATTAGTATTTTTGGTGATATTCATTAATTTAAAAAAAAAAAAAAACAGGTTCACCAAAGTAGCAAATCAATTTTACAGATATAATTCAAATGACGACATAAAACTTATGATTAAATTGATATAAATAACTTTGCTCTAATACTACATGTTGAATATATCATATGTATATCAATACCGTGAGTAGATTGTTGTAAGAATTTAATCATGTATTAATGCTCTATAAAGCAGGTAGAGATGAAAATCTTTGATGATAATGATGAAACATAATCTTGATGTTCTTCTTTTATTTCCTTTCAAATTATTTAACTATGCTGAATGATTATTTTCATAAACAAGAATTGTTTATTTATGTTGTTCAATTTCTCTTATAATTCAAGCGTAAGACATCAAAAGACAAGCTCCTTCGTTACACTCATCATATAATGAAAATATTAATAAAGACTTTTTGTATCATTTGTTTCTTCCACAGAGTTTTAACAATCAGAATTGTTTTTCTACGCATAACTCATTCTTGACGGTTGAGAATCACACCGATACTTCCTTGTATGATAGATCTTAACGAATATTTGAAATTAGATAATTAACTGTGTGTATAGGTTGATAATTATACCCTCGAAATAGCGATACATGAAATTTGGTAAATGATCTTGAAAACCACATTCATTAAGAAATATTTCCAACACCTTCAAGTTTCTCCTTTGTCCTTGAAGCTTATTTTAGTGAAAGCTGATCAACGTGTCCAATTTATAGTAATATATTGTTATCTTTTGTGTTACAAATTCCTATATTTGTGTTGTTAGAATATGTTACACAAATACATACAAATAAGTTTTTATTTTTAGGTTAAATTTAAACAAAGTCTTGACTTTTTATTTGTGTTTGATCTCATGTGTTTTGTATGGGTTTTGAGATGGATGGATATAAGTGTTTAGGTATAAAAATCAGTGCATAGTTTGATTAGAGAATGGGTTGGAGTTATTTACAAGATGTTAATACGCGATTCATGAGAGAAGAATAGAGTTACAAACAACATAAATATTTTGTATGCTTAGCTTGATATATAATTGTCAATCGTGGAAATTTAAGAAGTTATTCTGATATAGTAATATTAATAGTTATAGTAGTAGTAATAAATATACACCAAAATTAAAATGTTACATTTTTAAATAAATAATAATAAAACGCGTTCCATCGTTTTATAAACGAATTACTAAATTCTTTTGTTTTCAAATTTAACATGTTGTAAAATAACTTCAATTATTTAATAGGGCCCTACGAATACAATCCAAATTAATGATCATATATTTTCTTACATGTGATGTTTCATTTGTTTCATATATTTTACCTCAATTATTTCTAGGCCCATATCGCCTATGTTTTGACCCAACATTTATATTTGTATACCTACCTTTAAAATAAAACACTTACGGATAGAGGTGCGCAAATCGGGTTTTTTTGGAACCGGTTTCAGTTCAAGAACCGGTTCTGGTTCCAACCGGTTCTAATCAACAAAGTCAAGACCCGGTTCCGGTTCCGGTTCCAGTTCCGGGTTTCGACCGGTTCCAACCAGTTTTTGATCGGTTCCGGTTAGGGATTTGGCCGGTTCCGGTTCGGGTTTTGGCCGTGTATAGGTGGAACCAATTCCGGTTTCGGTTTCGGTTTCGATTATAATTTTTCTGAAAAACCGTACCCGTTCGTACCCACCGTTTTAAGTATGACCGGTTCCGCTTCGGGTTGTCGGTTCCGGGTCCGGTTTTTTTCCCACCTCTAGTTACGGACTTACGGTTATTTGTTTTGTGATGATTTAGAAATGACCATATCCCTTCATTTTAATATTTCATCAATTTGAATTTCCACTTAATAACCAATTGTAAAATCGAATGTAATAAACGAAATTTTGCCATATAGTAATTTAGTTATCCAAATATGACATCAGAGAATATTCAGTCGAGTATATTTTATTGAGCACAAATAAAACCATTTATACTCATTAATTTTTTTTATAATAAAATAAAGTGAAGTTAATTTATCTTATTTAAATATAAGCATTAATTTGATTAATTTATGAAGTTTACTGATTCTTATGATTGCAAATAATTTTTTGGTTCTTGTTTATAGATTATCAAATATTATATTATTCGGTATACAGTTTCATCGCAGCTAGATGTGAGAAAAAAAACTTTGTTTTGGAATTAGACCCAACTATCTTAACTAGAACTGGAACTGATCCTATATGAATTGATGAATACACACAATTTTGATTCTTCAGAGAAATAAGAAACAAGAATCATAAATCGTTTCAGCTTTACCCGGTCAAAAACCGGAACCAAAACAGCAAAAAAAAAAACAATTTATGCACCTGTAATTCGAGGTGGGCAAACCGTTCTTTTTTTTGAACTGGTTCCGGTCAACTGGTTCTGTTTTTGGTTTGAGTTTTTGACCGATTCCAACTGGCTTTTGGCATGTTCTGGTTCGGGTTTTAACTGGTTTTTGTTCGGGTTTTGTCGGGTAAAGGTGAAACCGGTTCCGCTTTTTCCGGTTTTGATTTATCTGATAATCCGGAACCACCTGTACCCACCGGTTCGGGTTCAAACGGTTCCGGTTTGGTTTCCGGGTTTTTTCCCATCTCTACCTCTAAATCTCTAATTGCAGACTTTGCAGTACAAGATGGACATCGCGTTGGTAAAACAACTCGAAAGATATCAAAAGGCCCAGGACCCAAGAAGAATGGGCTTCTTAAAGAGTATTTGAGATCTCACATCAATTGCCAAAGTCAGTAACCAAGGCCTTTGTAACGGTACAAGCCCACCTAATCCAAATACTAAAAAGTTTTCTTTACAGTTTACATTGCCGTGCTGCCCATTTGCCCAAACATTTCTGGTGGTGTTTTAAGTAGAGGTGGCCAACGGACCCGGACCCGGAAATCGGAACAGGAACCGGAACCGGAAAACCCACAACCGGAACCGGCCAAAACTAGAACCGGAACCGGAACAAGCAAAAAACCGGCTGGAACCGGTCAAAATCCGGAACCGGTTCTTGACTTTCTTGACCGGAACCGGAACCGGTGGTTCCAAAAAAACCCGATTTGGCCACCTCTAGTTTTAAGTGATATGTTTGTTTATATTATGCTCGAATTTAAGAATAAAATTATTATTTTCTTCGTAATTAATATAAAGTACATACAAAAGTTATTTTCATTTTAAAATTTAGGAAATAAACAAAAGACTATCAATGTTGTCGATTTTCTTCTGCCACTAGATACCGTAAAAGTTATTTGCATTTTGAAACTTTTACGGTAAAAGTAAGAACTTGATATTTTATAACTTTTCAAATTTACTTTTACATATAATGCATGCACCATATTAGTGGTGTAAACGAGTTAAATCGTTCTTGACCTACTCGGGTTGGGCTTGCTTAGTAAAAACTTAAACAGCATATTAATAATCATTATATATTAATTTATTTTAAAAAATTAAAAGATATGTTTTATATTGTGTATAGAAATTATAATTACATATACATAGATATTTTACATTAGTTGAGTTTTATCAAATGATCATTGGATTAACCAAGCTGGACAAAACTTGAAAAAGTTAAAAATGAAAGTAATCGATAGAACACGTGATTTGTTTTTTATGAAATTATAAATATGATATTTTGAGAATATATTGCTGATGGCTAAATATGGAATGTTTAGACCAACATGGGCAAATATAAAATTTGAACTTTTGTAAAAAGCATGGGTAAATTGTCATTTTTAAATTGTTTTAATAAAATTTATAAATATGATATCTTATTGGTATCCAAAGGTACATGAAATTTTATGTTTGGATTTAATATGTGTGGTATTTTACAAGTTAGTAAGAATATACATGAAATTTTCTTTTTATAAAAGGTATAAGTATGATATTTTAGTTAGTTTTTCACTTGCATGTATACTATTTTAAGTCCCAAATAATTTTGACAACATCAACTCAATTTTTTTTTCATAACATTTATTATATATGTATAAGATTACGTTTTTTTATGCATATGTGCTAATTCACAATCGTTTAGGATTTACAGCAAGTATAAGTTTAGAATACACTGCTGACATTTATTTAACGTAATAGCAAGTTACAATGGTGTTAGGCCTTAAACAAAAAAGAATTTGTACAAACACATAAAAGAACATAGTCTTATACAAGTATAATAAAGATAATGAAAGAAAAAAAATAAAGATTTGGGTTGATATTAATAGAGTTATTTAGATTATAACAATTAATAAGGCTTATTATTTGATCTCAATACTAATACATATGTATGTATGCATATGAAATTGTTATTAAATATAATTACATTAGTCTAGCATATCAATCTAGTCATTACCTTATACAAAACTATGGCTAGATTTTTAAGTGAATTCATTTATTCTAAAATGTAAAAATGTTAAAACTTAAAACTACATATAAAAAGTCCAGACGGGTAAACTATTAAGACCTAAGAGCACCTTTAATGCACCTCACAAACAGATAAGATGGCTGTTTGGACTTTAAACACACCATTGGAGGAGAAGTTTGAAGGGGACTTTGTTTATAGGTATCTAGAATTTCAAACACCTAACAAACGAATTATTACGAAAGGCTAATTGGTTCAGCAGCAGGCTCATGACTTTTCTAATAGGAGGTTATGTGTTGTAATCTTGCCTAGAACAAATTTTGCTTTAGATTAAGTCAGAGGGTTTTACTAGTTGATTTCTTCTAAACGGATGGGACCAGTAATAACGCTATTTTTTTCGAACAGAAGAGTAATATATTTGCTAGGATGATCATAGGTGACCGAACATTTCATATTAAAAAATGATTTATTTAATTAATAGGTGGCCCCTTTCTCTCACACAACCTATTTAATTATTTATTTTTTTAAAATATGAAATGGATATATATTTGAAAAAGGATGTAATGTTGGTGCTAATATGACTATATGAGTGCTTGTGAGGAGTCCAAATAAATGAAATGAAAGTTGAGGTGACATGAATCGGTGTTTTTTTGTGTTTAAGGTTAAGAATCCTCTAAACGATCAATTTAAATTTCCAATCAGGTTGCTTTTAGAAAAGTAAACGAGGATGCTTTTAGAAAAATAATTTAGGAGATTTCAACATTTCGAATAACTTTAATGCTTTGAATCGAATAATTTCGAATTTTGAATTTTTGAGTATGAGTTGTATTCAATTCAAATTCGAGCTGATTTGATTTCAATTTACTTAAATAATTTGTCTAAAATTTATAAAAGAGTTAAATGTCAAAACAGTCCCTGTGTTTATATCAAAAATGTTATTTTAGTCTCTAAATAAAATTTGTTGCCATTTTAATCCTTGTCTTTGAATTTAGTTGCCAATATAGTCCTTCGTCTAAATTTTTGTTGCCATTTTAATCCTTGTGTTTGAAATTTAGTTGCCAATATAGTCCCTAAAATGGCAACTAAAATTTAGACGAAGGACTGTATTGGCAACTAAATTAAAACATAAGAATTAAAATGGCAACAAAAATTATTTAGGGACTAAAATGGCCATTTTGATATAAAAACAGGGACCATTTTGACATTTAACTCTTTATAAAATTAATGTTAACTTTATACATCAAAACATAAAATGATTAAACCTTAAATAAATAACTCTATTATAAAGTTAAGTATTTATATGTATTAAACTAGCTAATATAACAAAAATATATACATATATAAATATTTATAATTCGAATTTCGAATTGAATTGAATTGAAAAACAAAAATTCAAAATTCGGTTCGAAATTCAATATTAGGCTTCGAATCGAATCAATTCAAATGTGAAAAGAACCGAATTTCAAGTTGGTGATTTTCGAATTAAAATGGAAGTAAATTTCAATTTTTTCGAATATAATTCGAAAAATGAACACTCCAAAAAATATAGAGAAGGATTTCCTTTGTGTTAAAATTTTATAATAATTTTTTTATAAATTAAAGTTTATTGTCAAATATTTACTAACAACGAAGGTTAAATTTGTTTTTGTCGTTTTTTTCTTTATAAATACTGATATTTTTATCACTCTGTTTGTTGAATGCACTTTTCTTTGTTCGTTAAGCCTTATAGTATGGATCGACGATCCAACGCATTGAACTGAGATCAAATGTCTTATTTTATCAATGGTTGATTGTAGGATTTATTATAACATATACTTAGGTGGTGTTTGTTTTTTAATACGTAAAATATCTGCAGACATCTGTAGCAAAAGAGTTGGACCACACCTCAGCAGGAAGACGGTTTGTTATTTTAAAATTTTCTTCAAACAAAAAAACCTCTTCTCCAAACCCACAGTCTGGACCGGCAACGAAGACACCGTCGCTCAGGCCAAACCCCACTGTCGCTCGTGCTCAGGCCCAACCCCACTGTCAAGAACGAAGACCCATCGACAACGAAGGAGTTCCCTGTGAAGATTGAAGGAGTACCGATGAGAACGAAGACCCACCGTAGATTGAAGGAGTTACCAGCGTCAATTGAAGGAGTTACCAGCGTCGATTGAGGTCAACGGTGGAGGGGAGAGGTGGATCGGCAACAGCGGTGTAGGGGAGAGGAGGATAGGCGATGGTGGTGGATCGGAGAGGTGGATCGGATACTGCAGTTGAGGGGAGAGGGGTTCGACGACGGCGATCGACAGTTGAGGGGCGGTACTGGAGGTGCGTCGACAGGATGAAGCAGTCGAATTGGATGAAGAAGACGGGCAAATAGGCTTGGAAGAGGTTGAGAAGATGTGAGAAGGGGTTGATCTATGTCTGCACTAAGCAGATGATGGGAATAACATTTTTAATGAAACGTCTCCAAGAAAACAAACAGGTTGTGGACCTCCAACCTCTACCCGTGTCTGCGCGACGCAGACATAAGAGGCCAAGAAGATGTTTTTTAGAAAAACAAACATCCTCTTAGAGTTGGTCTTTATTTGCTCATTGTTTCTTCTAGACAACAACTTTCTTCGTTAGACTTAAAACGGATACTAAAATTGAGGCTCTTTTTGCATTTATTCATATAATTAATAAATGTAATAAAAAATAAAAAAGACTGAAGTTGGTTTTAGCAGACTTAATTGGGTTACCACAACTAAGATGAGTTATTATCTGATGTAAATTATTCATACATATGACATATATATGTAATGAATGTGTATGTATTGCTTTTAGAGTTCGAAAACAAAGTTGGTTATATTTGTAAGTTACAGTCATGGTTTTTAGAACCGGAACAGACAGGGAGCCTGAGGGTCAGCATGCCCAAAACAAGGTTGTGAATTACCTTCAAATGAACCGGCCGGTTGAGTCAGTTCACCGGTCGGACCGGAAACCGATTCACTGGTCGGACTTGATTTTGTTTTTTTAACTAAAACCCAAGGATAAAGAAACATTAAAACCAAACCCTATATCTTTTTAACAGGATAGTGTTTGTTTAAACGTGTTTATAATTTTAAATTTTTTGGAATATTTTATATATTTATTATGTTATCCAGTTCTTGAATCTGGTTCTAATTGTTCAACCGGTTCAACCAGTGACCAGTAAGACATCTGGTTCAACGTCTGGTCAAAACATTGGTTACAGTTCAACTCTTTGTTGCTTTCAGAAAACTTTTTTGACGGAGCAAACACTTGACCTGGTCCATATTGTTGAGCTCATAAGAATTATATTATTGATCTTGTGCTCCACTAGCGCAAATCGCTTTATTGACCTCACAAAATATTACATATGATCTCATTTTGATTGGATCACACAAATTAAATGATGCTTCTTCATTCATGCTTTCACATTTATCACCTCAAATTAAATTTTCACCATTATAACTTAATTTGTAATAATTACTTGAAAATATAAAAAAAAAATCAACATTTTGCTGCTGTTGGTACCGACAAAACCCAGTCCATCAAGTGCCACCGGATATTTCTTGCAAGCCTGTTACGCGACTGCTTGCTTTTAGAAATTTTCCTTAATGGGACCAATCTTGTCGTATGAGGTTTAATTTGCCTAAACTATTTTAGGGTCACGTTATTCTTATACTCTCTATACGAGGCAAACGATCATTATTTCTTATGTTAATGATTAAACTCTTATACGTCCTGTATATGCTCATATGTCTCGTGCGTGTCCAATACGAGACGTATACATATCAATCATTATTGAATCAATGGGTGTCTGAAGAGGCTATTAGCTTCGTATATTTTTATACGAGACGTATAGTATAGATAGGGTGCTAAAAATAAAAAGATTGGATGTGTAATTTAGAGGAACCGTCATTTTAAAGTTTATTTAATTAATCACATAATCTTAAACAAGTTGATATTGTACTTGCAATTCAATGGTATCTTTCAGCACCCAAAAGTTGAAACTTTGGACTTTTATTACAGCGGAATGAAAATCCACCTTCACTGTTTGCAAACAACTTTTCTAACATTTCTAGCTAGCTACATATATATAACAATACTGGTAATCTAGATATGATTAATAAAAGAAACGAAAATGTAAAAAGCTCAGGTAAAACCATACATGAAAATTTACCCGATAGGTAAGAGATGCAATTTAAATATTATAGGCTCGAAACACTTTCCTACTTAATTACTCTAAGAGCACCTCTAGGATTAGGAGCGTTTAAAAAATCCGAAACCCAAGAAAAATAAAACCCGAAGCGTATTCGTAATCCGAAAAACGATATTCGAATCTTGATTCGGGTTGGATCAATCCGAATTCGAAAAAAATTATTCGCATATTCGGGTTGGATTTAGATATTTGGTTTTATACAATTTGGGTTATCCGAATAATCTGATTACGAGAAAATGGACCCTTATTAAATTCAAGTTGTTCGGGTTAATCTGATATTTTTCTTATGAGCTATGTAATATACTTAGACAATTTTATTCCGATGGATTTGTAATCGTTTTTTATTTTTAAACATTAAAATGTTGAGTTATAAATCTAAATTAGCAAAATGTCTACTTTTATGGATCAAAATATAGGAAAAAATAAATATAGAAAACAAGAAAAAAAATTAGAAAATTTTTTATTCAGCTTAATTCAGGTTGTATGGATATTCGGATATATCCGAATCTGAACCCAATCCTAACTTGGATAAATTTGGGTCGGATGAGATTCAGTTAATTTGTGTAGATGAAATTCAAGTCAATTCAGGTTGGGTCGGGTTTGGGTAGAAGCAAAATAAGTTAAATTCGAATAACTCGTAATCTAACTTGATGAACACCCAAATACAGGATGGAGATGGGAGCTCCTTATAGTCATCCGAAAAATCCAGACGGGGTCAAACAAGTTTGGTTGGGGTCCCCTCTCTGACAACATTAACATAATATACGTAGTATATAAAATTTTTTACTTACTATTATTTGCAATGCTTTCATAATATACGTAGTATATAAAATTTTTTACTTACTATTATTTTCCTTAAGAACCGGATGATTTTATATACTTTTTATAAATATATATATATATATATATAAAAAATCAAAAAAAAATTTAAAAAAAATAAAAAAATATAAAAAAACGGTTCAACCACCGGTTTTCTGGTCCAACCGCCGGTTCGACCGGCCGGTTCACCCAAAAACGGCCCAGAACCCCTAACCGGACCGGTCCGACAACCGGTTCCCGGCCCAACCGGCCGGTCCGGTCCGGTTTTCAAAACATTGATTATTTGTTTAAAATGTGTACGTGTTTGAAGGAAGATGTAGCGTTTGAGGTGTTTTAATTAGTTTGACGTAGGAATTGAGATGACAATTGACATGTTTGTAGGTGTTTAAATGTTCTGTTACTATAATGTTACCCTTTTAATTATGCCCAATGCAAAAGGTAGAATTATATTAGTATTTGATGTATAATAAAAATACATCCGAAGTATGAGTTATATCCTTAAACATCTATCAAATTATTGAGTTGATAAAGTTGTTAACATCAACCTTCGTAGGCATCATATTTATAAATGTTGAACTCCCTCTAGCACACGTTTGAATTTAGCTTCGATCAATTGGTTTTCTACATTTAGCCCCTTGCCTTTAGCCTTGTCAAGCAGACAAGCACGCGCAATGCTGTATTTTACGAAATCCTGTTGGTTAGCAAAATATAACGAGTTTTAATTACATGTAATGAGTTCTCAGGATTACTAAAAATAAAAAATAAAAAAGTTGGTAATTATAATTTCATGTACATCATGGAATGAAAACTGTATTTTATGGTATTCCAGTTTTGAGAAAATTGCTCGACAAATTAACGACAGTTCATGGAATTGACTGACCAACTATATGACTGGGAGATGTGTGTTGTGGCTTACGACCATGAAGATATATATAAAAAAGAATGCGGCCATTTCGAGATGCACTACTTTTGCCAATCAAGTGCATTGTTACGGTTTTTCTAAATAAACAAATAACCATTTTTTAGCACCCTTTTATACGTTATAACTTAAATTATTGTGTTATATATGACACGTTTTCATTCTAAAATTTTGATGTGGTAAATACGTACCATCCAATTAATTATTCCCAACCCCCTTAATTTATTCGTAATATATAATAAAATGACGATAGATTGACATTTAACAAGTTTAAGTATCTTTTAGTTAATTAAGTATTTGAAAGATCAAGGATTGATAATTGTAAATAGTGTTAGAAATGATAAAAGTAGTTCATCTTAAGAACTTCGTATCTTGGTTTGTTACCAAATGATACGTTAAAAACAAAAAACTACACTTCTCATTGAATTTTGTTGTTCTCTTGATTAATATGTGAATGCATACTTATGAGCCTTTTTTTAATGTTAAATCTATCATTCTCTTATTTTTAAACTATTCAAAATTCAAGTTTTTTATATTTAAATAATAACATCTTTAACAAATAAGTTAGTCTTCTAATATAAATTCTAGCTAGGTGGAAGTTCTTGAGATGAAAATAATTTAACACTATCCGGATAAGCAAATATCAAACGCTCTTCATCCTATAATTAGAGGAAAATGTCGTTTACCCTTTTGTTTTGTTCTAGCAAGGAACCAAAATAGTTTATTTACCTATCTTGACTACAAAATTATTTTTTTTTTTAAACTTTATAGTAATGTTTGTTCAGGTTTAAACTTGTGACTTTTGCATCGATCTAAGAATAAATTTATCTATCAATAAGTATCCCAAATTGGCTAGCACAATATTATTAAACCCTCGAGGAAGTGAGGTAATGATTTAAGTGAAGGAAAGACAACGCATATAAAAGCCTCAAATTAATTCCACTAAAGTTAATTTTCTTTGGAAGTCATCGACTCAGTTGCTTACGGCCGTGTTTTGTCTGTCTCTCCTTGTTAATTAGTTGGGTATTAAGTGAACCTTAGGCTTTACTACGTAAATGTGTTCCTAACTTTATTAAAAAAATATTGACGAGTACATTATTATTTTATGATCTCGTTAGGTAACTCACAATGATTATTAATGTAGACAATATTTGCACGTACAATTGCACGTTGCTGATATATGTTTATATAAAAGAGAAGTAATTTTATTAAAATTAGAGTGATCTTGGCATGCTCACACATTTAGTCGGATTTTCCTTGTAAACTTCCAATCTTCTAGTCGAATTACTAGCAATCTCATTTGATCAGTTATGGAGCTAGTCTAATAAATGATTAATTATAGCAAAAAAAAAAAAAATTTAAACGATGAATTATATATTAATTACCAATCTCGTCATTATAGGTCGTCTTTTCTAAATTATTGCTTCGTGAAAATTTGTAAATAATTAATTATAGCGTTGATGTCATTGTTATAACTAAAATATATAAAGTTAATATTTTTCAAAACGTTTTCCAGTAAAGACGATATGTTGCCTATACAAATAAAATATTTATATTTTTTATTTTATTTTATAAACCATTTGTTCATGAAAAAAAATCAATAAACACTTGCATCGATGTTTGTTTCTATATCTGATTTGTATCATGTGATAACCTGATCTTAAAAAGATAATTTTGAAACTTAATTTATATTCTTGAAATCTTAAAAATAAATATATGGTACACATTAAACCACCGATTTTGATCGGTTTATTATGGGGTTTAAAAATAAATAAGTCCTTCTATGCCCTAATAATCGGTTTTTTACATATGTGGATAGTTAAGTGATTGATAACCAGTTTAATTAATTAATTACTTGAAATCTCAAATCGGTTCAAACCACCGTTTTGACAGACAAAAACCCGTTCAAAAACATGATTTTAACGTACCGGTTTAAGAATCGGTTCGGTTTAAAAAACTAGTTTTTTGTGCACCTAAGTATACGTGAGTAAAGTTGGTGTTAGAGAAATTCACATACAAGAAAACAATATTTTGCATGAATCATGAATGTAGTGGTCTAGTGGATACATATATTACGCTAAGAAACCTTAGAATATCATACTGAAAGTGATATATTGAATAAAAAAACATATTAACTAAATATCCCCAATGAAAATGGCCAACAACAGTTTTATCCCAGAATGTGTACGAAATCAACATGCACTGCATGCTAACGGATCTGTAGTTCTGTACCCACCCTAAAATCTCATTGATACCGGCGAGGATATGCAAGAGACTCACCCCAGCTAGTAGTACTTTCTGCAGAAGAACTTGTACAATTGCTTCCATTGATGAGGTCATCCAAACCCCCAACCAACCCATCAAACTGCTCTAATTGTGTGATGTTAAATTCACTGACATCAAACGGGTAATTGTAGAATTCTTGAAAAAGATTTATACCATCCTCGCTTGCAAAACATTGAGTGTTTGGCAATTGAGGATGGTATGTAGGAGTGGTGACATGTGTCTTGCTGTTTTGATCCAATAATTCTGATTGGCTTGAGTTTGTGACAAAAGGGTATTGATTAAAGATGGGATCTTGTGTTTTTATATTGAGTTCTAGGGTATGATCATTAGGGTTTGTGAGTATCAAAGGGGATTCTGTAGGCCAGTAAGATTGATAAAGATTCATGCCCAAATTTTCAAGAACCTCTTTCTTCATTTCTTGCTTGATTAGGCTGCCTCTCTTTGACAATTGTTGATCTTTTCGCTGCATTCCCATAAGTTTTTTCTTTAGTCTCGTGTTCCAGTAGTTCTTGATATCGTTATCAGTTCGTCCGGGCAAATGTGAAGCTATAAGAGACCACCTATAAAACAAATCAACCACTTAGCATATTCTTGATATATAACTTATAAACCAAAGGACTTATTAGCAGTTTGCGCATAATGTTATTCCTTCTCATTTGATTGAAAGTTCAAGTCTCATAATAAACAAAGATATGATATAGATTTAAAGTTGAATTTAAGGGTGTGCAAGTCAGCTATAAGTTCTAAAGAAAACATATCAATTATGAACTTTATTTAGAGTTGACATTTAGAAATAACATTTTACCGGCTGCCAATATTGAGATAAAGGGTGAAAATGATATGATCTTCTTCTTCAGAGAAACATCCATGCTTGATGTTAGGGCGAAGATAGTTTAACCATCTAAGGCGACAACTCTTGCCGCATCTCTTGAGGCCTAACAGATCAAATTATAAACATCTAATGTATAAGTTAAATCATAGTTGATCAAGATTTAATTGCATAAAACATACATATAAGTTTTATCAGATCAATTTCTTTGAGTGCTAGTTTATGTTAAATTACAAGATCAAACAAACAAACGTATCCAGAATAGGGTTAAAGAAGGTTGAAAATTAAAAGAAAAAAGTACCAATTCTATGAGGTAACGCGATCCAGTTGCCGCCGGTTCCATGTTCTTCAATGTATGACTTGAGTTTGGCATCTTCTTCGGGTGACCATGGTCCTCTTTTAACGTTGGCTTTGTCACAACAAGGGGCTCTTCCCATTGTAATTATTCAGGCTCTTGATGCTTCTGCTGAGCAAAGTGGAGTTGTTGGTGTTTGGTTTTATGTCTTTATTTTCATCTACACATGGCTTTGGGGTGCATGACGAATTGAAGATGATGATAATATGTACATAAATATATAAATATAGATGTATAAAAAGGGAAGCAGCTGGAGAAGACGGGATACTAAAGAGAATGATCAATGATTTTCAAAAAGGTGAATGTGGAAAAAGATGCATATAGCTTTTCCAATTAAAATATTAATTAAATTAAATTTAATATTAATTAAAAAAATATTAAGAGTAATATAATAAGGAGGCGATATACTATTTGCTTTGTACTTTTGTCAGATGTTGCCTTGGCAAGGGCGATGTCTCCATTTTATTTTTATTTTTTTTTCGTTTGAATATTAAATAAGTGGTAGATAGTGATGATGTAGAATGCCACATAAATCTCGCCCATAGGAGTGACGACTTCTAGGGAGATTAAGGAAACTAATTACTGGGTTTATGTCAGATGTCACCCATGGCAAGGGCGAGATACCCAGTTGTGAAAAAAATAAAAGCACAGCCCTATTTTTGATCACTTTGAAGTAAAAAGTACGATTTTTAAAAAAAAATTCCAACCCGGAATATCATAACTGTTAGCACCAGGTATTTTCTCAATTGTCTTCTCCCACCTCCCGAATCTCTGCAGCCATTTTATTTACACACGAACATTTGTTCTTTAGACGTATAAATATAACTATATTTTGTTTTTTAGGCTACATGTTCAAAAAACCAATGAATAAAATAAAAATAATCGCTTATCTTTAAATCTAATTCTAGTTACGCAACCATACAAAGAGCAAATTAAAAAATGTAACACAAATAAATCTTCATTTTCCAATGCATCTTTCTAAACATTTTCACTTTCAAAGTGAGATTCAAATTAAGATTATTTTTTTGGCTACATGTGCCATAAGACTTGTACTAGAAGAATTTCAATTATGTAGTGGCGTGCTTATGGCAACGAAAAAAGTCGTCTTAATTAGAGGCAAACCTATAGTAACGATAAGTCATTGATGAAAATATCTCCGTATTGTTTTACGAACAGGGCAACAGGTCCACTTGTCAACATTTATACATTGGTAATTAAACATAGAAAAAACTCAGTTACTATATAATTACGACTTAATATCGTTAAAATTTGAATCATATTCTTGTTATAACTTTCTTTTAAGATAGCACTTACACTAAAAAACAATATTTAATCAAAAAAGAAGTTTAATCTATAGACGACATATCATTGCTATATTATGAATTATATTTTATTTTTAACTTTAACATGCTTGCATTAAAAAATAAAAAATAATTTAAAAAATATGTTAATTAATCTATAGCAACGAGTGTACTTTTTAACTTTATCCCACCAATTTTACAAAAAATATATAAATTATTAGCATACAACATAACATGTTGTTTTAATAGTCTAATAAATAATTATAATTAATTTTTATTTGGTTTTTTGAGTTCATTATTTTTAATAAATAAAAAAGTTTCTATCTTTATGTGACGTCATGTGTCGCTATATATTTAAATTTTTAGTTTAGATTACTTATTTTCCTTGTTTCATTTATTTAGTAAAAAATATTTCGTAAAATACACATTGGATTATAAAATATAAAAATTAGAAATATAAATATATGCTTAAAAAAAAGCTATATATAACAATTAAATATATATATGTTTGTGTTTTCTTTTATATATAATATATATGTGTGTATAGACATGATCGGTGTTGAAGTACCAACCAAAAATAAGAGTTTTCACTCAAGTCCTACAACCCAATTTAGTTAGGGAAGTCGGGTATCGATCCACGAGAAGTCAAGTGGAAATTACTTTCAACACAAACTAATTAACTACTTGCAATTGAAAAGTAAACTTGAAAATGTTGAATTTAGGGTTTATAATTAGAAAACAATTAACTTGAATTGAAACAAACGAATTAAAACAAAAGAGTTGTAAGCAATATGGAAAAGGTGATCACTCCGGGTTTCGAATTAGGAAGACAATTAGGTTTTCATTAATTGGTCAATTGGGAATCATATAGACATGATTCATGCTTTAATTGATAAACATGTATGATTTTGAGAACAAAGCAATGATCTTGTTGACAACCGATAACTAGACCGATGTTGTTGACTCGATTGATTACCAGTTCTACAAAAACAATGATTTCTAAAAGACTTTAAAACCCAATTCCGTTAATTACCCATTCAATTATACGTACAATGAATGAAAAGAAAGCAATAAACTTGAACTTGGAATTGCAAAATCAATCAAAAATCGTAATCGTTTAACAATCAAACACTATTGAATCCATAAATCTATGAAGAACGAATTCAATACCAATATTCAACAAATCAAAGAACAAAACTAATTATCAAACCTAATTCTCCACCCAGAGATGATCACAATCGAACTAGCCGGACATCCTCAAACTTGAATCTTCACAATCGTTGATCATAGGCATGATTTGATCTTTGCTTCTACGAATCCGGATGATCTTGGATTGATTTGGATGAGTTGGAATGCCCAAAAACGCCTCTTTTTCGCCCAGAAATCGTCCCAAAAAGTGTTAGAAACGAAACCCTAAGATTAGGCCTTAAATATGGGAAATATTAGTTAAAAATCTGATTTTTCCGGCCGTCACCGTATGATACGTCGGGCTCGGGCGTATCATACGCCCAGTATGGTACCCTACGCCCAGGACTCTCTGTCAACGCTGAAATTTGGGCGTATCATACGCTGGACGTATGATACGCTGCCTTGGCCGTACTATACGCCCAGGATGATCTCACCAATAGCTTCGTCTTGTCGAGAAACTCAGTTTTCATATATTATGGGTCCCGTAACTCCTCTCCTAGCCTGAGTTATGCATCCGCAAAGTTTTGGCCTTCCGAACTTCATGTTTTTCACCATTTTTCTCGCTCATGTTCTCTTCCAATCCTCCAATAGGCTCCCGAACACGTCTTTAAACACTTGACACCTGCAATTCATCAACATACTCAAAGTAAACATGTTTCGTGCCAAAAATTGATAATATTACGCAGTTACGCATCAAATAATACAAATATTCCCACCTTCATCAAGACACATGTAAGTGCTTGTATTTCTGTCATGGTTAGAAAAGTTGATAAGCGTTGCAAGGTCGTTTGACTGGATAGTTATAAGTAATCGGTGTAGGCGAGAAGTACTTGTGAGTACACAGATATTATAATTTATGAAGAAAATAACTTTTAGAAATTATATATATATATATATATATATGTTAAATATCATAAGTTTTCTATTATTTATAATAGATAAAGTGATTATCAATATTACAGATAAAACAAGATACATGCTCAAATTATAAAGTATTTCCTATTTGATTATTTTATACAATATTATAGACTATTTAAATCTTGTCTTCCAAGGCATCTAGACGAAAAAAAAGTGAAAATCAAACAATAATCGGCAACAAAACAACTAAAATCAGTGAAAAACATCGAAAAATTGATTAAAACAACGAAAATTTAACCAAGCTGAGTTAGACCGAGAATAGGTTCGAGTAGACTGAGTATATCTGAGGTTGACCAAGATTTACCGAGTCCAAGTAATTGTGGCCAACTTGCAGGAAATTGCCTCAAAAGGTGCCTGCCTCACAAGTACTCAGTCGAAGAGACTGATTTTTTCAACATTGATTTCTATGCGCATGAATGTATGCATTTAATGACACATATAAGTGTGTATGCATGCATATGTATATGTATGCATGTGTATGTATGTATATATATGTATGCATGTTTACAGACATGTGAAAGTGTTTGTATGTAAATGTCGTAAATGTGCATAAATTATATATATATATATATATATATATATATATATATATATATATATATAGGGAATAGATAATTTGAAAACCACTTTTTAGTGTGAAAGCTATGAAAACCATGTAAAATCCATGCAAAAAAAACATTTTTTTGAATTTTTTTACAGGTTTATAACAATATTGGGCACATTTTTATAAAAAAATAAAAAAACGCCAACTAGATATTTTAAAAAATAATTTATAAAACCATGTAAAACATACGTAACAAAACGTAAAAAAAATTCGTCAGATCTGACGCAGTGTTACGTATGTTTTGCAACATAAAAAAGTATTTTTTAAAATATTTTTTAAAAAAATATTTGGTCGGTGCTTTTTTGATTTTTTTTATAAAAATGTGCCCAATAATGTTATAAACATGTAAAAAAATACATTTTTTTACATGATTTTTGCCTAGTTTTTACGGTTTTCACACTAAAATGGGGTTTTCATTTTATTAATTTCCTATATATATATATAGACACATACACATTAAAAGGCAATCAAATGAAAAGTGTATGTATATATATATATATTGAATATTAAATATTATATATAGTAAAAAAACGTGGTCATTTCTAGTATTTTGGTGGTGTTCGGAGAAGGTAACAGTAATTTAATTGACCTACAACACTTTAACTGTTTTAAACCCAAACTTAATTACAACGATGTTGTGTCTTAAACGATGATGAATTTACGTAAACTCATAAAAGTAGAAAGTGTTATAAATGTGTTACAATGATGTTTAAAAAAATAAATATAAGATTAGATTTATCTTATCAGAGTTATTTGGGTTAATGTATTAAGAGTGAACTATTATATGATTCCAATATCTTGTATGTACGTATGTGACTATGTGTATGTAAAACAAAACTTAGTTACGAGAAACAGAATATTGTATTTAGAAATTAGAATACTTCCTCCCAATTAACATATATGATCTTGTATGTGAAGCTTAGACGGACCGGTATGCCCCTTGGTTGGGCGTCAACGGGCGTTGGCGGGCGTGGAGGGCTGGGCGTGATTGGGGCAACGGCATAATCGACTGTTGGAAGCTAGCATATTCGACCGTTGGACCATTTAAAAAAACTTATTTAAAAAAAATACTATATATACAACCATAATTTAACATCACACACACTCTTTTTTCTTCACATCACACAAAAAACATCAAATAAAAAAATTAGTTTAATTTGTTAGAAAATGCAGTTTTTACGGGAAGATGATTTTAGCGAAGGCGAAGATTTTTTAATCGAAGCCGCACAACTTACTCTCGACGTCATCAGACAACAAGTTGAAATACCCATTCTGTCTAGAAGAGCACGAATTAATCGAGATCGTCTTGGAGCGCACGCACGTCTTGTTGACGATTATTTTTCAGAAAGTCCGAAGTACCCCAAACATTTATTTCGGCATCGTTTTCGGATGAGTCGGAATCTTTTTTCGCGAGTGTGTGATGATTTGGAAAAAAACTTTGATTTTTTTCAACAAAGGTGTGACGGAAAAGGTAAGATCAGGTTCTCCGGTTTCAGAAATGTACTTCTGCAATACGCCAATTAGCCTACGGCACTAGCAGAGATTCGTTTGATGAGTATTTACAGATGTCTGATAGAATGGGGTGGGAATGCATTTACAAATTTTGTAAAGGTAAATTTATTTATATAAATATATATGTTTATTTTTTACTTTATATATGTTTATTTTTGTAATTTACATATGTTTATTTTACGTACAGGCGTAATTAGATTGTACGTGAAGAAATACTTGGGGAAACCAAATTCCTATGACGTCCAGCAAATTTACACGTTTCATGAAGCGGTTCATGATTTACCCGGTATGTTTGGTAGTCTCGACTGCACCCATTGGGAATGGGGCAATTGCCAAACAGCATGACGAGGTCAATTCCAACGAGGCGACCATCCAAGACCAAGTTTTTTTAGAACTTGTTGCATCGCAAGATCTTTGGATATGGCATGCCTTCTTTGGTGCATCGGGATCGAATAATGATACAAATGTTATAGATCAGTCGCCGATTTTTAACGTTCTTATTGAAGGCATGGCACCCAGTCAGCAGTTTATTTGCAACAACACGACATACAAATACGGGTATTATCTAGTTGATGGTATTTATCCGCAATAGGATGCTTTCGTGAGATCGTTTACAACACGACAAACTGAAGATGATAAGCGTCTATATTTCCAAAATCGTCAAGAGGGGGCAAGAAAGGATATTGAATGAGTATTCGGCGTTCTTAAACATAAGTGGCACATCATTCAACACCCTGCAAGAGCTTGAAAGACAAGTCGGATCCGGAATGCGTTATACGTATGTGTGATACTACACAACATGATAATCGAAGATAACGGTCGAGTCATATGTGAATTTTATGAAGAAGACGATCCAAATTTGGTGGAGCATGTGGAGATCAGCGACGAGGAAAAACAAGCAAACCGTCAAATGCTTCGTAACGAGGATACACATGCGAACCTCAAAGCTGATTTGATTGAACATTTATGGAAAAACCGTGAAGTTCAATCTTAAATTTTAATTATATTTATTGTTATGTTTTTTTTAAAATATTTAATACAATCAATAATTAGCTTTTTTTTATTAATTTGTAATGTTTATTTATAATTTTATGTAATTTTTAATTTATGATTAATTATATCTACTTATTTAATTTAAAAAAAAAAAGATGGCATGGAGTGGTTGGACCAAGGGGCATTTCCACCACTTTTGGTGGAGTGAGTTGTTGTGGTGGGTGCATACATGGCGCCTACCTGACGCATATGTGGAATGGTTGGACTAAGGGGCATACCCCATGGTCTTATAAGGCAATTGACCAAACCTGACACGCAGAAAAATGATTTTGGGTTGGCCACTGTAATTAGTATATATAGTATTAGTATATGTAGTATAAAACTTCATGAAAAAGGAATAGTAACTACATAAATATTGTATTGAAGTGGTTTTGTTTGAATTGGTGTTTTATCTTTTATTTTATTCTTTAATTTTTGTTGTTTGGAGCTTTTTGATGTGTATTTTGTTGATTATTTAGAAACCATGTATTAATGCAACCGTCTTTTTGATTCAACTACGAATTAGAAAAATACTAAAAATGAATAGTGGTTTTCGTTTATTACAGGCAAAGAAAGAAATAGTGACTTTTCGATAATTTGTATTTGGATCACCAGAAATTTTTTTAACTTTGAGAAGGAGTAAACGTATATAAGGGTATTAAATTTGATATATATATAGTTTTGCTTAGATATTTGAGTTCTTATTGAATGTGAGAGATTTGATTAAAGATATAGGTTTTTGCTTTAATTAAAACGATTGGTTACCGGTAAAAAGGTTTTGTGCGAGTAATCTTTTCTATTATTTTTGTAACACGTTTTGTGAGAATTTTATATGATTTTATGATTTTACGGAAAATTTGTATATAATTCGTAATAAGAGATTTGATTTTGTTATATAACTTGTACTTTTAAACCTAGTTTGCATAAAAAGAGGTTGTTCGGATCAACATATTTTAAAAAACGTGTCATATTTATGGTGATACATTTTAACAAGTAACTTGCAAGTCAAGCCGTAGGATCTGACCCAATGTCATTATTAGGAGTGGAACGAAAGTGACAATATGGGGAAATCTACAAACACTTGGAAGGAAACTCACGTAAGCATGATACAAAACCAAGTAATGATGAAGAAAATAACAACTGATGATTTAAAATAAGTGCATGGCACCTCAAAGTTTTCAATGCTAGAAACATGGTCATGATGCCTAGCATAGTAACAAGCATATTCCAATGTATTACTGAGTTGGTTTTGGTTACAAAGAGTTACATTAAGTTAGGGGTGTAAACGAGCCGAACTCGATCAAGTTCGCTAAAGCTTGAACTCGTCATATTTTACTTTAAAAGAGTTTGATCTTGTGTTTGATGAATGATGAGTAAGAAAATTTTCTAACTTAGAGCTTGTTTTGGCTTGTTTATAAGTAACTAATTTTTTTTTAACGGCCATACTATCCTACTCCTAAATTACACCCAATATTCCCCCTTGCTTGGATTTGAACCCAAGACCTCCTTTCTAAGAGACAATGCCTCTACCAAGTGGGCTAGTCCCACATTTTATAATTAACTATTTAATAATTTTTTTTATTGATGATTTTTAATATATTTACAATTATATTTTTAATATGTAACGTAATACATATAATTTTATTATATTTATCATAATTTTATATAATAACAATTATTATTAAATATACCCTTAATTCTTAACCATAATCCAGACTCCAGAGCTCGAGCGTGGACTCAAGTGCATTTAAACTTGACTTGTTCAAGCTTTTTTACAAATCTGATCTCGAGTTTCTCATGAAACGACTTAATTCATTTACACCAATATACGTAGACGACGTAAAATTTTATTTCGGAGTCATGTAACGTGTATGTTCTTTACTTTTTGTTATATAGTGTAATGCTAGGATATACAAGTCATTTAAGTGTTAGAGACACAGTTATGATAACTAATAGTCTAATATACTTATGAACATTAATGGGCATGGTATTATTTTGGTGTTAAATATATGTGTAGTGCATTAAATTTCCTAGTATTACACAAAGTTACTAGCTTTGGCAATTATTACATGTATTTCTATGTTTGGTTTCCCTTAAAGAAATATAGCTAGAAAGAAACTCTTCACCAAAGGGCTTATAGCCTAACAGTAACCCCTTGTCTTTCGAAATGAAATGTCTTGAGTTCGAGTCTTACCTGGAGCAAAAAAATGATCTAGGTTGAGCTAGGGGTTTTTCAGTGTGGGCTTCCTTCTTTATGATGGTGTCAATATGTCCATTTAAACAGCGATACTTGGTGCCGGCTGTTAAAAAAAAAAAAGAAAGAAACTCATTCAATAACGTAGACACTTTATGAATACATAGGAAATCTTGCCCAAAACAAAAGACAGTCCATCAGAAAACGGTTCCCACGTGGCCACGTACCATCAATAAATATTAATTTACCGAAGCCAAGGTTTATAAGAAAATATTTATTTTGAATAAACTTAACAAATTAATTAATTACAATTACTGCCAATCAATCTTTTTTCTTGGTTTTTATTTTTTTTTCTTATAAATTTAGAAATGTAAAAAAAATAAATGTAATTTATATTATTACTTATATTGTACGTTGTATAAGTTACATATAAAATTTTATCTATACTATATAATAAATAAAAGTCTTGATGGGACACATGTCATCATTGTAGACAGCCTAAAAATTAGTTTTCCCGCTTCTCTCTCATATTAATTGTTTGTAAATCATCTTTTATTATATTTTGATTAATCTTATTTCTCTTCAATTAAATGATAACAATTTTATTCAATTTAACAAATAAAATTATTACATCATAAGTCATAATATTTATTTTTTTTTTGAAGAAAGCCTTTGAAAAATATGTAAAATGTTATTTAAAATAAATAATTTTAAAATTTATTTGTTTAACCTGTGTATTACACAGGTATTTACCTAGTTAATTATATAAACGTATGTTAATGATCTACATATCTTTAATTGATTTTTTTCTTATAACATATCTAACGTTATAATAAAAAATCATGAAAAAAATTTAAAAATTTATTTGTACTAATTTTCTTAGTTTTATTCATAATGAGCAGATTGTTTTTAAATCCTCGATCTATTTTGTCAATCATGAACCAAATCTTCGAGGTAATTTGTATACTCTTGATGGATTGTTATTATCTACAAATATTTCAAAGATCCAATTTCTAAATCTATAGGTTTTTATGGAATCTTACGATTATATGTCCATGAATATCAATGTGTTCGGACAGTCATCGATCCGATCCATCGATTAATCAAAATCACATCATAATTTTCTTAGCACGCATCCAAGCATTCTTTTATATTCAGATTTATAATTGATTAATGGTTAAAATATATTAAAAAGAATTTCAATAAAATGTATTTAAAATTTTAACTTGTTAATTTGTAACAGGGGCAACTCAAGATTTTTAAGGCCTAAAGCGAGTTTATAAGTTGGGTTATTTCGTAATTTTTTTTATTCTTCGTTTAATTCAAATATAATATATAGAATATAATTAAAATAATATATTTTATATGCAAATGAGCTACTTAAATTGTCAAACAAATAACTAAAATAGGCAAAATCAATATTAAAGCTTAAAAATAGAATAGTGAAATATAAATAAAAAATCAAGATTTAAGCAATTACTCATCAATTAGTAATCGATACTTGAAAATTTTACATGGTAGAAGCAATTATTTAGCAAATGAAAAAGCACCTCCATTAATTTCTCTTTTAACAAATGATCTACATAAATTATCTTGTTTATTTTCTGGATTTCTCATTATTTATTTGATTTTTAACCTATTAAACCTAAAATCCAAGCCTAATTATATAAAACATACACAAAATAAACTTAAAACGAGACCCTAAGAAATTGGAGACGTAAAACAGTTGTTTTAGGTGTCTTACTATCAAGGCGCCTCTTGTTTGTAAGTATATTTAAGAACGATCCAAAAATACATCTGTTACAGGAGAACTTCTTATGGTAAATGCATAAACTAATAAAAAGTAAAAGGAGGGGCAAATTAATGGATTACAGGTTGCCTTGTTTGACAAATACCCATTTCATATTTGGACTCTGATCTGCATGTAATTCTTCACATTCATACGACTTTATTTTGATTAAAACTTTTTTATGTTTGAGTGGACACTGATTATTAATTAATATATTATTTGTAATCGTTTTCATAACATCGTTGTCGTGTTATTTAAACATAAATAGTTGAAAAGCCGTCAGGGTGAATGCTATTTGTTCTCAAGGTATTACTTTCTCCAAGTGCCTACAAAATGTTGACTTCTTTACAGAAATTTTCAAACAATGCATTGACTTTACAATACCACAAACAAGACAATCAAACCAATGCGAAGACTTCGATATCAAAGTTGACAAGTCTCTTTTTTTTTTTTTATAAAATTTAATCGTTCTAATGTAAATTTATGACTTTATTTGTTTTAAGCGTATAAATCAAATATAAACAAGACATACGTAGATTATGAGCTCATTCATTTAAGAAACTATATTACGTTAGGAAGAACTTTGTTAAAACCGGACCGGACCACAATGCTATAAAAGCTAGTATTTTCCTACAAAAGTTTATGACCAAAGAAAGTTTGTAGGAATTTCCGACCATATTGTGACCAATTACCTACAAGAAAATAAGCCAAATATTTCCGACCAATTTCCGACTGAATCCCGACCAAAATATTCCTCGTAGGAAATTTATTGGAAATTTCCTATATATTTCCAACTAGAAAAATTTTAATATATATATATTTTTTTAATTTTTGTCGGAATCATACATGAAAATCCGATAACTTTCCAACTATAATCCAGCAAACTATTTTTATTAATAATTTTTTAATTTTCTATGAATATTATCGACATTTCCGAAAAAATTCCGACCAATAGTTTTATATTCCGACACATTTCAGACCATTCTTTTTCTATTCTGGCAAAATTCTGACCAAATTCCCTACCAGTCTTTTTTTAATTGTTTTACCTTTACATATAGGCATGATTCATGAACAGGCTGGTTGAGCCAGGAACCGCTTAATACAATTGGAGTGTTTTTTTTACTTAAATTTGAGATATAAAATATTAAAATCAAAATCTGTATTTTTACAACCATAAGTATGTTTGTCTGAATATATATGTATTATTTTTGTATAAAAGTGTTAATAATTATATAATTTTTTTTTGATTTTTTTAGTTATTTTTTAAGTATTTATAATGTTACCTGGTTCTTGAATCATGTCTGACCAGTTCAACCAATAAACCAGAAAAACATCTAGTTGAGTGTCTGATCTGCTCTGAAAACATTTGTTAGCTGGGATCATATGAGAATCACAAAAGCAAATGTATAATACTTCAAATAAATATCAAAATTGAAAAAACTGGTTTCTTTATTTCCTTTTTTTTGATATAAAAAATATGCATATATGTATATATTTACACATATAGTGTATGCGTCTAAATACATTTAAATACACGACTATAAAAATTACATTTTTGAAAATTAAATCTTAAACATATTAATAAATACGTGCAATTTAGTTTATTTAAATAACTAATAGTAAAATGGTTAATATAGTTCTTTCTAAAAACTATTTGATGACTACTCCATGAATTCAATGGTAGTACGTTCGTGTTTTATATGTTTTTAGATATCGATTGCTTATAAAATATAACCAAATTGACATTCTTAGTTTATTTCCAGTAATAAGAATGTGCAAAAGTACCAAAATAGGAATGATATAAATTTCATAAGGTGTTAAAGAAAGGTGCTTTAAGAATTTTCATAAGATCAAGCAACTGATCAATGATCATTTTTTGGGTAACGACAAAGAAAAAAGGATAGCAAAGACAATATCATAAATAATTGGCAAAAAAATACCGCAAATTAAATAGGCAATAGGTTTGAATTTTGCACCCCTAGCTAGGGTATCATTTTCAACTAGCAATCGACAAAAGTTGAATGTGTATGAATTCTAACATTATGGAACCCAAACCAAACCATATCAAAATGATATATGGAGGTTATTCGGGTACGTACCTTGTGTGTATTGTCAAAATCTTCAACTTTAGCAAAGAGACATCAAGACTCGCTTTATCTACCCCTACTAGTGTGGATTTTTACACGATATGAGTTTAGATTTCAAAACCAAGAGCACATTTAGACAAACAATCGAGTCAACTTAGGTCAATTTAATAGCTTTATAGGGTACCTACTAAATTGATCATTTAGTTGTTTATAAGTAAATTTGTTTATATGTCGTAGGTTAAGCGTAATTTATGTGTAAATGTCAAATTAAAAAATAATTAACAATACGTTTTATTATTTAAATGTAACAGTTTTGTATCACCTTGAACATTAGCACGCACTCTCTCTCTCTCTTCTCTCTCTCTCTCTATATATATATATAGGAGATATGGTTCAAATAAAAACTCACCATAATTGTGTTAACTCAATAACTTAAATCCAATGATTTTAAATTTCTAAATTTAATAAGATGTTGTCATGTGTCACCTAACCTTTTAAAATTAAAAAGGTATTTCAGTCATTTCATTTAATATAAAAAGAGTCAGAATTAATAAGAGAGTGACAAGTGTCACACTTTTGTAACACCCGAAAATCTAGCAATCTAAAAATAAACGTGCGAGATTTCGGTAACTGTTGATGTTCGAAGAATTGTGTTATCAAAGAAATAAGCACATTTGATCGTGCTTGAAATCCACGATGATATGTGTGACAACTCAAAATTCTCAGGTTAGAATCATAACTCGAAAATGAAGAGAATGAGTGTAAGCGAAATCGTGAAACGAGGCTCCGATTTCAAGATACAATGAATCGAATATAGCAATAGATTAGAGGTCAAATATTTTGAACTCTTTAGGTCTTGAGATTATAACCACTGGAAAGAGCTCGAAAAATCGTGAACGTAGGCGAAAACCGTGCGCAAAACGGAGTTCGTATGCTCCCGGAATCGCGAAACGAAGATAGGATCAAAATCTGGCCGCCTTAGCCCCGCGCGGTACGCCCCAGACCACCGTCTGGGGTGAGGCGATGCGCCTGACGTCATCCGGACGCAAAAGTTGCTTAAAAAGTCAGTTTTTCATCGGGAAGCTTCATTTTCTTATTATGTTCGACGATTCCAGCCACAAACCACGAAAAACCCACTTCCAAATCATCAAATCTTCAAATTTTAAGGCTTCTCAAGGTTTAGATCGGACCAGGGAACGTTTCTACAAGTCCGGATCATCTTTTTAACCGCAGAACTCTGTCTGAAGAGGTAACGGTTCATTCTGACCTTCTAGACTGATAATGAATGATTTAATCTTGTTTCTGAACGTGATGATATAGTTAAGGTTGTTGATTATTGCCTAGATGATGGCTAGGATTGATTTTAAGTGAAGAACTCGAACTGTTAACGGGTAAATCCTTGTTTTGAGCCGTTGTAATGCCCGATTTGCATGGAATCATAACAATGGTTATAGTGGTTTAAACCATTTGATTATGACAAGGTAGGAGATTAGTTTGATTAATATTTGGACACGCAAGGTTAATTCCAAGTGTTTCAAACTAATCACAATCATTAACATACTCATTGGAAGGATTATCTGATGTTTATGATAACAGACAGATCAGTATGTTAAATATGGTTATTAAACCTATTCTAATGTTACATTGTGATATTCCATGATATCTAAGCAATCAATAACAAGGATTGATCAGTTGTAAGCCATTAACCTGTCTAGGAACCTGTTTTAGCATGATAATCAACAACATTAACTATTTGATGGCTATTAAGGCAAGGTCTTTGACATTAGACGTTCAGAAAGATTTAATCAGGAAGTTAATATGTAAATAACGTATTAAACGTAAACCAATGCAGATTTATATCATTAGCACAAATTGTGAGTAATCTCGCGACCGTGAGATATCAGGTGAGTTCTAGACGCCCTATTTTAATGTTTAATGTTTTGGGCTGGCATACATGCTTAATGTTATGTTCATGATGTTATGTGTTTAAGATGATGATAAATGGATAATGATATGCCATAATTACGAATGCACGTTTATATGTTATGATGAATGAATGTTTAATGTGAAATGAAGCATGCATGAGAACATGTTAAGTATGATGAATGCATGAAAAATGAATTATGATGATGAAAGGTGGGAAGATATGATATGATGATTGTATGATAACATGCATTAAGATGGTAGCTATGATGATAGTTACAAAATGTTATGATAAGATCCTAGGTTACTAGGATGAAAGTGGAATGTTATGAATATGATGCTAGTATGACATGTGTATGATGACATGATGTACGATGTGATGATATGATGATATGTATATGATGCTAGGATGTTATGATGACACGGACACATGACGCTAGCATAACATGTTATGATGATTCCTAAGTTATTAGGATAAAGATACGATGAAACGATGCTAGCATGATATGTCCGTGTTGTTATGATGATTATGATGATGATTATGATGTAAGCATGAAGGATATGATGCCTTCATGGTTATGAGGAAAAGATGATATAATGCTAGTATATCATATACGATGAAAGAATGATGTCCTATACGTGTGATAGGATATGTATGTGATAGGTACCAGTATTTGTGCTGGGAATGAATGATAGTCAACCATGACTATAATTGGGTATGAGAGTCAACCATGACTATAACTGGGTATGGTTGCTCCCGTACTTGTTACGGGGTAAGTATGACGTTGCTCCCATATACGCGTTATGGGGTAAGTATGGTTGCTCTAGTACTTGTTACTGGGTAAGTATGGTTGCTCCAGTACTCGTTACTGGGTAAGTATGGTTGCTCCCGTATGTGTTACGGGGTAAGTATGAAGTAAGTATGACGTTGCTCCCATATTCGTATGGGGTAAGTATGGTTGCTCCAGTACTTGTTACTGGGTAAGTATGGATCTGCAGAACGCTTAGGCGGGTCAGATCAACGGTTATGGAGCCTTGTGCCGGCATAAGCCCACTATTACGCTTAGTAGCAGTGGTTGTATGATGATGATGACTAGGATGTTTATGTGACAATGTTTTGGACTATGTGAATGAAATGATATTTTTATGTTAAACATGTTTTAACTTAACAAAATGGTTATGATGTTTTATGAAAACTAGAACTCACCAGCGTAAGCTGACTTGATTTAGCATGTATGTCAGGTTAAAGTTATGTTAAGAGAAGGCATGGAGCTCAGGCATCAAGATAGAGTATCTGATGGTTTTGGCAATTCAATATGGTTTTGATACAGATACTTTATTGTATTCTGTTTATCAAACTATGTTTACATTTCCGCTGCGTGAATATGAAAGTTTTAGTTTAAAGAGCTATGTGTTATGATGAAACCAACGTACGTGGGGTCGGCCGGAATCGGGGCCTCACAACTTTTAAAAATCCATTCATTTTCCTTTTTTTTAAATCAAAGTTTCCCCCTTGATTTTTATACACTTATAAATTTTTTATATTATGTTATTTTTTTTATAAAAAGTACACCATTAAACTCGTTATATTTTTCTCGTTAATTCCATTATAATCATGCCAATTTTTTTTTGAATTTTTTTCGATCGTTCGTAATTACACAGACGTAATGAGTAATAAATTTAACAATTTTCTCTCATTTTTTCAAAATATTTCCATCTTTAAAATGCTTTACAAATTATTTTTGAGCATTCGTAATTTTCTCATTTTTTCTAGCGTTCGTAATTACACCAACGTAAAATCTTTCCGTCTCGTTACAAATTATTTTTTATTATAAAAATTAGTTCATTAATATTTTAAAAAATTAAGAACACTTCGAAAAACCTCAGCTCCTTACATCAGTGTAATTACGAAAACTTTATATATAATTATGAACACTTTGAAAAAATTCAGCTCGTTACGTCAGTGCAAAAAGCCGGTGCATCAGCGAAATAGCTCGTTACATCAGTGCAAATTACGAACATTTTAAAAAAAATTGACAAAATTATACTTGAATTAAAGATAAAAAAGTGACAAATTTAATGGTGAAATTTTTATAAAAAATAATAATGTATATAAAAGTTATGAAAGTTTAAAAAATTGGGGGGTAAACTTTTTTAAAAAAGGAATCAAGTACATCCACCAAATGTCAAAAATACCCTTAAACAAATCTTATCAACTTGTTTTTTTTCCATATTTAATATGGACCACTCATTTTAAAATACATTATTTAAAGAGTTAAATGCCAAAATGGTCCCTGTGTTTATATCAAAATTGTCACTTTAGTCCCTAAATAATTTTTGTTGCCATTTTAGTCCTTATGTTTCACTTTTATTGCCAATGTAGTCCCTCCGTCTAAATCTGAGACGGAATCTGTTATCTAACATCACGTGAGACGCACAAGGAGGGACAAAACAGTCTTTGTACACACAAAACCGGGTTAGATAAACCCTATCGTCCCCAAATTTTTCATCCTCGCCATTCTCGTCCTTGTGTTTAGGGTTTTCTTCCATCTACGCAGCAGCATGAGTTCGCTATCATCCAACGCACATTTGGTCCTTTGCAACTGTGGTGGGTCTACTACGATCAAGACTTCATGGACCCAACAGAATCCAGGCCGCCGCTTCTTCTGTTGTGTAAGTTTCTCTTCGTAATGTTGTTCTTCGTGCGCTTGATCTGGTTGTTGTTGTTGTTCAACAAACGATGTTGTTCTAAAGCAAACCTTGATTTTCGGCAGACGTCAACACGATTTTGGTTTTCAGCAAACCTTGATCTGGTTCGGTAAAACGATGATGATATTATGTAATCTTTGATGTTTTTGTTCAACAAACATTTATTTGATTTTCTTATGGTTAAAGTATAATGCTTTGTTTGTTTTGAAATGTTTGATGCATAGGATGGAAGGTGTGGGTTTGTGCGTTGGGTTGACCCCCCTGTGCCGGATCGTGCATCATTGTTGATCACTGGGTTGGTGAATTCACTGAAAAGGGAGAGGGAACAAGCTGCTCAACAAGAGAGGACCATCAGGAAGCTCAAATGGTTGGAAGCTGGGGTTTCATAGTTTGGAGTTGGATTTAGTTTTTTATTTGAAGTATGTTTTGGTTGGACATGTATTTTGATTGCAAACAATCTAAGTATGCATTTTGTAGTAGGTGAATGGTTGATAAAAAAACGTATGATGCTATTTTGTGGGTATGTTTGAGTTTCTAATTCAAACATTTAGCATGTAAATTATGAAGCCTAATGATATTTAGTTAATGGTTTTCAATGGATGTTTTGTGTTGAATAATGTTTTGTTATCTACTTATGGTTTGAAAGGAAGTTTATCTTAAACTATGTTCTAAACATTGAAACACATTACAGACATTGTTCTAAATATTGAAACACAAACTAATACAAATTAAATGTCCAGAATTGAAACACAAATTAAACAAGGCAGAATTTAAACACAAATTACACAAGGTTATCCATTGCAAGTCCTAGCATTGTGTCCTGCCTTCTTTCATTTTCCACAATGCTTAAGATGACCGATCCTGGTCAATTTTCCATCCTTTTCTATGCTAGAAATGAGCTCCTCCTGTGACATTCTTCTTTTCTTCTTAGGTCTACCAATTTGAGTCTTAATATTTGGAGGTGCTAGCTTGGTAGGACAGCAGGAAGGAATCCACAAGTTTACACCATTGATTGGTTCAATGGTATGCATATACACTTCCTTCCATCTTGCCACCGTGTATATCTCATCTACCCATTGTTCAACCTGACCAACTTCAATTCCATTAACCGCCATGTTCTATATAACTGCAACAGCATGCTTGCAAGGAATACCTGTTAACTCCCACCTTTTGCAACTGCATGTTTTGTTGTTCATGTCCACTACACATTGATCTTGCCAGGGACCACTTGCCTACATGATTAGATTAAATAAGAAAGTTGTGAGTAAATATAAACATGTGGTTTATGGGTCATGACGTACCTGGTACTTGTTTCCACCTGCCATAATCATTGAGTATTGAGAAGCTTCAGATTTGATTGATGCAAATTGTTTTGTAACTGATGGTGTCAATGGACCCTGAGACTTAGATATCTTATTATGCACAGCCACAATCCGTTTCATCAAATACTCTTTAATGTATTCAAGACATGTGATTATGGGCTTATCTCTGCCAACCACTATTTGTCTGTTGAAAACTTCACACCAATTGTTTAACAACACATCACATTTCGGTTTTCCTAAAATTAAGAATGGTGTCAAAATATTTGATTTAAAGGATTAAAAGTTATTATAAAACATTAGAACCATACCACTAAAGTGAGCTTTTGACCAAGATTTTGGTGGAATCTTTGACAACCATGTATGCAGGGTGGAATTTTGCTTCTTGATAGCTTCCATTGATTTTTGAAACTCAGGGACTATAGTGGCACAAGCAGACTTCCACAATAGGTCTTTTAAAAGCTGACCTCTCCATTTTATTTTCATATTCTCATGAATATGTCTCAAACAATACCTATGTGTTGCAGCAGGAAAAATATTTGCAATGGCTGGCAAAAGGCCCTTTTGCCTGTCTGTAATGAAAGTAAAGTTTGAGTTTGCTGAAATACCAAGGTCATCACCAAGATTCTACAAGAACCAACTCCATGATTGTAAGTTTTCAGCTTCCACAAGTGCATATGCAACTGGATAAATTCCATTATTTGCATCTACTCCAACTGCTGTTAAAATTTGTCCTGGATAAGGACCCTTTATGAAACATCCATATAAACCAAGGATATCTCTGCCACATTTTTTAAATCCTTCCTTCAAAGGAGCTAAACATATGTAAATTCTTTTGAATTGCCTTGTCTCACTTGTGGGGTTAAACTCCCTTTCAACTTCCAACTTGATAGTAGTCCCTAGATTTGACCTTTGTAACTCATCACAATAGTCCCTCAACAGTGCATATTGATCAAAGAAATCACCTTCTAATTTCTTGACTGCTTTCATTTTTGCTCTGAAGATATGGTTCATGGATATGCTGATATAGTGTTTTTTCTGGATCTGATCCTGTAAAGCTTTAAGTGGTATGGTAGGATTAGAGCAAATGATTGGTTGAATCTCTCTGGCTATGAAACTAATCTTGTAAAGATCAACCTGCCTTGTTCGTAAACACTCATGATGGTCAACTAATGTTTTGACCACAAAAAAATCATCTGGTTTAGATCTGGAGCAATGCAAAACCCAAGGGCATGTGATATTTATTGAAGACCCAACCACTTTATGATATTCCCCTTTGTGGGTCCCATCCTTATAATTGAGATTTTTACCTACACATACAACTCTAAACCTAATTTTGTCGTTTTTTATAACGTGTAGTTGTCTCCTTGTTTCAACAGCATATCTTTTGACTGCATTTTTCAAATCATCTTTGTGTAGTACTGCTTGGCCTACATAGAAAAGGCATTGTATACCCTCTGTAGAATTTCTCCTTTTCTTCCTATTCTGCTTATTCAATGCAGTTCTGATTGGAGCAGATTCATCCCCTTCACTTAAGCTATCAAAACACTCATTATTATAATACTGATCCATCTCACTTCCTTCCTCTTCATCATCCTGCACATCTCCATTATCTTCGGCATAAACAATAGACCTGTACTCAGCCATGTCAACTTCAACATCAACAACATAAATTGATTCATCTACAAAAAATGAATCATCCTCTTCCTCTTCATCAATTGTATACTGATCACTATCATCTTCCTGTTGAAGAACTTTTTCAATGCAGTCTAAATCATCAGAGTCATCATCATCAGAACTTTCATCAAAAGCTGAGTTTTCAGATAATCCTATATCTACTTCATCTTCATCATGAAAAAGATTATCATTATGGACTAAAATACCTTCCTGTGAGGGGACTTTTTGTGATGCAGGGGGGCCAATATCATCAATGGTTACCTGCTGACATGTCAAACTTGTAGTCCCATGCTCCACATACATATCAATCACTTTTTCATCTTCTGCATACTTGCAAATTTGATTAATATCATCGTCATTCAAAACAGGTCTAAGACCTGTATCCAAATCCATTCCTGGTATCTTAAAATGATAGAACAAAACCTCTTCATCAGGTATACCAAGACTCCTTACCATTTGTCCTATTGCGTATACTGATAACTCACAACCATCCACATAATCAAAGTAATTGTTCCTACCATTAATATACGGGTTAGAGAATTCACAAAATGGCCTCCATGAAACATTTGAATAGTAAACTATGTAATTTCATCAGGTACAACTACAAATTAACAAAAAATTAGTCAAACCATATGGTTTTATAAGAAACCCTAAATCAGATACACAAAACAAATTTTGGTTCAAAAAGGATGCAACCTACAGTTGAGATTACGATTGAAATCATCATGTTCAATAGATCCACGCAGCTCCCATGACATTTTTAATCGAATGTGGATGAACTATGAAATCGTCTAGGGCTAGTCGGAGATATGTCAGTTGGGAAACGAGGGAGAAACGAGGGACATGAGAAGAAACATTATAAGAAATAGTGAGATATTACAAATGTGAAAGGACTAAATTACCCCAATCGTGCCTTGCACATGATGTCAGATAACAGATTCCGTCCTCAGATTTAGACGGAGGGACTACATTGGCAATAAAAGTGAAACATAAGGACTAAAATGGCAACAAAAATTATTTAGGGACTAAAGTGACAATTTTGATATAAACACAGGGACTATTTTGGCATTTAACTCTTATTTAAACAACCAATAAAAATTGGTTAATGGGTTACCACACTTGGAGTGGGTTACCAATGAAATCATCCCCTATATATATAATTAGGATCATATAATAACTCATGAATTAAGAAATAACCTAATAACTTTCATCTAATGACAAATCAAAAATTAAAATGCATCAGATCGTGAGATGTGTTATGATTCATTTTTTAATAATTAAGGGCATTTAAGACATTTTTACCATTTGAATTTGCTAGATTTAATTTGGTGGTGACATGTGTCACCAGGTATTATATTTTAATCAAATTAATTTTTTATTTAAAGTTTATCCTCTCTTTTTTTTAAACATTCATAACTTTTTATACTATATTATTATTTTTAAAAATTACACAATTAAACTCGTCTCATTTTTTTATTTAATTCGGTTATAGTCTCGAATAAGTATTTTTTAATTTTTTTTCGGATATTCATATTTACATCAATGTAACAAGCATAAGCATACAAGTTTTTTTAATTTTAATTTTTTGACAATAGCAAATTATATCACTGTAATTCAATAAATGATATAAGGTCATTTTAACACATTTGTTATATCATTGTAACTAAATAAAAGTTACAACGTAACCAAGATTTTACTTTACAGCAACGTAAAGCAAAATGCGTTACAACCCGTTAATATTTAAGACCACAAAATTTTTATTTGACTTTCAACTCAAAATAAATCATTGTAATTAACCAATGATATAAGGTCATCCTAACACATTTGTTACATCATTTTAAGAAAATAAATGATACAATGTAAGCAAGATTTTACTTTATATCAACGTAATCAAAATGTGTTGCAACTCGTTACAAATTGAAGACATAATAATTTTTAGTTGATTTTTGAACTTAAATTTATTACAAGTTATTACATTAATGTAAACAGTCTTTTATATAATGTAAATGACATGTTTTTAAGTCATGTTACATTGATGTAAATATATGGATTCGAAAAAAAAAATAAAAAAAACTAGTCGAGACTATAACCGAATTAAAGACAAAAATAAGACGAGTTTAATGGTGCAATTTTTATAAAAAATAAAATAGTATATAAAAGTTATGAATGATTAGAAAAAAAGTGGGTAAACTTTGAATAAAAATTAATTTGATTAAAATATAATACTTTGTGACACATATGAGCACCATATTAAATCTAGCAATTTTAAATGGTATAAAATGTCTTAAATCCCTTTATTATTAAAAATTGAATTATGACATGTGTCACGATCTGATGCATTTTACTTTTATATTAGCCATTATATGAGAGTTATTGGGTTATTGATCTATCAATGGGTTATGATTTGAAAACTACCATACACACACACACACATGTACATACATACATACATACATACATACATACATACATACATACATACATACATACATACATACATACATACATAAATAGGGGATAATTCCTTTGAAAACCATCATTTTGATGAAAAGTAAGAAAATTAATTACAATCAATACCAGTTAATTTTTTTTCATTTTTTTCTCCTGTTTTCCTATTATTATAATTTAAGAAATGTACAAAAAAGAAAAATATTAAAAAATATATATGTATTTCATGTTGTTACACGTATGTAATTTTTATGTTACATATACTAGTTACATATATGTAACATTATTAATTACATGTGTAACTTTTTAAGTTACACATACGTAACTTCTTAATTTACATATATTTATTAAAATTTTGTTTCTCATAATAACATTTTTAACTTTATAATAAAAAAATATGAAAAAAAATTAAAATTTTATTGGTAAGTATGAGTTTTCTTAGTTTTATAAAAAATGATAAGTTTTGTTATGAATCTCCTATACACACACAGACACATATATTTGTGTGTATGTAAGGACCCGTTGTTAACCCACTTTAATTGCGGAAATCCATTAAATTCCGACAAAATCAACCCAAATCTTTGGGTTTTCATTTCGCAAGATTTGTTATATATGTACAACACTATGTTATTTCATAACATTTTTCAACCCGAATTTATCACCGTTTGGGATTTATCACAACATACCTGCATGTATGCACGTATGCACATACATACATACATACATACATACATACATACATACATACATACATACATACATACATACATACATACATGCATGAAGGTTATAAGAAAACTACTCATTTTAGAAAAAATCAAGAAAATTTATAATTATAAATAAATTTAAAAAAAATACGTAATTTTTTATTTTTTATTTTAATGTTAAAAATGTTATAATGAGAAATAAAATTTTAATAGAGATTGTAAATTACGAAATTCGTATATTTAACTCAAAAGGTTACACATGTAACTTATAAAGCTGCATATAAAGGTTCAACAAAATGGTTTACTTATCTTTAAAAGGCTAAGAATTATTATTTACTAATAGATCATAAAATTAAATTTAAAAGGGAAATTTTAAAATTTTATAGGAAAAAGTTGTTAGAGGGTAATTTAGTCATAACCACTTTTTTACCACATTTTTTTAAACGTTCGTAACTTTTATATACGATATTATTTTTAAAAAATATATATATCATAAAAACAAGCATTTTTTATCTTTAAAATAAGTATTGTGTTACTATAAAATATGAAATTTTTTCATGTTATTGTGTTTAATTATCGTCATTTTGTCTTTCGTAAACGTTTGTGTATAATTGTCTTTTTATGTTTTTCTTAGGTAATTGTGTGACATACAAGTTATTAACTTATAATTAGAGGAAATAAGAAAAATGCATTTTTTTCTTAGGTAATTGTGTATAATTGTCTTTTTATGTAATAACTTGAAATGCATTTTTTTTTAATTTTTTTTCTTTTTGGTACATTTATTAACTTATAATTAGAGGAAATAAGAAAAATGAAAAAAAATTGATAATAATTCTGATTAGTTCTCTTAGTTTTTTTTTAAATGACGATTTTCTTAGGAACACTCACACACACAAATATAGGGGAAGATAAATTGAAAATACACTTGGGTGGAGAAAATATGGTGTAACATTAAATTTTTTTTATTTATTTTCTGTATTTAAGCATGGAATATATTTTGTTATCAGAAAAATATATATAAAAAACATGTGTGTGTTACACATACATATGTGTAACAAGTACTTCTAATTTTTTTATTTTTTATTTCTTTATTTTTATTATAATAATATATATTAGTATATTACCCACAAGTCAGCTACTCATCCACACCGAGGACCCCTATCTAAACCCCGCAAATCACATTCTATTATACTTAACACTTTTTGTAGTTTGTTTGTGTGATTCTAACTTTTAATTTAGAATTCCAACGTCTGTATATAGTTAAAATTGAAAAAGAACCAAAAAGGTTGTATTAATAGTGATAAACATTAATGTTTTTGATTTTAATGGTTAATATTTATTTCAAGAAAAATAAAAATATTAAAATATACATACATTTAAAACATGATACACTTATTTATGCACCAAAATTACACATTTAAAGCATGACCCTTATTTATATACCAAAATTATACTAGAAAACGTAGTTTTTATTCACCAAATGCTTATATTGCTTCTATAGTTATCTTAAATATTTCTGTTGTTTTCATAGAGAAAACCTTTTACTATGTCAATAAATAAATTAAATGAATTGTCTATTTTATCAACTAAAAAGGATACGTTAGAAGAAAATGATTCCAAAGGTTTATGAAACTTGAATTTAACTAAGTTAGGGGTTGTTTAATTGTTTACATCTGAATGGCATTAAGAGGTTATGAACTATTACCAACCTCTTAACCACTCGGACTTAAGGATACTTTTTAACCATTCACATGCTATGAACCGTTAAAAGGTAGCCTCTGAATATGATTAAGAGGCTACCAAAACAGGGTCTTTGAAATTTAATTTTATCTAAACATATTTCGTTTAATTAGCTTGAATTTAGTTTATTATTATCTATCGCAAGTCCAAATAATCGAAGATTGTTTCTGATATACAAATTTGAAAAAAAAAATTCATATATTTTTAGTTCATATTAGGTTCTCAGAAGGAGCCGGACAATCACACGTATATGTTTTATGCAAGTTTGAAACCACTAAATATGTGTTTCCAATAATAGCTGATAGGTAAGGTCGGGGGTTTACCCATTAGTGAGGTTCCTCGTAGTGTGAAATCGGGCGTGCGCTCGAGTGGACGATTAAAATCACGTCTTAAATGTCGTCGTACCAAGCCGTTCATACAAATTAAATTAACGTGCTAAACGTAGGAAGCCACATGAACACGCCATGTGTCATTAGGGTAAATGGTATTGTCGTCCATATAAAATTACATACCGTGATTTACAAACTTACAGACTGACATTTAACACCCATAATCAAGGACCACCGGGATAATCACAGACCAATAATTACGGACCACATTATATAACAATCACATACCGTATTTTAACACACATAATAAAGGACAAAATGTATAATCACAGACCAATAATCACGGACCACGTTATATAAAACTCACGGACCGTCATTTAACATGCATGACCAAAGGATCAACTGCATAATTACGTACCAATAATTATGTACCAAACATAAAAATCACGGACCACGTAAATAAACTTAAAAAACTATAACAATATTATACTCAAATTAAAGATAATAAAATTCTTAATTTTATGGAGTAATTTTTTTTAAAAAATAATAAAGCATGTAAAACCGTACCCGTTCGTATCCACCGGTTCTGGGCCGGGTTTTGGCCGGGTACAGGTGGAACCAGTTCCGGTTTTCCCGGTTTCGGTTCAGGTTCTAATTTGTCTGAAAAACCGTACCCGTTCGTATCCACCGGTTCGGGTATGACCGGTTCCGTTTCCAGTTCGGGTCGTCGGTTCCGGTTCCGGGTCCGGTTTAATTGCTCACCTCTATGTGTGTCTACTTCACACGACCCAACAGGCCGCTGACTGTGGCTTCTTATTTTTGGGCTAAGAAGAAAAATGGCCCATCTTTTAAGATAAATAGTCTAAAGGCATATTTATTTTTATGTTTCTCTATGACTCTATCTCATACTACAATTTAGATAAATTTAATGCCATTTAAAAATAAAGTTTGCGATACAACATATAATGATATAAATTAATGATCTTGGCCTCTTGGGAGCAAATTCGAAATACGATGATAATACCGCTTACTTTATACAATATCATAATTCTACTTAATTTTATTTAGGATTTCAACTTTTAAATTTGAACTACTAATTCAGTGGTCTATTTTCAAGACTACGAAACCAAATTCCACTTTTAGTTTTTCTATTGTTTTTATGTCCATGTGAACATAAAAATATCTAGCAGTTCGTTCTAAAATATTTTGGATGAGTTACAAATCTTACTTTTAAACTCCAGGACCGTCTTAAAGTTTTTTGGGGCGCTAGACGAAATTTAAATCCGGTGCCCTTCTCACACCTAATAGTTATGTTTAAAACCCTCCACCCTATGTTATGTTGTTCGTTATTTGAATTATGTTGTTCATTACATACATTTTGATGTTCAATATTTATATTTTGTTGTTCATTACCTACATTACGTTGTTCGTTATTTGAATTATGTTGTTCATTATTTGCAATATTCTTTGTAACCATACCATATTTTAGAAATGATCCTTTTTCTTTTGCAATTATAGCATCTAATTATAATTTCTTCTTCCTTTTTGAAGATCCAGATTAATATTTTCTATTTCTATTTGACATAACAAATCAATCTAGTAAAACAAAATAATACCTAAGAAAAACAATACTTGAGTAAAACACTAAAAACTATATGAACATATAACTGTAAACACAAATGCAGATTAATGCAACAACAAATTAAGAACAATTGAATTACTGAACAAAGACTTGATATGAGAGTGTGTATCTAGGCAAGAATGAATACCTTGGGTCTTTTAATTTTAGGAATTAGGAAAAAATAGAGACTGTGCTAGTGTGCTCTAGCAATAAATCAGGTCTGGGTTCCAACCTCCAACATCAAATACAGTCAGGTCGTCTCAGATGCTAGGTGCATAGCCCGACAACATCACAGGCCACAACAGCTCAACGGATAGAAAATATGAACAACCGTACATGCCACATTGGCACAACTGCACAGGCGATCAGGCGCACAACAGTACAGGCGTGAGAGGCGACCAAAGACGACGTGACAAGAGTGAGAGGCGACCGCATAGATGGGTTAAGAATCTCGGATCTCTCAGTGGTCGCAACTGGATGGAGTGGATTCTGAATTGCCAATGGGTTTGTGAACAGGCAGAACAATACAAGGTTGCAAAAGTCGCTAGGCGCTCCTCGGTCGGAATAGCTTATTGGAGTGAGTAATCGGAGAGTACTCGGACTTGGTGGGATTACTCGGGTTATACTTAGAAAGTACTCGGCCTCGGGACAACTCCTTAGAGCGAGTACTCGGCATTGGAGGCCGACTTTTGCAACAGTGGGCAGGAGTGAGAGGCGACCGACAACGAGGTAGCAGGGGTTAATAGCTTCCATGGTGCTTGGATTCCAAGAACGGTGAATTCGAAGAGACATGACGAACTCGTGAAGCCATGAAGGGGGCGAATGGGGATGCTCCAGTTTTCCTTGCCTGCGTGAAGAACTGAAATTCCCTTTTTCCCTATTTCCCAATCACCGCCCTTTGTTTTTCTCCCATTCTAAGCCCATTCCGGTCACCCGTGCCCAATAACGGCCCATCAGAGGACTCCAAAGACCAAATCCAACATATATATATAAGCCCAATTGATATTTTTTTTGGGGGGCTTATACATTTTGGGGCCTTAGGCGGATGCCTAGTCTCCTAAGCCTATTGGACCATCCTTGTCAAACTCATCATTCTAAGCCCCTTTAGTATACCTTATTCTCATTTTACCCTACTTTCAACATGTTCTTCCTTTTTTTAGTTGTATTCAATCGTTCTTACACATCTCAAGTGTTTGAATTAGCTAGAAAATAGAGCGCCAAATATAAGTTTTTTGATTTATTTCATCACTATACAAACTTAATAACACATTAATAAGATCACTTTGCATTTTAATCAATTTATTTTTTATGCTTGATTGTTTTATTAGAACTTTATTTTTTGGAATCATGAACGAAAAAGATCATACAAACAATTTTATGTCTGAATATTTCTATTTGATGGTGCATTTATTATGCTCTAGTTCACAAACACAAAAGGCTAAGAAGTTAATAATTGACGCTATAACCATTAGGCTATCCACAGTGATCAGTGGTCACCCCACTGAAAATCCCTCCTCACCGAAATTTCCTGCCATGTCATCACCCCACTGAAAATCTTAAAACCCCACAGTAGTCTCCCCACCGGAAAAACTTCCCCATTTGTGAGAGAAGAGAAAATCATTCCCGCCGGTGTGTGAGAGGGGTTGAGCGGGGAGCGGTACCCGCCGAACCCACAAAATCATTCCCGCCGGGGGAGGGGGGCGGTGTTCCCGCCGGTGCCCACTATCCTGCAATGCCAGAGGCGTTGCCGCTGCGCATGGTCTTACCAATTTACCATGTTCATCACAATATTACATATGTGAGTATATCTTTCTTCATAATTTTCTATTTATCATAGAGCACTGATACATATGCACATATGAATTCTGTTGACCTGTGACATTTTTTAGAAGTATATTAATACTAATTTGTGTGTGATTAATGTGTTAGTGATGTGTATGACTATAAAGTTTAATTTTAACTGCTAACTTTAAATGGAAAAAAATATGCTTATCGTGGTCAAGTTATCCAGTTTATTTCAGTTAAATTTTTAAAGTTTAATCAGATTAAGGTGGAAGACTATAACAATAAAATCCAGAAAAGTCTCCTTTTAGAGTTCTTCTTTAATTTTAAAAAATTTTCCCTAAGTCACGCGATTTACCTCCCTCATGTTGGCCGTGTGACCGGTCGATGAGAGGCGCATAATGGTAGCGTTCACCATTTTTTTTTTAGTTTTAAAAAAAATTAAGCCTACCATGATGTTATCATTGGGAATTTGGGGATGATATTGAGAACATTATTATTAGTGAATCACTAGGTTCAATCTTTTGTAACATTATAATCAAGAAAGGAATCCTAAAGAAATCGAAATTATTAGCATAAATTTTTAATTCTAATTATGTGTATTCCTTGAACCAGTTTAATAAAAACCTTATATTCGTTAGAAAATAATCATGTTTTTTTAGAATGATGCTCGTTTTTTAGGTTTTACGTCATTATTGGTATTATGCAACTAGAACTTTGATTAAGGTTATATTATGTTGGGAGAAGCATTTATATTCCAACTGAGACATGAGTGAGATTTATCTTCATTCTCTCCCTTAGATCCTACTAAAAAGTAGGAATATACTTAGTAAGTTTGTTTGGTTGTTAATGTTGAGGGTTTACAACAGTTTTTAACGCTCAACTGCTAGTAATGAAATGGCGCCAGTTCCCTCCTTATGTAGCGTTAAAATTTAGACATGTATTTGCATATTCACATAGTACTATTCGATGAACAATTGTAATTAGGAGTGTGCAAATGTTGATTCGGTTCAATTTTTTCTCTGCAAAAACCTAAACCGATGGCTAATATATTGGGATTCATGTAACCAAAATAGAAACCGAGTATCGGTTCAATTAGTTCGATTATAGATATCAGTTTTTATTTGATTTTGTGATTTTCAAAATTTATATTTTGAAGCTATAAAATGAGTTATGGAGCTTTGTTTTATTATTTTAAAATATTTTGAATATCTTTTAAAGTATATAAATGCCTAAAAATTAAATCAGATTAATGAAACATATATGATATATGGTTTAGAGTAAACTTCTCTTTTGCTCCCTGTGGTTTGACAAAAGTAACAATTTTCATCCAAATTTTGAAATTTTGCAATTTTCCTCCATTAGTTTCAGAAAATTAACCATTTTCATCCAAAGTCCATTTAAACTTTGGATGAAAATGGTTACTTTTGTCAAACCACAGGGACTAAAATGGTTAATTTTCTGAAACTAATGGAGGAAAATTGCAAAATTTCAAAATTTAGATGAAAATGGTTACTTTTGTCAAACCACAGGGAGAAAAATAGAAGTTTACTCTATGGTTTAAATACATGGTACTATATTAAAAACATATAAAAGTACATGAATATATAGATATCGGTCTGGTTTCATTAATTTGGTTATGAAATATGGCAAACCTAAACTGTAATCAAATGGTTTGGTTTTGGGCCTATCTTAACCATAACCGATAGGTTAAGTCGGTTTCAATTATTTTTTGTTCGGTTTCGATTATTGTTTTTGTATGCTCACCTCTAATTATAATTGCAAATTCACATGGTACCATTCTAATACTTTTCACCCTTAGCTGTAAGTAGTTTAATGCATAACGTTTTTTAAAGTGTGTTTATGTTATAAAATTATTATAGTAATAATATACTTAAATAGATCAAAGGCAATAAAACTTTTGATTCTATAATAAATTTTTTATATTAATATATTATAGAAAAGTCAATAATTCAAAAAAATTGCAGGTTGAACTAGGCTAAAAAGTTCACAACGACGGCTATTATTCCAGGCCATGGCCACAACAAAATACCCGATCCTACCTTCTCATTTTAGTCAATATTTTTTTAATCACCGTTCATATTTTTTTGCGCGCATCATACTAAAATTTTACTTTTTGTTATCTTAAAATAAAATCAATTTGATTTGATTTATAAAATTCATTTTAAGCTATAAGATTGGATTTTATTTTTTAGGATATAGAATCACATGATTTGTTTTGTTTACTTCAATTTTAAAGTTTTTAATCAAAAGCATATGTATTTGCTTGCAGCAAATAATTACTATATATAGAACTAGGTTGCTAAATAAATTACACAATATAATATTAGTTTTTTTAATACAAATAATGATTAAAATTTTGTATAATTTATTACTTTAATTAATAAAATAATTATATTATTCCTTTGAATACTAATTTTTCAAAGCTTATTTCTTTGAATACTCGTTTTCAAAAACTGTTTTTCATGATTTTAAATTTTAAAATAATTTGATTTTTTAAAAAAGTGTGTTTTTTAATATTAATATATATATTTTATGTATTAAAAATATTTTTTTAATTTAAAAATTATAAAAAGTATATTTAATATTATTATTTAATAGGGTCAATTACATATATCCCCTACTAAAACCATTTATTACATATTTACCCAATCATAAAACTAAATTACATATTTCCCCTTTCTAAACCAAATATATTACATATTTATCCATTTCATTAAAAAACAAATTATGTATTTCCTATTTTACCCTTAATGAACTAACTAAAAACAATTTACATATTTCTTTTTACTAAGGGGCAATTTTGGAACATGGGGATATTTGTAATTTTAGTTTAACATTGGGGATATATGTAATTTTGATGTTTAATAAGGAGGTATATGATATTATCCCTATTTAATATTAGATGTATTAAATATAAGACGAGTGAAAGAAAAATCAAAGTTGATGTACTTTAAAAATATGTTATGTATCCTTAAAATCTTAATTTATTATAATTAGTTAACGTAGATTTCGAAAGACAATTATTATGATTGAACATCAATATTATATTTTATTTTACCTTTTTATAAAGTTCCTATTTTAAATTTTCACAAAGTTTTCCAATGTTGCTATAGGCTTTTCAATTCTTTTTGGAAGGTTAACGGTTCTAGCTTCCTTTTGGCCTCTAATTTGTTTGAATAATAATAATTATTAAATAATAAAATCCTAATAATAATTAAATAATGATAATAACTAAATAGTAAAAATAATTAGATATTTCTTGTCTTTATGTTCTAATTTCTTGATGGTAAATTTTATAAATTTGATCGTTTTTTGTCATTTTAGAGATATGATTTTTAGTATTTTATGCTTATATTTGGGTTTATAATTCTTGTGATTGACGTTTCCTTTTGCAATAGTTCGTGTTATTGTTTTAAGACAGATTCTCCGTCGTTACGATTGTTTGTTTGTCTACAATTTGATAGTCGTGATGTTGACATCACAACCATATTAAGAGAGTGATATGATTTAATTTTTTTAAAAAATTTTAGTTGGGTAGATATCATGTTTAGGAGTGTTCATCGGTTCGACAAACGGAATAAACCAAACAAACCGAGCATACCGAATTAAAAAAAAACTGAAACGAAAAGCGAATTCAGAATTTGATTCGGTTATTTCCGGTTACAAATACGGTTTGGTTTTTGGTTTTAAATGTTTTTGGTTTTTTTAAACACCCGTAATCATGCATGTTTTTATTCTTAAATGCTTATATACAAGTTGCCCTCACAATGTAACCTCTCTTCATAGCCATAACTTCAAATTAAATTATTTGAATTTAGAAAATTCAAAGTGTCGGATGAAGGTTAGCGCACGATACTAGAATAATTTATATATAGATTTATTGACGACCTAACTTTTCGACCATGAACATATATATATATGTAGCCGGCGATGCATTATTGAACACATATAACTTTTATTATATAAATAAATGCCAAGATGTTTAATTTGTAGGTCCCATTAATTAGCCATCCTCATTAACTTTTTAATTAAGCCAATTAAAACTTACAATTGCTTTAAAAGCAAGAATTTTTCTTTTCTTTCTATAAAAAAATTATAATAATACTTAATTAGTAACTTATCCATATGCATCGATGGAAACTGGTTTCATCCAATTATCTATTTAAAGAATAATGTTTATGAATATGACTAAACATATACATATGTTGCCATCAATATACAATCGGATAAGTGTGCAATGACGACAATTATCCACCACAAATACGAATGAGTCTTTTTAATTAACCCGTTACCACTCTTCTTTAATTAATTAATTAATTAATTAATTAATATATGCTATTTTTATCATAAACAAACAAGAAACTATGAGATCATTCACATGAGCTGTAATGGACATCTACATCTTTTCCCACACTCTAGAGAGGAGATGATTACTATTGTCCACATAAACCCTCCATTTATGTATATTGGCAAAACAATACAACAAGATAACATGAACCCCATCTCAAGCAAGTTGGACCAAGTATGCAAAGGGGACCTTAACGCGATATGAAAGAAACCGATCGAACTAAACACATAAGACAAGAATTCACATGGTTTTGTCAATTGAACCCAAATCCGTGCTCAAAGGTGGTTAGTTATCCCCTCAATTTTTGGAGAAAAATGGAACACGAACCATTTTGGATAAAATTTGCAAGGACCCTTTTTAACATAATATTGCATATGCTTGGGCTAGCTATAGGTGAGGGTCGAGCCTAGGAGATTGGTAATGTTATTTTCTTGTGGCCTTAAAGTCATGTGTTTTAATCATGAAAAAGCCTATTATAGAAATATATGATCAAAAGTGTGTGTCGGTCTAGGTTTGCAAGACACCCCATCAAAATTGGTGCATGTGGGAGCCTTGTGCATTATGTTTACCTTTTTTTACACTTAAATTAGTTCTCATTTGAAAATTATATTAATAAAAGGTCCACTAATTTAGCATGATCACACTTAAGAAGTTAAGATTGCAAGTCTTCGAATTTTCAATTCTTAAAGATCGGCTAAAGATAAGTTTGCAGACATAGCTGGATGTATCTATGTATCTTTTTTAAGGTGTGTTGACCTTATAGGACCAAATGGACCTTTAAGCTAATGATACCAAAAAATTGTTGAATGATATTCTTCTCAAAAGATTGACCATTTAAGTTTCTTTAGACGTAGTAATCTTGGGTCAAAGCAAGATAAATTGGTTAGTTTGGTGAGTAATTACTGTTATGACACGTTACTCAACCCGAGTTGGTTTTTTTAAAAAACGACTCATTTAAATCCAAACTAATTTTGTTTAAAACGCATCCTAACATGCACTCATTATAAGCTGAAACTGTTATGACCCGTTACTTAACCCAACCCAACCTCCAATTTAGCCACGCTTAAGTCCCTTAATGAATAAACGACATACATTCAGTGGTGTATTCACATAGAATTTAAGGGAGGCAGTCGTCCACCTTGAAAAAATTTTTAGTTGTATAAATGTGTTAAAATCTTGATCTGTCATCCGTAAAATTTTGCAATCTTCTTTCTTAAACTTTAAAAATGAACTTCGTGGTAGTTTTTATGCAAAAGGTGTGTGTCAATATGTGAACCGTCCAATTGTACTCTCTAAACAATAACATTTTTATATTTTGGGTTAATAACAAATGCTCCTAGAAACCAAAAAGTGGTTAAGAATCGTAGCCAATGAAAAATGCATCCGGGAAAGATGATTGGGTTGCAAAAGTTGGTGGAATTATTTTTGGGCATATTTCAATGACCAAATGATTTTGAGTACCCCATACTTGTCTTTTATCCGTCAATCATGGGCAAAACATTTCATGCTTCTCCCTTTCCTCAAATCACATAAAGATTCTAATTTTTTTTGTTGACATTCCAAGTGCATAAACATCATTATATATGGAATTCAAGATTAAAAAACTAAACAATATCAATATAACACATTTAGAATATGGTAAAAGAACCCGGTTCTCTAATTGGATCCCTAACTTTTTATTTTACTTGAGTTTTATTTTTTTAAATGACAACATCTATAGTCTATAGTAATAAATAAGTAACTAAAAAGACATGTGTCATTTTATGATGTCTCATCAATGTGATTCTCCCTCATCTTTTATCTATTAAATAAAATATATGTTACTCTCTTGTACATTCTCATCCCACTACCTGAAAATACTTAGTTATATTTGCATTAATCGTATCATATCTGATATGTTAAAAATGATAAGACATGTTTTGTCAGCCCTAATGTAAGACATAAAACTATTAATAACTCGTACTTTTTAAAATAATCCAATAATTAATGTCAATGGTAAATAGATAAGGGGGAGGTTATTTGGACACCCCCTATGGATAAGTTGACACCATCTAGGCTTATACGGGTCGTATGACCCTTTACGGGTCGTATGTGTGTCAGATTTTGTCAGACTTTGTCAGGTTTTTGTCTGACGGTTGAAAATACATACGACCCGTATTGCCCTATACGGTTCGTATAGGGTCAAAATCAAAATCAAAACCAAAATAATTTTACTCTCTCTCTTCATTTAATACATAATTTCTCTCTCCATAGAAAATACATAAAAAAGGAATGTAGAAGGTACAAGTTACAGAGTGGGGTAAGGAGTGTAGTAAAAAAAAGGAAGAGGGTGATGGGGAGAGATGAGGTGGTCATGTGTGTGTGTCAGTTTGGTCTGTAGGTTTACGTATCTCTACAAATTAAATTTTTCTCTCTCTCACTTTTAATACGTAATTTCTCTATTCAATCTTTCTCTCTCACTTCATTAAATATTTCTCTCTCTCACTTCAACCCATCCATCATTGCAGAAAAAAGACGCCTACATTTACAACACCTATTACTAATTAAATAAAAAAAAAAGGATAAATTTTTGTTTAATTTTTTAAACGAAGTGATTAATGACGAAAAGACGAGAATGATGCCGTAACAGTGAGCCGTCGATGTCAGATTTCGTTGTTTACCTTTCCAAGGGCATTAACTGGCATCTGGGCGCGCTGGTTTTGATTGTACTGTACCACATATTGGCAAAGCTATTATAGAATATCAATAGACCTACATAGCTAGATGACATGCTTTTGTAAAAATTCAGTTTCAAAAGTAAAGAACCATACGAGCCGTATGGCTCAATACGGGCCGTATGGGGTGTGTCAGACCTGCGTCAGACCTATGATTTGACGTGTCAGCTTTTGTCAGAATATTCTTTTCAATACGACCCGTAAAGCCCAATACGGGCCGTATTGACGGGTGTCCAGTTATCCACCTGGGCGTCTCCCTAACAGGCCCCATAGATAATTATATGCAAGAAGGTGATGTCAGTGTCAATCATATATTTTTAATCAAAAGGGCAATTTTTACTTTACTTATCTAAAAAGTTTATCTTCTTGTTTTAAAACTTTATTTTATAAAATGTACGTGCTCTTATTATAAAAACTATACCACTAAAATCAAGATATTCTTTTTTCTTTAATTCGCGTTTCAACAATTTTATTTTATATTTTTAGACATTTGTAATTGTATCATTGTAACATAAATATAAAATAAAGAATAGTATTTAACATATAGAACACTACAAGAAAAACCATCATTAGCAACGACGCCATAAATTTAATTTTTAATTTCTTTTTTAGGCTCAAATTACAAGTTTGTTTAAAGATCCAAACTTTATAAAGCAACTCTCATAATTCTTTATTTCAAAAAACAAGAAACCAAAAACAAATGATGAAGATGGTTCGGATGAAAGCGACAAATGATTACAAGTTTCTGGTTTATGTACTCGAAAGTATTTGGTTTATGTACTTGATCTTCTATGTTTTAAATTAGATAAAACTATGGATTACTTGTTTTATGCGTATTGTAAACATGATTTGAATGTTTAATTAGGCATCTGAATGGTTTGAATGCTATATCTGGTTTCTATATTTTTAGGTGATACAAAACCAGGAAACACAAATATTAAAACAACACCTTTCAAAAGGGGTTTTAACCTTTAGTTGCGGCATATGGCTTTAGGGGCGACAGAGTTGTCGCCGCTAATGATAGTCTCAAAGGTGGTCAAAAGTCATCATGCGCCATCATTAGCGGCGACAATGGACTATCAGCGGCGACGCATTACCGGCGGTTTTTTCATTAGCGACGTTTTAATAGTGGCGACTCATTAGCAGCGTTCCGTCTCTGTTATTGGTATTAGCGGCGATTTACCCAACCATTGGTGGCTATTTTTTGTGTATGTGTTTTTTATATTGTATGTGTGTGTATTGGTATATTAATATGTGTATCTCCGTTGTTTTGAGATGTTTTGTGTTTATGTATGTATATTAGTATATGTATGTGTATTGTTGTGTTATTCTTTTATGTGTATGTCTTTGCTTTATGTTGTATATGTGTATTTATGTTATGTGTATATGTTATAAACATCAAGTTAAAGGATTTGAGTTAATTTAAGATTTGAATTGATGTATGTGTGTATGTCTATGTTTATATTATGAGTATGTTAACTTATGCTAACTTAAGGTTAGAATTTGTATGTGTATGTTTATGTTGGGATATTAGCTTTTGAGGTAGCTTAAAGTTTAAATTTGAAACAAGTTGTTTACAGGGTAAAAAACTGAAAAATTAAAAAAAAAAAAAGGATTTTTTTTTTTAAATTTAATCCTATTGCGACGACAAGTCGTCGGTATAGAAAAAAACAAATTTATTTGACTAAAGGCTCTAGTGCCTATAAGTCGTCGCTATAACTACTTTTTAGAAATATTTTTTTTAAATAATAAATGAAATAAAAATAAATCAAAACCAAAAATTCGCAATGCTTTATAGCGACGACTAGTTGTCGCAATAGCCTAATCTATTGGGACGACATCAGTAGCTAGCGACAATGTGTCTTTGCTATAGCGACCAACCTATTGAGATGACTTCGTGACACGACATGTCGTCGCTATAGCCTATTGCAATGAATTTGAAGACCTCTTGCGACGAAATCGTCGCTATAGGTGGTTTTCCTTATAGTGTATATTTGCATTATATAAGAAAGTTATGATTATTTTATGATTTAGAAGACAAACTTTTTAAGGAAAATTACTAAACTAATCATTGTTGACCATTTTTTAACCAAAATAATCAATCAAATTCCGGCGTCTAAGACACCCCTTTAGACGCCCCTTTATACTCCTTTTTTCTGTACTTTTTGTAAAAATAAGAGCTCACATGTCGGCGGCTTTGTCGGGTTTCTAAGACCCCATTTCTACCGGCGTCTTAGATGCCGCTTTAGACGCCACTTTAGACGCCCTTTTTCTGTATCTTTTGTAAACATACGGGCCCACATGGGCGTCTAAAGCGGCGTCTAAGACGCCGGTAGAAAAGGAGTCTTAGACACCCATTTAGACATCGACAAAGCCACTGACATGTGGGCCCGTATGTTTACAAAAAGTACAAAAATGGGCGTCTAAAGGGGCGTCTAAGATGCCGGTAGAAAAGGGGTCTTAGACATGCCGACAAAGCCGCCGACATGTGTGTCGGTATGTTTAAAATAAGTACACAAAAAGGGCATCTAAAGGGGCGTTTTAGACGCTGGAACTTGATTGATTATTTTGGTAAAAAGGTAGTCAACAATGATGCTTTTGGTAATTTTCCCAACTTTTTAATACAGGTACAGTACAAATACTTTTCGTTAGTTTTAAATACATTATCAAAATTCCTATATAGTTTAGTCTTCTTTTCTCTCTCTTTTAAATATTTTTTTCTCTCTCTTAATTTTTTTTTTCTTCTTCAAAACAAACTTCAATAATTGACTTTATATTTATTGTTTGAAAAAAAATCCAACAACAATGATTATTCACAGGTGTATGTAAACTTTGAAAAAGATGTGCTCAACTTTGTTCAAAGATTAGAAGTTGTACAATAATGTATCCTACCTAATAAAATTTTATTTTACTTAGACCATTGGTTAGAAATTAAACTACTTTCAACTTTGTTTATGCATTTCCCTTGTGCCTAAAAAAATATATTCAGATACTTTCTAGATAAATTCTATATGTTAATAAGTCATGCTTTTTATTTTTTTCATGGAGTAGCATATCTTATCATTTGAACTAGTTTTTCAGGTGGAAAAAAAAGAGAGAATAAGATTATATTCGATAGCATTAAGTGTGTTGTATGAGTAATCTTGAAGTTTGCATTGATTCTTGTTTGTTATTGCTCAAAAAGGTCAACCTATGTATAGTAAGAAACATCAAATGTACCTTTTTCGTTTTATTCATTTATTATTTTCTTGACCAAAGTAATTCCACTCATGAGTCATGACCATGTTCCATTTTCCATAAATTCACTCATCCATTTTTAAGCGTCATCATAGCTTTCCCTACCCCAACACCTACCAATTATTTCCTCCATAATATCTTTCATTGAATTCATCTTCTTCATATACACACACCATCTTCAATTCTATCATCAATCAAACAATCAAATGGAGTTTGATAGTGTTTGTGGCACAAAACTTGTCTTAGGACTAAGTCTTAGTTCATCACCTGTTATGGTTGAACCCAACACCATGGGTTCAACCATACAGACTTGCACACGCTTAGATCAATTTGACAAGGGTGTGACTGTGATCAAGCCATGTTTTGAGCCATCATTAACCTTGGGTCTTTCTAACAACCATGGGGACACTAACCATAAAAAGACACATATTCTTGTAACAGGACTTGGTGATGATCATGGTGTCTTGTATCAACAAGATAGCACTGTAATTAGCGGTGGAGGTTCATCGCTTTCAAACATGACCGCGAAGAGGGAACGAGAGGTTGGAAGTGAAGAATCAGAGAGGGTTTCTAATGATAATAACTATTCTAGAGTGGTGAGTGCTACAAGTGTTGATGATGTTGAAGATGATGATGATTGTGTTAATGGTAGGAAGAAACTTAGGCTTACCAAACCCCAATCTGCTCTTCTTGAAGAAGCCTTTAAACATCACAGTTCTTTGAATCCTGTATGTATAACTCCTTTATCTTTATTTACACACACAAACACATACAAAATCCTATAGTTTTAGATAATTAAGGATAATAATATATATATATATATATGCAATCTTATGATAACTGTTGATGAATATTAGCAGAAACAAAAGCAGGAACTAGCAAGGGAACTTAAACTGAGGCCAAGGCAAGTTGAAGTTTGGTTCCAAAACAGAAGAGCTAGGTATTCTTCATGTCTTTATTCTTTAATTTCAAGATCATTCAAGTTTATGATTTAATATTGGAAGTTTTTAAAAATATTTTAGACCATTAAGTTTTTAAAAATATTTTAGGCAAGTTTTGTGATTTGATTTCAAAATCGTTTTAATGATCTTCTCAAACAAGTTTCATATAATCATAAAATATATTTCAATTAAGTACGTTTTAATAATTGTTTACATCAATCTAAGTCTTAGTTCTTTTGTCGTCTCTCTTTGTATATATACATACACACATGATAAGATAAGAACTACAAAAAGATCGACCTTTGAGATTGTAGATGACCACAAAAAAGAAAAAAAAAATCTTTCTCAATTTAATTATTTTGAATCACTTTTGTTTAACTAATTATAAAAAGAAATATGTGGGATTAATTATGTGTTATTAATTGGTTGTATTACAAGGATGCGTTCATATGTTTACTTCTTTTCTTTCCTTTTTGACAAATGCAAACATCATGATTAAGGCATATCAACCACTTAATTAGTGAATATTAGAAATTTATATTAAAGTTTTTTGAAAAGATGGTATAGGTTTCTTTTATTGACGTGTTATCCGTGTTTTCATTGTTTTATTTGTCTTCTTTCAATTCACTTTATAGACAATATAAAAGAAAAAGCTAAGATGAAACAAACCATTATAAATGAGGTTGCAACAACAGACCAAAATATTAACGTGGGCTCTTTTGGTCTCCACTTGATTGCAAATATATGTAACCACAATTATTCTTGACACTATTGCTACCTTTCAACATACGCCATTGATTAATCATTAATTAAATCTAAATAATATTAATTAAAATGATTAGCATTTTAAACTGATTTCCCGTCTTTCTCGTATTAAATATTTATACAATATTTTTTAACGTTAATTTTCATTCGTTTTCTTTTATTAAATAGAAATAATTTTATTCAATTAGGTAAATAATATGATTAAATTATAAGCTTTATTTTTTATATATTTATAAAACATATGCATTTAATACGCATCTTTTAACCTAGCTTTCTAATATATATGTATTTATTGCATAATTAAAGGACAAAACTGAAGCAAACGGAAATGAACTTCGAACACTTGAAGAAATGTTGTGAGAAATTAACAGATGAGAACCGAAGGCTCCAAAAAGAGCTTCAAGAACTGAAAGCATTAAAGTCATCACCACCATTTTACATGCAGTTGCCGGCAGCCACTCTCAGCATGTGTCCGTCTTGTGAAAGGATCGGCGACGCCAAACCCGCCGTCGTCAAGAACCCTTTTACCATGGCAGCTAAACCACATTTCTTAAATCCCTTTACTAATCCATCTGCAGCCTGCTAATTAATTATTGAATAATATATACATTATTTAGTTTTCTTTTAATTTGTATTTGGTTGTTAATTGAGTAATTAAGTATATAAATATATAGATACTTTGAAAGCAAAGAATATGATTCGATCAAGTCGCCAATGGGCCGGTAACCCTGCCTTTTTTTTGGAGTCAAGGGGTTGGCTTGATCACTTGCTTAGTATAATTAAGATACTTTAGTTGGAAAAAATAGAATTTAATTTCTTGTTAATTTTATCTTCTATATATATGTTGTGAGTAAAAATTTAACTAAATGATGAATGAATATGTGATCTATATGTTATATATTTTGTCTTTCGATTTGTGTCCTACACTTTGCGTAATGCTAGGTTACTTTCATTCACAAACAACCAAAACATTGTTTATTACGAAAACAATTTCTTTCTTTTATTTATACAATCAAGTGATCAACCAAACTTAATTTTTTCCTTCATTCACCCAAAAAGAAAAATAACATGAACGAATTAAAATTTGACATGTGCGAATTGAAATTAAAAAAAAAAAAAAAAAACCCAACCTTTGGTTGGCCTATCAACCTGATAGTCCATTATTTCTGAATTAATTCTTTTTTCTAATGTTACTGCCAAACAACATGAAAAAAAAGTTCGTGGATGATTAAGCTAATCTTAATATAATACTCTCATATCACAAGAGGGTTGATTCAATCATTTTCGGGCATGTGACCGACAGTAATAAACTTTCATTAATTTATAAACTACAAACCTTCCATAAATATTACCAAATAAGAGACTTTTATTTGAATTTTTATTGTATTCTTGTTCATTTCAACAGCCACAAACTAAGAAAAAAAATCACACATCAAATAATAAATATGAACTTATTTAACTTTTAATTGTATGGCCACACGTTTATATATTTTTGAAAATTTCCTTATTTTTCATTATCTAATCCAAGATGTTTACACGTAAATTAATACTTATAAGATGTTAGAAGATAATAATAATAATAATAATGGAAACAACAATAGCTATCCTATTCATTCGTAAATTTTGAATAGTTTGATAGCTAGCCAACCTAGAGATAAAAACTGACTGATATATACATATAAGGTAATTAAAAAGAAAAAAATAACTAATATTATGATCACTAGATGTAATCAGGTAATATGCCCCCGAATTGAAAGCTAAACTGCACTGTCACATGAAAGCTCGAACCAAAAGGTGTTAAAAGTTAAAACATGAACATCTCCAAAAGAAAAGTAGGCACGTAACACGAAGATTTTGAGAAAATACCTTCTCAGTCTTTAGGTGTCCACGATGCTCGTGAAAAAAATGGATGACTAGATGTCACGTGTATGACACCAAGATTGTCACACCACTAGCTAAGCTAGTATGATTTCAATAAGGCATGCTTATTTACTCACCTTAACTTGTATATCGATCTTTACGTATATCAACAATGCATAACGTATTAGTCTAGGGTGTGCATGATTTGGTTCGGTGCGGTTATGGTCATTTCTATAACCAAAACCGCTACTTCGGTTAATTCTAAATCGTTAACCATAACCATAACCAATTGATCGGTTAATCACTGATCGGTTAATCACTAATCGGTTAACCACCGGTTACGGTTCGGTTTCGGTTAAATTCGATTGATAATGGAATTTTTGAAAAACTAAGAAAAACTTGTAAATATGCTTGTGAATTATAGATATATTAATGATGAAAATATTAATGAAGCTTGTAAAACTTTGTAGTGACTGAGAATATGTGAAGAAAAAGTATAACCACGTGAACTCTGATTTATTTTCTAATAATTCTAATCTCACATATGATCCATAATATTTTCATATAGTAAAAAACAAAGTTTCATCTTCTATACTTGACTTGTACCATGACTTTTTAAAAAAACATACAAACATATAAATATTAAAAAAAACAAATATACATTATTCGTTTAGATTCGGTTAAAGTCTGTTAATAACTAGCCTTAACCATAACCATAACCGAATGGTTCGGTTAATGGCTTTGCTTAACCATAACCGTCGGTTAAAGTCGGTTTCGGCTAAATCGGTTATGGTTCGGTGCGGTTATCGGTTATTTTTCGGTTATGGTTATATTATGTTCACCCCTATATTAGTCTATATGCTACATATATAACTTTATGGTATTGTTTTGATTAGAGGTATACATTATGTATAACCGGTCGGACCGGTAACCGGTTTACTTATTAGACCGGATCTCAGTTTTTTTAACTATAATCTAAAATAAAACATTAAAATCGAACCCTGTATTTTTTTAACATGATTATGTTTGTTTGAACATTAATTATGTTAATTTGTTTAAATATGTTTATAATTATGTATTTTTTTTGGAATTTTTCATATATTTATTATGTCATCTAGTTCTAAAATCCGGTCAGACCGATCCGACAAGTGACCATTAGACATACGGTTCGACGTTCGGTCCGGTTCTGAAAAGTGAAAACATTGTGACCAATACTAGCGGAAAATGAGTATCAACTCTATCAATGATTAGTTTGGTTCGGCATTTCAGCATCAATACTGTTAGTTAATTCCGATGATAAAGAAAGAAAAAAGAGGAGCAGCCAAGTTTGACTTTTAATAATTGTTGTTATCTTATTTTGTTTATTTGAATAAGCTTGATTTATCTTGTTTTAAAGTATTATAAATAGGGGGTAGGACCTTGTAATCTTTTAAGAGTTTTTCAATAATAAATAGATAAAAAGAGTCGTGGGAGTTTACCACAAAATTCAGAGCCAGACCTAATCCAATTGTTAATTTAACTAACAATTGGTATCAGAGCCAAACCTGATAGAAGATCGCCGACGCTGCTGTTGCTCGAAGACCCCTCCAGTGATCAGGTCGAAGGAGTCGACCAAGCCAAGCCACAGATTGCCACCGAAAGTCGCAGAAGCTTGAAGAATGGCAGAGAACGCAAACAACAACCTCAACGTTGCAGTTGTTCCGGTCAGAGAAGGCAGCTCAACTACGTACCAGTGTCGTCTTCTTACTGCAACAAAGTACACATCTTGGGCAATCAAGATGGAGTCGTTCATGGATGCTCAGGGGATCTGGGATGCCATAGAACCACCCGCATGAGTTGACGTGGATGTCAAGATCAGGAAGAAAGCAAGGTCTTTCATCTTCCAGGCGTTGCCGGAAGATATTTTGTTGCAGGTAGCAGGCCATTAAGGAGCAAAGGACGTCTGGGACGCCATTAAGGTGCGGTATCTTGGAGAAAATCGAGTACAACAGGCTCAGATTCAAACCTTAAACCGAGTGTTTGAATTATTAAGCATGAAAGAATCGGATAGCATTGATGATTTTGCAAGCAAAATTGGTGGGATTGCATCCAGGTTCAGAAGCACTTGGAACCACAATGGAAGAAAATAATAAGGTCAAAAAGTTGCTCAATGTTGTACTAGTCAGATTTTTGCCAATTGTTGCCACGATCGAGCAGTATTCAGACTTGAATACTATGCCATTCGAGGAACTAGTGGGTCGCCTTAAAGCCTATGAAGAACGACTAAAACCCACTGGATCAGCCAAGGATTCAGCGGGACAGCTCCTAATGACATAGGCAGAATGGCAAAAAGCAGATACAATGCAGGCTGGAAGGGGCAGAGGCTCTTTTCCATCAGATATCGGACTCGAGGTCGTGGCAGAGGCCGTGGGAGGCATAACAGCCGTGGACGGGGAGAGAGATACCCTTAGAATAGCAACAGAAAACCCAACCAAACAGAGCAAAGAGATAAACAAGAACGAAGATGTTACAATTGCGATAAGGTGTGCCATTTTGCTGCAGATTGTTGGGCTCCAAAGAAGGCTGAAGGAGAAGCAAATCTGGCAAGAGAGGATGAAGAGCATACGGTTTTAATGGCTGCGTGTTCTAAGGAACTGATAATGCTCCATGAGGAGAAGGTATTCCCTAATCGCTATGCTGAAGACAAAAGTGATGCTGATACATGGTATCTAGACAACAGGGCTAGCAACCATATGATCGGGAATAGGGAATACTTATGTGAACTTGATGAAAAAACAGCAGGGAAGGTCAAATTTGGAGATGGATCAGCGGTTGAAATCAAAGGCAAGGGATCGGTTCTGTTTTAAGGAAAACAAGGAGACCAAAGACTTGTCACAAATGTCTATTACACACCAGCACTATGTAATATCATACTAAGTCTCGGTCAATTTGATGAGGGGGGCTGCAAAGTAGTCATAAAAGATGGTAATCTTTGGTTATATAAGAAGACTAGAGCTGTACTTCTAAAGGTGTAACATCTCGTTTTGAGAATATAAATAAAATATTCCCGTTTACAATTAAAATATTATTCTTGAAAAATATAATAATAGAAAGGGTCATTTGAATTATAAAGTATCGTTTAATAAATAAAATAGTTATATTTTAATTTATAAAATATGATTATTCGAGAGTATAAATGTAGAAATGGGCGTTCAAAATTTTTAGCATTCCTTTAAACGAAAAAGTTGGATAAAACAATTATTAGAAATAACCGGTGTCTAAACAATCGTTAACATTAGTTAAAAGTCGGTTAAATAATAATAATAATAAAATATATTATAATGAAACTTGATCCGTTTTAAACGAAACTTAGGTCGAAATGTACAGAAAAATGATCAGGTCGTAACCGTATATTTATAATTTTATAAAACGCGGTAATTTAAAAGTTATAAGAGGAAAACGAAATTTTAGTTTAATTAATTATAATAATATTATAATAAAAATAATAAATAAATGTAAATTTGTTGTCAAAGAACATACGTTTGTGTGTATGCCATGTAAACTTTAAACCAAAAATATCTGCAAATGTATTCGTTATCAACATCTTCTTTCTAGGCAAATATTGAGGCGGTTAACCAAATATATATCCTTCATTTTTAATATTCTGAAGAATATTTCAAAGAAACATAATTAGTCGTTCGAACAAGCGAAGTACTCAATTTCTTTGGTGAAATTTTCTAAGATCTCTCAAGATTAAGAAGTTGGTACTCAATTAGGTATGTATTTTAATCTCTAAGTTTAATTTGCAAGTTTTAGTTTCGTACAATATTAACATATATGGTTAGGGTTAAGATCCGACCCTATGAATACACATACCATGTTGAATCTATGATCTATTTTAGGAACATGAAATAAACGTATCAGGAATTATCCTTGCAAATATTTATAACGATAGATTAAACAGATACGCTGCTGAATTATATTAAGAAGTTCTAAGCTGTCACCCTGCCAACCAAAATTCAGGTGAATACATTTAACTTCTTTTTAAATATAAATTCATTTTTAAGCATTGTATGTTTAAACTTTGACGCATAAAGGGATACTACGTGACCAACATTTAGGCTATTAGTATACGTATGATTTGCAAAACGTATCCGCATATGGGTAAAATTCCCATACGTGGCTGGTACTGGTGGGTTGGAAGGTTAAACGTAAGACGTGCTGCGCTGGCAACCTAACCAGTGACCGGTTGTGGGCTGGAGGGAACAAAACATAAGACACGCTGCGCTGTAGTTCCTAACCAGTGACAGTTATAAACCAGTGTATGCAGTAGTTGTATCAATCAGTGAAATAACCTGCTAAATGTGTAGTATGGCCAATAATAATTATAGTTAAAGGACCGAACATGCTATGCTTACATATCGAGTCTGTTATTTGTATTCACCAACATTATGTTGACGTTTTATTTTCAAAAACTTTTCAGGTAATAATGAAACATAAAAGAGAAGCAAGATTAGAGATTCTTGGCCTATGATGCCTTGAATAGGATCTTGTGGTGAGACCATGGAGCTATTGGAGCTATGCCTCCAAGTCATGTATAAACCGAATATTATAAAATGATTTGAAAGTATGTGTGAAAATCCGGTTCACATTAATATGAAATGATGGTGTTCATACCTATGCGTATGAAAATTTATGAAATCCTGAAAAGTTATTTTTGAAAAGTTATTACAAATAACGAAATGTGGTTTTTCATACCTATGCGTATGAATCATTTGGAAACGATGAAATATGGTTTTCACATCCATGCATGTGAATTATTTATATAATTATGAATTCATGAAACAATGCTTCTGCTGAAACATATGAAAAAGAATAATAAACTCTAACCGAGACTGTATTTATTCATGAAACCAATCGGGTCGCAGCGCCCGGGCCGTCGAGAGCACGGGGTGTGACAAAAGGTTACAAGATCCCAAAACAAAATCTATAAAATCAAGCTCCAAGCCACTACACCAGCCTGTTATCTTGCAAAGGCAAATGAGACTGCATGGCTTTGGCATGCACGTCTCGGGCATCTTAGCTTCGACGCCCTAAACAAACTGTCCCCAGAAAAAAATGGTAGTTGGAGTGCCCCTAATTAATCATAAATCACAACTATGTGAGGTGTGCTTAGTTGGGAAACATCGAAGGTCAGCCTTTCCAACCAAGGTCTCGTATCGGGCATCACAGCCATTGGAGCTTGTACACACGGACCTCTGTGGGCCGATCACCCCAAGCACATCATCTGGAAACAGGTACTTTCTGCTCCTTGTTGACGACTTTAGTAGGTACATGTGGTTCACATAATCAAGACCAAGGATCAAGCCTATGAAAAGTTTGCTAAGTTCAAAAAGGCTGTCGAGAGTGAAACAGGACTGAAGTTGAAGTCACTTAGAACCGATCGGGGAGGTGACAGTTGTGCAGTAAAGAAGGGATAACCAGATTTCTAACAGCCCCATACACCCCACAGCACGGGGTTGTGGAAAGGCGGAACCAAACTGTTCTTGGAATGACAAGGTCCATGATGAAAGCAATGAAAATGCCACGATGGCTATGGGGAGAAGGTGTACGGCACTCAATCTATCTTCTAAACCGAATTCCTACCAAAGTGGTGGAAGGAAAGACCCCTTATGAGACACTCAAAGGAAGAAAACCAAGAGTTGAGCACCTGAGAGTGTTTGGATGCACTGCACACGCCAAAGTACCCTCGGTTTTGTTAAAAAAATTGGATGACCGTAGCGAGTCTATGGTACATCTTGGATGTGAACCACGAAGTAAGGTGTCACACCCCGAGCCGGCGGGGTTAGATCGGAGTCCCCGTCGGGCGGAAGGTTCCCGGGGTGCGATATCATGAGTGATAATCGAAATGATCAGATTGTTTACATTGCACATGATATATATAAATGAGAAATGCTAAATAGAATAGAATTACAAAGTTAAATTACATCAGTATTGTTTATAATTTAACAATGTAAATTTACCATCAACATCATAAATTTCTATCTTGTAACTGCACAAGATATACAAAAATATATTGTATAATGATGTTCCAAAAGTATGCAGGTTCAAAATACTAAGTCTTCTATCTGAAGTCCTAGTCCAAAAGAAATGACTTCTTAATTGACCTGTTCGTCACCTGAGAAGTCATGCAAAAAGATCAAGTCAACACATGGTTGGTGAGTTCATATGATTTTAGTATTTGAAAATAGTTTTGTAAATCTTTTAGGTAAAACCTTAACCTCATTATCAACACCTGTATCATCCAACTAGGTATGCTTATATATAGGGCATACCCCTGAGTCGAGCCTACGACCCGCCCAGACGCCGTCCCACCACATACTAAGTCACATAGGACATTGTTGTTAATGATAATTAAGCATTTTACCCGCCATTCACCCTTGATATAGATTCTGATTTCTACAATTCGATTTACCTTTGATCCTCTTGAGTTCATCATAGTTACATGAATTCCCAAAAGCAATTATAGACATATAATGTTAAATATTTAATTAAATAAATAAATAAACATTTAAATACAACTAAGACATGATGATTGGGCCTTATTTGACTCAATCAATTAGACTTAGTTGTTGGTGGTTCTCCCAGTTGTACCCTCTCACACGTGACCCATAGACTGAGCATGCCGAGATTTTAATGATGCCCATATCAGCTTGATCCAATGATCTACTGTACATGCCGGGACTTTACGGATATCCTTTGATTCTTGATCACTTTGATTCTCTTGATTTTGACTTTGATTTCATTGATAGTTCACGTTATTGCCCATATAGCTTGACTACAAGAGTCTACTATTTATGCCGGGACTTTATGTGTGTTACACGTGGTCTTGATATCTATACAACTGACATCCACTGAGAGGCCCCGAACCCCTCAGTTGGCACACATCAAACTTATACTCTTTAGATCATATTTACATTATCATAGCAGCGGAATGTAGGGTAACAACATAAATATCATACAGATCTAAACAAACTTTTACACTTTAAACATAACCCATTCTTCTAACAGTCACATAATACAGCCAATTTATGCCAGGGGTAGTCTTCAATATATGCCATGAGCCTTCCTGGTCTCCTTTCTCTAACCATTCAACCTGATATGCATGCTAAACAAGTCAGCTTTCGCTGGTGAGTTCTAAGTTTACTTTTCATAAAAGTTAAATCTTTAATATACACAAAACATTAGCCTTCACTGCCGACCGAAGTCAACAGTCTCAATCATACTAAACACAAAACATTTCATATACATAACATACATGACATCATAACATCAATCATACAGTGCATAAATGTAGCCTGTTCTGTTGACCGAAGTCAACACGTTATGCATGCATAAGATTTCCTCAACTGGCGACACACAGTCGACAGGCCTGTTCTTTCACAGGACTTATGCCTGTTCTTTCACAGGACTTATGCATGTTCTTTCACAGGACTTCTGCCTGTTCTTTCACAGGACTTTTTAAACCATCAACCGAAATTGACGGCTCATACCGGTACAAGACTTCTTGACATACATCATTCATACATAACATGGTTTAAATCATTTAAACCATCATAATCATAAATCATTATCCGCATCGTAGTGCTCAACATTTGCCCAACCGCAGCCGGGACTTCAAAATCGCATTTTCTAATTAACCTCGGCCGAGACTTTTAAAATCATTCATTTCTCAACCGTAGTTGAGTCTTTAAAACATCCTTGACATCTCAGCTGAGGTTCTTAAAATCATTTACTTCTCAACCTTGGTTGAGAACTCAAACATTCATTACGTCTCCTAAGAGACTCTTAAAATCATTTACTTCTCAACTGTAGTTGAGACTTAAAGCATTATTTACTTTAAAACGTTCTTTACTTGAAAACATTCTTTACCTGACCTTAATCAGGTTAGTGTCACTTTCATACATTAACTTTACAACTTGAAACATTCTTTACTTTAGCATATTCTCTTATCTGACCGTAGCCAGATAAAACAATCATTTACCTAAAATAACTTTATAACATGCATATCAGCCCTAAAATGTTAAAATAGTAAAAGAGGGCTCATAGAACTCACCTGATGTCTTACTGTAGCGAGATCAATCACAAACTGGTACTAATGGTGAATTTCTGCATTCGTTTACACTTAATAAATCATTTATGTTTTAACCTACTGATTAGATCTTTCTGAACGTTCAATGTCAAAGACATTGCCTTAAAAGTCATCAAATAGTTAATGTTGTTGATTATAATGCTAAAACAGTTCTTAAACAGATTAATGGCTTAGAAATGATAAATCCTTATAATTGATTACCCAGATATCATGAAATATCACAATGTAATCTTAGAATAGGTTTAATAACCATGTTTAACATACTAATCTGACTGTTATCATAAACATCAGATAATCGTTCAATAAGTATGTTAATAATTGTGATTAGTTTGAAACACTTAGATTTAACATTTGCATTTCAAAGATTAATCAAACTAATCATCTACATTGTCATAATCAAATGGATTAAACCATTATAACCATAGTTGTGATTTCATGCAAACCGGGCATTACAACGGATCAAAACAAGGATTCAACCGTTAGAACATCGTGTTCTTCATTTCTAATCAATCCTAGCCATCATCTAGGCAATAATCAACAATCCTAACTATATCATTAAGTTCAAAAATCAAGATCTAATCAATCAAAATCAAACTAGAAGGTTAGAACAAATCATTACCTAATCTGACAGGTTTCTGCGGGTAAAACAACGATCAGAACTTGTAGATACGATCCCTGGTATGATCGGTGACTTCTAGTGGCTTCAAAATAGTGTTTTGATGATGAATTTTCGTCTGGTATTCGTCTGGGGGTGTTCTTGTTCGAGATGTATAAAAATTAAACTTTCTGCGTGAAACTGATGAAGAAGTTCAACTTACTCCACCGCCTCACCCGTCGCGTACCGCGACCAGAAGCCAAAAAGGGCTTCGCGTACCGCGAAGAAATCCGGAGGATTTTAGATATTTTAGGTCCGTCGCGTACCGCGAAGGATCCTCAAATCTTCGTCGCGTACCGCGACGAGTCCAGAAGTTCAATACTTTGAAAATTTTCTTCGTTTCGCGATTCCGGACAATCCGTAACTCCGTTTCGCGCACGGTTTTCGCCTACATTCATCATTTCTCGTGTACTATCAATCTGTAGTAATTACCATCGTCAATTCATCATAGATTTTATACACAATCAAATGTGCTAATTATTCGGTTGTTACAAATCTACCCTCCTTACAATAGGTTTCGTCCTCGAAACCTGTTACGTTTCAAACAAACGTGGGTAGAGTCGTTTCATCTTGTCTTCAGTCTCCCATGTCGCCTCAGATCCTTTTCGGTGCTTCCATTGAACCTTAACTTGCCTAATCACCTTGTTACGTAACTGTTTCTCTTTCGTATCAACAATTGCAACTGGTTCTTCTATGTAATTCAACTTTTCATCAACTTCAATATCATTTAAAGGCACATATGTTACATCATCTGCAAGACATTTTCTCAGATGTGAAACATGAAATGTCGGTTGAATTCCACTCAGTTCATCTGGTAGATCTAATCGGTAGGCAACCTTACCAACTCGTGTTATTATTCGAAAAGGTCCAATAAATCTCGGACTCAGCTTTCCTCTTTTCCTAAATCGAATAACTCCCTTCCATGGTGAAACTTTTAACAGTACTTGATCCCCTACCGCAAACTCTATTGGGCTTCGTCTTTTATCGGCATAGGACTTTTGTCGATCCTGTGCAGCTTTCATTCGCGCTTTAACCAATTGAAGCTTTTCAGTTAATTCAATTACTGCAGCTTTGCTTCCCACTTCTTTTTGTCCTACTCCTCCCCAACATACAGGTGTTCTACAGCGTCGTCCATACAACGCCTCATATGGTGGCATGCCAATACTAGCATGATAGCTGTTGTTGTATGAGAATTCCACCAATGATAAATGATCGTCCCAGCTACCACCAAAATCAATAATACAAGCCCTCAGCATATCCTCTAAGGTTTGGATAGTCCTTTCAGACTGTCCATCGGTTTGAGGATGATATGCAGTGCTGATATTGAGTCTTGTACCCATTGATTCATGAAACTGTTTCCAGAATCTTGAAACAAATCGTGTGTCACGATCAGACACTATAGAAACGGAAACTCCGTGTCTTGTAATTATTTCTTTCACAAATAATTCGGACAGTTTCTCTGATGTATAAGTCTCACGTATAGGCAAGAAATGAGCACTTTTCGTTAAGCGGTCTACGATCACCCAAATAGTATCATGACGTTTCGCTGTGAGAGGCAACTTGGTAATAAAATCCATAGTGATATGTTCCCACTTCCATTCTGGAACTTCCAGAGGTTGCACATAACCATAAGGTTTCTGATGTTCAGCTTTTACTTGCGCACAGGTCAAACATTTGTTTACATACTGCATCACATTAAACTTCATACCTGGCCACCAGTAATCCTTTCGGAGGTCTTGATACATTTTTGTTGCACCAGGATGAATAGAGTAACGTGACTTATGTGCTTCGTCTAGAATCCTTGACCTGATGTCCCCATTTCGTGGAACCCACATTCGACCAAATCGAATCTTAATACCAATTTCATTTTCTTCTAGACTTTTAACCTGACCAAATATTCTTTCGAATCCCACATTTTCTTCCTTTAATCCTTCCTTCTGCGCATCCTTGAGTTATTTAGAAAATCTGGTGTGATTACCAAACTGTAAGACTTAATTTGTATAGCAGAGTGTTCTGTCTTACGACTTAGAGCATCAGCCACCACATTGGCCTTGCCCGGGTGATACAAGATCTCACAGTCATAATCTTTGAGCAGTTCAAGCCATCTTCTTTGTCTCATATTCAAATCCTTCTGTTCAAAGAAGTATTTTAAACTTTTGTGATCTGTGTAGATTGTACATTTAATTCCATATAAATAATGCCTCCAAATTTTTAAAGCAAATACCACAGCAGCCAATTCCAAATCATGTGTTGGATAATTAGCTTCATGGGTTTTCAATTGTCTTGAGGCATATGCTATTACCTTTCCCCTTTGCATAAGTACACAACCCAAACCCAGATAAGACGCATCTGAGTACACAACCATGTCTTCATTACCATCCGGCAGTGTTAAAATAGGAGCTTCAGTTAACCTCTTCTTTAGTTCTTCAAAAGCTTGGACCTGAGTTGGACCCCAATCATATTTTACTTCCTTCCTCGTCAATTTTGTCAATGGTGTAGCAATCCTGGAGAAATCCTGGATAAATCTTCTATAATAACCTGCTAATCCGAGAAAGCTACGAACTTCCGTTGGTGTTTTCGGAGAATTCCATTTCATTACCGCTTCTACTTTAGCTGGGTCCACCATTATGCCTTCTGGACTAATAACATGACCTAAAAACTGTACTTCCCGTAGCCAAAAGGCACATTTAGAGAACTTAGCATAAAGCTTTTCTCTTCTTAGTATTTCAAGAACTTCCCGGATATGACACGCATGATCACCTTCACTCCTTGAGTATATTAATATATCGTCAATAAACACAATCACTGATCGGTCTAACATAGGTCTGCACACCCGATTCATCAAATCCATAAATGCCGCAGGAGCGTTTGTTAATCCGAAAGACATCACAAGAAACTCATAGTGTCCATAACGTGTGCGAAACGCTGTCTTCGGAATATCTTGTTCTCTCACCTTTAATTGATGATACCCTGATCTGAGATCTATTTTAGAAAACCAACTTGCCCCTTGCAATTGGTCGAATAAATCATCAATCCTTGGTAACGGATACTTATTCTTTATTGTGAGCTTATTCAATTCCCTATAATCAATACACATTCTCATACTTCCATCCTTTTTCTTTACAAACAACACTGGTGCACCCCAAGGTGACACACTCGGTCGTATAAAACCTTTGTCTAGAAGGTCTTGTAGTTGGGTCATTAATTCTTTCATTTCCGTTGGAGCCAGACGGTACGGTGCCTTGGCGACAGGTTGAGCTCCTGGCACAACATCAATTTGGAATTCGATTTCCCGATCAGGTGGAATTCCTGGCAAATCCTCAGGAAATACATCAGGAAAATTACACACCACGGGTACGTCTTTCAATTCTTTTACCTTAATTTCTTTATCAATAACATAAGCCAGATAAGCCCCATACCCTCGCCTCATAAATTCACTCGCCTTAATCATTGAAATGACTTTAGGCGCATGAAACACTTTATCCCCGTAAACCGTTACTGAACTCCCATTAAGAGCTGTTAAAAAAATCATATTTCGTCGACAGACAATGTTAGCCTCATGTTTGGCCAACCAATCCATTCCCAAAACTACATCAAAACCTCCTAACGTAATCAGAAACAACTTAACAGGGAATCTATGACCTTCTATATCAATATAACAATCATCATCAATGACCTCCGTTACTCTAGTGGATTTACCAAGAGCAGTTTCTATGTTAAAGGAATTTTCTATCACTAGCATGCAGCTTGTCACAAAAAGTAGTGGCCACAAAGCTCATACTTGCACCAGAATCAAATAGAACTGAAGCAGGGATATCATTAATCAAAAATGTACCTATCACCACATCCGGGTCTTTGGCTGCCTGATCTTTAGTCATAGTAAAGGCACGAGCTTTTGCCTTTTGCTTTTCCCCTCCCTTGCTACTTTCAGGTTTGTTGGCTTCAGTGGGTGTTGTCTTTGGTTTAAAGCAATTCTTGCTCACATGACCGAATCCACCACAATTGTAACATTTTGGTATATTTGGGCAATCATTAGAGAGATGTCCAGTCTTTCCACAACGGTAGCACAAAGTAGTCCCCGTAAGACATTCTCCCCTATGTCTCTTTCCACACTTAAGGCATTTTTCTGATTCTTCGATTCTAAACCTTTTCATAGGGGTTCCGGATTTGTCATTTCTGTTTCTTTTAAATTTAAGTGACCACTTTTGCTTCGGTTCCTCCTTTGTTGGTTCAGCTTCGACAACATCATCCCAGACAATGCCGCTAATTTCTACGGCTGATTCAAAAGTTCTAGGAGCATGCGCCTTCACATGTGTTCGGACTTTAGGCGGTAGTCCTTCCACATATAACTTCAATCTGTGTTCCTCCGTGTTTACCAAATGAGGAACCAGTCTTGACATTTCATTAAATTTTGACGTGTATTGCCGATGGTTCATACGTCCAGCTTTCAACGTCAGAAATTCCCGTTCGATTTTATCAATTTCATTCTTCGGACAAAAGTGTTTCATAACTAATTCTTTCAATTCCTCCCATTTTAAGCCCTCCACATCAGTAGTGGTCTTTGACTGCTTGATGGTGTTCCACCAATGTAGAGTTTCTTCAGTAAATGAATGAGCTGCAAATTTTACAGCTTGGTCTTCCCGGCATTCACTGATAGCGATCACTGCCTCCATGGCCGAAACCCAGTGACAGGTGTCCACGGCATCCATCTTACCATCAAAGGATGGTGGACTGCATCCTTTGAAGGCCTTGTAATCACAACCCTTCCGTTTCTCTGACGTAGAATCACCGTTCTTAGTTCCGGTGATCACAACTTCCTCTTCTTTGGTGCTCTCCTTAGTTTCTTCAGACTTGTCTTTCAAAGTATCCTTCAGTATTTTTGTAACCAAAGCTGGTAACTTATCATCCAAAACTTTACAGACCTCATCAGAAATAGCCTTCACTACGATAGGCTCTAGAGTAAACTCGTTTTCATCTTCCGGTTGCTCGTTGTGCTCGTAGTTGTCTTCATTGACGGGTTCTTCATTCTCGATATGTGGTTCTTCAGGTTCCTGTGGTTGCTTACGTGGTCTACCCCTTTGTCCAGCCATTTAACTACCTACAAGATGCATCAATTGGAGAGTCAGTACAGGTTTAGTTTAGCACGAAATAAGCTTTGTAAATCGTTAATGACGTTGATCAGGTGTTATTAACCATTTACCCAACTCATAGGCTCTAAACGTTTCCCATCCCGTCACCCCAACGTGCATGACTCTAACTACCTTTCTAACCTTACACCTACGTCTTAACTCGTACATAACATTCAGCTCATGGCATCAAACTACCCTTGACTGGCATTCTTATCGTTCTGTCCCATTTTCAGTTTAAGTCCAGTCATTAGAAATGACCGGATCTCTCAAACTATGGCTCTGATACCAACTTGAGAGGCCCCGAACCCCTCAGTTGGCACACATCAAACTTATACTCTTTAGATCATATTTACATTATCATAGCAGCGGAATGTAGGGTAACAACATAAATATCATACAGATCTAAACAAACTTTTTCACTTTAAACATAACCCATTCTTCTAACAGTCACATAATACAGCCAATTTATGCCAGGAGTAGTCTTCAATATATGCCATGAGCCTTCCTGGTCTCCTTTCTCTAACCATTCAACCTGATATGCATGCTAAACAAGTCAGCTTTCGCTGGTGAGTTCTAAGTTTACTTTTCATAAAAGTTAAATCTTTAATATACACAAAACATTAGCCTTCACTGCCGACCGAAGTCAACAGTCTCAATCATACTAAACACAAAACATTTCATATACATAACATACATGACATCATAACATCAATCATACAGTGCATAAATGTAGCCTGTTCTGTTGACCGAAGTCAACACGTTATGCATGCATAAGATTTCCTCAACTGGCGACACACAGTCGACAGGCCTGTTCTTTCACAGGACTTATGCATGTTCTTTCACAGGACTTCTGCCTGTTCTTTCACAGGACTTTTTAAACCATCAACCGAAATTGACGGCTCATACCGGTACAAGACTTCTTGACATACATCATTCATACATAACATGGTTTAAATCATTTAAACCATCATAATCATAAATCATTATCCGCACCGCAGTGCTCAACATTTGCCCAACCGCAGCCGGGACTTCAAAATCGCATTTTCTAATTAACCTCGGCCGAGACTTTTAAAATCATTCATTTCTCAACCGTAGTTGAGTCTTTAAAACATCCTTGACATCTCAGCTGAGGTTCTTAAAATCATTTACTTCTCAACCTTGGTTGAGAACTCAAACATTCATTACGTCTCCTAAGAGACTCTTAAAATCATTTACTTCTCAACTGTAGTTGAGACTTAAAGCATTATTTACTTTAAAACGTTCTTTACTTGAAAACATTCTTTACCTGACCTTAATCAGGTTAGTGTCACTTTCATACATTAACTTTACAACTTGAAACATTCTTTACTTTAGCATATTCTCTTATCTGACCGTAGCCAGATAAAACAATCATTTACCTAAAATAACTTTATAACATGCATATCAGCCCTAAAATGTTAAAATAGTAAAAGAGGGCTCATAGAACTCACCTGATGTCTTACTGTAGCGAGATCAATCACAAACTGGTACTAATGGTGAATTTCTGCATTCGTTTACACTTAATAAATCATTTATGTTTTAACCTACTGATTAGATCTTTCTGAACGTTCAATGTCAAAGACATTGCCTTAAAAGTCATCAAATAGTTAATGTTGTTGATTATAATGCTAAAACAGTTCTTAAACAGATTAATGGCTTAGAAATGATAAATCCTTATAATTGATTACCCAGATATCATGAAATATCACAATGTAATCTTAGAATAGGTTTAATAACCATGTTTAACATACTAATCTGACTGTTATCATAAACATCAGATAATCGTTCAATAAGTATGTTAATAATTGTGATTAGTTTGAAACACTTAGATTTAACATTTGCATTTCAAAGATTAATCAAACTAATCATCTACATTGTCATAATCAAATGGATTAAACCATTATAACCATAGTTGTGATTTCATGCAAACCGGGCATTACAACGGATCAAAACAAGGATTCAACCGTTAGAACATCGTGTTCTTCATTTCTAATCAATCCTAGCCATCATCTAGGCAATAATCAACAATCCTAACTATATCATTAAGTTCAAAAATCAAGATCTAATCAATCAAAATCAAACTAGAAGGTTAGAACAAATCATTACCTAATCTGATAGGTTTCTGCGGGTAAAACAACGATCAGAACTTGTAGATACGATCCCTGGTATGATCGGTGACTTCTAGTGGCTTCAAAATAGTGTTTTGATGATGAATTTTCGTCTGGTATTCGTCTGGGGGTGTTCTTGTTCGAGATGTATAAAAATTAAACTTTCTGCGTGAAACTGATGAAGAAGTTCAACTTACTCCACCGCCTCACCCGTCGCGTACCGCGACCAGAAGCCAAAAAGGGCTTCGCGTACCGCGAAGAAATCCGGAGGATTTTAGATATTTTAGGTCCGTCGCGTACCGCGAAGGATCCTCAAATCTCCGTCGCGTACCGCGACGAGTCCAGAAGTTCAATACTTTGAAAATTTTCTTCGTTTCGCGATTCCGGACAATCCGTAACTCCGTTTCGCGCACGGTTTTCGCCTACATTCATCATTTCTCGTGTACTATCAATCTGTAGTAATTACCATCGTCAATTCATCATAGATTTTATACACAATCAAATGTGCTAATTATTCGGTTGTTACATCCACCTTAACTCAAGTGTTAATGATTTCATTAGATTATAATGATTTCATTATTCCAATGATTCACACACATTTATGATTTCTGATTCCTTGAGTCTCCTGATCTTGATCTTTAGAGTTTCCATGATTTCACAATGATAATTGTTTCTTGATTAGGATCCTTTGTTTTCAGATCACACACTGAATTAGATTTCTTTGAACATGATCTTTAGCTTTAGTTCTTTTGATTTCACTATGAATTTAGATTCTTGAATTTGAGCTTGATGAACAAAGGGTTTGTTTAGAGTCTTTGAATTAAAGTGTTACTCATAGGAGTAAGTTAATTAACTCGTTAGTTAATTCTGCTTAACAATTACCTAGACAGGAGTCTAGGAATATAAACAATCATATATATGTAAAACATATAATAAATAAAAGCATTTAAGTAAACAATTTAAATAAAACAGTTTACGCATGCTTCTTAGACCCGCGTTTTAAAACAAAAATGTTTAGAAAAGGGGCAATGAACCCACTTGTGTTGCTTTGTATAGAATTACCACAAAATGCGCGCTCGTTGTTGTAGCCTATGTATCTTCGGTTCTTGAGTTGTTTTAAAAGAATTCGAATACGATAAGTACGTATAACAGTAGTCGTATCTAGGGCTTGGTCTCGGTGTGCAACTATGTGTCCTATGTACTAATGTGTTTCTAAGATTCTATCTAATTTATTCTAACTTATTACCCATTGATATTCCGTACCCCAAGATTGTTGATCACAAATCTTTAATTAAATCATTATTAGATTAATTCATTTTAAGTTTAAGCATTCAACAAAATCATTTAATTTAATCATATAAAATTTATAAATCAATTACTTTTATTAAAGTATGATAAATCTTTTAAGAGTATGGAACTTACACGTGATGGGCTGTGATTTGGCCCATTAGGCCACTTCGGCCCATTACTCGCCTTTTAGTTTAAAAAATTTCTTGTCAAATCATTAATTTCTAATCCTTGGTGGTTTAAATAAACCATTTAGGTTATCCATAAGTCTTTATTGATTTCCGATGGTTTAGATGTTAACATTTTAGTCATCCCTAACCTTTAGGTTCTTGTTTTGATCCCCATATTATGACCCGTGCTTGAACTCCCATAATCCTTAGGATAGTATTAATGTCAAACATGATAGACACCTTATGTACATTCACAAGAATTCCCATTCCATGCATGTACACAAGTAAGCCCCTTTTCTTGAGTAAACCCTATTATCCTTTTTACATGCACACACACCAACCCATGCATGCATACATGATTTTCCACGTAAAGGTTCACATGAACCCTCACATTTTCGGTCAAGGCCCATACATGTTTATAACCATGGTCCCCATATATGCACACACATCTTCCCATTCCTTACTTGACCGAACCATCCTAAACCGAATGAGAATGACCACCAAATAAGGTGTGGCCAAAAGTGGTTTGACCGAATGAAGGGTTGGCTTTGGTCGAATGGGAGGCTGCCGAAAGAGGGAGTACCGATCGAATGTGGGTTGCCAAATGATGGGGTGATCGAATGGCCAGTTGGCGAAGGGCTGAGCTGGCGAATAGCATGGCCGACTGAGCCCTGATTCGGGCGAAGTAGACTAGCCGAAGAACCCTTAGCCATTCGGCCGAAAGTGGCCAGAATGGTTTCATTCGCCGAGCTGGAAGCTAGTCATTCGTGGGTTCGAATGTTTCAGCTATGGCAGCCAATCTTTGATCTAGAAGCTAGCCTTTGGGTGTGTAACAAGTTCTTAACTCATTCTAAGTGTATTCCATGGTGATTCCCTAAGGTTTTGAAGGTAGTTATTCGGTTTCTACAAGAGGGTCGAAATAGGGTTTTTAAAACCCTAAAACGAAACAAAAACATGATATTTACCTCGATTTGGCTGGATAAAACCTTAGATCTGTTGTACTTTCGTGATCTACAAGTGATGGTGGTCGTTTAGACACCAAAATCACACGAAATGGTTGAGAAACAAGCAAGAAATCTTAGAGAGAAGTAGAAATTTTTAGTGAGAGGTTAGAGAGAGAGATATGAACGAGAATGGGGTGTTGGTGGCTGGTTGGTGGTGGTAGATGAGGCTTAAATGCCTCATTAAATGAGGGGTAAATACCCGGGTTCGTTCGGGTTCGTTCGGTTTCGCGTAAAACGTCGGTTTTCTCGTTGTTTTCGAAACGAAACGACTCGATTTTAAAATAGAAGTTATAAAATTATTTTAGATTGTGATTCCAAATAAATTTACTAAATATCTTTTATTTATTTTAAATTTTCACAAATAATTAATTTACAGTTTAAAATCGAATCGTACGGTTGTCGCGCGTATTCGTTCGAATCGTCACCCGTACGAACACGGCGACAACTATACTTTTCAGTATTGTTTTCTAATTACTGGATATCATTCAGAACGTTAAACTTCCAGATTTATTCGTACAGATCGTCACCTATGCGAATAATCCGTCGGTTTAGCATTCCCGTAACGACATTCATATTGTTTTGTTCAGTAAAGCCTCACATACGTTTATACATAGTAAAATCCCAACACAATATCACATGATGGTTCTGTAATGCCAGATAATTATCTGACTGATGAACCATTGTTCTGAACTTTGTTTTCTGAATTGATTCTGTATTTGTTCGTTGATGTCATGAAATGACAATGAAACATGAAATGAATGTGATAAACAATGAAACACATATATTTCGTACCTGGTTACTGTTTGTTTTACTGTAGAGATCACTGTTCCGGTGACGTTTCTGGCACTGGTGTCACATAAGGCCTACCGACTCTACAATCCTCAAACTAATAAGATTGTTGTAAGTCGAGATGTCCAATTCCAAGAGGATAAACCCTGGGATTGGTCATTAGTACTTCAAGAAGATAACAAAGTGGAGTGGGCTGAATTTGAAGTGGAATGTGGGCCTTCAATAGACAACACAGCTTGTCCAACTCGTGAGACAGTGGAACTCGACAGCCCACCCCAAAGTAGACCAGACAAAGCAGCCATCCTCAAGTAAAAGCCAATCAGACCATGCTGAACCATCCCAGTATAGCCACAATGATTATGGGATGATGCCAAATAGACCATAACGTGATTGGCACAGCCCAATAGTTGGTCAAGACTTCCTAGAACAGAACAGCCTCACATTGCCAGATCTAAGTTCCATTCCAAGATCAACATATGATGATTCACCCATTAGAGGCTTCGGTTCTCACAATGAAGTTTACGCAAACACTGTTCCTACCCAGAAAATACCGTTTGAAAGAAACTTGTTAGTTCGTGAAGAAGAACCTACCTGCGTTAAAGAAGATATGATGAGGAAGGAATGGAGGATATCAATGAATGATGATCTCGAGTCAATAAAGAAGAACAACACGTGGTCTTTAGTTGAGTTACCGAAAGGAAAAAGATCAATAGGGCTGAGATGGGTGTCACACCCCGAGCCGGCGGGGTTGGATCGGAGTCCCCGTCGGCCGGAAGATTCCCGGGGCGCGATATCGTGAGTGATAATCGAGATGATCAGATTGTTTACATTGCACATGATATAAATGAGAAAAGCTAAATAGAATAGAATTACAAAGTTAAATTACATCAGTATCTGTTCATAATTTAACTATGTAAATCTACCATCAACATCATAAGTTCTCTATCTCGTATCTGCACAAGATATACAAAAGAAATTGTAAAATGATGTTCCAAAGGTATGCAGGTCCAAAAACACTAGGTCCTCTATCTGGCATCCTAGTCCCAAAAGCATTAACCTCTTAATTGACATGTTCGTCACTTGAGAAGTCATGCAAAAAGATCAAGTCAACACATGGTTGGTGAGTTCATATAGTTTAGTGTTTGAAAAATAGTTTTGTAAACCCACTTTAGGTAACAACCCTAACCTCATTAACATCACCTGTATCATCCGACTAGGTATGCTTCTATATAGGGCATATGCAAGGGTCGAGCCTACAACCCGCCCCGACACCGTCCCACCACATACTAAGCCACATAGGACATTGTTGTTAATGATAATTAGGCATTTTACCTACCCATTTGATTCCATCTTCACCATAGTTCTAACATACACTCAAAACATTTGTTTAATCCCTGGGTAACAACCTTAACCTCATTAGCATCACCTGCGATATCCGATTCGGTATGCTTGTATATAGGGCATATGTAGGGTCGAACTTACCGCCCGCCCAGCCAACATCCCACTATATACTAAATCACATATGGCATTGTTGTTAATGATAATTAAGTATTTTACCCCTACCAATATCCCCTTAGTTCTTCAGTTCGTTGTTCTTGTAAATACACTTTGAAATCTCTATTGATTTCTTAAGTCCATCACAAACTTATGATCAACCACAACAATCATAGAAACAGTTAAGTAAATGCTCAATTAAATAAATAAATAAACATTTACTAAAATCTAAGACCTAATGATTGGGCCTTGGTCAACTGAGTAGACTAGTATATCAATCAGGGTTCTTAGTAGTAAAGGAGATATGTAAACCTCATCAAACATGTGACCTATAATCAATCAGTCTAGCTAGGACATCTTTTGATATATAGGCTTTTATAGTTCTTTAGACCATCCATAGTTTGTATAGTTCTTTAGTTCTTTGGCACATGTTATCTTTGAGCATTTCCCAAATGTTCCTCAAAACAGTCATGGAATACTGTAAATATCATCAAGCATGCGTCTCATATTCGATCAGTCTAGCTAGGACATCTTTCAAACCTGAGAATGGCACATGCTATCTTTGATATTTCCCAGTTAAACCCTTGAAATAGTTCTTTGTACTTAGTTCTTTGAAATAGATCGTTAGTTCTTTGACAACACACCCTTGAAATAGTTATTTGAATTAGATCGTTAGTTCTTTGAAAACACACCTTGAAATAGTTCTTTGAATTAGATTGTTATTTCTTTGAAAACACACCCTTGAAATAGTCCTTTGAAATAGTTCGTTAGTTCTTTGGAATAGACCTTTGAAAATAGTTCTTTGTTTTAAAACGGTTATCTATTCTTGATGAATAAACAACTTACATTGAATTCCTGTATATTGTATACCTAAACAGAATCTAGGATAACAATTATACATATAAACATATGATAAGTAAAAGCATTTAAAGTAAATATAATCTTACGAAAATAATTTACGCATGCTACTCAGCCCCGCCTTTGAAAACAAAATTGTTTTGGAAAGGGGCAATGAATTCACCTGTGTTGCTGTGCAGTAGAAGTATCACAAAATGCGCGCTCTTTGTTTGTAGGTTATGTTTCTTCAGCACTTGAGTTGTTTTAAGAGATTCGAATACTATAAGTGTTTATAATATACGCAAACTAGGGTTTAGTCTCGGCGTGCAACTAAGTGTCCTACGTTACTAAGGTGTTTCTATGATTTCATCTACTAGTCTAAACTCATTTCCCAATCATAAACCCTTATCCCACAATTAATTATTTAAAGTCTTTAGTTAAAACATTTCCCAGTTAGTTCATTTTAAGTTGAACATTTAGAAAAACATCATTGAATGTAAATTAATAAAGTTGAGAGTTTAATTTCTTTTATTAAAACATAATTAATTTAAGAAAGTATAGTTAAGTATGATGGGCTTAGGTTAAGCCCATTGGGCCAACTTTGGGCCCAACATTAGTTCTTGATTTCCAAATGATTCTTTGATCGCTCTTGTGTATAATCCATCCTAGGTAATTCGAATGAATCACCAAATATAGTCATATGTTCGTATAAAACTTCTAAGTATTAGGTGTTAATAACAATTCAACACTCCACCCTTTAGGTTACATTGATTCTTGTAATTCAAGCTTTATGTTTGCAATAGTTAGAACCCTTAGTTTAATGTCTCATGATAAATCCATATTCACCCATAGTTAATTGCATGGGTATAATAAACCTAATATCCCCTTCCATGCACACTCACATCCCTTCCCAAGCGTTTCATGCATAACCGCCCAACCCGAATCGACTTGTTCGAACCCTCATGGCCATATAAGGATTGAACCAAGCAAATAGCAACTGAGCCGAAGGGGTTCAGGCTGGACGAATGGGTTTAGCCGCATGAGTAGCCTAGTCGAGTGGGTAATTGCCGAAGGGGTGTGTCCCGACCGAATGAGTTCAGCCGAAGAGCTTGGGCCGACAAAATGAGTAGGCCGAACGAAAGAGTCTGGCTGATTGAGGGCTGCTTCATTCGCTGTCCATTCGACCGAAGGAGTCTGGCCGATTGAAGGCTGCTTCATTCGCTGTCCATTCGACCGAAGGAGTCTGGCCGATTGAAGGCTGCTTCAATTCACTGTCCATTCGACCGAAGGAGGTTCTAGGCTCATTCGACAGGCTGAACAATTTTCTCATTCGGCCAGGCCGAGTCCCTCATGAGCAGCCATGGGTTCGAACAAATCAGTTAGAGGTTGAAGTGGTTCTTGTTCCAACTTCGTTCTAGGGTGTGGGGAAGTGATTTCCCTAAGGTTTGAAGTGGTTTTAGCCGGGTTCTAGATGAAGCTCGATCTAGGGTTTTTAAAACCCTAAAACCGAAAGTTTTCATGGATTTTACCTCGATTCAGATGAATGGAAGCCTAGATCTGCTGTACTTTTGAGTTCTACAAGTGATGGTGGTCGTTTAGACACCAAAATGGCTCGATTTCATGGAGTATTGAAGGAGATCTAGTAATGGCTTTTAGAGAGAGAAAGAAGAGGGAGAAAATGACGAAGATGAAGATGAAAATCTGGTAGGTGGTGGTTGGTGTGGCCTTGAATGCCACCATAAATGGCATGAAAATACACGGGTTCGTTCGGTTTAGCTCGGTTCGCGTAAAACGTTGATTCTTTCGCCGTTTTCGTAACGAAACGACTCGGTTTTAAAATAGAATTTATAAAATTATTTTAGGTGGTTATTCCTAGTAAATTAACTAAATATCTTTCGTTTATTTTAAAATTTCATAAATATTTAATTAACTGTTTAAAATCGAATCGTACAGTCGTCACGCGTATTCGTTCGAATCGTCACCCGTACGAACACGACGATAACTATACTTTTCAATATTGTTTTCTAATTATTGTATATCGTTCAGAACGTTAAACTTCCAGATTTATTCTGTCACACCCCCAATTTCCCACTCGTGGCGTATGTCCACGTGGGTGTGACGTGTCCAGAATCACAGCTCAAGGTCATATAGAACAACTCTATATGTGTTTACAAATCCAAGTTTGACACATACACTTGATAAAATAGTTTGCAGCGGAAAATAAAGTTATCATAACATGCAGCGGAAAGATAGTTGTTTACACAGCGGAAATTAAATTGTTAACACAACATTGTTTAAACATAACCCAAAAGTAATTGTTTTTCAAAAGACTGTTAACATGAATGCGGAATCCTATGCCCATAATCCCTAATGTGCATTCCTGCTCCATAGTCAGCTAGTTACCTGAGAATACAAGTTAGAAAAAGTGTCAACACAATGGTTGGTGAGTTCACAGGTTTTGATATACATATAGTAATAAAAGTGTGTCATGTTGTTTATCAAATGTTAGTACCGAGCCCTAGGCCCAAAGTGTCAGTGCGTCACTACCGAACTAGACTTGTTTGTCCTTGCCTCCGCTATGTCTCGTATACATAGCAAGTTAGGTCAGAATTTGCACGGGTTATGACATCCAGTCAACATAGTGCCCCGTGGGGTTAGTCATTCCCTAATGGATCCATCCAAATCTACCACGTTGTTCGTACATTAACGGTAAGACTTTGTGAGGGCTTAATACGAGTTCAACACTTAATGTTTGTCCAATAAACCAGCATACACAAAATGTTTGTACAGTAATAGATGTTTGACTCGATGCAACTAGTATTTTCCCCCTATTTAAAAGCGTTTGAAAAAGAGTAAAGAGGGGCCGTAAACTCACCTTAGTGATGTGAATGAAAGTATGCGTAAGCTCCTCGAGAAAGTAGTGCGTCGGTCACCGGCAACCTATATCGTACACCGTACGTGAGTTTGTGTAAGTGACCGTGCTAGTGTTCGTGTTAGTGCTCGTGTTCGTGCCCAACAACCCTTGGTTGTTCATGTTTGTCCGTGTCGGTCCACAATGACCGTGTTTGCTCGTGTTGGTCCACATTGACCGTGTTTGACCGTGTTTGACCGTGTTTGACCAAAGTTGATCGTGTCAAGTCAACGATCCGTTGGTGAACCGTGTGACGGTTGTGAATCGTGTAGCAAGTGTGTAAGTGCTCGTCGTGTGCAAGATGCGCAAATCGTATCTATGGACAACTTACTATTTATAGTAAGTTTCCATTTTTGGAAAGTTCACAAAGCATACCGGTTTTATAGTTCTAACATGTTCAATAGTCCTACGGGATCATGTCAACACATAACACATCATCATGCGATTTCACATAAGTCGTTTTCAACATGTTTGCACATAAAAGTTTCCTAAAATGGAAGGTTTCCATTTATAACATACATGATATCGGAAACCATCTAACTTAGCATCTAAACATCCTATTATAACATAATAAGTCATTTAGCATGCTCAAATCATTCAAAATGTTCACAATTTGGTTTTTGTAAAAATAAAGTTACTAAATATAGTAAATTTCTAGTTTTGCATAAAAATAGCCATGTTAACATTTCTAAACCAATTTTCATATTACCAACCATCAAGATAATCCATTTAACATCATTTAAACATGTGCTTATGGTCAAAGTCATCACTTAACATTATTTCAAAAACAAAAGTTACTAAATATAGTAACTTGTTACATATGACCATATTCATTACTAGAAATCATAATCTAAGTATTCAAATCATCATCTTATCATCCTAACAACAATTCTACATACATGCATGTTCATTATTTCCACCAAATCATTCACTTGTAACAATAAAGTTACTATTAATAGAAAGATTCGTAAAAATCATAGTTTTAGCCATTTTAATATCATCTAAACATGTAATCATCCTTCAATATCATCAAAAAATATATCTACATACTCATAATCATTCTAACCATCATGGATCATACATGCATGGCAATATAGTATCACAAAACATCATTTTAAGCATCAAGGTTCGTACCCATCATCTTAGATCATCATAGATCATCATCTAAACACTTTAGATCATCATAAAACACTGATGTATCAACAAACCCAGATTCAACATCAAGAAAATTCGTGCATGCAAGTCCATGGGGCTTGCATGTGTGGTTGTGAGCGTGTATGTGCGAAATGTGATGGTTTTAAACTACTATAGTGATAGAGCTACCTTCTATTGCTTCAAAACCTCTGGAATGATGCTCTCAATAGCTTCTAAGGTTCCTGGATCGTGAGGTGTTGCAGAGAAATGATGGTGATGGTGATGGTGTAAGCTCCAACTCCTCCTCTCAAGCTCTCAAAGCTCCAAGGTGGCTTCAATGGCTTCCAATGGGTCTAATCAAAGAGTTTCAGTCGTTTGGGGAGAAGAGAGGCCGAATGGTGGAGTGTAGAGTCGTCTAAAATGATGAGGATAGGTGTGATGATGATCTTGGAAGTTTAAAAAGAAAATTTGCGAATCCAGGTGTCAGGCGTATCGCCTGACGTGGGCGGTTTCCTCTTGTCGTTACGCGCGAGGCAGCCGGATGAGGCGCTCATTTTCCTCATCCGCGCGCATCGCCTGGCATGGAAGCTTCGGGTCTGGCGTACCGCCTAGCCCATCTGTAAGGCCCAATAAGTCTATTTTGTTGTTCCGGGCCCATTCTCGCCCGTTTCTCGATTGTAAGACATCATTCGAGTATCGTTTGGACACCATTAGTCAATTATTAGCCATAATTGACTTGTGAAGTGTTTCGTGAAGTTTCGAGTGTTGTGCTACACAATGTGCTTGACATTCACCAACGTTCGTGTGTTTTGACACGTGTGTGTTGTTTGCCGATAATTCTACGAATTATCTAGTCATGTGTCAGTGTCTGTACTGTCGTGCCACGTGTCACACTAAATTAATCTAATTCTAGTGCCACGTGTACATAATGCATTTAAATAAACATTTAAATAAATAAGATGCTGACCTGGAAATTACGGGGTGTCACATATTCATAAAGATCGTCACCTATACAAATAATCCGTCGGTTTAGCATTCACGTAACGACATCCGTGTTGTTTTGTTCTGTAAAGCCTCACATACGTTTATACATAATAAAATCCTAACACAAAATCACATGATGGTTATGTACTGCCAGATAACTATCTGACTGATGAACCATAGTTCTGAACTTTGTTTTCTGAACTAATTCTGAACTTACTCGTTGATGACATGAAATGACAGTGAAACATGATATGAATATGATAGCAATGAAACACATATAGTTTGTACCTGAATACTGTTCGTTTTACTGTAGAGATCACTGTTCCGGTGACGTTTGCGGAACTGATGTTACAATGGGTCTTTAAAACAAAGAAGGATGCAGCTGGAAAGATCACACGTTACAAGGCGAGACTAGTTGCAAAGGGCTACGTTCAAAAACAAGGGATGGATTACAAGCTTTCACACTAGTGGCATGAATGGAAACAATCAGGCTAATTATAGCTTTGGTAGCCAGGTTGAGCTGGAAAATTCATCATCTAGACGTCAAAACAGCGTTCCTCCATGGAGAACTGAAAGAAGAAGTGTACGTTGACCAGCCAGAAGGATTCGAGAAGCAAGGCAAAGAAAATCTGGTTTACAATCTCTCAAAAGCGTTGTACGGATTGCGACAGGCTCCCCGAGCTTAGAATACCAGGTTAGACACCACTCTTAAAGATCTCGAATTTAAAAGAAGTCAAAAGGAGTATGTTGTGTATAAACAAGAACACCTAAACCAGGTAACACTGGTTGGTGTTTATGTTGATGACTTAATTGTCACCGGATCAAGCCCGGAGATGATTGAGTCTTTCAAGCAAAGAATGGCGGACCATTTTGAGATGAGTAACCTGGGATTACTCGCATATTACCTTGGGATCGAAGTAAGTCAAGCTGAGCAAGGGATATGTCTCAAACAAACTGGTTATGCAATAAAGATATTAAAAGACTCAAACATGGAGTGTAATTCCACAAAGTACATGGAACCTAGGCTAAAGCTTGAAAGAATTGATGAAAGTGAGCTGGTGAATCCAACTGATTACAGAAAAGTGATAGGTTGTCTTCGGTACCTGACACATACAAGACCAGATCTGAACTTTGCAGTTGGGATACTTAGCAGCTTCATGGAGGCTCCAAAACAAACACATATGCAAGTCGTAAAACAGTTGCTGCGATATGTAAAAGGAACAGTCGACTTTGGCATTCAGTACACGAAAGGTGGAAGTGGAGAGCTAATTGCGTACACTGTAGTTCACATGCAGCTGACCGAAGCGATGGAAAAAGCACAACATGTATAATTTTTTATTATGGGGGTGGACCTGTTGCATGATGTAGCCAGAAACAAAGCACGGTAGCATTGTCTTGATGTGAGGCTGAATTCATGGCAGCAACAGCCGCTGCTTGCCAAGCCATATGTTAAAAGGGATGCTTGAGGAGCTAACTGGTCAGACACTTCAAGGAATAAGGCTGTTGGTTGATAATAAATCAGCTATTGAGTTGATGAAAAATCCGGTTTTTCATGGCCGAAGCAAACACATTGACACGAAGTATCATTTCATTCGTGAATGTGTTGAAAGGAATTTGGTGAAACTTGAATTTGTAAGAGGAGAAGAGCAGGCTGCTGATATCCTGACTAAAGCTTTACCAAGGTTAAAGTCTGTTGAAATGAGGAAAAAATTAGGACTTGAAGAGCTAAACGAGAAGAGTCGGAATCAAGGGGGTGAATGTTAGTTAATTCCGATGATAAAGAAAGAAAAAAGAGAAGCAGCCAAGCTTGACTTTTAATAATTGTTCTTATGTTATTTTATTTATTTGAATAAGTTTGATTTATCTTGTTTTTGAGTATTATAAATAGAGGTAGGACCTTGTAATTTTTTAAGAGTTTTCAATAATAAATTGATAAAAAGAGTAGTGGGAGTTTACCACAAAGTTCAGAGCCATATCTGATCCAATTGTTAATTTAACTAACAAATACTAGGCAGAAAATAATTATTCATAACTATAACCACCTGATCAAGAGTTTAGTTTTATTTTAATTTGTTGCTATTTTTTAAATAATATGCTTTTATACGTGTGGCATCCAAACAAAGCGATGGCATAACAAGATTTAAAAATTACTCATGCGTCATGCGTATATCAAGTTTTTCGATCTTCAATACGCATATTCTAGTTTTAGTTAAAGTTTCAAATCTCATTGCATTTTATTTTATTTTACTTATCTAGTCAGAACAATAATCAATTAAATTATTAATAGTAATTATAAAAGTAGACGATAAAAATTAAGATTATATTAAGATTATCCGTATATATAAGTATATAACTATATAAGTGTAGGGAAGGTTAACATAAGAAATGACATTTGACTAAAAATATGAAAAATTAAAAACATAACACATTACATGACAGAAAGGGAAAAAAAAAAGCTAAAAGTAATTTGGTTAAAACAATTTTTTTCTTTTTAATTTTTTTTACCTTTTTAAACGTTTATAACTTTTTGTATGATATTATTTAACAAAAAGAAATTACACGATGAAATCAAAAAACAAATTCTATCATTTGAGTATAGTATTAGTATAAAAAGATGACAATTTAAATTTTTTTTTATATTGGATTTTTGATGTATTTGACTGGATTTTTTTAAAGGCATGTTGTATTTTTGTTTGATACAGTACATAAAAACAAGACAAAAAACACATCACAATAATATATTACATAAAAATATAATATAAAAATATAACAAAGAAAAATATAATGCATAATATATAGTAAAAGCATTAACATATTGGATTCTTTTTTTTCAAAAAAATATTTCATTACTATGCTCAAATTAAAGAGAAAAAACTAAAAATTTTGTAGTATAGTTATTTCAAAAAATATTGATATATAACAAAGTTATGAAGATTAAAAAAGTAATAGGATTTAAAAGATAAAAAAGAAGTTTAGTAGTATTATACTTTTCACATTTTTTGTGAACAATTAAATCATAAATATTAATTTAAAATTAGAAAATCTAGATATCTTCTGCTTTTATAGTAAAAAAAAAAGTTATAAGAAATCCAATCCTATAGATAAGGGCGTTAATGGTCCAATTATACTGCTTTTAGATTGAACCATAAAACAAAAACTGAGTAGGGGTATTCAGTGAATTGGATAACGGTTTGTTCGATTTATTCGGATTGGATTATTCGGATTTGGAAGTGTTGAGACCCTATCCGAAACCCAACCCGAATAACAATAATATGCTTATCTGATCTGAATATATCTGAACAACCCGAATAAGCTTGATTTTTACATCCGAATAACCGAACAACCTGAATAAACAAGGTTTTTTGGGGTTATTCGGATATCCGATCCGAATAAGAAGGTTTTGGTTATCCGATATCCGACCATAATCTAACTGAACAACCCGAATAAGAATTCAAATCGATTTTTTTAGGTTTAGGATACGATTCAAATTACGGTTTTTTTTTTCGGATTTCGGTCTTTTTTTAACACCCTTAAAACAAAGTGTCAATGATAACTTTTAAATAATAAAAACAAAACCGAATCGTTAGTGGCAAGAACCATTTTCAAGAGCTTCAATCGGGTATATCATTGTTCTTTGAAAATAGTAGTTCAAGAGCACCCCAAATCACTTCTTTGACCAACCCCAACCTTGACTCGCCACTTCCCAATTGCTCCCCCAATATTGGAGCCAAGTTCTCCAAGATTATCATGTGAAGTTTAATTGAAAGTTATTTGAAGATGTTGCTGCTGCTGCTTTGTTTAAGGAATTATTTGGGTATATGTGGTAAAACGCAATTGAGTTTTGATTCTTCCAAGATTTGTGTATTTATTTCTATGTTTTATTTATGAGAAATAAAATCAAATAACATGATATTTTAGAATAAATAGGAGTTTGATATTTATAATAATAATTTAGGTATAACATCTTATATTTTAAATTGATTTTTATTTTTGGTACTAAAGTCTTTCTTTTATTATGTACTAGGTTAAAATCACGTGTTTTACACAGATTGAAAAAAAATGTTATATATATAAATCTATTGACAAAAAGTTATGTAATTAAAAAGCAAGTACATTGCAAAATTGTAGTAAATTCATTTTTACAAAAGTTGAATAAAATTTGATATAATTTGTTAATGCATAAAGTCTTCAAAATATGTTTAAAATATTTGATGTAATAATTAAAAATTATATTTTAATTTTAATTTATTTAACAACATGTGAATATTTTTATGTAATGTAATTCATAAATAATTTAATTAAAGTATATTTATTCTCCTTCTAACACATTAAATTAACTTTAACTAAATTTTATATTAATATATATAACTTGGATTTTTAAAAAGGGTGGTGTTAAACTTACACCCCAAATGTATGTCTGCACACCCCTCATACGCCCCGTAGTGGCCACTACGGGGCGTTTTAGTACGGCTTGTACTATCATGGTCAAACGACAGGGGCAATGATTAGACCAAAACGCCTCGTAGTGGTCACTACGGGGCGTTTTAGTACGGTGTTCTGCAAAAGCTCCGACAATGTCAGTTGATGTTGATCAAACGCCACGTAGTGGTCACTACGGGGCGTTTAGGGATAACCCTAAACGCCCCGTAGTGACCACTACGTGGCGTTTGATGTTTAAAACGTGACAAACAGTTTATAACTTAGGAATTCATCGTCCATATATACACACATACTGCTTTACAATATCACACATTCCCTCGAATCATTTTCCAAATCGTTGAACGAGTTTCTCTTGTTTCGTTTATTAAATATCGACACTATACGCCCATATTTTTTTTTAAATATGTCTTGGTGGGACGGAGACTTTTTCTTCGGTCAATATTCCGACGTTTCGCGTGTGGCTAAAACTTATCAGGTACGAAACTGTATTTACTTGTTTTTATTGTTAATCAAATGACAAACTAATCATAATGTTTTTAAGGATGAGACTGGTGTGCAATCGTCTGAGGCCACAAATAGACCAGCATTGCCAGATCTTAACGAAGAGGTTGCGGGTCAAACTTCGTACTGGCAGTTTGATTTGAACCAGGAACCTTGCGATGATGAAGACGTTAACAGGGAATGTTACGGTGGTGAACAATCACACCCACCCCAAGTGGCGGTTAAAAAAGAAGAAGCTGACATTGTATACCAAAATATGGACTGGAATACCAATGAGGTAATATATTTTCACTTGTTTTTAGTTAGATGGACGTTAGTTTAATGACAAAATTGTTTTCAGATATTCATTTCTGTGGAGGAGCTGATGGCATGGGTGAAAAGTAGAGCCCTTGATAGTGGATACGTTGTAGTTACCGGACGATCTAAGAAAAAGAAGGGGACCGATGAGGTCAACAAAATCTGGCTTGTGTGTGATCGTAGTGGTGAACACAATAGTACAGCCATCTTAAGGCGTACCGGTAGCAAAAAATTGGCTGTCCTTTTAAATTAATAGGGATATACGACACTGATTCTTATGGTTGGAAGCTTCAGGTCAGAAACGACAAACACAACCATGAACCTGCTCAAAATCTTGAAGGGCACCCGTTTATTAGAAGAATGTCCGAGTAGGAACAAAACATGGTACATCATCTGACTGAGCAACACATGGAGCCACGCAACATACTTTCCAGCCTAAAGAAGCAGAATCCCGACAACGTCTCCATCCGTAGAGACGTATACAATGTGCAGCAAAAATTTAAAAATAAACAAAAAGTCGGATCAACCCCAATGCAGGTCTTAGAGAACCTGCTACATACTAAGAATTACGTATACTATACTCGTGAAAACTCCGAAACAAATGTCGTGGAGGAGATTTTCTTTTGCCATAAAAAATCATACGGCGTTCGTTCCCACATGTTCTTATGATCGACACGACTTACAAGACTAACATGTACAAACTTCCTTTTGTACAGATAGTTGGTGTTACCTCAACACACCATACGTTTTGTATTGCACACGCGTTCGTGAGTAAAGAAAAAAAGGAAAATTATCATTGGGTTCTAGAACGGGTAAAAGATATGCTAGATAAATGTATGGAGCCCCACGTGATAATAACTGACAGAGACCTTGCTCTGATGAATGCATGTCGTAAGGTCTTTCCGCACGCTTCCAGGTATTTATGCAGGTGGCACATAAGCGAAAATATCGCAAAACACTGCAAGGCGAGTTTTTCAGACGGTGATTGGAAAAAGTTTAAGGGTCGTTGGGGGAATTTGTGTGATTCTTCGTCGCCAGAAATTTACGACTAAAACTATAACCGCCTGTACCAACAATTAGTCGCAGATAACCGTCAAAGTAAGCGTCATTAAATATCATTATCATTATTTTTGGTAAAATTACGTTTTCGTATGTCATAGTTTTTTTTTTATTTCAGGGGTTTTGAATTATGTGACTCAGACTTGGTTAAACCCCTACAAAGACATGTTTGTCACAGCCTGGACTAACAGAACGCCTAACTTTGGTCAACGTACAACTAACAGAGTCGAGAGTAAACATTCAAACTTAAAAAGATATCTGAGAACCACTAATAACTCGCTCTCGACACTGGTAGGTTTTGTTGATCAAATGGTAGAATCGCAGGAGGTAAACATGAAACATGGGTTTGAAACAAGTTTAATAAAGACAATGGGTCATCATAAAATACCCATGTTTAATAACTTACGTGGCAAAGTTTCACATAAAGCTCTTGATTTACTACTTGATGAAATAAATAAGATCAAGGTTTTGCGTCAAGGTAGTATGTCATGCGGCCACCAGTTGTGGACAAGTTGCGGCTTGCCATGTGCCTGCCGGATCTCAACATACGAAAATACAAGTATCAACACACTGTAATCAATTCCTCTTTCTGTGTTTTTTAAATTTTTTTGTTGTAAACTGATTATTTTGTTTTCATTTGTATACAGACACGATTATCCCGCTTTCTGATATAGACATCTTCTGGACAAAACTTGATACTCGGTACCCGACACTTTTAGAAGACGAAGAAATCGACGTCGCAGGACAAATGGGTCTGGTGACGCAGGAAATAAATTCAAAACCTGAGTCAGTGAAAAAGAGTCTGGTTAAAAAAATATTTTCGCAAGTGTTTCCGTTTAAAAGTGAAAAGAAAACGCCATTGGTTCAGAAGGATACACGCGGACGTCCAACATTGAAGACTCAACAACAAAGGGGGAATGAATCTATACAAAGCGCAGTTGTCGACTCACAAGAGAGTAGTTTTTAACTTCCAAGGCATAGTTCATTCACTCCAGCAATGTCAAACCAGCAAAAACCCGCCCTCCAACGTAGTCGTTCAACGTCTTCTAGAGGTAAAAAAGGACTCGAGACAAGTCAAGTTGACTCGGTAGTTGCCTCGCCAGCGAAACCAGAAGGAATGAACAATCTTAGACGATTTGGTGGTTACATTCCTTCAATGCTTCATTGTTATGTAAGCAGCATACAAGATGTTATGCCAGACGGTAATTGTGGATTCAGGTCTGTAGCCGTTGGGTTAGGGTTCGACGAAAATCAATGGGGTTTCGTTCGCCAACAACTTTTACAAGAGGTTGACACCCATAGTGAAGCATACAAATATGTTTTTAACTCTGTGGACTCAAATTTATATGAGGCAATACATCATAGCATAAACTGGTTTGATATCAGACCTGTACCTCAAGAACATTGGATGCTTATGCCTTATACGGGACTTGTTGTTGCACAACGATTTGGCGTGATAGTTCACCTTGTCAGTCAAGGAGGGTGTGTCACATTTTTCCCGTTATGGTTAGCTCCATCGTCAATAACACAACATAATGTGGTTTGTCTTCTTCATATGCCCATGCATTTCGTGAACCTAAGGTTGGAGGGGGATTATCCGATTCCAACCCTAAGTGCGGTCTGGAAACGTTACCGAAATGATGCGGCCGGTGCGTGGCAGACGATTTATCAAGAACGAATCCAACGTTATCAATCGATTATAGAAGCAAACAAAGAAGTATATTATCACAACGAAACTTTGTGACAACGACAATTTGTATTTATCTGTCTTTGTTTCCAATTAAACTTTGTAACCTTTTATAATTAATCGTAACGTTTCGTATAAAATACATATTATGGTTTATATGTTTAAATAAATATCTATTATCTATTATATATAATAAATCAAAATAAAAGAGGACACATGTCATTAATCTAAACTTTTAAGCATATTTTATTTTAAAAAAACGACTTATATTATAAAGATTTTCTTTAATAACTATATATTATCTTTGTATTTAACCCGTGTAATAAACGAGATATTAACCTAGTTAAATATAAAATATGGAGTAATAAAATATATTAATTATAATATAATTATATATAATATAATCAAGATTAAAAAAAATTAAAAAAAACCTATACGCCCCGTTGTGGGCACTACGCGGCGTATGGTCAAGTTAAAAGGGGCAAACGACCCCCGGCCCCCCACAAACGCCCCATTTGACACTCGTTTGAGCCGACGCCGACGATTACCACTCGTTTGATACTTTGACACTCGTTTGAGCCTCGTTTGCTACTTCCAGGTTAGTTTTCCGACCATGTGATAGAGTAGGGTTAAGGTGGATGACTGGGGTTGGGTTCTTGAGCAAACGAGGGACTAAGTGCCGCGTGTGGATCACTACGGGGCGTTTGTCCCCCGAAATTCAAATGAAACGACCCGTAGGGTTCACTACGGGGCGTTTGCTCCTTCCAGATTATTATTATTATTATTATTATTATTATTATTATTATTATTATTATTATTATTACTATTACTATTATTCTTATTATTACTATTATTACTATTATTATTACTATTATTATTATTATTACTATTATTACTATTATTATTACTATTATTCTTATTATTATTATTACTTTTATTATTATTATTATTATTATTACTATTACTATTATTATTATTATTATTACTATTACTATTACTATTACTATTACTATTATTATTATTACTATTACTACTATTATTATTATTACTATTATTCTTATTATTATTATTACTTTTATTATTATTATTATTATTATTATTATTATTACTATTATTATTATTATTATTTATTACTATTATTATTATTATTATTATTATTATTATTATTATTATTTTTACTATTATTATTATTAATACTATTACTATTACTACTATTATTATTATTATGCAGATATGTCTTCCGACGAGGGTGGCGATTTCGATGACCTTGTTGACCATCCGTGGTTGCAGTTCCCTCAGGGAACGGTCGCGCGTACCAAACGCGATCGGTTGCTGAAGAAATCGATGGGCCAGCAGAAGGCCATCGATTACGATTTATTGACACAGATAGGCGCGCGAGAGAGGATGACGGCCATCATTGGCGAGGACACGCCATGGACTCGACTGTTTGACATGTGTTACGTCCCTCAGTACCGACTCATCACCGTCGAGTTTCTTTCCACCTTCATCTATCGGCCTGTTGATCCGGATTTCCAGCCACAGTCCGATCAGCCACAGCCGCCAGAGGAGATATCATTTCGACTTTGCGGAGAGTCGTACGGCATGAGTCTGAGAGAGTTTGCTATTGTCTCCGGTCTGTACACCGAGGAGGAGACTCACATGCCGATCTACACGACGGCTATTACTACTGCTGACGACGATGTAGTCAGTGCCTTGTGGCCTCGTATCGGCGACGAGCCGTTCGTACGTGCTGCCCGGGTCACCCGTATTCGTGACCCGCTTATCAGGTATTTGCACCGGTGTATTGCCTCGTCTGTTACAGGACGTGGCATGAGCCAGGAGTGGTGCACGTCGCATGATTTATTTTTTCTATATTGTTTGTTGAGTTGGAGACCGTGCCACCTTGCACGGTGTTTGGCGGAGTACTTTTCTACCTACTACCACCGCCAGGAGAGAGGACTGATCTTCAGGGGGTATATGTGACCCGTATTGCTCGGTTTCACGGGCTTATTGATATAGAGCCTGCAGATATGGAGGCTGTGTACCCTGCTCGATTAGATAGCAGGACGATGCACGGCATGCATATCGTGCAGCGGTTCCCACATCTCGGGCTGCGGTTTGCACTTGAGAAGGGGGTCATTTGGCAGCCGGGGCCAAATGATCTCCATTACAGAGATGACGACCCCATGCCTCAGCAGCAGCAGCAGCCGCAGCCCCAGCACCCACATGATCAGCCACAGCAGCCCCCACCACATGGCGAGGGGGAGCCGTATCAGGATGTGCCACATTAGCATCCTGAGCGCATATACAGAGCGGTGCGGCTTCCGACTCATGTCGAGGCTATGCTGCTAGGGTATAGCTGATTCGACGCAGCAGCTCATCCAGCAGCAGGTTGAGCACAGTCAGCGGCTCGCTCATACCAGCGAGCAGCTGACGCGACGACTGGATCGGTTGGAGGATTTGATCTCGTGGCATGTGCATGTCGAGCTTAGGCATGCACAAGGTGAGGGTATCCAGCTTCCTGCAGTTCCTCAGCCACGAGATTATCCTCCTCCACCTCCACCTTAGTATTTTCAGTTATATTTGTATTTGTTAAACAAACAATTGTATTCATGTTTATGGTTTGTATATATTTGGTTGTTTTGGTTGATGATGCGTGCATATATTTGGTTGTTTTAGTTAGTGATGCGTGTTTATTATTTAAATATGTTTTGTTGGTGATACGTGTTTATTATTATATGTTTTGTTGGTGATGCGTGTTTATTATTTAAATATGTTTTGGTTGGTGATTCATTATTTATCGTATTATTCTGTAACATCAATATGCTTAAACAAAGAACGTCATTCATATATCGATTAATTAATATATTTAAATTTTAATTAAATCTAAAAATTAAAAACATTTTTAGCTTTCAAAACTAAAAGTTTTAAAAAACAATTAAAAATAAACGAACCGAAAGACCGTAAAAAATAAAAAACAAGTTTTAAACAAAAAAATATTAGATTTTTACAAACAAAAAACACGCGTTTAAAAAAATAACTAAACTTTTTAACGTACGAGGGATACGTCGTCGTAAGGTATAAATGCTACGAGAGATACGTCGCAAAATATAAAAATAATTTTTAAACAAAAATTTTATATTTTTAATTTTTTTTTAAGAAAACAACTATATTTTTACGCCCCAAAAAACATACCCAAACCCCCCAAATCACACTCAAACGCCCCAAGCTGTTGCGTTTGATTTTTTGGACCCTATACGCCCCGTAGTGGTCACTACGTGGCGTATAGGTCTGACAAAAGAATGTTTGTCGTTTAAGGTTGTTAGTCTGTGGCTAAAACGCCCCGTAGTGGCCACTACGGGGCGTATAGGTGGGGCCGGGGTGTTAAATTAAAATTCTGGGGTGTGTAGTTAACCCCTCCCTTTAAAAATTACTTACTTTTTATATGTCAATATAATATATTTTTTTTTCATTCAAATAATACAATCATATTAAATATTTGAAAATTTTTAAAAGCAATTATAAAAAAATTAGTAATATTATTGTTATATTTATAAATATTTAAAAAAAATCATTTGAATTCGATTATATTTAAACAACTAAAGTTGTTAAATAAAAAAATTGGTTCACTTAAAAACACTAAATTGATTTCATTTTAAATATAATTAATTCATGATATATTAATTATTATAATCGTTAATTCCTAATCCTAACTAAATAATAAATATACATAATTAAATAGGAGAGATGTGACGCCCCGTTTCCGGGAGTCCCTCGGTTGGTTAAACATCAAAAGCATAGCTCTTAAACCGTACCATTGTCGTATACTATGGCAGCAGAAATCATTACATAATCTTTAATCTTAACAGGAATGCCAGTTCTTGAATAGGTAGTTCTCATGCCATGCCACGAGCCATCATATCCTTGTCAAAACCTGCTTAACCTGACATGCATGCTAAAACAAGTCAGCTTTCGCTGGTGAGTTCTAAGTTAATTTTTCATAAAAATCTTTACTCATTCATATCTTTAAATAACATAACATAAGTCATAACATGTATAACATCATAACTTACTGCTGACCGAAGTCAACAATCTCAATCATACTGAACATAAAACATTTCATACCCATTATCATAACATCAATCATATTGGACAGAAAACTTAGCCTCAACTGTTGACCCGAAGTCAACAGGCTTGTGCAGCACAAGACACCTCAACTGACGACCCGAAGTCGACAGGCTTGTATAAATACAAGACACCTCAACTGCCAACCCGAAGTTGACAGGCTCATACATGTATAAGACTTCCTCAACTGGCGACACATAGTCGACAGGCCTGTTCTTTCACAGGACTTCTGCCTGTTCTTTCACAGGACTTCTGCCTGTTCTTTCACAGGACTTTTTAAACCATCAACCGAAATTGACGGCTCATACCGGTACAAGACTTCTTGACATACATCATTCATACATAACATGGTTTAAAGCGTTAAACCATCATAATCATAAACGGTCTTTCGCACCGCAGTGCTCAGGTTTTGCCCAACCGCAGTCGGGACTTCATTATCACATTTCCTGCTCGACCTCGGTCGATGTCTTTCAAAAAAATCATTTTCCTTCTCAACCTCGGTTGAGAATTCAAACATTCATTATACTCTCAACCGCAGTTGAGACTTACAACATTCTTTATACTCTCAACCGCAGTTGAGACTTTAAATCATTCTTTACACCTTAGCTGAGACTTTTAAAATCATTCATTTCTCAACCGTAGTTGAGTCTTTAAAACATCCATGACATCTCAGCTGATGCTCTTAAAATCATTTACTTCCCAACCGTAGTTGAGACTTAAAGCGTCATTTACTTTAAAACATTCTTTACTTGAAAACATTATTTACCTGACCTTAATCAGGTTAGCGTCACTTTCATACAATAACTTTACAACTTGAAACATTCTTTGCTTTAACATATTCTCTTATCTGACCGTAGCCAGATAAAACAATCATTTACATAAAATAACTTTATAACATGCATATCAGCCCTAAAACGTTAAAATAGTAAAAGAGGGCTCATAGAACTCACCTGAGCTAAAGCACAAGTTGCTAGCTCTTCTTCCTTTCCTTACTTTCTTACTTCACAATGATATCCTATTAATATGAACATATCATCATGATTATAACCTTATCATGAAGGTTCTCAATTTACGATTACCGCTTAAAACTTCGGCATATCGTAACTTTCATTCGGAACTTTATTTCAAAATTCCGCTTACACTCATTTTGATCATTCTTATCCTTACAATCTTGTTATACTTAAAGATTGCTTATTCGTTCGGCTTACATAAGCGTATTCTCTTATTTTATTTAATTCATCTTAGGCGTTACTAACTTACTGATTGAATCTTTCTGAACGCCCAATGTCAAAGACATTGCTTTGATAGTCATCAAATAGTTAATGTTGTTGATTATCTCATTAGACAGGTTCCTAGACAGATTAATGGCTTATAAATGATAAATCCTCGTTATTGATTACCCAGACACCATGAAATATCACAAGGTCATATTAAATAGGTTTAATAACCATATTTAACATACTAATATGCATGTTATCATAAACATCAAATACTCGTTCCAGTGAGTATGTTACTGATTGTGATTAGTTTAAAACACTTGGATTTAACCTTGCATATCAAGGATTAACCAAACTAATCACCTATGTTGTCATAATCAAATGGTTTAAATCATTATAACCATTGTTACGATTTCCTGCAAACCGGGCATTACAACGGCTCAAAACAAGGATTTATCCGTTAACATTTCGAATTTGTCATTTATAATCAATTTTAGCCATCATCTAGGCAACAATCAACAACCCTAACTATATCCTCACGTTCAAAAACAAGATTTAATCAATCATTATCAATCTAGAAGGTTAAAACGAACCATTACCTAATCAGACGGATTCCTGCGGGTAAAAAGATGATCCGGACTTGCAGAAACGTTCCCAGGTCCGATCTAAACCTTGAGAAGCTTTCAAAATCGCGTTATGATGGATTATATGATGGATTTTTCGTGTGTGGTGGCTGGAACGACGAAGAGAATAAAAATTATGGTTTTTCAGCTGCAATCTTATCTCTTATCTAACTTTAAGTCGGTTGCAACTCGTCGCGTACCGCGAACCAAGCCAGATAGGAACTTCGCGTACCGCGAAAAAATCCGGAAGATTTAGATATTTTGTACGCGTCGCGTACCGCGAAGAGGATCATACGAGCTTCGCGTACCGCGACGAGCCCCAGAGTTCCATACTTGGAGATTTTTCTTCGTTTCGCGATTCCGGACAATCCGTAACTCCGTTTCGCGTACGGTTTTTGCCCACGTTCACCATTTCTCACGTACTATCGTCCTGTAATAATTTCGATTGTCAATTCAGCGTGGATTTCATGCGCGATCAAATGTGCTAAATTTTCGGCTGTTACAAATCTACCCTCCTTACAATAGGTTTCGTCCTCGAAACCTGTTACGTCTCAAACAATGTGGGTAGAGTCGTTCCATCTCGTTTTCAGTCTCCCATGAAAACCCCAAATTCCTTTCGGTGTTTCCATTAAACCGTAATTTGTCTAATTGTCTTGTTATGCAATTGTTTTCTTTTGTGTCGACAATTGCAACTGCTTCTTCTATGTAGTTTAGCTTTGCATTAACCTTAGTGTCCTTTATAGAAACATGTGTCTGCTCGTCTGCCAGACACTTACTACTCATCATACATCATGCATCACTGTTGACCAAAATCAACAGTCTCAATCATATCGAACATAGAACATCATTTCGTTCATATCATCCAACCCTGGTCACATAAATATCCTAATCATCATTATACAACCACTGCTACTGAGCGTAACAATGGGCTTATGCCGGCACAAGGCTCCGTATCCGTTGATCTGACCCGCCGAAACGTTTTGCAGATCCATACTTACCCATAATACCCCATACGAATATGGGAGCAACGTCATACTTACCCCGTAACAAGTACGGTAGTAACCATACCCAGTTATAGTCGTGGTTGACTCCGTGTTTATAGCCCGATCGGCTCCATATCCTGATATTATCAGGTCATCATTCATACTTACTCTATAAAACTTATAAGGACATCATTCATTTATCTTACATGATACACTAGCATCATATCACCATTCATCATAATCATCATACATTCCATGCTAGCATCATAACGGCATTCATCATAGTCACCATGACATCCTAAACCTGTCATGCTAGCACTACTTTATCATATTAATTCCCTAGTAACATAGGAATCATTATACTCATAACATGCTTTGCTAGTATCATAACATCCTAGCATCATACCATGTCATGCTAGCAACATATCATCATATCATTCATCATGGCATCGTGAACACGTTATGCTAGCATATAATCATCATAGCATCATACTGTTATCCTAACAGCCTAGGATTTCATCATAACACCTATAATTGTCATCATACCATGTTATCATACAATTCATTATCATAACTTACTAGCATGCATCCATCACGCTTAGCCAACTTTCATGCATAAATCGTGCTAAAGCTAAACGTACATACATAGTCATGGTATATCATTATTCATCATTCGTTCATCAGCATCATAAGCACAGAATAACGTAAACATAACAATAAGCATGCTTTAATCACACGTTGAAGATCACATGGTAACAAATCGTCTTCCCCTTTATGTCATACTTTAGCTGTGACAGGTAGCTTATTATGACCCTTAATCCTTACGTCCTTATCTTTTCCTAACAGTATGCTACCACATGTCATATTCTTTAGCTACAGCATGCGTTATTCCTTACTTTGTTGACTGTGCTAACATTTTCACATTTAATCTCTACCAACACTTATCTCTCTTGGTATTAAACCATTTATAAAGCACTCGTTGGAAGTTGGTCATAAATAAACTTTCTTAACATAACTTAAATACATATCTTAACACATAAGGTTGTCAATACATAAAGCCAACCAACTTTTTCATTGCATAAACAGACCAAAACCAAGTCTTGGTGTTGTTACAATATTTCATTAATCGCCTTATAATGAGGATTTTTCTTATTTCCCTTCAATAAGAAGGCTTCATCATTTACCTCATCATTTGCCTCATTAAGAGGACTTCATCATTTGATCCACTTTATGCATGACAATCTTATCATAAAACTTTCCTTTGATAACATATGTATGCACACTATCACATAACAATACCATGAATTTTCTTACACATGAGACAGTGGCAATCATCCTTTATCTTTAAGCTTGTACTAATACGAAGCTACTAAGCAGTTTCTTGCAACCGATGCAAGACTCTCTTAACACCTGTACCCGTATTAAACCCACATTCTACAATCTATACTTTAAGCTCTATACATATTCTATGCATGTTCAACATCTGTCATCTTGTGAAGACATGATAGTTCATTAAACGATAACAATGTTGTAACACTTATGTATCCTCTTTTAACATAATTAACTTCCAGTTAGAGTTATTAAAATCATCTCTAACATTTTTTTTAGCATACTGATCTATCTTCATGTCACTACTTTTTCAAAAGCACATCGTATCATTTCAACCTTTCATAATCTTCGAACTATCTTGACGATTTAACATTTCTTTCATTCGCATTTGACATAAAACTAACTCTATACTTTACATTCACTTATACCTAATGCTAGGTATGCATTCATTTATCTTCGCTTATCAATTCCTAATCACACCTTTATCACCTATGTTCGTGTAGTCAGCTTTAATATCTCACTTCCACGTTTAGTAAACATAGGTACAACTCACAATTCCTAATATCAACATGTATTTCTCAACCTAGTGAGACCTTGTCAGGATTTAGGATACTAACAAAGCATTATTATTCATAACACAGAGAATAATCTCATCTAATCTCTAGGTCAAATTTTTAACTTACATTACCTCAATCGGATGTACTCATCCTTACTTTATAATATTATTCATTCACAAGTGATGAATAATTCATCCCTAATAAAGTTCCTTAGTTCCTTTGCAAGCCATTTCCTTCATTCGTACGTTAGTGCTCTCATTCGTAAGCCAATTAGATCACCTACACATAAACTCAGGCTCCCGTACTAATTCTCTTCATACATGATTGGTTTCTGTCATCCATATTGATATACATACACTCCTATCATCATTCTGATATCTTTGCCCAAATGATTACACAATGCGTTGCATTCACCATTATTGTTCTCATTTATTTCCCTTTTATGCTTTACTTCTTGGACCGTCATCATCTTCAAAATATATTTCTATCGTTGATCGAACTCTGTTTTCATGTTCCAATGGTTTCCTTCATTATCGACCTTTTACTTAGCACGTTTACCATTCCTTAGGATATGCCATTCAGCATTAACTTCCCAATAACTTCAATAATGCAATCAACATGACCCTAATGCAATCTAGGATATATAAGGTATGCGTATGATAGACAATAATACAAACTCAGTTGTATAGTAAATCATTAATAACAGTGTCCGGAATGTCATTAATCATTTACTTTTCCAACCTTGTTTATATTATTCTCATTTATACTTTATACCTATTAATCCATGAATCTTTGTCAAACCAATAAGGTAAGACCTTAACCAATATTCTTCTGACCAAACAAGCATTCCCAATTGTTTTCACAACTCTATCAACCTTTATAATTGCATTTTGTTCTTTACCTTAACAGGAATGCCAGTTCTTGAATAGGTAGTTCTCATGCCATGCCACGAGCCATCATATCCTTGTCAAAACCTGCTTAACCTGACATGCATGCTAAAACAAGTCAGCTTTCGCTGGTGAGTTCTAAGTTAATTTTTCATAAAAATCTTTACTCATTCATATCTTTAAATAACATAACATAAGTCATAACATGTATAACATCATAACTTACTGCTGACCGAAGTCAACAGTCTCAATCATACTGAACATAAAACATTTCATACCCATTATCATAACATCAATCATATTGGACAGAAAACTTAGCCTCAACTGTTGACCCGAAGTCAACAGGCTTGTGCAGCACAAGACACCTCAACTGACGACCCGAAGTCGACAGGCTTGTATAAATACAAGACACCTCAACTGCCAACCCGAAGTTGACAGGCTCATACATGTATAAGACTTCCTCAACTGGCGACACATAGTCGACAGGCCTGTTCTTTCACAGGACTTCTGCCTGTTCTTTCACAGGACTTCTGCCTGTTCTTTCACAGGACTTTTTAAACCATCAACCGAAATTGACGGCTCATACCGGTACAAGACTTCTTGACATACATCATTCATACATAACATGGTTTAAAGCGTTAAACCATCATAATCATAAACGGTCTTTCGCACCGCAGTGCTCAGGTTTTGCCCAACCGCAGTCGGGACTTCATTATTACATTTCCTGCTCGACCTCGGTCGATGTCTTTCAAAAAAATCATTTTCCTTCTCAACCTCGGTTGAGAATTCAAACATTCATTATACTCTCAACCGCAGTTGAGACTTACAACATTCTTTATACTCTCAACCGCAGTTGAGACTTTAAATCATTCTTTACACCTTAGCTGAGACTTTTAAAATCATTCATTTCTCAACCGTAGTTGAGTCTTTAAAACATCCCTGACATCTCAGCTGATGCTCTTAAAATCATTTACTTCCCAACCGTAGTTGAGACTTAAAGCGTCATTTACTTTAAAACATTCTTTACTTGAAAACATTATTTACCTGACCTTAATCAGGTTAGCGTCACTTTCATACAATAACTTTACAACTTGAAACATTCTTTGCTTTAACATATTCTCTTATCTGACCGTAGCCAGATAAAACAATCATTTACATAAAATAACTTTATAACATGCATATCAGCCCTAAAACGTTAAAATAGTAAAAGAGGGCTCATAGAACTCACCTGAGCTAAAGCACAAGTTGCTAGCTCTTCTTCCTTTCCTTACTTTCTTACTTCACAATGATATCCTATTAATATGAACATATCATCATGATTATAACCTTATCATGAAGGTTCTCAATTTACGATTACCGCTTAAAACTTCGGCATATCGTAACTTTCATTCGGAACTTTATTTCAAAATTCCGCTTACACTCATTTTGATCATTCTTATCCTTACAATCTTGTTATACTTAAAGATTGCTTATTCGTTCGGCTTACATAAGCGTATTCTCTTATTTTATTTAATTCATCTTAGGCGTTACTAACTTACTGATTGAATCTTTCTGAACGCCCAATGTCAAAGACATTGCTTTGATAGTCATCAAATAGTTAATGTTGTTGATTATCTCATTAGACAGGTTCCTAGACAGATTAATGGCTTATAAATGATAAATCCTCGTTATTGATTACCCAGACACCATGAAATATCACAAGGTCATATTAAATAGGTTTAATAACCATATTTAACATACTAATATGCATGTTATCATAAACATCAAATACTCGTTCCAGTGAGTATGTTACTGATTGTGATTAGTTTAAAACACTTGGATTTAACCTTGCATATCAAGGATTAACCAAACTAATCACCTATGTTGTCATAATCAAATGGTTTAAATCATTATAACCATTGTTACGATTTCCTGCAAACCGGGCATTACAACGGCTCAAAACAAGGATTTATCCGTTAACATTTCGAATTTGTCATTTATAATCAATTTTAGCTATCATCTAGGCAACAATCAACAACCCTAACTATATCCTCACGTTCAAAAACAAGATTTAATCAATCATTATCAATCTAGAAGGTTAAAACGAACCATTACCTAATCAGACGGATTCCTGCGGGTAAAAAGATGATCCGGACTTGCAGAAACGTTCCCAGGTCCGATCTAAACCTTGAGAAGCTTTCAAAATCGCGTTATGATGGATTATATGATGGATTTTTCGTGTGTGGTGGCTGGAACGACGAAGAGAATAAAAATTATGGTTTTTCAGCTGCAATCTTATCTCTTATCTAACTTTAAGTCGGTTGCAACTCGTCGTGTACCGCGAACCAAGCCAGATAGGAACTTCGCGTACCGCGAAGAAATCCGGAAGATTTAGATATTTTGTACGCGTCGCGTACCGCGAAGAGGATCATACGAGCTTCGCGTACCGCGACGAGCCCCAGAGTTCCATACTTGGAGATTTTTCTTCGTTTCGCGATTCCGGACAATCCGTAACTCCGTTTCGCGTACGGTTTTCGCCCACGTTCACCATTTCTCACGTACTACCGTCCTGTAATAATTTCGATTGTCAATTCAGCGTGGATTTCATGCGCGATCAAATGTGCTAAATTTTCGGCTGTTACAAGAGAGAAACGAGAAAACCAAAATATAGGTGTTCTAAAATTGTGACAAGTGTCCACAATTATTTTGATTTATTACTATAGGTAGATTTTTTACGGGTTTTTTCTTGTTTTTTATTATATTTTTGTTTTTTATACACATTTTTATTTTATTACTGCATTTTTTTTGTAATAAATTCTTTTTTGACTAACTTTTTGTTTTTATATTTTTAACATGTCATATTTCAACCAATGATGTCTTGTCCTGTTGGTAAAATTGAGGTATTGGAAAGTGATATTAGACTCAGGTCCTAAGTTTAATCATTGATTCCACCCGGTTTTATCTGCCTTTTATCGTCGTGCCTTTAAGCTGGTGCTAGAGTCAGGTTTTCCCCAGAAATTGATGACCGATGAGGTTCGGTCCGTTTGGATTATTGGCCATAGCCTTTAGAGACCGCGTACAAAATATCTAAAAGTTGATTAGTTGACTGTTAAAAAAAAACTTTAAATTTCAAACCCTGTATCTATTCAATGGGGACTTGTGCAGTGTACAAATTTACTCTCATACTTAGAATAAAACCATATGAAGCTACTTTTAACCAAGGGCTTTTAGTCTAATAGTTACCCTCTTGACTTTCCTATAGGAGATCTTGGGTTCGAATCCGGGCTGAGGCATATTTGCTGAAGCAAGGTCAGGGGGTTTACCCAGTTGTGGGGTTCATCCTGGGGTGGGCTCGGGCATACGCCTCAGAGCGTCAAATCCGAGGGGACGGTTGAAATCCCGTCTTGAGTGTCGTTGTACCAAGCCGTTCAAAAAAAAAATATGAAGGTACTCCATTCAGAATCTGCTCCATTTGGTCTCAATTAAGAGTTCTTTCAAAGAGCAACAATGTTTGATTTTCGACAAGTTGGGAATGGATATCGAAGGTCGCCATTGATAGATGAGACAGAATCTCTATCTTTTTGTTTCAATTGATGACAAATTATATCAATATAATGTGTTTTGAGTCATATGAAGAAAGGAATCACCCGACGGAGACGGTTTATTTGATAGCTAGGGTTTATCATGAGTTTGGTACGATTTAACAAGGCTTCCGATTGGCTACCTTCTGATGAACCTCTACTTTCGATTGACCCGGAACTTCCGAATAGCAATCGATACTGAAGCCAATTTGAAAAGGGCTTTCAATTACCAATGATTCAATGCCGAACAGATGTCAAACTTCACATGAACAATTTTGTTTATTGTAAAGGTTAGCGATTTAGTGAATGGATTTCTGGGTGATTTCTCATTTGAAATTAATTTTTAAGAAATATTGTTGTAGCAAATGTATTGCAGCCAGCGTGGGAGTAACTTGACAGAGGTTTTACCGTTTTACCACTTAGATGGAAGGTTTAAGTTCAAATCCAGTTGAGAAATATATTAACAGTAAATCACCGATATGATTCTTGTGATTTTATAATACTTCACTTTTGGTCCCTAGGTTTCATAAATTACTCATATGGTCCCTAACTTTTGACATTAGTAACACATATTGTCTTAGGTCACCAAATTATCCTCATATTATTGACCAAATTACCGTCACATAAGAACTATATAGGTTACAAAAGTCAAAAGTTAGGGACCATATGAGTAATTTATGAAACTTAGGTACCAAAAGTGAAATACTAACAAAACACAAGGACCATCTCGGTAATTTACTCATATATTAATTTAGAGATAGTATAAGAGGTGAACGTTTCAAAAAAAGAAATTTTATTGCAAATTCATCAGTAAAATATAAGCGTTTTAGCAGGAAAAAAGAGCTGCCATACAGCATCAGTGTCATCTCAAATCAGCCCAAGGAGTACAAACTTTATGTTTCATCATTGGAAAAAATTCATTACCGATTAAGTAGTTTATACTTATAACGAAGACTTCTTCCAATAGGAGAAGATTGTTAAATTAAAAGTAGATTGATGGATTAAAAAGGACGTGGCTTCACAATATCTTGTAACACAGTCACGCATCATCTTCTTTTAATAACAAGTGTGTTATCAATGATTTTATTAGTGATCGAAGATTTTTGGTATTTCAAACCTTCATCTAGCCTAAAAGGATATGAGATACTTAATTATAAGGGAGAATTACTTGAAGACTTTAGTATCATTGAATGAAAGAATTCTTTTTTCTATTTGAAGACTCTGAATAATCAAATTGTTGGGTCATGGCTTATATATTATTAATCTTCGAACCTTTATCAGTCATATGTTCATACAAGGAAAGTATAGAATTCCTACAATTAGATTCACACTACACCCTATATTCTTACATCATCTTACTTGGAAATGGATGACTAAAATTGTTTAATTATAGAGGGAGCTTAATTAGAATACGATAAGGTTAATGAAATACATGAAACTTCTAAAAGATGGTTTTGGATTCGAGAAGTAGAATAAAGAAAACACCACACCCTATATTAACTTATGCCTTCGTTTAAGTTCATCTAACTAGATAAGAGGAAACTGTTTGATCTACAAAATTAAAACCGACGAGTAATTTGAATGGATGAAAAGTACGCATAAAGTATAATGTACTTGTTGAAAAATGAGCAACAAATCACCAAACAAGCCACTATAGACTTAAGATCATGTAGAAACTGGATGATTTGAAAACCCAAATGTTCACATGATTAAACTATTTTGACTTGCTAAAAGAATTAGGATGTGTTTTGATGCATGACACAAACACGCAATAAATTGTTACTCTTGCCAGCTTCATTCACATTCGTTTTATGTCAAATAAGAGATTTCCTATCAATCTTATCAATTACATATACTAAACATGATAACACTCGAAATTCAGAATGTTTAAAATGTTCTAATTTTTTTTTTTTGAAAAATTTTTTCCATTTTTTTTGTTTACTATAAAACTTGAACCCTCAACCTATTTTAGAAAATAAAAACTTAACACACTTTAGTACGATTAGGACAAATGCCCTTTAATGAACATATGGAATCTATCACTAACTATTTTTTTTTAAACGGCGAAAATCTAAATCGTTTGAGCCCACTGTTTCCAGGCCATGTCACCAAGGTCTAATTACCTGGACCTCTCATAAGCCACCACAACCATCCCAGGAGGAAACCCCACTGGGAAAACCCCCTGACCTCCTCAAACCCCTTTTTCGTTGCGGAAGGGATTCGAACCCAAGACCTCACATATAAAAGAATCTCAGGGTACCATTGAGGTACTGCCTCATTGGTTATCACTAACTATTAGTCTCACATGTTTGCTTTAGCACATCGTAAAGATGTCACAATTCACAAATGACTCTCATGTTCAAACAAATAATTCTCCTTTAATTTTCATCGTCAATCTGATAAAGATTTTACTTTTCAATAGCATTTCCGCTCTACCTTTTTGTTGTTACAAAGGACATTTCAAGTAATTGTAGCATAACATGTTCACACATTTGCTTTCTTGCTTTGAAATATTGTGATTTATTTATATCAAAGTAGGTTAGTACCACATCTATTACACGAGTTAAAGAGTTAATTGCAATTTGAAACCCTGTGGTTTAACTCTTACAGCAGGTTGCAACCCTACTTTTTTATTTTCGCAACTTGCAACCATGTGGTTCTAAAACACCTGCAACATGCACCCTTACAGTTAAATTTAATACAACTCTGTTTGTTATTAAAGGGTAAAATTGTAATCTTAAAGATATTTAACAATTGCATACATATGGATAATTCAATATCAAAAAGATGATGCATACCAATATCAAAAAAAAAAAAATAGTATACGAGTATTAAAAAATATACCATCAAAAAAAAGTATACAAGTATTATTAAATGGCCCCAAATCATATATCAATGTCATACAAATGGATAATACAAAAGGATAATTTAAATAGATATTAAATGCCTTCTATCAAAAAAAAAAAAGTATATCAGTGTCTCGAATTAAAGCAAATATGATTTCTACTTTCGGACATAGAGGTTCAGCAAAGTTGAAAAATCGAACAACCTGAAAAATCGAACAACCATTAGGGTTTTCAACTTTCAAATGATTTAAGAATATAAAAAATTAAATATCTTTAAGATTACAATTTTATTATTCAATAACAAACAAAGTTATGTTAAACTGTAAGAGTGCAGGTTGCATGTGTTTTAGAACCATAGGGATGCAAATTGCGAAAATAAAAAAGATGGGTTGTAACATGTGGTAAGGGTTAAACCACAAGGTTGCAAATTGTAATTAACTCCGAGTTAAATAAAAAAATAATAAATAGTAACAAATTAAAATTTAGAAATTATAAGTTGATTTTCTTGTATAAAATGTGATTCAATTTCTTATAATTTAATGCTTTAGATAATAAGATAATTTCTTTAAACAATTTTTTTAAAAGCTAGTTTTTTTAACCATTTCCTTATTAAAATTGTTTTTGTAAATTTTATATTTTACAATAATTTAATATTTCAAAAAATATATTTTTAATATCAATATCTTTTTAAACATATTAAAAATTTATTTTTTAATTTTTAAAAGTATATAATTTTATTTAATAATTAATATTATTATATATGAGATTTATTAAATTGGAATGAGCTGAGACTGGAAAATTATTGTATGAATACTTAAAAATGATGTCCCCGCTATAGTGGCTTAGTGGTAAGGGGGTGAGAATCTGTAATGGAGGTCTAGGGTTTAAAGCCCAGCACCACTCAATTTTCCCTGGGTCACGCGATTTACCTCCCTCATGTTGGCCGTGGGACCAGTCGGTGAGGGGCGTCTAATGGTGCCGTTCACCATTTTAAAAATGATAACATGTGTCTATTTTTTTTTTTTCCATTTATCAGTATAAAGACTGATTATGTGATTGGTTGGTAACGTGCGAAAATATATAAACACAAAATAATAAACACAAATGAAATGGTAATTTTTCAAAAAGATGCATAAACAATATTTAGACAATTCATATCACCATAAACATGCATATACAAGCTATTCAGGAAGCATTATACGGTTCAATTACAAATTTAATCCTCGTGTATACGTTCTTATGCGTATACAATTATTTTTTAAAACGCAAATATGTATAAACTTCAATTCATACTCCCACCACCAGCTGTAGCAAATGGTGCATAATAGATAGCCATATTATCGTGTCAATTTTAATTTTTAATTCACTCAAAATCCAGCTACACATTCAGGTGGTGTGATGGGGTAACGGTGTTTATCAGTGCAATAATCATAGACCATATGGTTCATGCGGACCCATTGGTAACGACGGGCCGCGATTGGATCAAGTTGTTGGTGGCTCAAACCCTCCCACCAATTGGAAGGGTTAGAAGGACATGTACTAGGACCAGGGACCGGACAACCCTCAATGTCGAAGTCCTTGTAATATGCATAAAATGGAGCCTTTTTCCAGTCAATTTTTTCGAGCCCACCTCTTGTTGCCCAATCATCTGCTTCCCATAATGTGGAATAGACTCCCATTGGTTGAAATTTGGGGAATGGGACCCCTCTAGCTTCATTGTTCTTGTATACCCTTATAGGCACGTCATCCACAGAAAACCTGTATCATCATATATGTGCATTGTTTAGTTGTATTGTTCGATTGTCATAATTAGGCCCGGCAAAATGGGCGGGTTGGGTAACGGGCTAGGATGGGTACGGGTTAGGATGGGTGCGGGTCAAGATGGGTGCTAAGCAAAATTAGTTTAGGTTTAAAATGTGTTCTTTTTAAAAATATCAACTTATTTCAACTTAAAATGAGTTGTAATGAAATAAATAGTTTATTTTAGTAATTTTTCATGATATTCTACAACAAATATTTTACTAATCATTCTTACACATTTGAATCAATTATACTAACATATATTTAAAGTTACTCATCTTGACACGTATTGTGTTAAGGTGTTACCCATTCATTGTCATATTGCTACTCATTTCAACCCAAACTACATTAATTGTTTACCCATATCTACCCATTTATCTTGCTATGGGTCAAGATTGTCAGGTCTAGTCATAATAATCAATTCAAATCACAAAGGATTAGAAGTACGTTGATGCAGAGCGAACAGACTCATACTTAAAAGAAGATGGTTATAGACAAATAAACTAACTTAAAATAGAGTTTAACTTTCGTTACACCTAGAGTTGTGTCGTGTGCCACAAGTGGTGCTTGGAGAAATGTCTCAAAGGATGGGATCGTATGCCAAACAACATAGATGGTTTGTCTCGATTGTGTTATGGAATCAAATTTTAACTCATCAGTTTTCCTCAATTTTTACTATTTGTTTCTATTCAAATCAACAAATTGAGTGGTAGAATCACATGGTGACACATAAGCCTTTCTTTTCTATATTTTTGTTACAATATTTAATTTAATTGTTTAATTCACAATTTGATTTTTCTTATAAAATAATTTATGCTTGTTAATTTAAAGAACAAAAAAAAAAAACTAGAGATGTAGGCATGTAGCATCCTCTGTTTTTTTCTCTTAAAATTCTGATGTAAAATTTAATATCAATTGTTAAAAAACTATTTAATAAAATGTATAAAAAATTAACTCAAAATAAAAAAAAAAAAAGTAAACTTACCTTATTAACTTAAAAAAGAAGTAATATTATCAAACTATATTTTTCTAAAAATTTTGAAAAATTTTCAGAGTTTACCGTTAAATCTATTAAAAATAAATATGAAATTAAAATTTATTATTTGATATTGCCCATCTACTTACGTAACTAGGTGATGATTCCACATGATGGAGTAAGTGTGAAAGTCAGCAGCGGGATCGAACCAAAGGTTGACCCTTTGTTCTCTATCACCTTTTCCATGAGCATAGACATTGGTTTGCACCGAGTACGGTTGCCCGGTTCGGTTTCCCAAGAACTCAAAATCCAGCTCATCACGCACTTGATCCGTATCCGAATTCATCTACCAACAAAAGGTGAGCGAACAGCCATCAAAGTGTCAATCCATTAAATTAATAGCAAACAACTAAACAAGTAACGTGAAATGATGTTTTAAATAGTCATTCATACGTAAAAAGCAGTAACAGTGCCTGCAGAGTCTCCAGGAATCAGCTTAATCTTCATGCTCACACGCCCAAATAAGTATTGGCTTTTTGAAGCGAACCCACAACCTATATCAAATAACCATGCATGTACCATATTAGTTTTTGGGTTTTATTAAAACCAAATTGAAGCAGCATTTCCTTTTTAGATTGACACGCACACACATTCATTTGCTCCTATTTTTAGATCTACATTAAAACATGTATCTGGCAATTGGGGACTTAACCAACATATGTACATGCATACCTGAGTTTTGGTCAAGAATGAGCTGGATGGTCCTTCCACCATCAAGTTGTCTAATGTGACTATCAGACCATGTAACACGGAAGTCCTGGAGGAACGTCGCGGGTCGGGCATCAACCAACAATGATGTGGTCATGATTAGCAGAAGAGAAAGAACACTTTCATGAGATAATATTGTTAACAAATGTGCCATTTGAAAATGCACTATTGTGATGTTCGTTTCTTGCAAATTATGATATGAACTTTAGATAATGTATGTTGATATATATATAGTTTAGATATTGATTGTATATAGTAATTTTAGTTAAATATCAAGAATATCTAGGGGGTCCCTTTATACAGCTCAATTTATGCTGCCAATCGGGTTAAACTTAATCTCACTCTGGATGTGGACATAATTCATAAGTTTCTTTCGGTCAAGTAACCGATATATACTATTTCATGGTTAAAGATACATATATAGTTATAATTATAGTTATAACATATGTGTTTAATGAAGAGGTTTTTGATGAGGCTTGACTAATCCATGCAAGCGTTATGTAGGCACCACATAGAAGGCTTGATGTATGTCTTATGCGGTGTGGTGGGTGGGGTCACGGCCAAGGACAGAGCTTTTAAGGGGCCTCGTGAAGCCCTGACACTTGATGTTTTTCCGCTTAAAATGGTTAATTTGATAGTATTTCATCGAAAAATTTTATAGGTATTGAGTCCGGTCTCATTCGTTTTTCTTATTAAAAATCCTTGGGACTCCTTGGTTTTAAAAAAAAATGCTAAAGTTGAACTATTATTTAATTAACAATAAGTTTAATGGTTTAAACTTATTTATACAATTCAAATAAGTATATTAGTAGAACTATAAAACTTAATTTATAAAAAAACTTTAAGTTGTAGGAGGTAATATACACCGGTACAAATCTTGTTTTTTAGGGTGTCACTTTTTTGAGGAGGTTTATTACGACTGGTAGCAAATTTGGACGGTTTACCAGTAAACTACCGCAAAAAATGTTTAAAATGTTAATTGAAGCGATTTAATTATATTTTTGGGGGCAGTTTTGTTATACTCGTTTTTAGAGACGCTATTTCTTTGTGTTTTTGGGGCGATTTTAGAAAGAGGTTTTTGGACCATTCTTTTATATTTTTTAGAAAGTTTTAAAACGAACATTTTTGTGGTGGTTTTTTTGGACGGTTTGAAGGGGTATATTTTGAGGCGTATTAAATGGGTATTTTGTTAGTCGGTTATTGTAATTTTTAGGGAGGTTTATGTACTTAATTTTATGGGGCATTTTTTAATTTTTTTTGAAAGTTATTGTAATTTTTGAATTTGTTTTTTTAGGCGGTCATGTATATTTAAAATGGTTTTAAAAATAACAATTTCACCCTAAAACTCAAGTTTCTCTATTACTCAACATTTTGTATCTTAAAAAGTATAATTTTTATTCACCCTTTGTTTTTAAAGCATTTTATGTCTTGTTTGTTAAAAAATATTTAGTTTTTTGAATACAAGTAAAATTTAGAAATTGAAAGTTTTTAAATCATGATTGAGCTGACCCGACCCAAATACATAATTAAACATAGTATATGAAGAAAAAAATTGAGTCCAGGACTTTTGACCTCACGGAAATTTTTTCAAGCTCCATCAATAGTCACAGCCGGCTCACGCCGGGTGTGTAGTAAAATCGATCACGAATGGAAGCGTGACAAGTGGTCATGGGGTATAGGTAACGCTTAGTTTAAGAATTTATATTTGTAAATGTGTAGATTTATAAATGAATACTAAAATGTCATGTCCAAAACATTGATATATACGTCTCACATTTTTGCATATTTAGCGTGTGATATTTAAGTTATTTATCCATATTATTTTATAAATGCGAAGTTTAACATGAGTACTCATTTTTATGCACGGAAATAAATATATAATTTGTTATATATTACACATATTTTACATAACAGTGAAAGACTGGCTATACTTTTTAGTTTATAAACACCTAGTAACTAATAATTTTACACACACGTTGTGACGATGTTTAAACATTTGATACTTTAAATAGTATAAGGATAAAAAATAAGAGGAGAATCGAAGTGAGATTCTACAAAATTAGACATTGAAGGCAAACTCTTAGTAGTGAAATATAAAGTTTTATTATTTAGTGTCTGAGATAAATTTAAACTATAAAAATTTGATTATAAATTCTAAAGTTTAAAAATCTGAAAGGTTAGAATGACACCTTAATTAGTAAGTTTGGAAATTAAATCTTTAAAATTTTAAAAGTTAGAATATGAGAAGCATACTCTTAGTAAAAAGACTAAAGTTGTATGAAATAAAAACTAAATAAAACCGATAAAGAAAGAAGAATGACTAAATTGTAAACAAGTATTAAAAGAAAAAAAAGAGAGAGAATTAAAAGAAAAGTTGATTAATTCTTGTGACTTGATTGAGCTTTTTAGCTTGGAAGATATTGCATCATGATTGCTTCTTTATGGAAAGATAGATAGCTGGGGAAAGTTTAGAGTTTACACTTTACAATGATATAGGGAAATTTGATATATAAAATTCTTAAATTTTATCAAAATTTTTATCCTTTTCAAAGGAGGAAATTTATGAGATAAGTTCTCAAATCAGAAAAATAAATAAAAAAACAAAAAAAACTTAAAAACCTATTACAAACCATTTAATTATTAAAATCATTTTCATAACTTTTAAATAAAAGGTTATAAATATAATAACAAAAAAAATTAAATAAAGATATTCAACACACGAAATTACGTATATGTAACTTAAGAAGTTCATATATAAAAGTTAGATTCATGTAACTCATACAATACACACACACACACATATATATATATATATGTATGTATGGATTGAATTATGTGAAAACCCAATCTTAAAGAGAAAACCCTTAAACCTTATGTGAGCCATTGATTTGAAATCTTGAAAATAAATATGTGATGCACATTAAACCTGAATAAAAAATTGGGTTTTAAATAAACAAATCACTTTTAATGTGGGTTAATGTGGATCACATATTTATTTTCAAGATTTTAAATCAATGGCTCACATATGGTTTAAGGGTTTTCTTTCTAAGGTTGGGTTTTCTCTCTAACATTAGGTTTTCATTTGATTCAAATTACACACACACACACACACATATAGGGGATGGTTCGAATGTTAACGCTTCCTTATTGCGATAACCGAATAACTACATCTTATTACTTTAGGACCCACATTAAAGTAAATCTAAAGATGTAGGTTTTTTCTTGTTTTTTAGTAATGTAAGTGAGCCCTACATTAATAAAAAAAATAAAGAAAAACTTACACCTTTATATTACTTTAGCGTGGCTCCAAAGTAATAAGATGTAGTTATTTGGTTAACGCAATAAGGAAGGGTTAACATTTGATCATCTCCCTATATATATATAACATATAAATGACATATATATTAACATGAATTGCATATAAAATTACATCAAAATGGGAAAAGATAAATGAAAATCACTCCTTAGTGTAAAACCATGAAAACCATGTAAAAATCATGTAAAAAAACTTTTTTTTTGAATTTTTTTATATAGGTTTGTAACATTATTTGACACATTTTTATATAAAAAAAATAAAAAAGCATTAAGTAAATATTTTAAAAAAAATATTTTATAAACCTACGTAAAACATATGCAACACTGTGCCCAAATGTTACGTATGTTTTACATAATTTTACAAAATATTTTATTTAAAAAATAACTACTCGGCGTTTTTTTATTTTTTTTATAAAAATGTGCCAAGTAATAAACCTGTAATAAAGTTAAAAAAAAATGCTTTTTTACATGGTTTTCATAGTTTTCACACTAAGGAGGTGTTTTCAAATTATATATACCCTTATCAAAATTGCATATAAAAGTTGTGATTACTTTAAAGTTTATTTTAAATGGAAGTTTTTTCATGAAACTTCACTTACAAAGAAAAAAATGTTCTTAAATTATTAACAAAATTTAATATACTAATGTTTTGTAGAAATCTAATAAACATTTTATAAGCTTAATTATATATAAATATTGATTTATAAACGTGATTTTAAATAAAAAAAAAAGAAAAAGATGGGAAATTTTTTTTGGAGGTGGCTATTTACATTATTTTACGTTAATATAAATAACTAATCATTTTTTTGAGGCGATTATTAACTTTTTGAGGTGGCTATTTACATTAAAATCATCCCAAAAAAATACCAATCTTAAATTTATGACCATTTGAGACGTTTATATAGTTTTTTAGGTGATTTTTTGAACCCTCTTAAATATATGCTATTTTGAAGCGCAAAAATAAATATATTACCATTCTAAAAACAAGAATTGTATTAGTGATAAATCATAAATATACACTTAATTATATATATATATATATAGGGACTTACTCCATTAAGAACCATTAAATATCAAAGAACCATAAGAACTAATTTTGAACCACATATTTTAAGGGGTATAAAAGTAATTTCCTTTTAAAATAGTGGAAGTTACTTTTATACCCTTCAAAATTTGTGGTTAAAATTGGTTCTTTTAGTTCTTAAGTTTAAATAGTTCTCATTTGAACATCACCCTATATATATATATATATATATATATATATATATATATATATATATATAAAATCAAATTCCTAAATTATTAGTATGAAACAAGTGCATTTAGTTTGCACATTGTGTTGTTTATTAACAAGGAGGCCCGTTGTCCCGATTATGAGATTTAACATGGACTAAATCACTACTGTATTAGAAGGAGAATCAAGTTTTGGAGCCACTTGTTTTGATGTAATGGCCTCTTGATGCCTATCAAATTTGGTTTTAAGTGGCCCATCAGTACGACCCTTCGTTATCATGCCAAGGGGGGTGCATTTGACTTTAGAACAACTAAAATCATGCATACTTCTAATTTTAATTTATGTATGTTATTATTTATTTTATCACAATCATATATAACTAACATTTGTTATGAAATTACGTGTATACATTATTTTATACGAGTATTATAATATATGAATAATAATCTTATGTGTGATCGCAAACCTATTTAAGCCTAGTTTCAAACTTTTTATAAATGAGATTTAAATTAAGCTCGAGCTCGTTTATGCTTGGTTAGATTCAAGTTTATATATATATATATAGGGAGATGATCAAATGTTGACCCACTCTTATTGCGGTAACCCGTATAACTCCGCCAAGATCAATCCAAATCTTTGTTTTCATTTTTTAAATATCATTATTACACATAAACAATAATTTCTTCTTTTATGTGTATGTGTAAATTTATCACCGTTTAAGATTTAAAAGCATTGTAAGTTTTGGTTATATTAACAAGTTTTGTTTACATTAAGTAATGTAACCAAAACTTACACTGCTTTTAAATCTTAAATCGGTGACAAATTTACACATACACGTAAAAGAAGAAAGTATTTGTTTATGTGTAATAATGATATTTAGAAAAAGAAAACAAAGATTTGGATTGATCTTGACGAAGTTATACGGTTACCGCAATAATAGTGGGTTAACAAAGTAATCATCCCCTATATATATAATGCTACTCTTGAGTAGTTTATAAGGCTGTCTGCAATACAAGCAGATGCATTTAACACATGTATTATATTTATTACTATCAACTCAGTTTTTTAACCATTTTTGTCACATGCATTCTTTATCCTTCTTTTAACTTCAATTCATTCTTTTCACATGCATCTTCTCTCTTTCACATCATTATTTCTTTTTCTATTTCTCTTTTAAACAATTCCTTTTTGTGAGAAATTTTAGGTTAACATTATGGTAAATGAAAATGGGGCTCTTGGATCCATTTGAGAGTGTGGAATTTGTAAAAATTTGAGAAGATTTGAGAGATTTTGGTGTGAAATTTTAGTTTGTATGAGTGTGTATTTATAAGAAGGAAAAAATTGTTGAAAAAACCTTTCTTTTTGTTTTTTTTTTTTTGCAAAAGAGCCGTTGGGTTTTTTTTTGAAAAAAAAAAATTGGATTTTATTGTTTTGGGCCCCAACCGTTCAAGCACTTCCACAACTGCAAATTTTAATAGGCACCCTCTCCTCCTCTCCTCTCCATTGAACCATTATGACATGCAGCCTTCATGTCACCACATGCGCCCTTCCATACGCGTGCGTTATGGATGGCCTAATGGGTTTGGTTTGTTTACATAGTTACAAAATAATTTAAAGTAAACGTCTAATAATCGTAAAATTTAGGTTAATAGGATTTGCCCCTTTCTTGACTAGTCATTTTTTGGACTAGTCATAAAGCATCTGCAATTATTCAAACCCAACATTTGTAATAATTGATTTTTTAAAGAGTTTTTTTTAGGTTATTTTATCTATAACATATATTATATTATTATACTAGGTTATAAACCCGTGTAATACACGGGTTTGCGAATAAAAAATTATGTGATTTTATAATTATATATTCATGAATTTACATAATTAAAATAATTTTATTATATCTTTTTAAATTTACATGATTATATTAATACTAATAATATTAGTTATACATTTTTTTATATAGAAAAACTTTAAAGATAAAAATTTTAAAAAAATTTTCTTAAAACACACAAATATATAACATTAAACATAGATGTATTAAACATTTACACATGTTAAATATTTGAATTTTATAATTATTTGTTTAAAATAACATAATACATACTAGCTTAATATCCTGTGTATTACACGGGTTGAATAGAAAAAACATAATAAATAATAATAAATGAAAATCTAAATTCTAGTATGAAATATCATTAAAATTTGGTATAATTTATACTTTAAGCAATAATTATATTACTTTTAAACATTACATTTTTCAAAGTTTGTTTCTATAAAAATTTTAAAATTGTATATTTTAAAATAATTTTATTTTTGTTAAAAAGTATGTTTTTAAAAAATATATTTTAAATGCATTAATTTTTTTTAGTTTAATAATGTAAAAAAAGTATATTTATAATAAAATGTATTCAATATGAGAGAGAGAGGAGGGAAACCAAATGTAAGCTGTTTTGAAAACATGACATGTGTCCTTAAAAACCTTTATTTATTATAATAGATAGATTTTTCAAAGACGTTTCATAAAAAATTAAAAAATTGATTCATAATTTAATCATATTATTTACTAAGTTAAATAAAATCATTAATATTTAATAAGAGAGAGAAGATAAAAAAATCAAAATTGATTAAAAACATGGTATAAAAATATTTATTATGAGAGAGATGAGGGAAAAAAATCTTTGAGTAGCCTAAAATGTTGAAAAGTGGCATATCAAAACCTTTATTTATGGCGTAGGTTAAACCTATATATGGCGTGTTGGTTGAGCACTTCATTTGCTATATTTCTGAACTATAAACCTCAGCCATTGCGTTGCTTAGCACCATTCTTTTTAATAACACAAGCTTCCTAATCATTAATTAAGTATTAAAATACATATTAGTGACAAAAATTCATTTATATTAATTTACATTAATTTAGAAACATCTTTGAAATCTTTCCAAGTTTTAATTTCTCATGTAACTATATATGATAGGTCAACTATGTTGTTTTACCATACTACAAACCATGTTTGGTCATAAAATACCATTTAGGAGTTTGGTTACATATATATGTTAGATGATAAGTCTATCCATTAAGCCTTGATGGGCATTGTGATGTGTTAAAATATTGTTTTAACATATAATTAACAAGTCACATTAATGTTAGGTATAATAACAAATAATTTAGATGTTATTGATATATATGTTAGATGAGAAGTCTATCAATTGGACCTTTATGATTATTATTAAGTGTTTATCTTTTGTTTTACCATACGACAAGGCATGTTCAGTTATAACAAGTTATTTAGGTGTTAATGACATATGATAGATAATAAGTCAACTGATTGGATCTTAATGTACCCCGTCATGTCTTAATATATTGTTTTATTGTACAACAAGCCATGTTAGATCATAACAATCCATTTACTCTAAATTTTATTTATAGATGTTACAAACGCATCTCCAAACGTTATAAATAATACACATTTTTTTTAGAGTAAACTTCTCTTTTGCTCCCTGTGGTTTGACAATATTAACCATTTTGCTCCAAAAACTTCAAAATGATCATTATGCTCCCTGTGGTTTGACATTTTAATCATTTTGCTCCCTATGGTTTGACAATTATAACCCTTTTGCTCCCTGTGGTTTCGAAAAAAAATGGAGTATAATGGAGATATATTGGAAAAGTTTGGAGCAAAATGATTAAAATGTCAAACCACAAGGAGCATAATGATCATTTTGAAAGTTTTGGAGCAAAATGGTTAATATTGTCAAACCACAGGGAGTAAAAGAGAAGTTTACTCTTTTTTTTTTATTAAATTGCATTTTCACGTCTTACATAAAACTTATATTATGTTTTTAAAAAATGTTACTTAACAAAAATAAGAAATATGTGTACACATGGGAGAATAAGGCTACCTCCCAATCCAAGGATAAGGTAATCCTATTAACTTATTACTTCGATTTCTTGCTTTGTTTGTAATCTAAGAACTCGTCAACAAAAAAATATATATATATGCAGAGATAGGATTTTTATTTATTTAAAAGTATTAAAGCGGGAGACCCTCGAAGCCTCTCTTCGCTAGCAATTATTAAACAATGTATCCGATCTCATAATGGCCCCTTGTCTCCTACTACTCATAAGAAAACTCACCTCTTAGTCTTTGCTTTTGAGAAAACCACTTGCTCATCAATCCAGATTAATTGTTCGCAGATAGACTCAAACTCAAGACCTTCTAAAAAAATCAAGGAATTACTACTAGACCAGAAGGCCTTTGGTGGCACTTATTTGAATTTCGAGACCATAATTCCATCAAAGTAATTAACATGGTACTAGGCTAGCTCAGAAATTGTATGAACTAGAGGCGGAGGCAAGGGTTGTGTACTGGGGGGTAGGCCCTCTATAGGTACCCATGATCGAATATTAAAACATATTGTTTTTAAATAATTTTGCTTAATTTTGAAACAAAATTAGGAAACAAATCTGATTACAAGGGACACTAACTTGATTATAAAAGGACATGATTAGAAGTGAACAATAAAATTTGTATTCTTTTCATAGATTTTATGCGAATGAAAACTTCTAATGTAACTTTAAAATTGATTATTTAAGCAATTGTTTTTCTAAATACTTTTGATAGATTTGTTTTATGGTTTCAACTAACGCCACCTGCTTTTTACCCGGCCCCATAGATTTGTTTTGTGGTTTCAGCTAACATGATCCGCTTTTTACCTAAACGTACCCATTTTTTGCCTCCCGTAAAAAAAATTCTAAATCCGCCATTTAACGTCATATTTTTCATATCTAACTACTAAAACCACTTATTTCAAGTATAGTATGTAGGGTATGCATTAATATTCAACCAAGTAAATATCACGAGTCTTGTAGATTTGAAACGATAGGCAACATTTGAAAATAAATAGGTTGATGCAAAAAAATCCTTGTGAAAATCTAATTAAACGGACAACACTTGAAAGATGGCCGGGCGGAAATCTTATCAAATAAATGAATAATAATAGCAAAAGCTTTAATTATCTTAAGGATTAACGACCGATTAGCGACCACAAATCATCAGACAAAATTACATAAACAAATTTTACTTCAACTTACCGATTTAAAATCCCTCTATAATTGCATGAAATTACAAACTGATCTGTAATGTTCATATGTGAAGTTATTTTATAATGGTTGTGACCTTAGTAGTCATCAACACATTACTTGTGAATATTTAGGAAGTCTGAATTATTCAGTATATGTTTTCAGATTACTTATCAAGAAATTTGCTAACTGATTCAGATGTGTTATTACGAGCTAGCAAACAGCTAATCTTTAGTCGATTAAGATCAAGATAGTTTTTTAATGAAATCAAATCATGCAAGGGATCATACCATATATCGTTGATACATAATTTCTTGATAGTTTATAAAATTGAAATCTTTAATACATTTGTAATGTGATTTTTAATTATATCAATTAAGACGGGTGAATACAGAGCTCGTGCCAACTCATGACCCTTGGATTAAATTATGTAATGAAAATTTTCAATGAAAATGTGATCAGTGTTTGGAAAAATGAATGGGAGGAATAGTTTCGCTCCCTTCCAAATTTCTAGATTGAGAGGATGATCTATAATTCGTAGGTAATTTTTATGTTATACTCAATCAACCATCTTAAGCCATCACCTTTGTATTTTTTATCATATATTCATATGCATGAGCACCCTCATTAAAAATAAAAAATAATAATAATATAATAAAATAAAACATTTAATTAGGCTATAAACAAATCAATGTTAAACATAGAGGTGCTCAAACCGGTTTTTTTGCCAAACCGGTTCGGGTCTCAAACCGAACCGGTTCTACAGTGAGGTGCACAAACCGGTTTCTACACAAACCGGTTCGGGTTATAAACCGGTTTATAGCGTTGGAAATCCGAACCTATCAAACCGATTTGGGTCGACTTGTAAACCGGTTTGGGCCAAACCGGGTCTTCAAACCGGTTTTTCCGGTTTTTTTTTTTTTTTCTAACCTTAACCTTTAATAAAAACTTCAACTAATAATAAAAACTAAACCTTAATACTAATAAAACCTTAAAATAATAAAACCTAAACCTTAATACTAATAAAACCTTAAACTAATAATTAATAAAACCTTAAACTAATCAAATCATAACTAATAATTAATAAAAACCCTAAAAAAACCTTAAACTAATCAACATAACTAATAATTAATAAAACCTTAACTAATCAAATCATAACTAATAATTAATAAAAACCCTAAAAAAACCTTAAACTAATCAAAACATTAAATTAAAACATTAAACTAATAATTAACAAAAACCCTAATAAACCTTAAACTAATCTTTAATAAATATACACATATAAATGTAATTTATTAGTTTAAGGTTTTATTAATAAGTATTAGTTGTTTTTATTAGTTTAAGTTTATATTAGGGTTTATTGTAATGATTACTTTATGATTTGTTTAGTTTAAGGTTTATTAGTAGTTTTTAATAGTTTAAGGTTATATTAGGGTTTATTGTAATGATTAGTTTATTATTTGATTAGTTTAAGGTTTTAGTAATGATTAGTTTATGATTTGATTAGTTTAATGTTATATTAGGGTTTTTAGTAATGTATTATATGATTTGATTACTTTGAGAAAAAGAAGATACAACATAATGAACAAATTGAAGTCAAACATAAATTAAATTACTTAAAGTGTTAAAGTCTTCAACGATTACAAAAAACCAAATCGTAAAACATAATGATGAAATACATGCGTCTTCTTCACGTTTAGTTTTCTTCCGAGCTAACTTGATAATATGCAGCTTCTTCCTCATCGGTTATTCCTTCCGACAAACCCTCCTCGACCTCCTCTTGCAATAGCTCGCTCTCGTAATCCATCTCGCCTTCAAGTGGAGACCTATCTTGAACTCTTTCCGCCGCATCCAAGTAATCCTTCAAGCAAATCGACATCTCTACCGCCGGAGGAGTGAGTCTTGTTCTTCTTAGTGAAATGACCCTGCCACTAACAGAAAAAGTCGATTCCGAAGCTACCGTAGAAGCTTGGACGCTTAGTAGATCTCGAGCCATAGCGGATAGGATCGGGAATTGGTCTTCCTTACCTTTCCACCAAGCCAAGATATCAAAGGACATAAACTCTTGAGGAGTCATTCCCGACAAAAAGTCGGTGGCAATGTATCTTCCAAGTTCACTACTTGGAGTATTGCCTCTTTGCCTTTTACTATTCTCGTTCATTAGTAATGTTTCAACCCCCACAACATTTACGCAAGGGTTTAAAGCGGCGGCACAAGTAATAACTGGTGGCATTTCTTTGAAATATTTTAAAAGTTTTGATTTCATTGGTGGAACAATATCACTTAAAGGTTTTTGTCTAAAAGACATTTCATTCAATTTTGAACTCATTAAATAAATTTGGTTAAGTACCAAAGGACTTGTTGGATAATAAACACCGGATAAATATGTTGTTGCGGTTTTAAAAACATGAAGCATTTTTGCTATTTGTTCAATAGTTTCCCAACCCGACGGATTAAATGCTTTAACCCGACGCTTTTGCGCTAAGAGATTATGGTAAACAATCAAACTTTCTTTTTGTTGTATAGCTTTCTCAAACATGTTACATGTCGAATCCCACCTAGTTGTTACGTCTCAATTTGGACCTAGGTATCTAGAATTCGATTCTTTACAAAAACGACGATAATGAGTATGTCGTTTGGTTGAGCTAAAAATGTCGTGTAGCATTTGTTTAAATTTATCTTTTATATCTTAAATAGTTTTAATCCCGTCTTGAACTGCCAAGTTAATGATGTGTGCAACACATCGACTATGAAAAAAAACACCTTCGCAAATAGGTTTGTATTTTAAAATTAGTTGTTGGACCGCACGCGTATTATTCGACGCGTTATCAAATGAGATTGAAAATATTTTGTTTTCCAATTTAAAAGTTTTTATAACTTTGTCTAAAAAATAAAATAAATTCGTACCCGTGTGAGGATAGTCAAATAACTCAAACGCAACCGTACGTTTCATTAATTGCCACGTATCGGGTTGTACCAAATGAGTGGTAACACAAATGTACGAGTCGGGTGAACCATGTGGAGCGGACCAAACATCACAAGTTAAACTAACGCCGGTTTGTAAGTTTTCAAAACCCAAAATAAGTTCATTTTTAGCTTTTTTCCACATTTTTAAACAATCCCTTCTAATGGTAGAACGACTTACGTGTGAGTAACGAGGTTGAAGAGTTTGTTGAATAAGTCGAGTTAGACGAGGGTTGTCGAAGTGGTTAAATGGCAAACTTTGTTGAATCACGAATTGCGCCATTTGCTCCCGAACCGCATCAACACTATAAGCGAAAATACTCCCGTCGTTCGACATCGTCGGTTAACCTCGTGACGCTTCGTTCTTCAAAGCTTTGCAATACTTGAACTCGTGATGGTTTTTCAAAGTAGTATTCGCGTCGTGTTTGAAAAAACTACCACAAAGCTTGCAACGAGCTTTATTCGGACCGCTCGACATCTTACACAAATCGTAGTTTTTCCATATTTCGGGATTCCTCTTCGTAGGAATAATTTCAACAACTTCAAGGTTTGTTGAAGCACCACAACCAACGGAAGAGTTAGCACTTGATGAAGCCATTTGTGAACGGGTTTGCGTTTTGAGAGTTTGGAGAGCGTTTTTTGCGTTTTGAGAGCGTTTTTTGCGTTTGAGAGTTGTGTGATTGAACCAAAACAACCACTACCTATTTATACTAAACTTATGGGGTCTAGAATGCAAAAAAACCAAAAAAAACGGTCAAAAAGAGGCTCCAACGGCTCTTTTTTTGCAAAAAAACGGTAATATAGCCGTTAAACCGGTTTGAAAACCGGCTTGGGAAACCGGTTTGGGAACCGGTTCGGTTCGGTTCCAAACCTATTCCAACGGTTGAAAACCCAAACCTATCTCAAACCTACGGTTCGGTTCCAAACCTATTCCAACGGTCGAAAACCCAAACCTATCCCAAACCTACGGTTCGGACCGGGTTGGAAACCGGTTTGGGGGGAACCGGTTTGTGGACCAAAAAAAACCGGTTTTGAAACCGGTTTGGCGACCCGAACCGGTTTATTTGAGCATCTCTAGTTAAACATACAATTCTCGTGTGCATTTACATGTTTAAATAAATGAAAGTAAGAACATATTTTGTTCGTTTAGTCAAATGAACGAAAATGAATACATTTTGGTTTGTTAACTAGTTTTCGTGATCACTCAATAATATGTTCATTAATGTTTGTTTTTCTTTAATAGTGTAAATCAGGTAAGATAACGGTTTATTCGTATAAGATATTATTTGGATTTGAAAATTTTGATACTGTATCTGATCAAACTCGACCCAAATTAGAAATATGATGAATCAATCTAATTCTATCCAAATAATCAGAATAAAAATAGATTTACATTCAAATAAACAGGTTTTATTCTAGTTGAATTAAGATATCTGGTTCGAATAAACAAGATTTGTAAAATCTGATATTCAATTAGATCTTATTATGAAAAATAAATATCCAATCCAAATTTATCTGAATATTTGAATCACTACTTCGGATCAATTTTTTCGTCTAATACAAACCGGTTGTTTCGGATACGATTTGATTTCAGATTTTTTGGATTTCTGATTTTTGAACACCCTATTTATGTTGACTCATTAAATATATATGTTGTATTTTTGAATTTCTAATGTTTAGTTTATTATCTTAACTCAAGACCAAATCATTTAAAGTTTGTACATGGTAAAAACTTAGTAATTTAAAATTTTAAATTTTTGAAAAAAAAATAATAATATATGAGTATTGATTCTTCTGGCATGGTTCTTCTTTCTTTCTTTTGTTTTTTGTTTTTTTTGTTTTTGCTTTTTTCTTCTATCTCTTTCAAATATCCGTGTGTTTGTGTCGTTGTTTAGGTATTTCTTACAAGTCGTTTTTCTTATACAGTGAATTAGTTTTAAATGATCATAGATAGAGGTGGCCAACATACCTGAATCGGTGGGTACAGGCGGTTCCGGGTTTTCAGAGAAATTGGAACCGGAAAAACCTAAACCGGAAAAACCTGAACCGGTTCCACCCTTAAGCCGGTCAAACCGGAACTGAAACCGGCCAAAACCGGAACCGGCAAAAAACCGGTTGGAACCGGTTCTTGACTTTGTTGACCGGAACCATTTGAAACCGAAACCGGTTCCAGTTCCAAAAAAACCTGGTTTGGCCACCTCTAATCATAGATATGCATCAACACACGGTTTAATAGCTCGCAGAAACACGCATTGAGGCATTGGGCCAGCTAGTTTAACTTGATTTTATATCAAGAACTATTAGAAATTCATAAGAAATCAACCATATACAAGGACGGTTCTCCCCCGTTTTTCCGGTCAGAAGGGTCGATTCAGTAGCATTTTGTCAGAAAATCATTCGGTTCCCTTTGTTTTCTTCCTAAAAATCCTCCGGCCCTCTCCGTTTTTTTCCTAAAAATTCTTTGACCCACTCCGAGCTTTTTTCCAAGCTCTGTCAACTTGGAAAAAATTAAGATTTATAAGAACGCATGACATGTTCTTACAGTACGTCAACTTAGATTTATTTTTTCTCTATCATATTTAATATATCTCATATTAAATAATAAAAAAAATAAATATTAAATATACTTTTTAAATAAATTTAAATTAACAAAGATTTTTTAATGTATTATAAATATATTAATGTTAAATAAACTTTACCAAATTCTTATAAATATACAATCTTCGAAAACTTCATTCACAACAAAATATTTTCTTTTTTTGTGTTGGTAAAGCATTTCCTCTTGTTCCCGAAGAAGACATAGTAGGTCAAATAAAGTAAAAAAGTAAAAGAAATGAGTTCTCGCTTTCAAATTCTAGAAACCTCATCAATGAAGGTCCGAATCATGCTCAACCTCTTAAAAGGAAATATTAAAAAAATATACATTGAAAAAATTAATGTCTAAAGAAATAATATTATTCTTTTATAATTCAAAGCATTAACTTATACAAAATTTTAAACGTATTTTATAATAAAAAATCATCTTATATTTTTAAAATTTTCATTGATTATTATTTATTTTATTTTTTATTTAACACGTGCGAAAGAAAGACATTTTAAAAATTGCCATTTGTATCTTTCATTATATCATATTTATAATAGTATGTATATGTGTTTATTATGTTCCCACACTTCGATTATATTAAACATTGCTCTATATCTCAATAAGCTTAAATTTACGTTGCTCAAAAATTGAAGAAACAAAATTTTAATTAACTAGTCGTTGCCAAGAATTAGAAATATATTGTTAGCCAACTTAGCCTTTAAGATTAAGCCCTACAATGTTGGGCCCTAATGGGTTGAGGTGGGCTTAGTGTTTTAATTAAGGTAGGGTTGGCATATATAATAGTTGGATTTGAGTGACATGGTTTTATCATTTATGTGTCCGGCAGTTAAGGTGCATCAAGACTTTGACCACCTACCAATCTACCATTACTCTGCAGTTATCCACTTGTATATATACGTAGAAAGTTTAGAAATAGATCTTACATTGACGAAGCTTGACTTGAAATAGGGGCTCATAAATCTAGGGGGCGAACTCAACACGTATTAGTTTACGGGCAAAAAACGCATAGAATAACACTACGGAGACTAAAAACAGGGGGCGACGGCCCTCCCCATCCCTCACAATCCTCCGTCACTGCTTACAAAGTATAATGATAAATAATATTACAAATCCTGGTCTTGTTTGCATTTATGAACATAATACGAGGATAAACTGAATGTTACTCCAATCATTTTTATATGACTTGGAGTTAGTTAAATATGATTATGTTGAGTCGAGTATGAATCAAATTGTTAGACAAACAGTTGATCAACACACATAACATGATCAATACAAACCATTGATTTATGTATATACAAAACCATATTACAATTGTGTTAGTACAAAATGTACAAAATCTTCTATCCAACATGATGATCTTCTGCTAAAACTAATTGTCTTCCAATAAATCAAGGTGTTTTCGATAAGTCTGCATCATTAGAATTCTGTTGAAAAAAAATACTTCAAAAGATGTGACTTCATCAATAATAGTTTGTGTATTAGCAGATACTATCTTTCAGTAGAATCTAGATGTTCGTAGAAATTGTCTTTCAATACGTAACCAAATGATACGTATCCGGGTCTATTATATCAGATTAACTTCAAATACAAAATAATCATTTTTTTTGAACGACGACGATCCTACATACCACGTATGTTGTCTTAACAGGGCCTATCGGGTAGAGGTAAAGACGCGAATGGGTAAATCATCGCCCCCCCAATTGGTCTATAACCCGAGATTAATCTCAATTTTCCTTCACCAGATTATGTCATTTATCTAGATCTTTACGCATAAATTTTTGATTAACCAAAGCACGATAAGAATTACATAATATGAGATTCCATTTTTGTACACCCAAACTTTAGAAAAAAATTATGATTTCATTTAGTATAATCATAATGAAAAAGAGAAAACTAAGTGGCGTATTTTGTTAATTTTCTTTTAATTACATTTCAGATAATTATTTATAGTATTATTTCACCATCAAAATTAGATAATACAAGTATAATAAGAAGATTCATAAGTTTGAGACATAATGTGGAAATTTACAAGTGGATTATAAATAAGATAATAAATGTTTACAACTAACCTAATAAATATTTTGTAACAGTCACAGCTATCACGAAATAGTGTGTCTTGTTAAAACCATTATTAGGCAACATTTAGTGGGATAATATAATATTAATATATAAAACAAATCAGTACTGGTATTGATATCTTTTCTGATATGCATTTGGAAGTAGTCCGTATATAATTAAATATAGAGTAAATTATTGTTTGATGTATGTGGTTTTCTAAAGGTTTACTCTCGGTCTTTATGTTTCATAAATTACTCATATGATCTCAAATTTTAAACATTTGTAATACATATAATCCTTAGATCACCAAATTACCCTCACTTACTTGACCAAATTATCTTCACATAAGAATTATATGGGTTACAAATGTTTAAAGTTTGGGACAATATGATTAATTTATAAAATTTAGGAACCAACAGTGAAATAATAACAAACTACTAGGACCATCAATTCACTTTAAGTTAAACTAAATTGATGTTTATTTAAAATGATTCATTAAAACTCAAACTGATTTTGCTTAAAATCATCCTAACCTGCACTTATCTTAATCCGCACCCGTTCTGACTAGTTACCTAAGAATAGCTTTAGATTTATTGTATTTTATTATGCTTTTACATATGAAATTTAGTTTAAAATTCTTATTTTAACATGGCAGACCCGATTCGACCTAACCCGATCTGAACAAAAGAGAAAAAAAATTATTAAGCTAGATTATTAAATGACCATAAAAAGTTATTCGCTCCCCATGAAAAAATTTCCGAGCCCATCACTGTTTATTTGTTTACTTAATTCAAAACTTTTTATTTTTATTTGCTTAGGAGTGTAAGATCTCACTATTTTTATTCAATAAAATTAATAACTTTTACGAAATTTCAGTTGATATTTAGTGAAGATTGTTCCACAAATGACGAGACTGGTGAAATATTAATTTTGTTGATCGGCTACTTTTTTTTATTGGATCGTTGTTACGTACTTACGTAACCTAAAAAGGAGCCGATCAGGCTCGTCTTCTGGATCAGAATGAATAGGCTAGGCCCAGGCCCAGGCCCAGACCCATGTATCTTTGGTCTGTCCGTGACGTCCGTGTGTGTGTAGTAGGTTGCTTTTCTAAGCCTATAGAACCGAATCCAATACCAAAATAAAAAAAATTTGTTATCAAATAATTTGGTTAACTAACTTAAATTTTATAAATACTTATAAAAATACATAAAATGTTTTTAAAAACCATAAATTGAAATAGAAAAATGACATTAATTTTCTTTCTCAAGAAAACAAAAGGTTTTCTAATTCTTACTTTTGTATCGTAAAGCCTACATATTTTAATAAATAATAATAATAATAAATAAAGTAAGGCTCTCAAATGAGTGTGTTGGGTCGGGTCAAGTAACGGTTTAAAAAGTGCTCATGTCAGAATATATATTATAAGCAAAATCAGAATATGTTTAAATGAGTCGTTTGAAAAAAAAAATCATTTAGTTAAAACAAAAATGAGTTATAAATAAACTTAGTTTATTTTCATAATATTTAGTAATTTTATCATAAAATATATTTATTAATAAACTTACTCATTTGAATATATTGTATTCTCATAGTTTTAGGTTACACTCGCTCACATTGTGTTAAGGTGTAGTTAATTTGTTATATGTTATGACGTTATCTATTTCAACCCAAAATACAATAATTGTCCACCCAAAGTAACACATTTATCTTATTTTGGATCAAAATTATCACACATAAAATAAAGTCAATGTCACTTATAATATGATTTTATATCTAATAAATAAACATATTAACGAACACATTTATAGACCAACTAAAAGTTGATTTTGTAGTGAATAATTAATATTTTTAATTTGGTAACAATAAAATCAATTCAAAAGTCTTTTCTTAAACTTGTTATAAAAATTGTTAAAATATATATTAAAACAACAACACTGAACCCATGATATCAACGAACAATACTCATATCATATAACATCTAAACCCATGATATCCCATCTCACAAGAAACCTTTTGAAAAAACCCTGATCTACCATTTGAAAAGTCATGAAATGTCACCACTCAAAGTTACTTTAATATTTCAAGTTTTAACATAATAATAAAATATATAAAAATTTTATTCTTTTTTTTTAATGACATATTTAACTGAACGAATCAGTTGATAATAAACTATACATGATCATATCTCTAATTTCGCCTTTGTTAAATCCATACTTCCTCAAGTATCCTTCCTTCTGAAACCCTAATTTTTCCAACACCTTCTGTGATGCTTTGTTTTCATCTTCAACCAGACCTTCAATCCTCACCACAAATGGCAACTCCTGAAACACCGCAGAGATCGCCATCTTCACTGCAGCAGTGGTTAACCCACGTCCCCAGAATTCGGTACCGATTGCATACGAAATATGAGCCCGATGACGATCGGATCCAGATTCTGGTTTCACAGATACATATCCGATAGATTTATTGGCTAGACAGATGGATCTTCGCCATGGATGTGGTATGGCTACTTCCTTCAGGTATTTGAGAGCTTGGTCTCGGTCGTTGATGGTGTTCCATCGGAGATATTGGGTTACTCTGTCGTCGCTAGCCCATGAGAAGAAATCGTCGGCGTCGGTGACGACAAACGGACGGATTGAGAGCTCCGTTGATTTCTCCATGGTCAGAGACAAACTCATGAAAGGGAATATGAAAAGAATTAAAAAGCTTTTGATTTTTATTTATGTATTATTTGGATTTAGTTTATGGAATATTATGGTTGTTTTTTTTAACATCATATGGAATAGAGTAAATTACGGTTTTGGCACGTGGTTTAAGTGTTTTAACTATTTCGGTCCAAAATAGAATATTCTATCAATTCAGCCAATGTGGTTTAGAAAATTATCGATTTTGGTCTCATAAACTTAACTATTGTAACGGTTTTGGCCCAAATCTACCTATACTAATAAGTAAAGGTTATTTGTGTCACATAGCATGATTATAGAACATCTCCACATTCATTTCCCGCTTCTCTCTCCTGTTAAATATATCTAACATTAAATGATAATTCTAAATATTAAATATACTTTTTATGCATTTTTAAAATAAAAAAGGTTTTTTAATACATCAAAATATATTGATATTAAAAACACACTTTTTTTGAAAAAGGTTATTATAAATTATAATTTTTTTTAAAAACAATCATTTGAACACGTTGTTTAAGGAAAAATGAACTATAAAAAAGTTGTTTAAAGAAATGATAATAATATAATAATACTTAAAATATTAAATATTACGAAATTGTAATCCTATTTTATATTAAAAATCATCAAATATTTTCTAAATTTTTATTGATAATTATTCGTTATATTTTTTTATTTAATCCGCGTAATACACGGGAACTAACCTAGTTATAAATATAGTTGAGGACCAAAATTATTGGTTATCTAAAACCCCATGGGCTGATTTTGATTAAAGTTTTTTTATTTTGGCCCGAAATAGTAAAAATACACATGCACCAAACCCGCAATTTACTCTATGGAATAAAATAATTTTAATGAGGCATGTGTTTATTTTCTCGAGCTGATGCATATTAAAGTTGTTCACGGTTTGGTTTTTACGACTATCGAGTGAAGGTAGAAACCATAAACTAAACCGTTAATAATGGTTTTTGAATAATAAACCCAAAACCGAACCAACCGTTAAAAATAAAAAATAATAATAAAAACAAACCAAACCATTAACAACAGTTTGGTTCCAGTTTGTTTTACGATTTGCTAATTTAAGGTTTATGTTTTTTAACCTGTTAGAAATAAAAACCGAATAATTTAACGATTTGAGATAAACCATTTACAATGTTAGCACAAATCTTCTTTTTTGGGAGATATAAAATCTAAATCATCAAATTTATCTAGTATGTACGTGTGTGTCTATATATACATGGATTTTATCATATAAAACCTAATATTAGATAGAAAATTTTTAAATCTTATCTATCCATTTATTTGAAATTTTAAAAGTAAAAATATAATTTAGTTATTTATTTGTGGTCAAGATCCCTACACAATTTGTGGTCAGTAGCTGGATATCACATCCGCAGCTTCACCACCCATGTGGTCGGTAACCAACACCACTTCTGAAAGCCAACCACCAATCCAAAGAGTGAAAGGTCGACTCAATCATTTTGACGATACGTAAATTCAAGTTCAATGCGATTATTATAATGTACCTACAACAATCAATGGTACTTTAGTTTGCTTTTAGGAAATAACTCATTTGAACAACCTCTCTTTGAGAAGAAATGAAGAGGGAAAATAATATATATACACACTTGTTGGGCATTTTAGCAGGTACACAAATAGTGCCATTTTTTTTAATAAAGACCCATACAAAATATAAAGAAAAGCAGTAAATTATAAAAAGACTATAACCGAAAGTAGTAAATACAAAAATAAAAATCAAGAAAAGTAATCTAAGCATATGCTTGTGACTATAGATTTGTGTTTAACAAAGGTCCCAGATAACAAATTTTAAGTCTTAGGAAAATAACTCCCTTTTCCCCCAATGTATGTATAATTGACGAAGTAGTTATGTTATTAGAAAAGTGGCGGATCCAAAAATCATTTTCATGTAGACGAAAATTTTTTATGGTTGTTTAAAGATGGTTATATAAAAATATTTTTTCTCCTGTGTTCAGATGGGATTAGGTCGAATAGGGTTGAATCATATTAAAAAAAGGCAATCAAACTAAATTTTATGCATAAAAACATATTAAAAATACAATACATGTAAAATTATTCTTCTGCACATATGCGGGTAAAAATGGGTTTTAAGCCAAACAATTTTGGTTTCAATGGATCGGATCATTTTGAAAAAAAACATTAATTTCATTTAAGTTAAAATATATTGTAACTAAACAAGTAGTTTAATTAAAAAAATTTTATAATTTTGTCGTCAAATATATTATTGATATTTTTACCAGCTTGTATCTATTATATTCGATCACATGTATTTTAAGTTACTCGTATCGACCTGTATTATATTAAGTGTTACTCATGTTAACCTATTATATTTTATAATGTTACCAATTTCAATCCAAAATATAATAATTGTTTACTCAAATCTACCTATTTATGTTGTTATTGGTCAACTTTGTCAGGTCTAGTTGTTCTCTACGGGGTTTTATTTTATAAAATAATATCCAAAACGACATCTATAAAGACTTTTTTAGGTCATAACTCTTTTATCCAAAAATAAATGCAACTATCACTTAAATTCTCGTTAACATATTTATATAAGCTATCAAAAAAATTACGAAGAGCGACTGCCCACTAATTATTAAGTAGCAATAAATGCAATAAATGTATTCAATGCATTTTAATTTGTTTAAACTTTAAAGTCTATGATTGAAATTGGTTTCTCTGTTTTGTAACAACCAAAGATATGTAGGAACTATAGGATGTTGGTAGCAACCAAACGTCCAAACCCATCCGTGACCTTGGTAGCAACCGATAGCTTTAACCTCGACAGTAACCATTGAGTTCGGTTGAAACTTGAACCACCAAGGTCGGAAGAAACTTTGGTGCTGTTTATTTTTTCAGAGATAAAATGTCAGTAGTTTGCGGACCACATTTGTAGAAGATGAGTTGGACCAAATGTAAGAAGCAGACTGTTTGTTTTTTAACGTCCGCAAGCTGCTAAAATGGATTAAAATTTAAATAAACCATTTTTTTTAAACTAATAACAGTTTTTCAATGGAACTCATTAAGATCAGACAAGGTTAAGGCTAATATCATACTTCAATGGAACTGGTCGAGACAAGGTTCAGATCAGACAAAAAAAATCAACAAAACACAAAATCGAACAAACGAAAATGGAACTGGTCTTGAACGTAGTTTACCTTCTCCTTCGAAAATAGAACTCGCGGTGGAGGCCACGGTTGTGGAGGTGGACGGTGGTTGTGAAGGTGTGGGGGTGGGCGGTGGTTGTGAAGGCTGTGGGGGTGGGCGGGAGAAGGAGAGATGAAAAAGGGGAGAAAAGGGGCGGATGCTTTTTCAGGTAAACCCCTAATTAAATTCAAACACGGGAAGAGCCAAGAAGAGACGGGAAAAGGTTAGTCCACATCTACGTTAAAAGGAGGCCGGATAGACATTTTTTAATGAAACGTATTCTGAAAAACAAACAATATGTTAGACATCAATTCCTATGATCTCGGCTGCAACTAGCAACGCAACCTTGGTAGCAGCCACGGAGGTCGGTAGCAACTTAGACCTCTAACACCAACCATACCAACCCAGCTTGGTACTAAAGTACCCGTCAACAAAAATAAAAAGTGCAAAGTGTGTCCATGTTAAACAATAATGATGTTAAAAGGATAAACTTTTATTCTTTGTCACCTTCTTATTTTTTATTATCTTTTCTATTAAATAATAATAATAATTAAAATGGATATAATTTTAACTATAAATAATTATTATATCATTAATTAAATTATTAATTATTATTCAATATTTTCTTTATTGAACCGACGAGTATGCCTTCATACACCAAAGTTAATATATCATTTATTTTAACTCTTTTTTACATATGTTTTGGTTTGTTACTAATGTCTCACGTAATAGAACTCAAATCTAGTAAATATTAGTTGTATTAACTAAATTTTGTTTGTAATCATTTATGTACCAAATTAGTTTAAAAAATATTTTTCACCCCTTCAATTTCTAATTTTCATATAAATATAAAAAGGCTTCCCTTATATGTAGATCACCCATATTATCCATACACCACCGTCATTTTTACGGGCCGTATAGCACTGTAATGTCAGAAATCAATCAGAAATATGTAAGCTATATATGAACGTATAGATGACAGCCAGATGGTGTATTAATAAATTAAGTATATATCTTTATATCAAAAAATTGAAGAAAAACAAACAATGAAAAGAAAAATGAAACAATCTTCTTTTATATACACTATCCTCAACATATATACATCACATTCATATAAAATTAATCACATTACACACACATTACTTTTACTCATATATATATCTTTTAAATATTTTTTAACAACAAAGATAGAGTGTTATTTGTAAAGCGATATACTGATAATCTAACCTATACAAGTGCCTGGCTCCAATCTGTCTGCCTTTCTGTGAAAACCAATGAAGGCATGCATGTGGGAGAGAGAGAGTTTTCTTCTTCTCTGTTGAACTTTTGCATCCATACAAGAAACCAAACTTTAGGGTTTTTCTGGAAGTGAAGTCAAAATCTCATCATCGTCAACCTGATCATCAAGAAAGATCAGAGAATGTATAAATGGTGAGATCTTGGATCTGTACAGTTGAATGCCTGTAAAACACTCTTCAATGGCGGTCTTCATAAACAAATGTATGTTGTTGATGAAAGAGAAAATAATGATCCAAAGAGGGTGGCCGTGTGGTGAAGTAATTGGCTTTGCGTTTGGCCTACGATTTTGATGTTGTGATGGGAATTATATCATTATTTAATGAAAATAAATATAAAGAAAAAAAAGGTGGAGGGTTTTAATGGTGTCTTTTACGATATCCTAACAAGATGACAACAACAATAGAGACCTTAACGTGTGATTAGTTCGTTAAGAGTAAACACTAGGGTGAGCATAATATATACATAATCGAAAAATAACTTATAATCGTCCCGAACCATAACTTATTTTAACCAAAACGGCTTTAACCGACGGTTATGGTTAAATTAAGCCATTAACTGACATATAGAAAATGAGTCATAATTTTTTTATTGGATGAAAATATTATGATACACATCTAAGACTAAATATATTAAGAGATAAATTATATTTCACGTGAACTCTGAAGTCTTACAAGCTTCATTTAGATTTTCATTAATAATATCTCTAATCAAAAGGCTTATTTACAAGTTTTTCTTAGTTTTTCAACAATTTTATTATTAACCAAACTTATTCAAAGCCGGACCATAACCGATGGTTAACCGATCAATTAGTTATGTTTATAGATATGGATTTAAAATTAACTGAGATAGCGGTTTTGATTATGGAAATGATCATAACCTCACAACACCATGCTCACCCCTAGCACCCCGGCTTCTTAAATTAATGATTTGGTTTAATGTAAGTTTGGAGTTGGTTGGGTTTACACCAAACTTCTAGGCCATGTAACATCATAACGTATTAACTCTACTTCATTGATTTATAAAGAAAATACAACTTTGAGTAAAAAGGGTCATAAGGGTTAACTAAGGGACCGATACACCGTTAAAGCTAGCATTTTAAGGATAAAAACTCTAAAAACATAGAAAATCGTTTGTGAAACCAAATTGATGAATTAAGATTACATGTTTAAGCCTAACCTTGAATATCATATGTTCGTATATAATTTGTTTAATTTCTAAATTTTTATTGCCATATGAAAAACTGGAGTTTAATGTCCGTGTTTCACTTGGATGGTTAATTTTTGTTGGTGGTGTGGTAGGGTATGTAATACACTTTATTCATATTTCTCTCATTCCTCCAATCAATTATTACTTAGATTAGAGTATCACCCACCCTACCATCAACCCATCATTTTAGCCTTTTAGGCTAGCTTGCCCTACTAGTGATACTCTCTTTACTTCTTTTATTAGAGGTTTTGCGTTATAGTCTCATTTAAAGCATGTATTATTCTAGATTGAGTCAAAGAGTTTTTTAGTTGTATGTTCCCTTCTGTACATGTATGTCAGGTCACCATGCTCTGTTATTCGGGTAATATATTTACCAGAGTAATCCTGATTACCGGACGTTTACTGCTAAAAAAAAGGCCAGCTTGCCCTCTCTCCAACTATATATGTTGTCCTATGGGACACATGCACTAATTAATTAAGTAGCAAAATGTATAATAACTAGTAGGTGACCCCGCATGTTGTGGCGAGAGTTCTGCTGAATTTTGAACATCAGAACGCAGACACAATCTGATATATCAAAATGTAGATATAACAACACGTCGTAATAGTTGTCACTTCAATGTAAACCCTAAACTTTAGCCATCGTACGCGTTCATAACAATTATATAATAGTTAGTCTTATTTAATTATATCATTTTATATTACTTAATATTTATTATTGTTTACACTTTATTATTATTTGATTATTAATACTATTTCACTGTTAATTATTAGTATTATTAAATTAAATTAATCATAATTTAAATATTAATATTATTATTTTATGGCAAATTGGATTTAAATAATCCAAACTTTGACCCATTGGCCGCTGCCGGTCCCAACTACGAAAATTCCCGATAACGGTCCGAACTTTCGACATATTTTCCCGGGGCGGACCGCCGTCAAATAAACCCTAACGGCGTTAACGTTTTTTTCGAATTTCAAATGGATTTTTGAGGGCTTTTGTTCATATGGAGAATACGAGTCGAATGGCGTATAACTTACCTCGAAACGTTGCTCCAAATTTCTCAATTTGATGATTTCTTTTGACGAATTGAAAGTTTAAACACCAAAATTGGGAAATTTGAAGCAACGTTTCGAGGTAAGTTATACATCATTCGACTCGTATTCTCCATCTGAACAAAAGCCCTTAAAAATCCGTTCGAAATTCGAAAAAAACGTTAACGCCGTTAGGGTTTATTTGACGGCGGTCCGCCCCGGGAAAATATGTCGAAAGTTCGGACCTTTATCGGGGATTTTCGTAGTTGGGACCGGCAGCGGCCAATGGGTCAAATTTTGGATTATTTAAATCCAATTTGCCTTATTTTATTATTAATAATATTTTATAATTATTATTTAGTTATATACTTTTATAATTTAATATTTATATTATTTAAAATTTAAGATTATTTAATTATTATAATATTAGTATTATTCATATGCAATGATTGCATAAGAAATTTGTATATAGAGTAATTTATAAATCATGTTTTAAACTTATTAAGTAATTAACTAGAAGCTATATTTCTTATCCTTATGGTTGGTTATGTTTAGTGTTCTAAAAATCGGTCTAGGCGGCCGCCTAGGCGTTAGGCGGCCTTTTACTGTGTCGATTTTGGCTTAGGCGGCTTAGTTGGGTCCTAGGCGGGCCTAGTTGCCCTAGACGAGTTAATCAGATTTTTTATTTTTTTTTTGTATTTTTTGACTTTTTTGACTTTTTGTAGTAAAAGTGACAAATTTCATGATTATTTAGACATTACTCAATCCAAAATCCTTAATATATCTCTAAAACATCGAATCCAGCCACTTAATATCGAAATTCATCTCTAAACTTTGAACTCAGTGTTTAAGTTTGAACTTTAAAGTACTTGACTTAACATGCTTAAGTTTATTTTTTGAATTATTTGAAAGTATTATATTAAATTATTGATATTAATATGTGTATATAATATATATTTGTAAAATTACATATAAAAATTCCAATCCGCCTAGCGCCGATTAATCCCTAGGCGGTACCTCGCCGCCCGACTAGCGCCTAGCGACTTTTACAACCATGGTTATGTTACATGAGTTAAAAAAATGATAAACGTTATCTTAGACGCTCCTTACCGACCGATCCTACGACCTATGTGATGGGAGGTTATTGCATGAGATAAAGAGGACTCAAGAATGTGAAATCATTAAGTTTGTGACCTTGTTCGCATTTGTCATGATTTTGTTGGTTTCACATGCATGTATGTGGCGGAAAGATGCCACTTTCATTTTATAACTAATTTAATTGCTTAAATAATTAATGTGAGTTGACACGCACACGCACTTGTGCTCTAAGTTTTACGTGTTAAGTTTATGTAACATATTTATTTTATATTTTATGTAAACTATGGAAACTATTTGTGTAATTCTTTTTATAATTTAATTGTTTTCACATTCATATCTATACAATATAAAAGTGGAATAAATACCAACACTAACCACATATGATTTTAGATTGCATCTACTCGCTATGTTGACAATCTTTGATCCATAATAAGAAAAATTGATATATTTGGGTATGAATTATTGTATTTTAGGTTGATATGGGTAACATTATGACACATAATGGGTTAAGATGTGTAACACTTTAACTCAATGCATGTCAAGATGAATAACTTAAAAACTAAATTAATCCAATGAATTCAAGCAAATAACTAAATAAGAATGATTAAATATATATCTAATAATAAAATCATTAAAAATATTCAAATAAACTATTTGTTTCATTACAACTCTTTTAACTTGACTTAAATTGATGTTTTTTTATAAGCAACCCATTTATACCCAACCTTTTTTTTCTTGACTCATCTTGACCCACACCTGTTATGACCCGTTACCCAATCCAACCCAAACCGTCCATTTTGTCCGGCATAATCCTCGTGATGCTTTCATGTGTTAAGGTGAGGGAAGTGGTCAACAGGATCAGGAAAGAGGGCTTGGGGATTGATTATTCAGATTCCTCCTACAGGACCCCTCCCCCTTAGTCTCCATGGTTTGGGAGCCATGATAAAGTGGTATGGTGAACAAATAGTGGTCAGCAGGTTCTTTTTCATGCAACCATAAAACTCATGTTCATAATTGGTACTGGGCAAAATAATGAAAATCTCAAATGTGTTCTATGAAAGGATGTTCCGAGTAGTCAATCTCACTTGTTTTTCGGAACGAAACTTCTCATCCCAAGTGTCGCACACTTGCAGAGGTTTCTGGCCAGAAAAAAAAATTTTTAGAACTTTGATTTAGGAAACATTGGGTTCGCTTTGGTAATTTTTTGGCATGACATGTTCATGTTTACAACCAGTGATTTTTACAATCTCTATTCCTCTTGGAAGGCCTAAGAATTACAAAATCATCGCATAATTTACCAGATACAGAACATAATATATCTCTGTTGAACACAGGGAAGAGATTGCTGCAAATTCTATACATCCTGTTGCGCTAAATCTCTGTGGAAAACTGACTACTAAAAACAAGGCCGGTTTCTACAAACTCGCCATATAATTTAGAAGCCTCTTGCCTGATGCTTTCTGAAAGGCGGGTTTCTCCTTTTGATTCTAACTGCTCGACTAATAATTTATAAGTTGATCTATCAGGTTCACAACCTACCTCTTTCATCAACTCAACGCAATCCATGGCATGTTGAATGAGGTTGTAACTCAACAAAGTTTCCAACAGCACATTAAACCATTCTATCTTAGCCTCTAATCTGCCTTTTTCTCTTTTCAAATCAATAACAATTATTTCAACTTTGTCATATAAGCCATTCCGTACCAAAGCCAAGATTAGTTCAGCATACAACAATACCTCCGGTTTATACCAATTCTCTTTTTGAATCTCCACAAAAACCTACATCATGAATCGTGATTATCAATTAAACCCCATGGTTACCAATTTACGCACAGAACTTACCAAACCACAGAAGAATTTGTAAAGAGAGACACAAAGAGAGGTGGTTACGCAGTTAAATAATCAACAAATGTGTCACATTTAAAGCAATAACTAGAAATGTCTATGCAGTTATCATAGTTTGACTTAAAGATAGTTCTCTATTGAACAACCCTTTTGTTTATGTATGCATATAAATGTGTGTGTCTTCAAAAAATGCAAAACCAAATAAAGATAATGCAGCGGAAATACCAATCATATGGTAGTATCTGGTGAACTTACCATAAGGGCGAGCAGACAATGATCTTGGCGAAGGAGTTCACGGAGTATGGCCATCATATCAAACTTGAGTAATCTACTAAACTTGGAGTTGATGGCTTGATGGAGGTTGGGTTCTTTTGCCGAAGATTTAAACGCTCGTTTAAGAGATTGAACAGTTTGGATGGCCTCAATGCTGAGATTCCGTCCTTTCTGCAAGGGTTTCCTGTTCTTGCTTCTGTCTCTCATTAATATCAGCATCCGTCTTCCATCATTCTTCCTAAATTCAAGTGATGGAAATCCCATAAAACCGCTATATACTCTTGTGTGACAGTTGTACCCAATCACATACCCGCCATAGCTATTGCTCCCCATTGCCATGCCTGGCTACACTGAAATATACACCATGAAAATGTATGTTTCAGCCAACTTGCAAGTGTTCATTAACATTAAGATTTAGTTGTCTTTAGTCTTGTAACTTCTCGAGTTCACAGACTTCTAAAAGTGGAAAATAGGTGGGTTATGTTAAATTGTGTTGTGCTGGGTTGGAAGCGAAAATAAAATGGCAAGTTTTTTAGAACCTGTAAAATAGGCTATGGTTCAGTAGGGTCAGACTAATCTTCCAGCAATCTTTTGTTCATAATTTTAAATTTCATTAATAGCATAGTGAACACAATTATAAAGATTGATATTTACTAATTAAAGCTTCTTATCAACAGAAAAACTAAATAACTAGACACCATTAAGCATATTGTATTACAATGAAGCAAACAATTAGATAAGGACACTTTATGTGTAAAAGGAATTTTTTTTAGTGTACCATATAAATGAATCAGCTTAGAATTCACAAGCCATACTCCAAACATAGTATTTAGAAAGTAACAAGTATTTGTGCCTGCACATTGCATTGTGTATTAAGCAAACGGAATAAATCAATTTCATGAGTGGAAAATGTATCCATTTTATGTCCCCTCATTGATTTGATTGTATCATAACTTACGGAGATATATACACTTTTAGTCAAAAGATATAAACAGTTATCCTCACTTTTGAAATTGTTAAGACACACATATATAAATAATAGGTCTCTAAAGTATGTATATGATCATATGCACTTATCATGCTTGGTTGATTACATTCATACTTAGTCAGATTTCTCTTGTTTATCCCTTTAAGATACGTTTTGTTTCAAATCTGGTGCACCCAAAAAGACCTTTACTGTTGTATCACTGCAATTTAGAAAGATAATGTCTTCATAGATAGGCCTCTATTAACCAAAAAGTGTAAATACTACCGCACCTATCATTATGATGATTTTAATCACTTAATTTGTTCTGCCACTTTAAATTTTATTTGAATTTAGTTTTAGTTAAATGTTGAAATGCTAAAGCCATGCTTTTCTTTGTCAAGGACACTGGTTTTGCAACAAAAGAGGATGCTTACCTCAGTTATGAAATTAAGGTTTAATACATAATCGTTTTTAGCATTTAAGGAGATCTATTTGATAGTGACTAACAATGTATATTATGTTCTTGAAATCTTTGAAATTCTATAGATGTCTATATGAGGAGTGCTTGGTTGTCCTTGTGAAATATAATCAACAGATGAGTGAAATAGTGAATATTCTGCACAATACATTGATGTACTAACTTCCCTTTTTTTTATTTTTCTTTTTTTTTGAGGTTTGCTTTAAAGTTAATCTAAAATGAGCAGAAGACTAATAAAAAGAATACATTCGTATATGTTGCAAAGGGCATGAATTACATAAATATATGCTGCAAAGTTGTCTCTTTCTTCATGAAAATTAGGCAAAACACAGCATCAAAGTTGATTCAAAATTGAAATAAGCAGAAAAGTAAACTCAAAATAATAATAAACAATAATTTATCTAGTTCCTAAGGGTGACCTAGATATGCTGCAAAGGGCATGAATTACATACATATATGCTGCAAAACTCTCTTTTTTCTAAAAAAAAAAACCATATACAGTAACAAAGTTCGTTAAAGTTGCATCAAGAGCATATTTGTGTATCCTTTGTTGCATATATTGAAGTATAAAACATAAACTGTACAAACTTAAGTCAAAGTAGCTGGAACTATTAACAAACAACCATGAACTTGAGATTCTGATTGACCAATTAAACAGTTTAAGCCCCAAATTGATCAAAACATAGGCTGTAGCATTACGTTTAAAGGTGAAAAAACTTTCTGTTCAAAAATAAATAACATACAAGTTACTCACCGTCAATGCCCAAAAATCATATAGAAATCGTAAGAAAAACAGACCCACCCCAAAAAACGAATAACAAATGTAATCAGGGGTAAATTTGCTTTAAATTGAGGTAAACAAACCTGCAAATTGCAAACGAAGATGGTAAGCGAAGCCAAGATTTCGCTAAATGGATGGCAACGGTGGCGTGATGTAGAAGGGATGCTGCGTGGAAGCCAGTTACGAAGAAGTAACAAAACGATAGTGTGCGATAATTGATGTATGAACTTAATTTATAAGGTTACGAATGAAGATTTAGGGTTACGATTGGTGATAACGAAGATTGAAAGGATGCGAACGATTTCGGTTGCCGGAGACTTTAACGGAGAAGGTGACGGTAATGAACGGAAGATGGGATGATGGACGGAAACGTGAAACGTTTTAATATATATGTGATTTCTTAAGCATAATTTATTATCTCAAAGTAATATGATTTCTTAAGCATAAGTTATTATCTCAAACCCTCAAAAGTAACATATAACCGGGAAAATGTTATAGAAACATAATCAACTTTTGATTTTGTTCCAATTAAATCACTGAAACTTTGTTTTGTTTCAATTAGGTAACTTAAGTTTGATTTATGTTCTAATACTAGATAAAAAAACTTGGATAATAGGTAATCTTGATTCGTTTAAGCTTTATAAGTGAATTTTTAGATGATTTTATGACCCGTTTGAAGGTTTTAGACGTATTTTAGACTCATTTGGGCATTTTGTGTTTTTTTCAAAATGTTATAGAAACGGATCATAAAATCATAAACGGGTCATAAAATCATCTAAAAATTCACTTATAAAGCCTAAACGAATCAAGATTACATGTTATCCCGGTTTTTTTTATCTAGTATTAGAACATAAATCAAACTTAAGTTACCTAACTGAAACAAAACAAAGTTTCAGTGATTTAATTGAAACAAAATCAAAACTTGGTTATGTTTCTACAAAATTACCCCTATATAACTAGGTTTATTCTCCCACGGTGTTACGGCGGGTTATCACAGTACACTCCTTAAAACGGGTATTATATATCATTTACAAAATCATAAGTTACATAGTAAAATCAAAACTTTTATCACAAACTAATCCCTAGACCATAAAGCTTAAACACAAAGCCTAAACCTTAAACCAACAAAAACCCAAATCTCTAAGCAAATCTCTCAAATTTAATACAAATCCGAATATTTAAGCAAATATCTCAAATTTAATACTATCATCTATGTTTACTAATTTTCAATTGCTCATGTCTAAATTTTCAATACGTCACTACATGAGTTAGACACTTATGCACTATAAATTAATATTAATATATATATATATGTGTGTGTGTGTGTGTGTCTATGTGTGTGTGTATTTAATATTGAATGTTATATATATAAAATCATGGACCCACTATCTATTTCATATACATATTTTCACTATTTCTTTTTCATACATTTTAATACTATATATAGTAATAATACTATCAAGTATCAACAAAGCATCAACAGAATTGCTATAGAATTACACTAAAAAATAGAGGTGTGGTAGGTTTGATTTTTACGCTTCATCAAAACCAATAACTGAGTTTCTATTTGGGTTTGTTTTTTTCATTGGTTTTCGGTTTGTTTTTTTTCATCGGTATTCTGTTCGGTTTCGTTTAATTATCCAGTGTATTTTTAGTCTTTTTTTTTGCGGTTTTGGTTCAAATTCCACCTAATCATATGTTTACAGATTGATTATATTAGCAAAGTTATGTGAACAATAAGAAAGTTATATGGCAGACATGAACATTTTTTTTTTGTTTTTGTTTACATTCTCTTATCTAATTTAAAATATCAAAAATAAAACTCAACCAAATGTATTGCCAAGCAAACAAAAGAATTGAAAAGAAAATAAAAGAAAAGATGTATAAAAGCTAGAAATATATAAAAAAAACTATTGAAAACACAAATAGTTCAGTTCGGTTTCGGTTAATTCAGTTAACCAAAAGTACAAAAACGAACCCATAATTGATTTTCGTTTAATTCGGCTTCGGTTAATTTTGGTTTGATTTATCAGTTAACGGTTCGATTTTTACTCACCTGTAATAAAAGATGAGCATAAACCAATTAAAATTAAAGCAATATTAAGAGGTTGGAGAGTTTGAATTACCGGTGAGTACTTAGTTCTAAATTTAAAAAATATTATCATTAACTTACATAACTTTTCAAACAAATCAACTAAAATTTGCCACAAAACTTAAAACGCCAATTAATACTACTAGTTATCACAATCGATTGTAGAATTACCCAATTCCTAATTGAATATATGTTATTTGAATTATGGATTAGAAATTAAAATTTACAATTCTAACAGTTTAACTAAAGATAAATCATGACTATAAGAATTAGAATTTGAGAATCATGGTTTTGATTGCTCAATGATTTGATTTTGATTCGTTAGATCATTCATCTAAATTCTAATCATCTGTAAGACTGTAAACCCAGCCTAACGAGTCATGTACTCATGTGTGTAATTTCATAACCGACATGGGCTTAAAGTTATTGGGCCTACTGTCACCCAACAAAACTTGGGCCCACGTAGAAGATTACACGAATACACGTCATGTGTTTTCAATTGTGAAGCAAACCTTTATTACTTTATATCTTATTGATGAATCACACAATTTGAAATTCAACAGATAAACTTATTTCTTTCCAATTAGAAAATAATTTAAATAAATAGGTTTTTTGCTGTATAACAATTTGAAATCCATTTTTTTTGCATATTTTTATTTTATTGATTAATAATAATAATAATAATAATAATAATAATAATAATAATAATAATAATAATAATAATAATAATAACTACTAAAATTTTAAGGTGCCATAAAATGTAACAATGCATAGTAATATGGTTTAAAAAGGCGTTCCGAGGCGCGCCTCGAGGCGTACGCCTCGGCCGAGGCGTCCAAAAAACGCATAAGAGGCGAAGCCTCAGTAGGGGGGATTGGAACGTAAGCCTCAGGCGGATCGAGGCGATTCGAGGAGTCAAGGCGGTGAGGCTTAAGCCTCACTAAAGATGGTATTTTTTGACCCTTATTTCACCCGTTTAGGTAAAATAAGAAACCTAATTGAACTAAAGCACGCGTATACAATAAATCTAGCATACGGAAGTTAATCCCGAACATATTAACTTATGACATTTCGTTTAGGTTTCGGGGCGTTGCCCCTTGGACCCCGCCAGAGGCGCTGCCCCTAGGACCCCGCAAGGGGGCGCGGCCCCCTTGACCCCCGCTTGGTCAGGAGCTTAGAAATCTTAACTAGCGTGTAATTTACCCCTCCAAATTCTTTAGGATTCCTTTGCATCCATTTTACACTAAAAATATACAACAGAAACTCCTGATGGTACTTAATTTCATTATACAATGCATTTTCGAATTCGATTTGCTCTACCTTTTCAATTATATTATACCTGTGATACTTTTTATCATTTGTTTTATGTTAAATTTTGGCTTTTATGAAATATATATGTAATTTTAATTACTTTTCAAGGTTGTTTTGAGGCTTACGCCTCGCTCCACCTCGAGGCTTACGCCTCGTGAGGCTAACAGAAAACGCCTCGAGGCTCGTTTCCGCTTTTTTAAACCTTGCATAGTAATACTACATAATTGTAGTGTGAATGAATCCGTGTCCTCGCAACTCTAGAGTACCTCTAGAAATAAATAAGGGAAAACCAATATTGTGATATCGAAAAGTCGATCAATTTTAGGGCCAAAATGGTTGAATTTAAGCAGGAAAATATTACATTTGATGAATTCAGTCATGTTCTTGCTTCTGTCTCTCATTGTTACATGCATTGTTTGTCATTCTTCCTAATTTTAAATTATGAAAATCCCATAAAACATCCCTGTTTATTTCTACCATTTTGAAGCTATTCTAAATTGCTAAAAAAAGTACGGGTTAAGCCGTTAAGGTATCTTTATATAATATAAATATTCATCAAAGGGGCCTTTTTAGCAATTGTAGAACAAGTTTAGTTCATGATTGTAATAAAAAAAGTGTTTTGAAGAATCAGATAATTTATCGAACTAAAAAAAGTTCTCTATAATGATTTGGTTGCGAGGAGTGGATTTAAAATGGAATTGGTTAAGAGGGGTGTAGATTTAAAATTTAAAACTTTATTGATAATTGTATTGTTTATAAGTTAATTATACACATATAACGGGCATTTGAGTTAGGATAGCCACAATCTCATGTTAGATCATAATAAAAAAATGTATGTGAACTTGAACCTTATATGTTATTATAGTGGACATACATCCTAAAAGTCTTTTTTATACAGGTATTATGTACATTAGATTTTCTTATCTTTCTCATTCCTAACTAATTTTAAATTAATTAATTTAATAAAACTTCTTGTTTTAATAAAACTAGTTTTTTTATAAAACTATTTCCACAAATATTTTACAAAATTTCAAAGATAACTTTTTATAAAATTAATAAGCATCTAAATAATCCTTCTATAACATAATTCAAATTTCAAACATATACAATAATATACAAAGATCCCAACACATCTTGTATAGAAAAGAGAATTGGATTGGAGTTTATTATGTTATTTTCCAATGGCTAGCATCAAGTTAAGCCTCTAAAGTTCATACTAGACCATTTGGCTTGATAGGAAAATGATGTTAACTTTAAATCAAAGTTTCGCAAAGCAGAAATGACACTAGATAGAATGAGAGATGAGGGAACCTACAAGGTTCAAAAAGAAAGTAAAAAAGCAAAATCTAGTCGAACGGTTTGATAGTCTATGGGACGATCAACCGTCTGAGGGGAGTGTGTAACATATGGTTCATTTACCACTAATATTATTTATTTTTCTCATTAGGAGATCATGGATTTACTTTTGTTTACCCATGTGAAACTTCTCAATGACTCAATGAAGTCACCCATTTCTCAACTATGGAGTTATATTCTTTTACATAGCCAATGCACCTAAAACACATTAATAGTATTTGAGGTGGGTTGTCCCTTTTGAACCAACATCTCTTCCTTCCACGACGGATATGAGATTTGACTAGGAAGTTACAAACACTTCCTTATTATACTCATCATCCTCAATGTGGTTTGGCCCACCATCTTTTCTTGGATGTTTGGTTTGTCTATGGTGCCTATTTGAACACCTTTGGGACTCATTACCTTCAATGAAGTCTGCCCCCACCATCTCAAATGACATAGAAGTGGCTTTGATGATATTAATAACATGAAGTCTCATTTATCATCATTATTGTTTGCAATGCCAACTAGAAGCTCACAAAATATGTGAAAATTTCCTATAGAGGTCACCTATTATTGGATTGATGTCACCATTACTGAGCACACTTAACTATATATATTTTCTCTCATCCACATTCAATGCTCTTTCTAAACATGTTGATGGTATTTGAGTCAAATATATGAATCCAACATCTCTTTTATCCACAATTGATATGAGATTTATCTAGGATGTTACATAGTGTATCTTGTTTTCTTGTCTTGTGCTATAAATAATTGCTCTTAGCCAGATTTTAGCCCTTTAACATAGAAGTAATTAAATAACTAATATAAATCGCTTATATTTCTTTATATTCATATTTTTGAAAAGAATCTCAGAGATCAAGTTAAAGTACAAAGAACAAAAGGGAAAAAAAAGTGTTATAAGCCTCATTTACACATCTTAAGTTGCACTTGTATTTGCTCACTACACTTCATTTGTAAAGAGTATAAGATATGATACTATATTGTAAAAATAAGTTGATTGTAAGGTGATCACATCCTTATAAAGAGTGACTTCTAAGATTTGTATAGGGTACACTATCTTTATATAGTGGACATTTGTGTGAAGGTGTGAAGGTGTGAAGGAAACTATCTTAAAACAGCGTGATGAAGTTGTTCACTACCTTTAATTAGTACACAAGTGTGAAGCTAATAACTTGGTGTAATTAATGAAATGAGTGACCGCTTGCTTTGAATATTACATTTGTAAGGGTGACCACTGCCTTTGAAAACATGATTGGTGTAACATAAAATCTTTAAGATATTAAAAAATGTGATTGTAAACTTATGTCACCACAAAAGCTAACAGCCTTTACTTTTGCAAAGGACAGACCCCTTCAGGAACGGCCCTAAGAATTGGCGTGTCCAGGACGAGCCAGAAAAAAAGACCTCTAGCGAATTCAAATATTAAAGTGGAGGTGTTCAAGAAACCAAAAAACCGTTTAATACCGTAAAATGAAACGTATTCATAACTGAAAAAATCGAACCGAATTCTGAATTTGGTTTTCATTTTGGTTCTAGTTGTATCCAAATTCCGAATTCGGTTTTTGGTTCGATACCTAACCATATCCGAATTTCGGTTTTTAATTCCGATTTTTTTATAAATTTAGTTTGTTAGGTTAACCGATTAAACAGAATTCGAATTTAATTTATTATCTTATTAATTATATATAATTGAATTTGGTTTACTCGATTGAATTCGGTTTATTCAGATTGGTTTATTCGGTTTTTAATCAGTTTATTTGGTTTTAATCGGTTTATTCGACGTTTAAGCGGTTTATTTGGCTTTCAGTCTGTTCATTTGGTTTTAACCGAAATTAGAACTGAACCACTTCTTGAATTCGGTTCAATTTTTGATAGGGAAAAAACTTAAAAACTGATTAAACCAGACCGAATAAACCGTTAACCAAACCAATGGACATATTTAGTTTAAAGGGCATAAAAGTAACTTTTTATACTTTAAAAAAAATAAGTTTTTTTCACCAATTAAATAATGTGTTTATAAATGCTTATTTTTTTTTCAATTCGCCTTATTAATTCTCATTTGAATAAATTTCTACATATACGTATATTTAAAAATTTTTGTGCCCCTAAACAATAGGCCCTGAACGAGGGTCGGGTTTGCCCCTCCCACGGGCCGCCCATGGCCCCCTTGTTCATTGCGCATCATGGGACTTTGCAACGGTTTTTTAATTTGATTTATTGTTTAAAAAACAATAGTAAAATATATTAAATATTTAAACCAAGTTGTTTTTCTACCCAAAAAAGATTGTAAATTATTTTTAATTTCTTCACCTTTCATATATTTTCTTCTCAATTTTCGTGTACTTAATTTTATAAAAGTTTAGAAGATAGAGTTTATAATTAAAATAAACATAAATAAATTTTTATATCATAGATAACTAATAATTCCCATAACAATGTTTTGCAATTAGAAATTCTATTTTTATATATTATTATTTTATTAATCTATCTTAAAAAATATCTATCTTTTTACAATATCCCATTTTATGCGCAATTTAAACATTTCACCTTAAAAAACTTAAAAAGTTTAACTTCTAATAACTCCTTTATTTTTTTAACTCGAAATAAATTTTCCACACATATCTACTTCTACCTTTTTAATTTTTATAACTTTCCCTTTTAGTTTTTTTTTATCTTTTCAATTGTGTAAAAATCATTTTTTTTGCACTGCTAAATCAAACATCATTTCGCAAACAAAACAACTTGACACCATCATTTAAAAATAAACCTACGTTAGAAAAACGCTCTATTTATCTAGAAACAATTTTTCTTAAACTCACAACATCTGTTAAGAGAAGTGGAGCAAGATGGAAATGACAAGATCATAAGGGTTTTTTTTATTCTTTTTTCCCTTTCTTCTCCTTCATGCCGTGAAGGCTTTCACGGGATTGCCACTACATGGTGGTCACGTCCTGTGTGTTATGGTGAACGTGGGTGATGAGGACGTGATAGAGGGTGGTCAAGCCCTCCTCACGCCTCATAACACATACCCTAACAGTCATCTGAAGGTTAAGGAGCCAGAGTTCGTCCATCAAACCACCACTCCCATCGTCGTCCTCTACTACATTGTTGTCTACCGACACCTTTTTGGAATAAGTTTCAAGTACATGTCTTCATGCAAATTGTGCCATTTGCTACTTTGCTTCCTTTTTTTTTAACATCAACGACCGTTTGATTGATCCGTCCTTGAACAAAAACTCTTACATCAACCACACTATCTAGATTTCATCGATTCAAAGTGATATCAGTAGACTAGGAGCCTATATATAATTGCTTTGCCGTTAAAATAAAAAAGTGTGTTTGGTAAGACTATCCACAGCGGTCACCCCACTGAAAACCCTTCCCCACTGAAATTTCCTGCCACGTCATCACCCCACTGAAAACCTTTAACACCCACAATGGTCACCCCACTGAAAACCCTTCCCCGCTATTCCACATCATCAACAATTAAAATTAAATAAAAAACATTACTCTAATTTAAAATAATTCAATATTTTACAAAAAATAAATTGTATAAAAATTAAGAGAGTTTTGAATGAAAATGAGTGTGTAAAATGGTTGAAATGAGAGTTTTATATAAAGATTGATTTTATTATTTTTTTTATTTTTATTTTTTTAGTTCTAGCCGTTAAAAAGAAGTTGGGGCCCACCATTTTGAAACCAGCCAATGAAGCTCAAGTATTCCAAACGGGGAGCGGAGGCCGTTTGACCTACTTGGACGGGGCACCGCTGGCCTGGAGGCGGTGTTCCCACTGGGCACCGCGGCGGGGTACCAGCCCGCTGGCTGGGCGGGACACCCAATGTGGGTGGTCTAATACTCGGTGTTTTCTTGTGAAGATGCAGACAATTATTGGTGGGAGTTTTCTTGAAGGTGTTTCTTGATGGTTTTCGTTTTTAGGAATTTTTTATATTTTTATAACATTACATCTTGGTCAAAGAAGTCAGTTTCTTTACCCAATACAACTTGCTCACATGTATCCACCAATTCTACATACTTTAACCTTTTTTTTCTGGCTAATTATCAGTACCTGCAGAGATAAAAACCTAACATACAATCTGACAAAATTCTTTTTCTCATGGGTAGGGCCTACAAAACATTCTTGTGTCTGAAAATTCAAGACTCCAATCTAGCTTCTATATATTTAAAAGTGACAGAAATGATTAAAAATACCTCAAATTATGCAAAAAACATTCGAGATAACTAATTAATTTATCATTACTAGTCTATCACTCTAGCTTGAGTGTAAAAGAACCAAGTTAACTCGTAAAAAACCCGGGATTTGATCGGTAAAAAGCTCGAACGAGCCGAGCATTAACGAGCCCGAGCCCGAGCCCGAGTTCAAGCCCAAAAGTATGGCCCGTTTAGTTATCTATCCCGAGCTCGAGCTTTACATATCGAGTTCAAGCCGGCTCGCGAGCCTTAACAAACTTTTTGTTTATATAATTTTTATTTATTATATTAAGTGTTTATTTATAAAATTAATTACGTTTATATATAAAATTATGATATATATATTAAAATCAAATATTTTATGTTAAATTTAGAAAATATAACTATAAATAAAATTAAATAAATAAAATCTAAACAAGACGAGTCGATCTTGAGCCTAAAAATTTTCTAACGAGCCGAGCTCAAGCTCGAGCCTTAACGAGCTCGGGATCGGCTCGGCTCGTTTACACCCCTAACTCTAGCTGGTCGAGACTTTATTTTTTAAATAAGAGAAAGGTTAGTAGAGATCAAACGTCCTAAAAACTCAACCCAATGATTAGGACTCTCACCTTCCAATGGAGGTTAGGGGTTCGAATCCATTTGGAGGCAAGTTTGAATGACATCAAGTGAAGGGTCAGCTCCAGGTTTGATTCCGATGGGAGGCGAATGTTTATCCATTCAACGGGGTTCTTGCGCATTAGGAGGGATATGGGTTCTCACGGCGGTTGGAAGAGTCCAACCTTAGACGATCGCCTCCAGAGAGTAGGGAACATGTGATAATACCGCCATTAAAAAAAACTTGAGATCAAACACTGATAAAATGTTAATTAGTTTGAATTATTTTACAAGTGAAAGAAAGATATATTCGGTGTTCAACAGCAGTAGTAATGAAAATATTAATAATAATAATAACAACAACAATAATAATAATAATAATTAACTTCTCTCAAGAAGAACATGTGTTGGCTTCATAGTTCCTTCATACTTTTTAAAAACTTCTCCCTCCACAACTTGCATTTCTGATCAATATTTGCTTCATTTCTTGAGAACTAGTTATCAGATTTCCGGGTGCCTAAAGATCAACGACTTAATAGTGTCACAGATACATTATGATGCATAAAATGTCCATGAAAATACAGGATTGTATTTTGGAATTAGTTATGCCATACGGAAACATGGTATTGTTTTTTTACAGTAACACCTATATTTTTTTGCATATATTCGGTATTAGAAGTTTCGTGAGAAAACTTCTCATTTTGAAGAAATCCAAGAAAACTCATACTAACTAATAATTTTTTTATGATAAGGTAAGAAATGTTATAATAAAAATTCTTTTTAGAAAAAATATGTAGACAACGAAGTTACGTATATGTAACTCAAAAAGTTTCGTACGTAACTTATAAAGTTACAAATATGTAATCAATAATAGGAAATAAAAATGAAAAAAAATTAATTAGTAATGATTGTGAGTAGTTTTCTCTATAATGATGTCTTCTTAGGAACCCTTTCGGTATTAAACCTATAACTATTTAGTCGGAGAATGCACCACTTTACACTATGATGTCCCTTTGAGGATAAATCCTCGGAGTTATATTATTGAATTTAACAAAACTAGGAAGGAGGACGTCGTTTTTGGATATATTTATGATGTTTATATCGCGAAAATTAAATAAATACTGTCTAATTTCATTATCTAGTTAAAGACTCAAAAAAACAAAATGAAAAAAAACCGATTGTGCTTGAGATTATGATGATTCTCAGCTTGAATCTGAAGAACTCGAAGAATATCTACCTCAAAACAAGAAGCTTCAAGGCTAAAATCACCAAAAGAACTGATGACACATTGTTGAATGTCCAGGCCTAACGCTTCGAGTGCATTAATCGTCGATAGCAGCAATCCAGGCTTCATTGAACAGCAGATCTGAACTTGGGTATCCATGCTTCTCCTCTCTATTTCAAACTGGAAATTTTATTTCAAGAAATTAATAAATATGTGTTCTTTATAAAATATGTGTATGTGTTCTTTATTTCAAGAAATTATTATGTTTTCTTTAATAATAAATAACACCTTTGGTTGATTTCTTGCTTGTGCTTCCTTCACTATCAAGTTCAAGCTGTTTGAATCAAATTCCATAACTTGTTCTCTCAAACTAGTGATCTTTTCTAGCAATTCTTTCATATAGTTTATTGTATCCCCAAGTATGGATGTCTTGTCCATCTGGTTATCATTTTTATCATCAGAAAATCAAATCAAATTAGTAAAATAGTAATGGAAATAAATTATTTATTATGATTGTGAAAAAGAAATCTAATGATGGGTATTGTTTGTCACCTTGCTTATCCTTGGAACAATTGATCTAAGCATTGAAAGCCTGTCATTTAACCGCTTTCTTCGCCGCCTTTCCGCCATTAAATTCTTGGAAGGTTGGCCTTCAACCTTCTTAGATTTGCATTTTTTTCTTTTTCCACTATTAAAAACATATGGGACTTGATTACCAGAAACAAATACTTGATGTTCTTCATGAATTTTGTCATGTTCTTGTTCCACAATTGTTGGATATCCTTCTTGACATGAAGCCATTGGTTTTTGGACTTTTTGCTTGTCATCAAATTCAACATACTCATACATCTGTGGCTCATATGAACTAGAATTTGAAAGATTAACAGGTGTGAAGCTGTTAAGGTTTGAAAAAGTGGGTTGTATAGAAGATGATATGAGTTGTAAGAATGTAGATGAAGAAGAAGCTAAATATGAACCATCTTCTTCATTGAAAGTGATGTGATCATCAAAACTGTTTAGAAAACCAGGATCTTCATCAGGAAATGTGGTCAAAGTGTGTGTGATTGGGGTCAAAAGGTGTTCAAAATGATTTGGTTGTTGACTACTTGGATGATGCATCTGCATCTAGCAAATTGGGAAGATTTTAGTGTATAGAAAAGAAGTTTTGAGCTTTAGGTTTATACAATAATAGGGGAGTTTTAATAAGACACATGATGAGGTTTGGTTTGGTTTCTGCGACATGAATAAAAAGAATCTTGTGACATGGGGACGGGGTCGTTTGACCCACAGGTGTGTCCGCACGCTCAGGCACCGAACACATTGTACTCTGGCTGGGTCCATAGACCTTGTCAGGCTGGTTGTACCCCATGGCTCATCACTGTTTACCAAGGCCGGCCCAAGTGTGTAAACCAACAAAGTTATCAACTTATTATTATTATTTTTATTAATATTTTTTAACCGGGTAGCACAAATTCCCTAAAATTACTTTTAAATTCTCATTTTTACTAAATTTGATTCTGCTCATGTTTCACTTTCATAAAGGCTTTGTTTTTTTAACCATTTGGCTACAATGGCACGTTTGACCACTAGAAATGAGATAAAAACAGGGAAAATTCACAAAGTGTCCATTTAAGTATTTAACCATAAATTTTTCCAAAATGTTCATTTAACTTTTCAATACCATAAAATGTCTATTGTCTGTATGGGCGCCAACGTCCCTACATATACGGACGACGCCCATATGGCAAACAAATCAAAAAAGTGTCATTTGTCCTTTACGGCACCGACTGCATACATATGTGGGCGTCTCCCATACATATTCGGACGATGCCCATACGTATATCGGTGCCACCAGTATACTAAAAATTTAAAATAATTTAATAAAATTAAAAATGTCATGTTAAAATTAAAAAAATATATATTTATTGGCGCCGCCGCCCATTACAGGATTTACAGCCGTGTAAGTGTGGGTCCGGCGCTCGTGACAAATAGGCGTGAGGACAAATGACAATTTTTGATTCATTGGTTATATGGGCGGCGCCAGTACATGTAGAGGCGTAGGCGCCCGTACAAGTTTAAAGTCAATGAACATTTTACAGAAATTATCTAGTTAAATGGATATTTTGGGAATTTTCCTGATAAAAAATGGTGTTGATGACTTGATGTTAGCATTCTTATGAGAGTGAATCATATAGATTAATGTAAAAGATGAAAGAGTATAAATCACATGTATGCAAATTCATGGCTTGCCCAAGCATTTCGAGAGCTTAAAATAGGTAATAAAATTAGTTTTTTTAGTAAAAAAAACTTTAATTTCAATTTTAAGAAATGTTAATAACACACTTAACATAATATTCTTTTGATAATAATATTTCAATTTTAATATGTTAAGTGTCTTAGAATTGAAAACAAATTTTTATTTTTCACAAAAAGAAAAATGCTAATTTTAGTGCTTGTTTTGGGCCCTAAAATGCTTGAGTACTAGTAGTTGGATCAAGGTTGATGGAGGAATCTAGAAAGTCCTATGATGGAGAGAGTGTTAGAGAAAATGAGGCAAATAGAAATGAAAATGAGGCAAATGGAAATGAAGCCTCATTAAAACTAATATTACAACATATGATAACATTCATAATATGAGGGTTACGAAATTAATTATTTGCCACAATGATGAGAAATTTAAACGATGATCGAAGACATAAGGTGAAATTATAGGGCCACTTTGTGTAAGAAACATATAAGGGTAAAAAAGGCTTCCAAAGATGCAACATTCAAATTATGAGAGTGATTTGTTGGAAAACTTAATGAAACATATGTAATTTTACTGCTATATTAAAAGAGCACATAGAAGGAACGTGCGTTGTTGAAAAACTTAATGAAAGGTGTATCGTCTTCTGATAAAGCCTGTAATTTCTTTAATAATTTAATAGAACATAATAAATAATAAATAATAAATAATAAATAAGAAGATTACAATTATATTTATCTTTATAAACAATTTTCAGTCCTTAAATATTAAATATTTATTATTTATATTTTTTAAAAAAATTATTGTTTCTTATTTCACTATCAGCAGATGACATCTGAAGAAGCCAAAATCCCCACCGTGAGCAGTAAGGGACTCGGGCTGCAACGTGAAGAGGGGTAATCCTCCGGCTCAGATCCGTATGTCGCCATTGTCATCATGGCCCCTCGTGCATGTGTGTGCAAACAATGCAGGGGGTTTGTTAAAATAGTTTTTATGTGAGTGTAAGGAGGTGGAAAAAGCATCCACCATCTGATGGAAACTCTCTTGTAGAGAGAAAATGCCTTGTGGAGAAAGGATCCCCTCTTTTGGTGAGAAACCTAACTATTTATAATAAGGTTTTGGGTTCTTTTAGATGGGCTTGATGAAATTGAGCTTATCCCACTCAAGTGGTCAGCCCAACATGTCCCCCAGTGTAGTATAACATAGTTCAGTATAACATAGTTCAGACTATGTTATGCTAGACTTGTTCATTCCATTGTTTGTGAAGTGTCTTCTCATTTAGTATTTTGAATGACATTGTTTAACGTCAATTGATATATCGTCTTCTTGACCTCATATTTCCTCTTCTGTTCCAATATTAGGTAAGTGGGATGATGATTGTCACACCCCGAGCCGGCGGGACGGATCGACTTTCCCGCCGGGCGGAAGGTTCTCGGGGCGCGATATCGTGAGTGATAATCGTGAAGATCAGATTGTTTACATAGCATCAATGTTAAGAAAAACTAAAGCACAATCAAGCATTAACTAGGATTACAAAGTTAAATTACAATATCAATGTTCAGTAATTTAACTAAGTAAACCTAACAAAAGAATCAAATTTTTTATATCTTGTAATCCGTACAAGACATCCAAAAGTGATTCGTATGAATAACAAAATATGTGCTTCCAAAATCAACTAGGTCCTCTATCTAGGCCGCCTAGCATGCAATCCAAAGCCTTAGCTTCACCATGTTCATCACCTGAGAAAGCATGTAAGAAAACAAAGTCAACACAACGGTTGGTGAGTTCATAAAGTTTATAAGTTTAAAATAGCTTTAACAAACCTCTTTCGGTAAAACCTTAATCTTATTAACTCCACCTGTAATATCCAAATCGGTATGCTTATATATAGGGCATACCCCTGAGTCGAGCCTACAACCCGCCCAGACGCCGTCCCACCACATACTAATCCGCATATGACACTGTTGTTAATAATAATTAAGCATTTTACCTACCATTCAACCCATTCTTCATCATAGCTTTAGTTTACTGTTTCAAAGTTTACAAGTCTATAGCATTCATACGTATTAGCTTCCATATAAGTTTAACAAGCCTCATAGTTTCACACATCATAGTTTAGCTTTCACTAATCTCATGCGTGAGTACAAGCCCTGATCTAGCAGAAGTTTAGCAATTACGTAGCTCACGGCTAGATACAAGCCCTGCTCTAGCAGAAGTTTAGCCATTACGTATCTCATGAATTAGTTAAGCTTAGTCTAGAAATTACGTGTCTCTTATACAAGATACAAGCCCTGCTCTAGCAGAAGTTTAGCAATTACGTATCTCATACATAGACACAAGCCATGCATACACAAATAGTTCAGCATTTACATATCTCATATAAGCAGACACAAGCCCTGCTATAGCAGAAGTTTAGCAATTACATGTCTCTTATATAGATAACAGCTTAGCCTTGTCTTAGTGTAGCTTTCACGTATCTCAAAACATGGGTACAAGCCCTGCTCTAGCAGAAGTTTAGCAATTACATAGCCCATGATTAGATACAAGCTTAGCATTTCGCACACAATCATAGTCTCAAGCATATAGTTTCAAGCATTAGCATATAGTTTCTCATGAATTTCATAGCATAAGCATCAAGTATGTAGTTTAAGCCTCTAGTTTGTAGCATAAGCATCAAGCCTCAAGTTTAAGCATTTAGTTTCTAGCATAATCCTCAAGCATCAAGTTTAAGCATCCATTTTGTAGAATAAGCATCAAGCATATAGTTTCAAACTTCTAGTTTGTAGTATAAGTATCAAGTTTATAGCTTCTCAAAGTATACTAGGTTCCAAGCATAAGCCTTATTGTAAGCATCATGGTTATGATTAAAAGCATTAAATAACATTTCAATAGTTTATTAAAATGTTTAACATGCTTCTTAGTCCCGAAGTAAAACAAATAAGTTTGAAAAGGGACAAATGAACTCACCTTGTGTTTGTAGTAGTTGACTAAGTAAAATAAGAATGCACGCTCTCTTTGTAGTATTGGTTGTTGTTTTCAAGTTCCTGTATTGTTTTCATGGAATTGTAAGTTATAAGTATGAGTTTTTAGTAATTTTGTGCATGTATGTGTTAACCCAAAGATTAACTAACACTTATGAGTCCAAATCTTCCTTCGGCCCTTAGTGTGTTGTATTTGTGAAAGGTGTTAGGCTTTATGATTCAACCAAATTATTATCACCCTTGGATCTCTATTGTGACAAAAGAATTTCTAAGTGTAAAGCCTTAGATTTTAGCTTGTTTGTTTATCGTCTTTAACATGTTATAACTTAGTTCGTGTCTATTGAACTTTAAACCTTATGGGCCTTATGTTGAGCCAACTAGCCAATGTGAGCCAATTGTTTGTTATTGGGCCGATTAACATGTATGGGCCGAAGGTATTTATTTGGGCCTATCTATCCCTATGGCCAAGTCGATAACTCCTTGGGCCGAGAAAAGTGGGTATTGGGCTAATCAGTTAGGCCTCGTGTCAATGATGTGGGCCGGTTGAACCCATCGGAAGTGTGGGCCCAAATATAACCTATAGGCTGCTCAAGTATTGAGTCAAAAGAAAGTAATTCGGCCGAAGGTAACTAGTTCGTTAACCGTGGTGTCCAGCGAACCTATCACCATGACACCCATAGGTTCGGCTCATCCTCATAGGGTTCGCAACCATGAGATGGTCTCGGCCAAAGATGGTTCGTGCGAGGGTTCGGTATCATGCAAGGGTTCGTTGTCCAGCATGCAGGTTCGGCTTGTGTGTTGTGCATGTAGGTTCGCCAACAGGAGGAGGGTAGGGGTTCGCCTACAGATGGTTCGTTGGCCATGAAGGGTTCGGCACCCCTACTAGGTTCGGTTCTGGTTCGCCCTAGAAAGGTTCGGCTGGAAGGGTTCGCTGCCTTCCTAGGGTTCGGCCGGAGTTGGTGTTTAGGAGAGGTTCGGCCAAAGCTTCAGAGATGATGATGAAGGTTCGGGTACAGGTAGAAGGTTCGGCCGATCCACTGTTGCAACCAGCAGCTCATCATCATCGTTTTGGCTGGTTCGAAGGTTGTTCTCACCATGGTTTCATATCATGTGTGACTCTCGAATGCATAGTGGTCGGGGGAGTGGTTCTAAGGCTGGTCAAAACGTGTGGGTCGAATCACAATCAAGAAAACCCTGTTTTTCAGCAACTTTGTGGCTTATTACTGATCACGTGGTAAATAATCGCTTTAATCAATGTGTAAATACGTGATATTAGTGAATTTTGTCCCGAAACACGTTTACTTTGAGTATGTTTGTGAATTTCAGGTGTGAAGAGTTTAAAGATGTGTTCGGGGGCAAATTTTAGGATTAGAAGAGGCGTCGAGTGCGAAAGAGTGCAAGAACATGGGTTTCGGGAAGCCAAAACTTCAGGGACGCATAACTGGAGCTAGGAGAAGAGTTACGAGGCCCATAATATATGAAAACTGAGTTTCTCGACGAGACGAAGCCGTAGGTGAGGTCACTTTGGGCGTATGATACGCCCAACCCGGCGTTTCATACGGCCAGCGTACCATACGCCCAGTTTTGAGCGTTGGCAGAATCTGGCAGGCGTAGGGCATCATTTTGGGCGTATCATACGCCCAGGCCCGGCGTATGATACGCCGGAGGCCGGAAAAACTGATTTTTCAGCAGATTTTTCCCATATTTAAGGCGAGATTCTAGGGTTTTGAAAGTAACTCTTTTCTGGACGAATTGGGGGCGAAAAAGTGACGATTTTGGGCATCTAAACTCTTCCGAATCCATCCGTAATCGTGGAATCATCACCCGAATCAAGAATCAACAAGTGCTAATGAAGATGCGTGGCTAGTTTTCTTTTGTAATCGCTTCCGGGCAATTAGGTTAGTGAATGAACTTTGATTGAATGTTTAAACTTAGGTTTTTGGATTGTTTTCGGTTTGATAACTTGAATTCAATTGTGGTTTGATTGATGTAAACAATTTATATGTGTTTAAGCATTTACGTTTTTCCATCAGTGATTCGGTTTCCTTGCATCGTTTACTCATTGGTATTTGTGTGCTGCTTTGCATATCTAAATTGATAATTGTGTGAATAAGCAACTCTTAAACGTTTGTTCCATTGTTGTCACTTTGATCAAACCAATTAACAAAATCATGTCTATGTGATTTCCAACTAAGTTTAACCTAAAATCATTGTGATTTCATTAACCTAAACCCGGAAGTGATTACCTTTTTCTTATAATTGTTTTCAAATCAAAAGTTGAAGTTTGTTCTTTTAAACGATTCTTTTAATTTAATTCAATCCAAAGTTTTCATTTTTCTTAGATTAATAAGTTTATAGTCAAGATTAGCACTTTCCACTGATTCCCTGTGGATACGATACCTTACTTACCCTTACTAGTTAAAGGTAGCTAAGACACGGGTTTTAGACTCATCTTTTAATTGACCGTTCGACATCGATCAATTACCTCAAAGATGGTCGGTTAGATCTTCAAAATAGCTGTACTTCTAGGTGGAGGGAGTCGAGATCTTCGTTTAGGCTCCAAGAACATGCGATTTCATCAAGATTTGAAGAAGTTATGGTGATTCAAAGTGTTGAATCTAGAGAGAGAAAGAGAGGTGACGGGTGAGAGCATTTAGTGAGAGAGAGAAATGGTAGAAAATGAATTAAATGAAATCATTTGATGTTTATATACCCCGTGGTTATTCGGGTTCGTTTCGGTTGCTCGGTTCACGTTTCCGTCGCGTTTTCGGATCGTAACGCACGTATTTTGTAACTTAAATAAAAGAGTTATTTCTATTAATTATTTTAAATATCGTCTTACTTGAATTATTTGTCGAAATTTACTATTTTATGCGTTTCGTAAATTCGTTCGCGTATTAATTAAAATAGATTCTTTTAATTTATTTCTAATGAGTTTCAAAATTGTAAAATGGGAAATATTATATTTCCTTAAGTTTATGATCGTTCGTCTCGTTTTCGTTTTCGTTTCGTCAGAACGCGTCGCCATCGTGCGTATTCGTTCGAATCGTCATTCGAACGAACACGACGTTGGTTTAGCTTTCTGATTCTTGTTTTCTACTTTCCAGTCATTATTTCAGAACGTTAAACTCTCAGAATCTTTCGTACAGATCGTCACCTATACGAATAATTCGTCGGTTTAGCATTCCATATCAACAACCGTTAGGGTTTTGTTTTGTTTAACCTCACATACATTTATACATAATAACATCAAATCAAGCATCTGTGTGTCAGTTCTATGTTGTCTAATGTGTTTCTGACTGTTAAACCCTAAGGTTTTAATCAGATTTCAGACAATCGCATAATAGTTTAGTGTTAAGCCTCAAGTGTAAATAGCATAAACATAGTTTCACGTAATGTGTACCTGAGTTACTGTGCAAGTTACTGTAGCGATTACTGTTCCGGCAATGCTTCCGGCACTGATGTTACAGTCTCCCCTCGTTAGAGAAATTTCGTCCCGAAATTTAAGAATCGTTATCCGGTACGACTTCCTCTGTAAACAGTTGGGGATACTTGTGCTTCATGTGATCTTCACGTTCCCAAGTAAACTGGGTCCGCGCTTTGAGTTCCAACGAACCTTAACGATCGGAATATGCTTCGCCTCAGTTGTTTAACCTTGCGATCCATAATCTCTAAAGGTTCTTCAACAAAGTGTAAGTGTTCATCCAATTGAATTTCTTCAATCGGTATGATAAGAGTTTCATCAGCAAGGCATTTCTTCAAGTTTGAGACGTGGAACACGTCATGCACACCACTAAGTTCATCTGGTAATCTTAGTCTGTACACCACAGAATCAATGCGCTCGATGATCTCGAACGGTCCCACGTACCGTGGTGTTAGTTTGCCTTTCTTTGCAAAACGAACTACTCCTTTCCATTGGGATACCTTTAGCATATCGCGGTCTCCCACTTGGAAGCTCTTTTGTCTGCTTCGAGTGGCTTGTAGTCTCTGTTGTATCTTAGCAATTTTGTCTGTAGTTTCTTGAATGAGTTCTGGCCCGGTGATACGATTATCTCCCACTTCCGACCAACAGATCGGCGATCGACACTTGCGACCATAGAGAGCCTCGAACGGCGCAAATCCGATGCTACTATGATAGCTGTTATTGTAGGAGAATTCAATTAGTGGCAAGTGAGAGTCCCAATTCCCACCGAAGTCTAGAACACAAGTTCTTAACATGTCCTCCAGGGTCTGTATAGTACGTTCTCTTTGACCATCCGTTTGTGGATGATAAGCTGTACTCAGGTTTAAGTGTGTCCCCAGAGATTTCTGCAATGATTGCCAGAACCTTGATGTGAATCTGCTATCACGATCTGAGATGATAGACAATGGCACACCATGGCGTACCACTATCTCGTTGATGTAGAGCTTTGCTAGTTTATCCATCGTGTAAGTTTCTCGCATTGGCAAGAAATGACCACTAGAAGTGCGGGGTAGCTTGGTAACAAAGCCCATAGTTATCTGCTCCCACTTCCAAAGTGGAATTTCAGGCTGTTCCAGTAAACCTGACGGTTTCTGGTGTTCCGCCTTCACTTTGGCACACGTAAGGCATCGGCCAACATACTCAGCTATGTCTTTCTTCATACCCGGCCACCAATAAAACGACCGTAAGTCTTGATACATTTTATCAGCACCGGGATGCACAGAGTATTTGGTCTTGTGTGCTTCATCAAAGATAAGCTTTCTCAACTCATCCACTGCAGGAATCCATATACGATCCTTGTAGTAGATGATTTCATCAGGCTTCGTTTCAAATTGCTTTTCTGTTCCACAATCTAATTCCTTCTTCAAGTTTCCCCGTTCAACAGCCTCTTGTTGTGCTTGAATAATGTTGTCGTGTAAGCTTGTCTGCACAGTCATTCCCATTGCTCTGACACGCACGGGTTGGACTCGTTCCTTCCGACTCAAGGCATCAGCTACAACGTTTGCCTTGCCCGGATGGTACTTGATTACACAATCGTAATCATTCAGAAGCTCAACCCAACGTCGTTGTCGCATGTTGAGTTCCTTCTGATCAAATATGTGTTGCAGACTCTTGTGATCAGTATATATGGTACACTTGGTGCCATATAGGTAATGTCTCCAAATCTTTAAGGCAAATATCACTGCTCCTAATTCCAGATCATAAGTAGTGTAGTTCTTCTCATGAACTTTCAGTTGTCTTGAGGCATACGCGATAACTTTGTCTCGTTGCATCACTACATAGCCGAGTCCCTGATGGGATGCATCACAGTACACAACAAAGTCATCACAACCATCTGGGAGAGATAAGATCGGAGCATCACATAGCTTTTGCTTCAAAGTCTAAAACGCTTCTTCTTGCTTCTGTTCCCAAACAAACGGCTCGCTTTTCTGTGTTAGCTTTGTGAGTAGTAGGGCTGTTTCAGAAAAGTTCGAGATAAACCTTCTGTAATAGCCTGCTAAGCCTAGAAAGGAACGTATCTCCGTCGGGGTCTTCGGAGTGTCCCAGTCCTTTATTGCTTCAATCTTGGCAGGATCAACATGTATTCCCTCACTGTTAACTACATGACCCAGGAATTGAACCTCTTTTAACCAAAATTCACACTTAGAGAATTTGGCATAGAGTTTCTCTTCCTTTAAGAGTTCCAAGATCAGTCTAAGGTGTTGCTCATGTTCTGCTTTGCTTTTAGAATAGATCAATATGTCATCAATGAAAACAATAACAAATTGATCTAAATACGGCTTACACACTCGGTTCATGAGATCCATGAAAACCACGGGTGCATTCGTCAACCCAAAAGGCATCACCATAAACTCATAATGCCCGTATCTGGTACGAAACGACGTCTTTGGTATGTCTTCGTCTTGTACTCTGAGCTGATGATATCCGAAACGCAAATCGATCTTCGAAAAATACTGAGCTCCCTGCAATTGGTCAAACAAATCATCAATCCTCGGTAGTGGATACCGATTCTTGATGGTAAGTTTGTTTAGCTCCCTGTAGTCTATACACATACGAAATGATCCATCTTTCTTCTTTACAAACAAAGACCGGAGCTCCCCAAGGTGAGTAGCTCCGTCGGATGAAACCTTTATCAAGTTGTTCCTGTAGTTGGTTTGACAATTCCTGCATCTCCGAATGAGCTAACCTGTAAGGAGATTTAGAAACAGGTGTTGCTCCAGGAATCAGATCAATACGAAACTCTATCGGTCGCACATGTGGCAAACTGGGTAGATCTTTAGGAAACACTTCAGGGTATTCCTTCACTATCGGCACGTCTTGTATTGTTTTCTTATCTTTCTCTTTCTCCACCACATGAGCCAAGAAAGCTATGCATTTCTTTTGTAGACACTTACGCGCTTTGATGCAAGATATGATTTCGACATTTCGCTTTGCTTGATCTCTACGAACTTCCAATACCCGATCATTCGCCACTGGAATCCGAAGTAGCTTTTCAGAACAGATGACTTCAACTCTGTTGAGTGATAGAATGCATCCCAACGATGATATCAAAACTGCCCAACTCCATCGGCAACAAGTCGATGGTAAATGTGTGATCTGTGAGTGTAAGTGGGCAATTCCTAAGTATAGTGCTAACCGTAATTTGTTTTCCGTTCGCTACTTCGATAATGAAAGGGGAGTCTAAAGTTTCCTTAGTAAGATTAAGTTGACGTGCAAAATCAGATGAAATAAAACTCTGGTCTGCACCAGTGTCAAACAGTATAGATGCATAAGATTCATGTAAAAGAAATGTGCCAGTGACCACATTAGGGTCTTGGCGAGCTGCATTGGCTCCAATGACAAAAGCTCGTCCGCAAGGTGCTTGTGCTCCTTATCGCACTCTCTTCGGACAGTCTCAGGAGAAATGACCTGTTTCTCCACAGTTGTAGCATCCCCTGTTGTGGTTGTTGTTGCCTGGATTTGGTGGAGGTGGAGGTAGTGCTCTAGCAGCAGTGTTGGTAGCTTGCATTGCAAGAGCGCGACAGTTTGCAACCCAGTGGCCAAATCGACCACAATTAGTGCACTTCCTACACTGTGCAGTAGGATAATGATGATACTTGCAGTGAGTGCACTGAGGATGCACTCCAACATAGTTCCTGAGTGCAGGATTGACAGGTGCTGCAGGAGCTTGCCTCAGAGGTGTGACGGCCGCATAGGTCTTAACGACCTTGTGCTTCTTCTTTTGATGATACTCAGGCTTCTTTGTTGTTGCTTCCTTAGCTTTTCCTGCGTCATCTTTTAGAAGTCCTGACTTCACCATCACACTGGTGAGCTTAGCTGAGAGGGCGATGGCTGACTCTAGAGTTGCAGGGTTTGCAGCCAATACGATGCTTTGAATGCAGGAGGGTAATCCTCCCACGTATCTGTCGATCAACTTCTCCAGTGTGGGTACCATCTTTGGCACTAAAACTACCAGTTCATGATAGCGAGTGGTGAAAGTCATATGATCAGCTCCCTTCATCACATGATTTGAGAGCTCAACTTCCAGTTATTGTAATTCGTGCTTTGGACTGAATTCGTTCCTCAAAAGAAGTTTGAAATCTGCCCAAGGCATTGTCAGTGCTTCATCTCTTCCTCGGGCTCTGATATGAGAATTCCACCATGTCAAAGCTCGCTTGCTGAAGGATCCAGCCGCATAGCGAACTTTGTGGTGTTTCGGACAACTGCTTATGTCCAGTGTATTCTCCATCTTTTCCAACCATTGGATCAGTCTAACGGCTCCCTCAACGCCAGTGAAGCTTGGTGTAACACCCCGCCTCGTTTTACCAGCAATATTGTCCGCTTTGCCAAATTATAGCTCACGGCTTTGCTTTTGGTCGCCTGGGTGAAAACTTCCCAGGGGGTCACCCATCCTGGATTGCTGTCACCTGAGCACGCTTAACTGTGGAGTTCTCCTCTCATCCACTACCATTAAGCCCCAAAACGCGTTGTTGGTATAAGAGGCGGGTTATTACATATGAACCAAGGATCTCTCCTGTCCATGGCCGATGTGGGATTTGCCTAAGGTGTCACATACACCCCCCTGGGACTCATCGTCCTCGATGAGGTTTGCCCCGCTAGCCTCTCTGGCGTGTAGGATCTGCCTAAGGTGTCCTCCAGACACCCTCCGGGACTCATCGCCCTGGATGAGGTTTGCCCCACATCCCGAACGGCACAGGAGTGGCTCTGATACCATTCTGTAACACCCCGGCTCGTTTTACCAGCAATATTGTCCGCTTTGCCAAATTATAGCTCACGGCTTTGCTTTTGGTCGCCCGGGTGAAAACTTCCTAGGGGGTCACCCATCCTGGATTGCTGTCACCTGAGCACGCTTAACTGTGGAGTTCTCCTCTCATCCACTACCATTAAGCCCCAAAACACGTTGTTGGTATAAGAGGCGGGTTATTACATATGAACCAAGGATCTCTCCTGTCCACGGCCGATGTGGGATTTGCCTAAGGTGTCACACTTGGTGGCTTGCATCCTACAAAGGACTTGTAGGAGCAATCTGAAGTATGGCTAGTGTTTCCACTAGCTTCTCCTGTAGTATGGCCAGAGTTGTTGCCATGGCCTTGAATCCGGTTAATCATCTCAGGGATGACATCCTTCAGCTGATTCGTCAGTTGGCTACTCAGAAGTGCCGCCAAAGCAATAGTTGCAGGGTCTAGTATCTGATTAGTGCTTGGGCCTGGTGGTGGAGAGAGTGGAGGAGGAGGTGGCGGTGGTGAATCTGGTGGTGATGGTGTCGATGAGTGAGGTGCAGAAGTCTGTGTAGTAGGTACCGGAGTCGGTTGTCTTCTAGGCGGCATTCTGTTCATAAACAAAATACATTGGTTAGTGCAGTGATCGAATGCAGAAGACATAATGCAATCCTAAATCTTATGTTCTCTACACGAGGGTCCCTAAGTTATAGTCTAGGCCAAACCGTTTAGGAAAATGACCTATTATTCTTTATAACCTTGAGCTCTGATACCAATCTGTCACACCCCGAGCCGGCGTGACAGATCGACTTCCCCGCCGGGCGGAAGGTTCTCGGGGCGCGATATCGTGAGTGATAATCGTGATGATCAGATTGTTTACATAGCATCAATGTTAAGAAAAACTAAAGCACAATCAAATTTAACTAAGTAAACCTAACAAAAGAATCAAATTTTTTATATCTTGTAATCCGTACAAGACATCCAAAAGTGATTCGTATGAATAACAAAATATGTGCTTCCAAAATCAACTAGGTCCTCTATCTAGGCCGCCTAGCATGCAATCCAAAGCCTTAGCTTCACCATGTTCATCACCTGAGAAAGCATGTAAGAAAACAAAGTCAACACAACGGTTGGTGAGTTCATAAAGTTTATAAGTTTAAAATAGCTTTAACAAACCTCTTTCGGTAAAACCTTAATCTTATTAACTCCACCTGTAATATCCAAATCGGTATGCTTATATATAGGGCATACCCCTGAGTCGAGCCTACAACCCGCCCAGACGCCGTCCCACCACATACTAATCCGCATATGACACTGTTGTTAATAATAATTAAGCATTTTACCTACCATTCAACCCATTCTTCATCATAGCTTTAGTTTACTGTTTCAAAGTTTACAAGTCTATAACATTCATACGTATTAGCTTCCATATAAGTTTAACAAGCCTCATAGTTTCGCACATAAGAGTTTAGCTTTCACTAATCTCATGCGTGAGTACAAGCCCTGATCTAGCAGAAGTTTAGCAATTACGTAGCTCACGGCTAGATACAAGCCCTGCTCTAGCAGAAGTTTAGCCATTACGTATCTCATGAATTAGTTAAGCTTAGTCTAGAAATTACGTGTCTCCTATACAAGATACAAGCCCTGCTCTAGCAGAAGTTTAGCAATTACGTATCTCATACATAGACACAAGCCATGCATACACAAATAGTTCAGCATTTACATATCTCATATAAGCAGACACAAGCCCTGCTATAGCAGAAGTTTAGCAATTACGTGTCTCTTATATAGATAACAGCTTAGCCTCGTCTTAATTTAGCTTTCACGTATCTCACTACATGGGTACAAGCCCTGCTCTAGCAGAAGTTTAGCAATTACATAGCCCATGATTAGATACAAGCTTAGCATTTCGCACACAATCATAGTCTCAAGCATATAGTTTCAAGCATTAGCATATAGTTTCTCATGAATTTCATAGCATAAGCATCAAGTATATAGTTTAAGCCTCTAGTTTGTAGCATAAGCATCAAGCCTCAAGTTTAAGCATTTAGTTTCTAGCATAATCCTCAAGCATCAAGTTTAAGCATCCAGTTTGTAGAATAAGCATCAAGCATATAGTTTCAAACTTCTAGTTTGTAGTATAAGTATCAAGTTTATAGCTTCTCAAAGTATACTAGGTTCCAAGCATAAGCCTTATTGTAAGCATCATGGTTATGATTAAAAGCATTAAATAACATTTCAATAGTTTATTAAAATGTTTAACATGCTTCTCAGTCCCGAAGTAAAACAAATAAGTTTGAAAAGGGACAAATGAACTCACCTTGTGTTTGTAGTAGTTGACTAAGTAAAATAAGAATGCACGCTCTCTTTGTAGTATTGGTTGTTGTTTTCAAGTTCCTGTATTGTTTTCATGGAATTGTAAGTTATAAGTATGAGTTTTTAGTAATTTTGTGCGTGTATGTGTTAACCCAAAGATTAACTAACACTTATGAGTCCAAATCTTCCTTCGGCCCTTAGTGTGTTGTATTTGTGAAAGGTGTTAGGCTTTATGATTCAACCAAATTATTATCACCCTTGGATCTCTATTGTGACAAAAGAATTTCTAAGTGTAAAGCCTTAGATTTTAGCTTGTTTGTTTATCGTCTTTAACATGTTATAACTTAGTTCGTGTCTATTGAACTTTGAACCTTATGGGCCTTATGTTGAGCCAACTAGCCAATGTGAGCCAATTGTTTGTTATTGGGCCGATTAACATGTATGGGCCGAAGGTATTGATTTGGGCCTATCTATCCCTATGGCCAAGTCGGTAACTCCTTGGGCCGAGAAAAGTGGGTATTGGGCTAATTAGTTGGGCCTCGTGTCAATGATGTGGGCCGGTTAAACCCATCGGGAGTGTGGGCCCAAATATAACCTATAGGCTGCTCAAGTATTGAGTCAAAAGAAAATAATTCGGCCGAAGGTAATTAGTCCGTTAGCCATGGTGTCCAGCGAACCTATCACCATGACACCCATAGGTTCGGCTCATCCTCATAGGGTTCGCAGCCATGAGATGGTCTCGGCCAAAGATGGTTCGTGCGAGGGTTCGGTATCATGCAAGGGTTCGTTGTCCAGCATGCAGGTTCGGCTTGTGTGTTGTGCATGTAGGTTCGCCAACATGAGGAGGGTTCGCGTCTTTGTAAGTCATGCCAGGTTCGTCAAGGTAGGGGTTCGCCTACAGATGGTTCGTTGGCCATGAAGGGTTCGGCACCCCTACTAGGTTCGGTTCTGGTTCGCCCTTGAAAGGTTCGGCTGGAAGGGTTCGCTGCCTTCCTAGGGTTCGGCCGGAGTTGGTGTTTAGGAGTGGTTCGGCCAAAGCTTCAGAGATGATGATGAAGGTTCGGGTACAGGTAGAAGGTTCGGCCGATCCACTGTTGCAACCAGCAGCTCATCATCATCGTTTGTGCTGGTTCGAAGGTTGTTCTCACCATGGTTTCATATCATGTGTGATTCTCGAATGCATAGTGGTCGGGGGAGTGGTTCTAAGGCAGGTCAAAATGTGTGGGTCGAATCACAATCAAGAAAACCCTGTTTTTCAGCAACTTTGTGGCTTATTACCTCAATGATGGTCAGTTAGATCTTCAAAATAGCTGTACTTCTAGGTGGAGGGAGTCGAGATCTTCGTTTAGGCTCCAAGAACACGCGATTTCATCAAGATTTGAAGAAGTTATGGTGATTCAAAGTGTTGAATCTAGAGAGAGAGAGAGAGAGAGAGAGGTGACGGGTGAGAGCATTTAGTGAGAGAGAGAAATGGTATAAAATGAATTAAATGAAATCATTTGATGTTTATATACGCCGTGGTTATTCGGGTTCGTTTCGGTTGCTCGGTTCACGTTTCCGTTGCGTTTCCGGATCGTAACGCGCGTATTTTGTAACTTAAATAAAAGAGTTATTTCAATTAATTATTTTAAATATCGTCTTACTTGAATTATTTGTCGAAATTTACTATTTTATGCGTTTCGTAAATTCGTTCGCGTATTAATTAAAATAGATTCTTTTAATTTATTTCTGATGAGTTTCAAAATTGTAAAATGGGAAATATTATATTTCCTTAAGTTTATGATCGTTCGTATCGTTTTCGTTTTCGTTTCGTCAGAACGCGTCGCCATCGTGCGTATTCGTTCGAATCGTCATTCGAACGAACACGACGATGGTTTAGCTTTCTGATTCTTGTTTTCTACTTTCCAGTCATTATTTCAGAACGTTAAACTCTCAGAATCATTCGTACAGATCGTCACCTATACGAATAATTCGTCGGTTTAGCATTCCATATAACAACCGTTAGGGTTTTGTTTTGTTTAACCTCAAATACATTTATACATAATAACATCAAATCAAGCATCTGTGTGTCAGTTCTGTGTTGTCTGATGTGTTTCTGACTGTTAAACTCTAAGGTTTTAATAAGATTTCAGACAATCGCATAATAGTTTAGTGTTAAGCCTCAAGTGTAAATAACATAAACATAGTTTCACGTAATGTGTACCTGAGTTACTGTGCAAGTTACTGTAGCGATCACTGTTACGGCAATGCTTCCGGCACTGATGTTACAATGATCTACCATTAGTTTCTCACACTCACCATGGGTGTTAATTCATATAGTTGCCAAGATTCGACGGTTCTTCAAATCTTGTGAGAATAATGTATAATGAGTTTATTCATTTGACGATGATCATCTTACTTGAATGATTCCATCAGCAACTCTATTAATGCTTGCTATGAGGGTGTGTTTACTATGGCTGATAAAATGGCTTCGACACATCAAGCGATGTTTTATATGTGTCTGAATCTCGTGGTCATAATTCCATCTTGTAAATATATGATTCTTGGGACTGCTTATCCATTAATAATTAGCATGAAATTCATCTAGTTTGTGAAAATATCTAGGTTTCCCCTACATGTAGAACATAGGCATTCAGTCATAGTTCAGACCTATCGTTCGAATAGAGCAATAAGTAGTCTTTTGCACTCTACCCTTGAGTTTACTATGAGAGGTATATGTTGAACTTTTATGTTTAACGGAGTCCTTTAGCTTGATTGAGCCCTCTGACAGAGCTTGTTTCTTTAAAAGTTGGTCGCTTTTAACTTGAATAGTATAGACAGCAATATGTGTGGTTATTCTTGGTAAATGATAAATCCTGCGATTGCGATGAGCATTGGTAGGTATGTGTTGTCCTTGATAAATATAATGAAGCGGCTAACAACCCATACTCTTGCGGCGTTTTCCTGATTTGTGAAAGCGTTTCGGATGTGTTGCCACTAATTTGGTTCGCCTCAAAATACAATCGTGCCAAAAGGGCATCAGCCTCTCATCATGGTGCTACACCGTGCCAGCCCCCAGTTCAATGTTGCTAAATTGTCTTAGTGATATTGAACTTATGAAGGGTAAGGAACATCTTGTTATGATATTGATCACGCTTCATTGTATCCCATAAGTAAGACTTGGAAATTTTTAATTTGTTCGTCCTCTTTCATTAACGGAGCTTACCGGCCAATTTGTTTTTGCACAATGTTTGTCTTGGTGCCCAGTTGATCCTTTGTAAGCGTATGAACATAAGACTTCAAATTTATTATGCCTTCTTTGAGAAAACCATTCAAATGGTAACAAGTTGTTATGTTGTAAATAGGAACTTGATGATTATTAGGACGTCCTTTAGCCCGACCATCCTCACAATCATCTCCTTATTTGATGAAAAAGTTCACTGAAGCCCATGAATAGATTCCATTCCTGTTTGATGTGAAGATACATATAGAGTGGTGATTTTGTGCCATGTTGGAGCCTATTTAGATGACGCCTTTTCCTTATAAACAAGATTTATAAATTTGAAGGCCTTTGTAAGTGTTCTCTTGCTCAAATAGCAAAATCACACATACCAAACCAGGTGTAAAGGACTCATCTTTTGTCTCTAAGAAACTTTGGATCATGGCATCTATGCATGGATTTTTCCTTTTCGGGAGAAGGTATTGGTTTTAAAACTCTTGAATAAAGCTTTTCAAAGATCTTACATTGGACATCCTGAAACTCATGTGTGGGGCTGTAGCATGTTTGAAGAGAAATTTTGAGGTTCAAGCCTCTTTGATGTGAATTTGAGCCTCCTTTAAAGGCACACATCTTCTTTTATAGTATACAATAGGAAAGCAATGATTTCATTGATAGACCAATGTTTTCTTTAGAAGAAAAGATAACTATGGAAGATGCCAAAAGAATATTTTATGATTTCTTGGTAGTTCCTTAGCCTGACTAAATATTTCATTCTTTAGTGACAAAATTGAGTTTTTTAGGTTAAAACTTTTGAGTAAGCTGGAACTCTTAAATTGGGATTTATAGATCGTGTGTTGGGAACTTGTAAATATCGTGCATAGAGTCATACACTCTTCTTAAGTTTAAGCTCTTAAATAAGGTTTTTCAGTCTCTTGTAAGAAGCTTTGATCTTTTTGTATGGGGTTATTACAGCTTCTTTGAGAATTACTTATATTTGATTTTCCCCGGACTAGCTTACCATTTTCTTCTTGAGTATGAAGTAGGAAAACATACGCTTCTTATCTTCTTTAAGGGAAGTGATAAGTATGAAGGTCCATACACCCTTTTTTCGAGGAGAAAAATATGAACCCTGTATCATTGTTACGTAAGGAGGAAATCATGAAAGCCTGTGTAAGGTCTTTCTCCTCTTGATTTTTTTAGAGAGAATTTTAGTCTTGAAGGTTGTGTAGCGGGCTTCTCTTTCTTGTCGAGAAAAGTTTCAACCTTGTAGTTCTTGCATAGATTTTTCTTTCTTTTAGCACATTTTATTTTCATTAAGGAAATCCTTATAAATGCATTTAGAGAAACAGGGAGGCCCTTACAAAACCTCCCACCCCTTCACCTTTTTTTTTGAGTGTTTAAAGTTACCAAGGGATTTTCCTTATTTTGTTGTCACCAGGTGGTCCTTACAAGGCTTTCCACCCTTTCACCCTATTTGTGGGTGTTTTAAATTTTCACCAATGGATTTTCCTTATTCTGGTGTTATGGGGTGGCCCTTACAAGGCTTTCCACCGCTTTCACCCTATTTTTGGTGTTTTAAAATTTTACCAATGGATTTTCCTTAGTTTGGTGTTATTGGGTGGTCCTTACAAGGCTTTCCACCTCTTTTACCCCCTATTTGGAGGCGTTTCTTTCTTTCTATAGAAAGTCTATAAGTTTTTAACTTCCCATATGGCTATTAAAGCGCCTACATGAGATCTTGCTTTCCTCTTGAGAAAGTCTTATGTTTTCAGTTTCTCATGAGAATACTTCACTCATATATAAGGATTCATGTATTTGTATGTAGGGGTTTTATGACCGATGTTGGTGCGCCATGCCATGATCGCCAATTTAGGGTTGCTAATAATTCTATCAAGAGCATTGAATTTATAACATCAAACTAAATTGATCAATGGTGTATATACGCATGTATGCTCTTTCGTATTAGAATTTGTTTTATTTTGTTCATATTTTGAACACAAATATTCCTTTGAAACATGAAAGAAATCTTTAAATAGAGTTAACATGACAACATATTGTTGTCAAATACTTATTTTTTTTATTCCAAAGTATTAGTTGTAGCATTTAGCTTACAATAGATTTATATAAATCTTTTGAGTGTGATAACCGGATGGGCGCTACTTTCTACAATTGTTTTGTAGTTGGAAAAAGAATATGGTTGCTATTTGAAACATGCTCCTGCGCCCATTATAATAGTAGGTGCTACTATTTTTTCCGAGCAAATATTTATGAGAAAATATATCATGAATTAGGGTAATAGACTATTAGGTACTTACACATGAATATCAACATGAGTAAGGGCCAGAAAAGCTTGTTCTTACACTATGCACTCTGCTTGTATTGTTTTCAGCCCAATTTTTTAGTCTATTTTAGTCTTTTTTTTCTTTTTTTAGTCTGTGGTTGTTTTTTTTTAAACTTGATAGGTATACGTTTATACCTTAGATATCATAGCCAATGTAAGAAGCAAGGAACTTGAGCATGATCAGAGTTGTAGTCTAGTAAGAGGTAGGTGACTTGAGCATAATCAAAACTGCTGAAGGCAGACTCTTTAATCCTCTTAGGTGTAAGGGCCTGGTAAGGGTAAGGAACTTGAGCAAAATCATAATTGCTGAAAGTAAGCTTTTTATTACTTGTAACATGTAAGGGTTTAGATTCAGTCTTTGTAAGGGTAAGGGGCTTCATTCTGTCCCCGTAAGGGTAAGGGACTACATTCAGTCCCCGTAAGGGTAGGAGCTACATTTGGTCCTCGTAAGGGTAAGGGCTACATTTGGTCCCCATAAGGGTAAGGGGCTAAATTCGGTCCCCGTAAGGGTAAGGGGCTAAATTCGGTCCCCGTAAGGGTAAGGGGCTAAATTCGGTCCCCGTAAGGGTAAGGGGCTAAATTCGGTCCCCGTAAGGGTAAGGGGCTAAATTCGGTCTCCGTAAGGGTAAGGGGCTAAATTCGGTGCCCGTAAGGGTAAAGGACTGCATTTGGTCAACGTAAGGATAAGTGATTACATTTAGTACACGTAAGGGTAAGGGACCACATTCAACCCTTGTAAGCGGGAAAGACGACATTCAGTCCACGTAAGGATAATTTGTTACATTCAGTCCCCGTAAGGAGGAAGGACTACATTCAGTCCACGTAAGGATAATGAGCTACATTCAGTCCCCGTAAGAAGGAAAGACTACATTCAGTCCCCGTAAGGATAAGGGGCTACATTCAGTCCCCGTAATAAGGAAGGACTACATTCAGTCCACGTAAAGATAAGGGACTATATTCAGTCTCCGTAAGGAGGAAGGACTACATTCAGTCCACGTAAGGAGGAATGACTACATTCAGTCCCCGTAAGGGGGAGAGACAACGTTCAGTACTCGTAAGGGGCTTGAAATGTCTTTATTCCCGTAAGGAGCTTGAAAATGTTCATGTATGATATTTTAACTTGTAAACCATTTGATTATTTAAGGAGTATTTGCTGCCGTAGGGTAGTACGTGCTACAGTAAAAAGTGTACTTGCAACAGTAAAAAAAGTACCTGGCACTTTAAAATGTACTTTTTAATTATTTTTAAGTACTTTTTATCATATTTTATTGTGTTACCTTTTCATTACAGTGTACTTTTTGTCTCTTCTTTTTTTTCTTCTTTCTTTTCTTTTCTTTTTACTTAAACGTATTTAATTAAGTAGTTTTATTATTACTTTTTTTCTTTTTCATTTTTATTATTTTTTCGTTATATATGGATATCTGTGCACCTTAGATGATGTGTGAAATGCTTTTAACTAATTTTATTATTAATTGAAGTACTTTTCTTTTCTTTTTATATAGTGACTTATCATTTCACACTTTTTATTATAAAACTTCCTTTTATTACAGGATGGTTCAATTAATAATATATTTTTTTCCTTAAATTTATTGACCATAAGATAAGACAAAAACCATTGAAAAATATAATAAGCTGGTTTAGTAGATAAAACATGGCGTAAGGTGCTCGAGAATAGTTAGAGTTCTTGAAGAGAAGGCTTTATAGCCTGTAAGGACCTCACGAATGCCTCAAAATATTAACAAATCTTCTCTGATCTTCAAAGTAAAATTAAGATGTGTTTCTCATCTGGACTTGAGTATATAACCAACATATCTACGCATCGATTTAGTGACTAAAACCTCGTAAGGGTCTCGTGAAAGGCTAAAACCTCTTCATAAAAGACTTCATAACCCGTAAGGACCTTTAGAAGGCCTCAAACTTCAACATATTTGCCTTGAATCTTCAAAGAAGGGCATACATATCTGAGTTTGAGAGCAAATATATATCCATAAAATTTGTATTTTTGTGCACCGACTGTTAGATACTTGCTTGGACCATCGGTCCATGACGTAGACCGCTGGTTAATGTCCTTGACACATGGTAAGATGTGGAAAACTTTTTATCTTGTCTTGAATCTGAGCCATGGAGTAAGAACACGAGCATGTCTTGTACTTAAGAGGCCCCGAGCCCCTCGGTTGGCAACATCAACCCATAGTCATTAAAACATATTTACTTTATTACAGCAGCGGAATTTCAGGTGATTACATAAAACATGGTACGCATATTATACAAAGCCCACACTCTATGGTTCTATACATAGCCAGTTTATGCCAGGGTAGTCTTCAAGGTATGCCATGAGCCTTACTGACATTCTTCCTCAATACCATTCAACCTGACATGCATGCAAAAACAAGTCAGCTTTCGCTGGTGAGTTCTAAGTTAACTTTTCATAAAAGTAAAATCTTTAATATATATAAAACATTTGCCTTGACTGACGACCGAAGTCAACAGTCTCAATCATACTGAACATAAAACATTTCATATACATAACATACATGACATCATAACATTAATCATACAGTGCATAAATGTAGCCTGTCCTGTTTACCAAAGTCAACATGATTGCACAAGACGTCTTAAACTGGCGACACACAGTCGGCAGGCCTGTTCTTTCACAGGACTTCTGCCTGTTCTTTCACAGGACTTATGCCTGTTCTTTCACAGGACTTATGCCTGTTCTTTCACAGGACTTATTAAGCCATCAACCGAAATTGACGGCTTATACCGGTACAAGACTTCTTGACATACATCATTGATACATAACATGGTTTAAATCATTTAAACCGTCATAATCATAGACCATTATAATCATAAATCATTATAATCATAAATCATTATTCACACCGCAGTGCTCAACATTCGCCCAACCGCAGCCGGGACTTCAAAATCACATTTCCTACTTGACCTCGACCGAGACTTTTAAAATCATTCATTTCTCAACCGTAGTTGAGTCTTTAAAACATCATGACATCTCAGCTGAGGTCCTTAAAATCATTTACTTCTCAACCGTAGTTGAGACTTAAAACATTATTTACTTTAAAACATTCTTTACTTGAAAACATTCTTTACCTGACCTTAATCAGGTTAATGTCACTTTCATACAATAATTTTACAACTTGAAACATTCTTTACTTTAACATATGCTCTTATCTGACCGTAGCCAGATAAAACAATCATTTACCTAAAATAACTTTATAACATGCCTATCAGCTCTAAAACGTTAAAATAGTAAAAGAGGGCGCATAGAACTCACCTGATGTCTTACTGTAGCAAAATCACTCGTAAACTGGTACTAATGGTGTAATTCTGCATTAGTTTACACTTAATAAGTTATTTAGGTTTTAACCTACTGATTAGATCTTTCTGAACGTTCAATGTCAAAGACATTGCCTTGAAAGTCATCAAATAGTTAATGTTGTTGATTATAATGCTTAAACAGTTCCTAAACAGATTAATGGCTTAGAAATAAACAATCCTTATCATTGATTGCCCAGGTATCATGAAATATCACAATGTAGTCTTAGAATAGGTTTAATAACCATGTTTAACATACTAATCTGACTGTTATCATAAACATCAGATAATCGTTCCAATAAGTATGTTAATGATTGTGATTAGTTTGAAACACTTAGATTTAATCTTTGCATTTCAAAGATTAATCAAGCTAATCACCTACATTGTCATAATCAAATGGTTTAACCATTATAATCATGTGTATGATTTCATGCAAACCGGGCATCATAACGGATCAAAACAAGGATTTAACCGTTAAAACTTCGTGTTCTTCATTTATAATCAATCCTAGCCATCATCTAGGCAATCATCAACAATCCTAACTATCTCATTACGTTCAAAATCAAGATCTAATCAATCAAAATCAAACTAGAAGGTTAAAACGAATCGTTACCTGATCTGATGAATTTCTGCGGTTTAAACAACGATCAGGACTTTTATATATGATCCCTGGGATGATCTGGATGTTCAGAGGCCTCAGAAATGAAGATTTGAGGTTTTAGAAGAGTGAATTTTCGTCTGGAGGTCAAGAACAAGCGAAGTAGGAGAAGAAATAAGGTTCTGGATGAGTTCTGACCTTAAAAACTCATCCACCGCCTCAATCTATTCCCGGGCGCATCGCCCCAACTGGGGGCTTGGCCCGGGGCGTACCGCCCCACGTCACTTTCGTCACCATTTTGGTTTTTAACTTCGTTTCGCGATTCCGGGAGCATACGAACTCCGTTTTGCGCACGGTTTTCGCCCACGTTCATTATTTTTCACATACTATCAATCTCCAATAACCAAAGTTGCTAAATCCTCGTAGATTTCAAGCACGACCAAATGTGCTCACGTCATAAATGCCGAATTTTTCGTACGCAATCGTCACAGTTTCAACAGTAACCGAAATCTCGTCGTTTATTATTAAATTGCTAAATTTTCGGTTGTTACAAATCTACCCTCCTTACAACAGGTTTCGTCCTCGAAACCTGTTACATTTCAAACAAATGTGGGTAGAGTCGTTTCATCTCGTCTTCAGTCTCCCATGTCGCCTCAGATCCTTTTCGGTGTTTCCATTGAACCTTAACTTGCCTAATCACCTTGTTACGTAATTGTTTCTCTTTCGTATCAACAATTGCAACTGGTTCTTCTATGTAGTTTAACTTCTCATCAACTTCAATGTCATTTAACGGCACATATGCTACATCATCTGCTAGACATTTTCTTAAATGTGAAACGTGAAATGTTGGATGAATTCCACTCAGTTCATCTGGCAGATCTAATCGGTAAGCTACCTTACCAACCCGTGCCATTATTTGAAAAGGTCCAATAAATCTCGGACTTAGCTTTCCTCTTTTCCTGAATCGAATAACTCCCTTCCATGGTGAAACTTTTAACAATACTTGATCCCCTACTTCAAATTCTATTGGCCTCCGTCTTTTTTCGGCATAGGACTTTTGTCGATCCTGTGCAGCTTTCATTCGCGCTTTAACTAGTTGAAGCTTTTCTGTCAAATCTAACACTGCAGCTTTACTTCCCACTTGTTTCTGTCCTACACCTCCCCAACATACCGGTGTCCTACAACGTCGTCCGTACAATACTTCGTATGGTGGCATGCCAATACTAGCATGGTAGCTATTGTTGTACGAGAATTCCACCAATGGTAAATGATCATCCCAACTACCACCAAAATCAATAATACAAGCTCTGAGCATATCTTCTAAGGTTTGGATAGTCCTTTCAGACTGTCCGTCGGTTTGAGGATGATACGCAGTGCTGATATTAAGTTTTGTGCCCATTGATTCATGAAACTGTTTCCAGAATCTTGAAACGAATCGTGTGTCACGATCAGACACTATAGAAACTGGAACTCCATGTCTTGTAATGATCTCTTTCACAAATAACTCAGACAGTTTCTCTGACGTATAAGTCTCACGTATAGGCAAGAAATGAGCACTTTTCATTAACCGGTCTACAATCACCCAAATAGCATCATGACGTTTCGCCGTAAGAGGCAACTTGGTAATAAAAACCATAGTGATGTGTTCCCATTTCCATTCCGGGACTTCTAAAGGTTGCACATAACCATAGGGTTTCTGATGTTCAGCTTTTACTTGTGCACATGTCAAACATTTGTTTACGTATTGCATTACATTAAACTTCATACCTGGCCACCAGTAGTCTTTTCGGAGGTCTTGATACATTTTCGTTGCACCAGGATGAATAGAGTAGCGTGACTTATGTGCTTCGTCTAGAATCCTTGACCTGATGTTCCCATTTCGTGGAACCCACATTCGACCAAATCGAATCTTAACACCAAATTCATTTTCTTCTAAATTCTTAACTTGACCGAAGATTCTTTCGAATCCAACATTTCCTTCCTTTAATCCTTCCCTCTGTGCATCCTTGAGTTCATTCAGAAAATCTGGTGTTATTACCAAACTGTAAGACTTAACTTGTATAACAGAGTGTTCTGTCTTACGACTTAGAGCATCTGCCACCACATTGGCCTTGCCCGGGTGATACGAGATCTCACAGTCATAATCTTTGAGTAGCTCAAGCCATCTTCTTTGTCTCATATTCAAGTCTTTCTGTTCAAAGAAATATTTTAAGCTTTTATGATCGGTGTAGATTGTACATTTAACTCCATATAGATAATGCCTCCAAATTTTTAAAGCAAATACCACAGCAGCTAATTCAAAATCATGTGTTGGATAATTAGCCTCGTGGCTTTTCAATTGTCTTGAGGCATACGCTATTACCTTTCCCCTTTGCATAAGTACACAACCCAAGCCCAGATAAGACGCATCTGAGTATACCACCATGTCTTCATTACCCTCTGGCAATGCTAAAATAGGAGCTTCGGTTAACCTCTTCTTTAGTTCTTCAAAAGCTTGGACCTGAGTTGGACCCCAATCATATTTTACTTCCTTCCTTGTCAATTTTGTCAACGGTGTAGCAATCCTAGAAAAATCCTGAATAAATCTTCTGTAATAACCTGCTAATCCGAGAAAGCTACGAACTTCCGTTGGTGTTTTCGAAGTATTCCATTTCATTACTGCTTCTACTTTAGCTGGGTCCACCGTTATGCCTTCTGGACTAATAACATGACCTAAAAATTGCACTTCCCGTAGCCAAAAGGCACATTTAGAGAACTTAGCATAAAGCTTTTCTCTTCTTAGTATCTCAAGAACTTCCCGGATATGACACGCATGATCACCTTCATTCCTTGAGTATATTAAGATATCATCAATGAACACAATCACTGATCGGTCTAGCATGGGTCTGCACACCCGATTCATTAAATCCATAAACGCTGCAGGAGCGTTAGTTAACCCAAAAGACATTACAAGGAACTCATAATGCCCATAACGTGTGCGAAATGCTGTCTTTGGAATGTCTTGTTCCCTCACTTTTAGTTGATGATATCCTGACCTGAGATCAATTTTAGAGAACCAACTTGCCCCTTGCAATTGGTCAAATAGATCATCAATTCTTGGTAACGGATACTTGTTCTTTATCGTGAGCTTGTTCAATTCCCTATAACCAATGCACATTCTCATGCTTCCGTCCTTTTTCTTTACAAACAACACTGGTGCACCCCAAGGTGACACACTTGGTCGTATAAAACCTTTGTCTAGAAGGTCTTGTACTCTGTTGGAGCCAGACGGTACGGTGCCTTGGCGACAGGTTGAGCTCCTGGCACAACTTCAATTTGAAATTCGATTTCCCGATCAGGTGGAATTCCTGGCAAATCTTCAGGAAATACATCAGGAAAGTTACACACCACGGGTACGTCTTCCAATTCTTTTACTTTAATTTCTTTATCAATAACATAAGCCAGATAAGCCCCACACCCTCGCCTCATAAATTCACTCGCCTTAATCATTGAAATGACTTTAGGCGCATTAAACACTTTATCCCCGTAAATCGTTACTGATCTCCCATTGAGAGCTGTTAAGAAAATCATATTTCGTCGACAGACAATGTTAGCCTCATGTTTGGCCAACCAATCCATTCCCAAAACTACATCAAAACCTCCTAACGTAATCAGAAACAACTTAACAGGGAATCTATGACCTTCTATATCAATATAACAATCATCATCAATGACCTCCGTTACTCTAGTGGATTTACCAAGAGCAGTTTCTATGTTGAAGGCATTTTCTATCTTTTTAACACTAGCACACAGTTTATCACAAAAAGTAGTGGCCACAAAGCTCATATTGCACCAGAATCAAATAGAACTGAAGCAGGGATATCATTAATCAAGAATGTACCTGTCACCACATCCGGGTCTTTGGCTGCCTGATCTTTAGTCATAGTAAAGGCACGAGCTTTTGCCTTTTGCTTCTCCCATCCCTTGCTACTTTCAGGTTTGTTGGCTTCAGTAGGCATTATCTTTGGTTTAAAACAATTCCTGCTCACGTGACCGATTCCACCACAATTGTAACATTTTGGCATATTCGGGCAATCATAAGAAAGATGTCCAGTCTTTCCACAACGATAGCACAAAGTAGTCCCCGTAAGACATTTTCCCCTATGTCTCTTTCCACACTTAAGGCATTTTTCTGATTCTTCAATTCTAAACCTTTTCATAGGGGGTCCGGATTTGTCATTTCTGTTTCTTTTAAATTTAGGTGACCACTTTTGCTTCGGTTCCTCCTTTGTTGGTTCAGCTTCAACAACATCATCCCATACAATGCCGCTAATTTCTACGGCTGATTCAAAAGTTCTAGGAGCATGCGCCTTCACATGTGTTCGGACTTTAGGCGGTAGTCCTTCCACATATAACTTCAATCTGCGTTCCTCCGTGTTTACCAAATGAGGAACCAGTCTTGACATTTCATTAAATTTTGACGTATATTGCCGATGATTCATACGTTCAGCTTTCAAAGTCAAAAATTCTCGCTCGATTTTATCAGTTTCATTATTCGGACAGAAGTGTTTCATAACTACTTCTTTCAATTCCTCCCATTTTAAGCCCTCCACATCATTAGTGGTCTTTGACTGCTTGATGGTGTTCCACCAATGTAGAGCTTCTTCAGTAAATGAATGAGCTGCAAATTTTACAGCTTGGTCTTCCCGGCATTCACTGATAGCGATTACCGCCTCCATAGCCGAAACCCAGTGGCAGGTGGCCACGGCATCCTTCTTACCATCAAAGGAAGGTGGACTGCATCCTTTGAAGGCCTTGTAATCACAACCCTTCCGTTTCTCTGACGTAGAATCACCGTTCTTAGTTCCGGTGATCACAACTTCCTCTTCTTTGGTGCTGTCCTTAGTTCCTTCAGACTTGTCTTTCAAAGTATCCTTCAGTATTTTTGTAACCAAAGCTGGTAGCTTATCATCCAAAACTTTAGAGACCTCATTAGAAATAGCCTTCACTACGATAGGCTCTAGAGTAAACTCGTCTTCATCTTCCGGTTGCTCATTGTGCTCGTAGTCGTCTTCATTGACGGGTTCTTCATTCTCGATATGTGGTTCTTCAGGTTCCTGTGGTTGCTTACGTGGTCTACCCCTTTGTCCAGCCATTTGACTACCTGCAGGATGCAACAATTGGAGAGTCAGTACAGGATCAGTTTAGCACGAAATAAGCTTTGTAAATCGTTAATGACGTTGATCAGGTGTTATTAACCATTTACCCAACTCATAGGCTTTAAACGTTTCCCATCCCGTCACCTCAACGTGCATGACTCTAACTATCTTTCTAACCTTACACCTACGTCTTAACTCATACATAACATTCAGCTCGTGGCATCAGACTACCCTTGACTGGCATTTTTATCATTCTGTCCCATTTTCAGTTTAAGTCCAGTCATTAGGGATAACCGGATCTCTCAAACTATGGCTCTGATACCAACTTGAGAGGCCCCGAGCCCCTCGGTCGGCAACATCAACCCATAGTCATTAAAACATATTTACTTTATTACAGCAGCGGGATTTCAGGTGATTTTACATAAAACATGGTACACATATTATACAAAGCCCACACTCTATGGTTCTATACATAGCCAGTTTATGCCAGGGTAGTCTTCAAGGTATGCCATGAGCCTTACTGACATTCTTCCTCAATACCATTCAACCTGACATGCATGCTAAAACAAGTTAGCTTTCGCTGGTGAGTTCTAAGTTAACTTTTCATAAAAATAAAATCCTTAATATATATAAAACATTTGCCTTCACTGACGACCGAAGTCAACAGTCTCAATCATACTGAACATAAAACATTTCATATACATAACATACATGACATCATAACATTAATCATACAGTGCATAAATGTAGCCTGTCCTGTTGACCAAAGTCAACATGATTGCACAAGACGTCTTAAACTGGCGACACACAGTCGGCATGCCTGTTCTTTCACAGGACTTCTGCCTGTTCTTTCACAGGACTTATGCCTGTTCTTTCACAGGACTTATTAAGCCATCAACCGAAATTGACGGCTTATACCGGTACAAGACTTCTTGACATACATCATTGATACATAACATGGTTTAAATCATTTAAACCGTCATAATCATAGACCATTATAATCATAAATCATTATAATCATAAATCATTATTCACACCGCAGTGCTCAACATTCGCCCAACCGCAGCCGGGACTTCAAAATCACATTTCCTACTTGACCTCGACCGAGACTTTTAAAATCATTCATTTCTCAACCGTAGTTGAGTCTTTAAAACATCATGACATCTCAGCTGAGGTCCTTAAAATCATTTACTTCTCAACCGTAGTTGAGACTTAAAACATTATTTACTTTAAAACATTCTTTACTTGAAAACATTCTTTACCTGACCTTAATCAGGTTAATGTCAATTTCATACAATAATTTTACAACTTGAAACATTCTTTACTTTAACATATGCTCTTATCTGACCGTAGCCAGATAAAACAATCATTTACCTAAAATAACTTTATAACATGCCTATCAGCTCTAAAACGTTAAAATAGTAAAAGAGGGCGCATAGAACTCACCTGATGTCTTACTGTAGCAAAATCACTCGTAAACTGGTACTAATGGTGTAATTCTGCATTAGTTTACACTTAATAAGTTATTTAGGTTTTAACCTACTGATTAGATCTTTCTGAACGTTCAATGTCAAAGACATTGCCTTGAAAGTCATCAAATAGTTAATGTTGTTGATTATAATGCTTAAACAGTTCCTAAACAGATTAATGGCTTAGAAATAAACAATCCTTATCATTGATTGCCCAGGTATCATGAAATATCACAATGTAGTCTTAGAATAGGTTTAATAACCATGTTTAACATACTAATCTGACTGTTATCATAAACATCAGATAATCGTTCCAATAAGTATGTTAATGATTGTGATTAGTTTGAAACACTTAGATTTAATCTTTGCATTTCAAAGATTAATCAAGCTAATCACCTACATTGTCATAATCAAATGGTTTAACCATTATAATCATGGGTATGATTTCATGCAAACCGGGCATCATAACGGATCAAAACAAGGATTTAACCGTTAAAACTTCGTGTTCTTCATTTATAATCAATCCTAGCCATCATCTAGGCAATCATCAACAATCCTAACTATCTCATTACGTTCAAAATCAAGATCTAATCAATCAAAATCAAACTAGAAGGTTAAAACGAATCGTTACCTGATCTGATGAATTTCTGCGGTTAAAACAACGATCAGGACTTTTATATATGATCCCTGGGATGATCTGGATGTTCAGAGGCCTCAGAAATGAAGATTTGAGGTTTTAGAAGAGTGAATTTTCGTCTGGAGGTCAAGAACAAGCGAAGTAGGAGAAGAAATAAGGTTCTGGATGAGTTCTGACCTTAAAAACTCATCCACCGCCTCAATCTATTCCCGGGCGCATCGCCCCAACTGGGGGCTTGGCCCGGGGCGTACCGCCCCACGTCACTTTCGTCACCATTTTGGTTTTTAACTTCGTTTCGCGATTCCGGGAGCATACGAACTCCGTTTTGCGCACGGTTTTCGCCCACGTTCATTATTTTTCACATACTATCAATCTCCAATAACCAAAGTTGCTAAATCCTCGTAGATTTCAAGCACGACCAAATGTGCTCACGTCATAAATGCCGAATTTTTCGTACGCAATCGTCACAGTTTCAACAGTAACCGAAATCTCGTCGTTTATTATTAAATTGCTAAATTTTCGGTTGTTACAGTACTCGGTCCCACGGATGGCGCCAATGAAGAAGCCAAAATCCTCACCGTGAGTTGTAAGGGACTCGGGCTGCAACGTGAAGAGGGGTAATCCTCCGGCTCAGATCCGTATGCCGTCATTGTCATCATGGCCCTTCGTGCATGTGTGTGCAAACAACGTAGGGAGTTTGTTAAAATAGTTTTTGTGTGAGTGTAAGGAGGTGGAAAAAGCATCCACCATCTGATGGAAACTCTCTTGTAGAGAGAAAATGCCTTGTGGAGAAATGATCCCCTCTTTTGGTGAGAAACATCACTATTTATAATAAGGTTTTTGGCCCTTAATTTTAGATGAGTTTGATGAAATTGGGCTTATTCCACTCAAAGAGTCAGCCCAACAACATCCAACATAAAACTTTCATAAAAACTATTGTTTACAAAATATATATTCAACTCATATAACACACATGTGTTTCTAACCTAATTGTTTATGTTTCTATATGAAAAGTTACATCCCATTTTGTGAATCATATGATTAAGTGCTCGAATCTTACATTCTAACGTACCATTTTGTTGAGACATATATATGATGACAAAAAAAACACAACAGGGTACTTTGTGTGTGACAAAAAAACATGAAGAGTGAAGTTCAATTCTCTACCAAGATGACATCAGAAATATTTCATTTCATGGTAAATTCAGAGCCAACATATGCACGAAAATGTAACTTTCCTAAGGTAACATCATTTTTTTTGTTAATTTTTTGCGTAAAGGGTAAACCGTAAACATAAAGAGACTTAGAAAAGTGGTCATTGAAAATGTCCAAAAATCTTTGTGGAAAATATCAAAAGCTGACTCTAAGATGGTTTATGAATGATAAAAAGAAAGTAATATTTTTTTACCCAACTGATATCCTTGAAAAAAACATGGAAGGTTTTCTTTTATTATATGAGATAAAACCATTTGATACTGGCCTTGAAAACAACACCATATCGTCAAGTAACCCAACCGTTGATGCAGAATCGATTAATGGGTCAAACAACTCAAACAAAAGTTTAGAGCTCTAAAATATATAAGACCTCTATTTTAAAAAAAAATTTATGTAGTAAGATTATTTTGATCCGTGAGCTTTTTTAGCTTGAGGACTCTAAAAAATAGAAGATTTAACAAAAGCAGAAAAGCTCAAATAAAAGTTTTTAATATTAAATTGAAGAAGACTTGAAGAATTTCCATTTAGAAAAACTAAAAAATAAATTAAACCTAAATATTTAGTACATGTAATATAAACAATTTTTTTTAACTCCATCAAATATACATTTTAGTTTATTATTGCTGGTCATAAATCCGGATAAAAGGAAGATTTTTAATGCAACTATTAGTAAAAGTCTCCTACTTTTTATTACGCTTAGAACCTCTAAAATGATTGTTTCAGCCATAGTAAATAGATAAAGTTTATGTGACCAATGCAAAAGCAATAGTTGAACACATGAACAAATTGGAAAGAGATCACCATTTCCGTCAAGAGAAGATGTGACACTTTTGTAATGCTAGCAAAACGGGTCTTAACGGGTTTTAACAGGTTTCAGACGACGCGATAAATGCAAATATAAACATGAAAACGACTTGTTTAACACTTGGTTTGGTGATTTAAGCATGACAGTTCTATATTTTTTTGTAACAAATAAGAAAAAAAGATGAAGTCTAGCCTCTTAAATTTTATTGTTTTTTAAAAAGTATAAAATCAAATAGTAAATTTCTTGCTAAACAGGTCTAATCGTGCCTTAACATGTACCAATTTTGCCAGCCCTACGCTTTTGAATCTTTTACCCATAAAGTATACATGTTTGATTCAAAAGAGTTTTTAAGGTAAAAAGATATGGTGGGTGGTTATCTACACTAGAGCTCTCCAGATTACTCGACACTTGTTGGACGTTCATTTGAAAATGTTCGAAAATGTGCTCGTTCGATTTATCACTATTTGTGCTCGTTTAAAAAGTGCTCGGTTTGGCTCGATAGATGCAGATTAATACAAGATATTTCAAAAAATGGGTCAGGATTTATGAGAAATAAGAACAAGTTAAAATGATTCACTAAAAATGACACAAGAAACATTTGTGTGTGGAGAAGTGGAGGTATTTAGCGATTTGGATTAAAAAAAACTCGAAATTTAATTCGATTTTTATTCGCAAGTCACAATTTTGAAATTCAGTTTGAAATTTGAATGTGATTCAATATGAAGTCTGTTGTCAAAATTTAATTTTTAATTTTTCAATTCAATTTGATTTAAAAATTGAATTTATATATATATATATATATATATATATATATATACACACGAAATTAATAAAATGAAAACCCCATTTTAGTGTGAAAACCTTGAAAGCTAGACAAAAATCATGTAAAAAAACGTATTTTTTTGAATTTTTTTACAGGTTTGTAACATTATTGCACACATTTTTATAAAAAAAAATCAAAAAAGCGCCGACCAAATATTTAAAAAAAATATTCTATAATTTGTTTTTACGTTGTAAAACATACGTAACGCTGCGCCAGATCTGAGGAAATTTTTTTTTTACGTTTTGTTACGTATGTTTTACATGGTTTTATAAAATATATTTTTTTAAAATATCTGTTCGACGCTTTTTTGATTTTTATAAAAATGTGTCCAATAGTGTTTCAAATCTGTATAAAAATAAAAAAAAACGTTTTTTACATTATTTTTACATAGTTTTCACACTAAAAAGTGGTTTTCAAATTATCCATACCCTATATATATAGGGAGATGATCAAATGTTAACCCATGTTTATTGCGTTAAACGAATAAGTACATCTTATTACTTTAGGGCCGATATTAAAGTAAATCTAATGGTGTATTTTTTTTCTTTTCTAATTAATTTAGGACACACTTACATTAATAAAAGAAAGAAGAAAAAACCTAAACCTTTAAATTTACTTTACTGTGGGTCCCAAAATAATAAGATGTAGTTATTCAGTTAACGTAATAAGTAAGGGTTAACATTCGAACCATCTTCTATATTATATATATACAAAAGAAGGTTTATGAGAAAACTCCTCATTTTGGAGAAACCAAGAAAACTCATATAAATTAATAAATTTTTTAAAATTTGTTTCATAATTTTTTAATATAAGGTTAGAAATGTTATAATAAAAAAGAATTTTTTGAAAAAAATATGTAGATCACGGAGTTATGTATATGTAATTCAAAAAGTTTCGTATATAACTTATAAAGTTACATATATGTAATCATTATGTATTGCATACAAGTTACATATATGTAATAACCTAAAATACATATTTTATATTTTTTTCTTTTTTACATTTTTTATCTTATAATAAAAGAAAATAAAACTGAAAAATGAATAAAAAATAATAATTGGTAATGATTGTGATTAGCTTTCTTATTTTTCTCTAAAATGATGGTTTTGTAGGAACCCTCCCCTATATATAAACTGAAATTTATGGTTCGCAATTTAGTTTAAGGTTTCTTTGATATTTTAAATGTGTAAAATCAACATTAATTTTGTAAATAAAGTTTAAACAAATTTCTTTAAACTAAATTTGAATCGAACCAAACTCAAATTCAAATTCTGAATTCGAATATAATCGAATTTTGTATTAGATATTGAACTTTGAATTTCAAATGCGAATTACTTTATTCAAATTTGTTTCGAATTCAAATCCAACTCAATAATAATTAATTATTGATATTTAGGAGCAGGTTTTGGTTATTTGCATTTTTCAGAGTTTTTTTTATTATAATATCGCTACAAAAGATAAAAGAGAAAAGTTAAGGTTTTGGTTATCATCATGTTTGCTATTATTAGTACTTTTTATAAAAAACTAATGCATACACTTTAGCCGTTACAAAAGATGGGTTATGTTAAATTAAATAATCTATTTATCTCAATATATCATTAATAAACGGCTATTATTAAATCAAGTTATTATAGTGCATTTTATTAATAATTACTTTTATTGATTTTTTATCAAGTTTTTCAATCTTTTCTAAATGTTCATAACTTATACATACAACATTCTTCTTTTTTTTTTCAAAAAAAATATAACATAGAAACGAACATTTTTTTTTCAAAACAAGTATATTGTTAGTATAAAAAAAATTGTTTTTTCAGTTCATTGTGTATTTTGTAAATGTCATTTTATCTTTTGTGTAGCCTGCTTAATGTTGTATTTTCTGAACAATGAAAACACAATGATGTTGCAGAATGGATAATGTCAAGTAAGGATGACACAATGATGAGTATGGATAATATAAGAAAGTTTTTTTAAAAAATGACGATAATTAGAATAATGAATTGAAAAAATTTCAGTTTTTATTACAACACTATACTCGTTTTAAAGATAAAAAAATTTTGGTTTTTATGATATATTTTTTTAAAAAAATAATATCGTATGTAAAAGTCATTAACGTTTAAAAAAGGTGGGGGGAAGTGATCATGACTAAATTACTATCCAACAACTTTTATCTTTAAAGTTTAAATTTTCCCTCTTAAATTTGACCACATAGATTTAATGGTTAATAACTTTTCTTACACCTTTTATACATGAGGTATGCTCCTTGGTCCTAACCACTCCACGTAGGTACCCACCACAACCACCTCTTCACCATTTGTGGTGAAAATGCCCCTTGGTTGAAAGAGGGGAAAAGAAAGGAAGGGAGAAGCTTGGCAACGGTCGAAAGTGGGGCAAAGAAAGGAAGGGAGAGGCGTGCCTGTGGCCACGCCCAAGCCACCAACGCCCTAGGGGGCGGTGTTCCACCAGATGTTAACGCCCACCCACGCCCCTCCTACCCGGCATACCGCATCGTCTTATAATAAGGATACTATTTAGTTGAATCGAACTGTAAAAAATTTAAATTTTCATTATTGAACCGCCGAAAAATAAATAAATTTTCTTTTATGATCACTGCAATAAAAATTTAGTATTTTAATTAAATAATAATAATATTTAAATAGTGATAATAATTAAATAATAATTGTTTTTAATAATCAAAACAATTAAATAATATAACTAATTAAATAATATTTTCTCTCTTTTCCTATCCTTTCTCCCTATCTCTTAAAATAATACCCTCTTTTATCTTAAAATTTTGATCGAATCTCGTAACCACTGTGGTACACGGAGGAGGTACATGATAAAATTACAGGCAACGGTCACAACGATTGGCCAAAAGTGGCGACTGTTATGGTTAGAAGTTTAGTGGCAGTTGTCCTACAAATTTAGCCTACTGGTTGGGGTTTCACCTTATGACCAAGAGGTCATGGGTTCAAGCCCTGCTAGAGGTAATTTAAAGGACATATTGGTAAGAAAAGGAATCTTGAACTTTATTTCGGGTTCTGGGCCAGGGGGGAGGGTTTACCTATTCCAGGAGATTTTCGCGCATCAGTTGTGGTCGCGTCTTACCTCTGCCCTGTGGACCCTGTTAATACAAAATACGTGGTACGTGTTGGAACTTTAAAAAGTTGTTTTATTATTAAAAATTTTTGTGTAAAGTGTGAAAAGAAAAAAGGAAAAAGAAAATAATAAACTTTTCATTACCAATTCAATTGTAATAAATTGGTCATGAATATGCTTGTTAGTGGGCATAATGGCAACCTTTGAAATGCCATGATTACAAGTATATATAGAGGCATTTGGCCTCTTGTAGAAGTTGCTAGTTTTGAGATCTCTACACCACTTGAGACATACACATACAAGCTTCAAAGGTTCTCAACACAATCATATACTTTGTTGAGTTATCAACAACCTACAACGATCGATTCCCTCGTGTTAAACACTCTTGTTTCATGTGACGTTTCGGGTTTATGGTTAACTCCGGCAGTACACACTGCTTCGGCTGTTATACCCTGGGAAACAGTGGGGTTCACCTGGGTGGCCCGAAATATGTTTTAAGGGACCTCTGTTGAACAGAAATCCTCAGCCACCGAACTTATTTCAATTCGTTTCATCTTGTTTTATACTTCTTCTTGTAATTTCAATTTTAGAATTTTTATATTTCTTGTATTTCTTTATTTTATATTCTGTATTTTTCTGAATTGTAATTCGAGTAATTGAATAATAAAATTATTTGCTTATTTTGTGAACGGTGTTCCTACAAGCTTAAAACAGATTTAAAAATCACCGTTCATAAGTTTGTGTTTTTAAAATTATCGGATTACAAAACAGAAATATAAATGTTTGTTTATCAAGAAATTTAAAATGTGTTTTTAAATTTTGTTTTTGGTAAACAAGTATTATTTTTTTTATTAATAGGAAAATTCAAACATTTGTTTTGGTTTTTTGTAAACCATAACTGATTATTTTCTGTTTTGATAATTGTTAAAAAAATTTGGTTTTATATAATTCAATTTGTTTTTGTGTAAACCAAAAGTTTTATAAACCGTTTTGTTAACGTTTATTTAACGAACATATTCGAATAAGTTTTTTTGAACTACGAGCTTTATAAACGATAGTTATAATCGTTTATTTTTAACGAGCATGTTAGAAAAATGCTTATGATCTAAAAACTGAACATCATAATACGTATGATGCTTTTAAAAAAAAACAATTCGGTTTTGGGGTTGGTTTTATGTAAACCATAATTCTTCAAATAAGTATCAAATTTTAGTAAAATTTGATTTTGATTTTGTGTAAACCATACGGTTTTTTGTAAACCATAATATTTTGATAAATTAAGCTCATCAAAGTTTAAGTTCTAAGTGACGGACTTGTAGGGTGTGTTTGTTTTTTCCCAAAAGGTCTGCGTGACCTCTTATGTCTGCGCCGCGCAGACGCGGGCAGACGTTGACACTCAACAGACCGTTTGTTTTCTCGCAGACATTTCATTAAAAAAGGTCTGCGCGGCCTCTTCTTGGCGCAGACGTGGACCAAGCTCTTCTTGAGGTCTTCCAACCTCTTCTTCCTTCCACAACGTGATTTGATGAACCAAAAATCCACCGCCAAAGCCACGCATGCCACCTCCCATCTCCGTCGGCCTCCACCGCCGCTGCCTACGCCGCCGCCGCCTCCACCGCTGCACCTACCGCCGCATGTAAGTCCTTCTCCTTCGTCCCTACCCACGATCCACGATGTAAGCCCTTCTCCTTCGTCCTCCAAAACCCTAGGATCGCGACCTACGGCTTGCGACCCTTCGTCATTCCAAACCCACCGCTCGCGGCCATAGGCGATCCACCAAAACCCTTTGTGGTTCGACGAGGGTTTAGATCTAGGGTTCCGGTGGTTCGACGAGGGTTTAGATCTGTGGTTCGACAGCCACAGTCGGCCTCCTCCACCGTCGGTCGTCGCCCCTGGTCTCCTTCTCACGCGGTGGTGGTACTTAGCTCGACCGAGGGTTTAGATCTAGGGTTCCGGTGGGGAGAGGATGATCGACGGGAGGGGGTGGGTTGGGGCAGACGGTGGGTTGGGGCAAGTCGGTGGGTTGGGAAGAGCTTGATGTGGTCCGCAGAGGTTAGAAAACAAAATCCTCAAAAAGACCTACTTGCAGAGGTTTGGTCCACCTCTTCTGCAAAAGAGGTTTGCAGACATGGTCCGCAGACCGCAGACATTTTGCCTCTGAAAAAACAAACACCACCGTAGTAATTGGAAGGGTGGACATCGTTATCTGAGTTTCCTGTCTAGAAAAGCAATTCGCATATATCCCAAACAGCCGAGGGACCTGTCTAGCTTTCTTGGGGATTTTTGGAGAGAGTGTCTTAACCTATTAGGCTAAAACAAGTCATGCAAACGTCACATGAACTCAAATAACTTTGTTTGAGTTAAAAAGTTAATTTTTAAATTTGGTTTTGTGTAAACCTTATTTCTAAAAATCTGACTTGCTTCGTTTGCATGTCCACTTTTGTTTCAGTAATGACAACTGTACCTGCTCAAACTTCAACACCTATGGGACCATTAGTTGGTACCCAAGCTGCCCAGACTGTGGCAAATCATGCTGAAAGACCTGAAAAGTTTTCGGGTTTGGACTTTAAGAGGTGGCAACAAAAGATGTTGTTTTACTTGACCACTTTGAACCTTGCGAGGTTCTTGACTGAATCCCCTCCTGCAATTACTGATGTGGATGTCTAATCCATAAGCGCTTTGGAAGCATGGAAATACTCGGAATATCTATGTCGCAACTATGTGTTGAACTGTTTAGTGGATGCATTATATAATGTTCACTGCAAGATAACAACCGCCAAATAATTATGGGAGTCGTTAGACAAAAAGTATAGAACGGAGGATGCTGGCACGAAGAAGTTTGTGGTAGCCCGTTTCTTGGACTATAAAATGGTTGATACTAAAACAGTTTTGAACCAAGTTCAAGAGGTGCAAATTATACTAAGCGACATACATTCTGAGGGAATGACTCTTAGTGAGACATTTCAAGTTGCATCCATAATTGAAAATTTGTCTCCAAGTTGGGTGGATTTCAAGAACTACCTAAAGCATAAGCGAAATGAAATGACGGTGGAGGACCTTGTGGTGCGTTTTCGAATTGAGGAAGACAACATGTTGGTTTTGAAAATATCACAACAACAATTTGCTCCAAAAGTAAATATGGTGGAGCATGGTCAATCTTCCCGTGGGTACAAAAAGAAAATTGACAACTACAAGGGCAAAGGCAAGGTTGTGGACCTTGGGCCTAAAAAAGGTGGTGTGAAGAAGCAGGTTTTCCCATTTAAGGGGAAATGTACAATTGCGGTGAACATGGTCATCATGCTGATAGGTGCAAGGCTCCTAAACAGGACAGAGCACATTTGATGGAGGATGATATGCCTCTTGTTTCTATGGTCTCTGACATCACTGCTATGATGAAGGAGATCAACTTGGTGTCAAATGACCCTAAGGGTGGCGGGTTGACACTAGTGCTACCCGCCATGTGTGTCCTGATTGGGCCCTCTTTAATATGTTTAAAGAGGTGGTGGGTGACTCCAAGCTGTACATGGGGAATGCAACAACTGCCGATGTCAAGGGTAAAGGCAGTGTGATCTTAAAGTGGACTTCGGAAAAGGAGCTCACTTTGAGTAACGTGCTCTATGTTCCTGACATACGCAAGAGCCTCGTGTCAGGATGGTTGCTTAACAAACATGGTTTTCGTTTAGTTTTTGAATCTGGTAAATTTATTTTAACTAAGTGTGGAATGTTTGTGGAATGTTTGTTGGTAAGGGTTACGCCCAAAATGAAATGTTTAAACTCAATGCAATTGCTAAGGTTGAGAACATGAATGAAAATGCTTCTACTTCTGCTTATTTGATTGAGTCATCTAATGTTTGGCATGGTCTTTTAGGTCATGTTAATTTCAATTTGATGCGTCGTTTGATTAAATTAGATTGCATTCCAAAGTTTTCCATTGATTCAAAATACAAATGTACAACATGTGTTGACGCAAAACAAACAAGATCATCTTTTAAGTCGGTTGAAAGAATAATTGAACCCCCTGACATAATTCATACTGATCTGTGTGATTTAAAATCGATTCCCACAAAAGGTGGAAATAAGTATTTCATCACATTTATTGATGATAGTACACGATATTGCTATGTCTACTTACTTAAGAGTAAGGATGAAGCAATTGACAAGTTTGTCTTGTATAAAACTGAGGTTGAGGATCAACTCAACAAAAAGATAAAAGTTCTAAGGAGTGATAGAGGCGGAGAATACGTTTCACCATTTGCCGATATTTGTGCACAAAATGGAATTATCCATGAGTGTACAGCTCCTTATTCCCCACACAAAATGGTATTGCGGAACGAAAGAACCGTACATTGAAAGAGATGATGAATGCTATATTAATTAGTTCTGGAATGAGCCTAGACATGTGGGGGGAAGCTATTTTGTCGGCTACTTACCTTTTAAACAAAATACCTTTCAAGAAAAAGGATGTAACTCCTTATGAGTTGTGGATGGGAAGAAAGCCATCTTACAAATACTTGAAAGTGCGGGGGTGCCTAGCAAAAGTGGTGGTTCCACCACCAAAGGTTCAAAGAATAGGACCCAAAACCGTGGATTGTGTATTCATTGGTTATGCCCATCATAGTAGCGCATATCGGTTTCTTGTTTATGATTCAAAGAATCCTGAAATACATAAGAATACTATAATGGAGTCTAGGAATGCATCATTCTTTGAAGAAGTGTTTCCTTTTTTTTAAAAAGGAACTCCCAAGTTCATCAACACTAGTTGATGAGATTGTTCATGATGAAGATCAAGAACAATTAGAGGCTGAAGAGGTTGAGCCAAGAAGAAGTAAGAGACAAATGATTGAAAAATCCTTTGGTCCTGATTTTCTTACTTACATGGTATAGGGTGAGCCTCAAACATACCGTGAAGCAGTCACTTCTTCAGAAGGACCTCAATAGAAAGAAGCAATCAAGAATGAAATTGATTCGATCTTACAAAACCATACTTGGGAGTTAGTAGATCTTCCACCAAGTTGTAAATCACTTGGATATCGATGGATATTCAAAAGGAATGAAAACTGATGGTTCCATTGATGAGTACAAGGCAAGATTAGTGATCAAAGGGTTTAGACAAAAAGAAGGATAAGACTACTTTGATACTTACTCACCTGTGACTAGAATAACCTCGATAAGGTTGGTGCTTGAAATAGCGGCTTTAAGAAAATTGGAAGTCCATCAAATGGATGTTAAAACCGCTTTTCTAAATGGGGATTTAGAAGAGGAGATTTACATGGAGCAACCTGAGGGTTTCTCAGCTCCAGGCCAATAAGGCAAAGTATGTAAATTAGTCAAGTCATTGTATGGCTTGAAGCAAGCTCCAAAACAGTGGCATCAAAAGTTTGACCAAGTTATGCTTAACAATGGTTTCAAAATTAATGAATGCGGCAAGTGTGTTTATGTGAAAAGCACAATGAGAGGTTATGTGATATTATGTCATTATGTATATAATATGCTTATCGTGGGGAGTGATGATAAGATAATCAAATCTACAAAAGACATGTTAAAAGCGAGATTTGACATGAAAGACATAGGTCTAGCCGATGTGATTTTTGGTATAAAGATCAATAGGACCCAACATGGTCTTGTGTTGAATCAATCTCACTATGTTGACAAAATCCTTGAAAAATTTAATGCGGGGGGATACGAGTGTTGCTCAAACTCCCGTAGATACCACCCAACATTTATCTAAAAATAGAGCTGAGGGTGTTGCTCAGTTGGAGTATTCAAGGGTTATTGGCAGCCTGATGTATCTAATGACATGTACACGACCAGACTTAGCATATGCTGTGAGCAGGCTAAGTAGATATACTAGTAATCCGAGCTCTGAACATTAAAAGAGCATGACAAGATTACAAAGGTACTTAAGATACACAAGAAACTATGGGCTGCATTATGGCCGAGATCCAGCTGTTATAGAAGGATACAGTGATACGAACTGGATATCCGATATGAAAGATTCCAAATCCACAAGTGGTTATGTGTTCACCCTTGGTAGAGCAGCTATAGCTTGGAAGTCGTCCAAGCAAACTCTTATAGCTAGATCTACGATGGAATATGAGTTTATCGCCTTAGATAAAGCTGGAGAAGAAGCATAATGGCTACGTCAATTTGTGGAAGACGTTCCAGGATGGCCAAAGCCTATATCGGCTATTTGCATGCATTGTGATTGCCAATCAGCTATTGGTAGAGCTCAAAGTGCAATGTATAATGGCAAATCACGGCACATTCGACGTAGACACAATACGATACGACAACTACTCTCAATGGGAGTTATCTCAATTAACTATGTGAGGTCAAAAGATAACATAGCGGATCCGTTTACAAAAGGCTTAAGCAGAGAGTTAGTGCACAATTTGTCAAGAGGAATGTGACTAAAGCCCTTCGCACAAGTTTGTACAAAGGAAAACCTATCCTAGAAGATTGGAGATCCCATAACCTAGGCTCAATAGGACAACCTAATTGTATGAATTAATGTCACTGTGGGAGAGTACCTCAAATATATAAAGGGAGTTGAATACTTCCTAGTTTATTTCTTTATCAAATCAGTGATAGAAATGGAGGATAAGCATACGGCTTTTAATGATTTGTGTGAAATCACCTATGTGAGAGAGAAGTGGGATCACTTTGAATGGATTTGTGGGGGGGCGCAAATCCTAGAGCTCTTGCAGAACCAAGCTAGGGTTCCATGACCATAACGGACACAACAATGAAGGGTTAACCATACCAGGAAGAGTATTGTGTTACATGTAATAACGTCTACGTAAACAGGGATTGCTTCACGGGCATCACGTCTAGTAATCGCTAGGAGACAAAGTGCATATCACAAAGAAAGGTTCAAAGGGAACACTTACTTCTCCTGCAATACTCAATCGCTGAAATTTTATCGTGACACTTGAGTGTAAGGATCGATTTCTTTTCATGTGGGGGATTGTTGGAACTTTAAAAAGTTGTTTTATTATTAAAATGTTTTGTGTAAAGTGTGAAAAGAAAAAAGGAAAAAGAAAATGATAAACTTTTCATTACCAATTCAATTGTATTGAATTGGTCATAAATATGCTTGTGTGGACAATTGTAATGAATTGGCAATGAACATGCTTGTTAGTGGGCATAATGACAACCTTTGAAATGACATGACTACAAGTATATATAGAGGCATTTGGCCTCTTGTAGAAGTTGATAGTTTTGAGATCTCTACACCACTTGAGACATACACATACAAGCTTCAAAGGTTCTCAACACAATCATATACTTTGTTGGGTTCTCAACAACCTACAACGATCGATTCCCTCGTGTTAAACACTCTTGTTTCATGTGACGTTTCGGGTTTTCGGTTAACTCCGGCAGTACACACTGCTTCGGCTGTTTCATCCTGGGAAACAGTCGAGTTCACCTGGGTGGCCCGAAATCTGTTTTAAGGGACCTCTGTTGAACAGATTTCCTCAGCCACCGAACTCATTTCAATTCGTTTCATCTTGTTTTATATTTCTTCTTGTAATTTCAATTTTAGCATTTTTATATTTCTAGTATTTCTTTATTTTATATTCTGTATTTTTCTGAATTGTAATTCGAGTAATTGAATAATAAAATTATTTGTTTATTTTGTGAACAATGTTCCTATAGTACGTAGGATTATGGCCGTTGAAAAAAAAAAGTTTAGTGGCAGTCGGGTGGGTTTTGGAGCGATGGCTGTGGAAGTTCGGGCAGTAATTGTGTATGGTGGGCTTCCCTTTTTTAATTTTGTATTTCTTCACTACATCTACATATTGAATAATAAAAAATATAATTTATTAACATTAAAAATTAAAAATTATATTTAAGATAAGATATAATGGTACATTACAAAACATTTTTAAATGAAAAATTAGATCGCGAATAGAATTAACTTTACATAATTAGTACTTTCTTTTATTCTTAGGTTTGGAATAAATTCAATAATTAACTAAGAGCATAGCATACTTTTATTGTATTTGACCAATCTTTCTTTTCTTTTTTGATGATCTTTATTCCATTCTCATCATCCATAAATAAGAAAAAAAAAGTTTCATAAATAAAACACGAGAATAGATGTAAACAAATTTTACCTTTAAATTCAATAAAATATTGATTTCAAAGAAATTATCGGTTTCAAAAGACACAAACCAATAGAAAGAATTAAGAAAGTGTTTAGTTTACTTTGTAATTTATTTAGCTTGCTACATGCATGCATGATGTATATTAGAAGGAACATTTTATTGTATATTATTAAAATAATAAATACTATCAAATTAAATTATCTAGAAGAGGAAACATATAAAATAAGATAAGATTGTACACACTAGGGGTGTCGTTCGGGTTGGTTCCTCGGGTTTCGGGTTGCTCGGGTCGGGTTATTCGGGTTTTTGTAATATGAAATTAGAACCGAGAACCGGACCATTTAACTTAGGTTTAAATGTTTAATTGGTTCTCGGGTTTCGGTTCTCGGGTTTAATCGGGTTGGGTTAAACGGTTCTCGAGTAATACTTGAAAAACTAATATTCTATTTTTCAAACAAATAAAATTAAAACATGTTTTACCAAAACATACATTTTCTTAAAAATTTCAAATATTTAACCATAACATAACTAGAACGTGTTTAACCAAAACATGCATTTCTTCAACAATCTCAAAACATATATATGCTTTGAAAATAAAAAAATGTTATTGCCCCTTAGAAACCTAGTTCGGGTTTTTCGGGTTTACCCGAATAAACCTCGTGTGTACCCAAGGACCGAACCATTCTAAATTTTCGGGTTCGGGTAATAGGCTTTTTCAGGTTGGTTATTTTCGGGTTCGGGTTGGTGTTTTTCGGGTTCGGGTTGGTTCTTCGGGTTCGGGTAAAAATCACACCCCTAGTACACACTTATTTATAAAGAAAGGAGAACTAACTAAAATACATGTTGTTAAACAAATATTCTAATAGTAAAATGTTTTTTTCTGGCTAAGGTAAAAACTTCTTGGTTACCGGTTTGAGGTTTCAAGATACTAAAGTGGTTACTAACCGGTCCATCTAAGTAAAACACCAGTTATTTGGTGGTTAACCGGTGTCGGTTATTATATTGGTTTCAGTTATTATATCGGTTTTAGTTTTAGAGTTTGAAAAACCAATTATTAACCAAACCGTTTATTCGTAAAACCGTTGACCAAACTTTGATTGGTTAACCGGTTTTGGTTATTCAAAAATTGATTTTTGACCTGTTAACAGGTTTGTACACCTCTGTATACATGTGATTAATGATGTATACATGTGTGTATATGTAGTATAGGGTAGCGATCCTCTGTTAACCCAACTATGCGATAGCACGTATAACTCCGTCAAAATTTTTCCAGATCTTTATTTTTTTATTTGATTATCATTATTACATATGTATAACACTTACTTATTTTTTGTGTTTGTGTAAATTTACACGCGTTTAGGATTTTGCATCAGTGTAAATTTTTGTTACATTAAATGTGTCACTAAATTGTAACACAAATTTACACTTGTTTTAAATCCTAAACGTATGTTAATTTAGACACACATATAATAAAAGAAAGTGTTATACATATATGTTTAATAATAATAAAACAAAACAAAAGAATTTAAATTGATATTGACGCAATTATACAGATTAACGTAATAAAATAGAGTAATTATATGAGCCTGATCCTATATATATAAAGAAAAATATTAGGTGTCATCCTAATAAAAAAATTTTCCAAAATTTATAATTATCAAAACAAAACAAGTTTAGTTAAGACTGTTATTTTGAAAATTTTCCAATTCTATTTAATTACAAGAATATTGACTCTAACATTAAAATTATAAAACAAAAACCGAAATTCCATCATAAATTCCTTTATCAAGTCTTCATCAAGAACCCTAATTTACACCTTCATATTCTGAGAATTTTGGTTTTCCTTTGTGCTATTATCTTTTATTCTTGGTTTGGAATATATTCAATAATTAATTAAAAGCATAATATACTTTTCTTTTCTTGTATTTAACCAAGCTTTCCTTTTCGCTTTTGATGGTCTTTATTCCGTTTCCATCACTCATAAACTTAGCCTTGAAAAAAAAAACAAAAACAAATAAAAAGTCTTTGAAAAGACATTGCTTGATATTTAAGTGTTGAAAAAATAGCCACAACCTACATCATATAATAATAGTATTTAATGATTTAAATAAAAAATAATGTAAAAAATAATATTACTAATAGTAGGAAAAGATAGAATTTTTTGCAAAAATAGTGTTACTTTTAAAATAATGGTTACAATGGGTGTTGGATTTTTTTTCTTTCACAAATAGGTCTGACTCCATTAGTAGTGGCGTTTTCAGAGGAGAGAGAATAAGAGAATGTAAGATGTCAGACTCGGTACACGTGTTGTCAGAAAAAACGCCACTGCTAGTGGCGTTTTCATCCCACTTGCCACTCCTAGTGGCGTTTTCATCCCTATTGCCACTCCTAGTGGCGTTTTCAACCCTATTCTGACAACACGTGTACCGAGTCTGACACCCTACATTCTCTTATTATCTCTTCTCTGAAAACGCCACTACTAATAGAGTCAGACCAATTTGTGAAAGAAAAAAATCCAACACCCATTGTAACCATTATTTTAAAAGTAACCCTATTTTTGCAAAAAAATTCGAAAAGATATAGATTGATCGAGAAACACCTTTAATTCACTTTATTCTCTAACTTTACCGATAATAAAATCGGTGGTGACCCTATTTTCTACAAATCATTTATGAATTAAAATCATTTGAAAATCAACCTTTTACATATATATTCAACTCAACCAGACCACAGCATTCATAGCTCTCTTTAGATCTGCTTTGTGAACATACATCATGAATGAGCCTAAGTATGCCTATCCTTATCCTCCTCAAGGTAATACTATTTTTTTTTTTAATATTTTCGATGGTTTATTTAGTTAACATGCAAATATTTAAAAGATTTATTGATTGTACGTATTCATCAGGCGGAGGATATTATCAAGGGCCGCCGGTGATGGCACCACCGCAGTACGCCGCCGCACCTCCTCCCAGAAGAGAACCTGGTTTCCTTGAAGGATGGTACGTATTGTCTCTTTCTCTTTCATTTTTTTGATAATTTTTTTGATAACTTGTGTCTTTTTGAGCATTAGAATAAGATGTTTTCGTAAATGTGAAAAAAAATAATTTTTTTCTTGAGTGAAAATTGAAATCTTTTAATAGAATTGTTATAAAAAAAAAGGCTAGAGTTGATGGGATGATTTGTAAGGAGTGATTATTATTAATTTTCTTTTTTATTTTTTAAAAAGCTTAGGTTACATTAAACATGTTTGTTTTTGTGAGCTTGAAAGGTGAAGCGTCAAATGATCTTATAAGAAACAACACACAAACTCTAATAACTTTATCAGAAGGCAGTTCGAGAAATATTCGAGATCGGATCAGTAAAAAGCTCGAACGAGCCGAGCCTTAACGAGCCCGAGCTCGAGCCCAAAAATATAGCTCGTTTAGTTATCGAGCCCGAGCCCGAGCTTTACATATCGAGTTCGAGCCGGTTCGCGAGCATTAACGAGCTTTCTGAATATATAATTTTTGTTTATTATATTAAGTGTTTATTTATAAAATTATTTATTTTTATATATAAAATTATGATAAATATATTTAAATCAAATATTTTATGTTAAATTTAGAAAATATAATTATAAATATAATTAAATTATTAATTAAAGTAAATAAATTAAATAAATAAAATCTAAACGAGCCGAGCCAAGCTTGAGCCTAAAATTTTTCTAACGAGCTGAGCTCGAGTCTAGTAAATAAAACTCTTAACGAGCCAAGCTCGAGCTCAAGCCCAAGTTTATCTTAACAAGCCGAGCTCGAGCCTTAACGAGCTCGGGATCGGCTCGGCTCGTTTACACCCCTAATCAGTAGTTTAATCACTTAATTAGTATTTAATTTTCAATTTGAATGTTTAGCATATTTTAGCGGTTGAGTTACTTTGCAAAATTATATGGTTATTTGAATGCCTGGATGATATCTAGACTAAATTGAGAGTCATTTGGTTTTTTTTTCCTGACCGGGTCAATAAAGTTATGCAAAATTTAAATTTATTTATATCTTATTTTATATATAATGGATTTACTTGGACTAATACATGATTTTCTTTTAGTCTTTTTTAGATTGAGTCTTATATTAGGGGTCTGGAAGTAGTATTACTTGCCAATCCGATTTTCCATTATTTAAATCACATATCTCTGTCACTTGTAGTGACTTATCATTCAATGAATGCCTAGAAAATGATCTATTTAATCCAATTATAATGTTTCTTACTTTGCAACTAGAAAATTTTGATCCATTCTAATGAAAAGTATAAACAAGAGGACATGTCATTACAAAAATTACTCACAAAAACTTTCCGGCTCAAACTATTCATAACAACTGATCTATCATTTCCACCCATGACCAAAACAATGATTCAACTCATGACCCGACCCATGAACCGAATCATTATCCGACCCAATCCATGATTGACCGTTGGCTTGAACCATGAACCGACTCATGACCAGAACCATAACTTGAACCAAGTCTTGTATCATGGCCCTAACAATCACCTAATCCATGAGCTAAATCATAACTCAACTCATAACCCAAACCTTGACTCAACCCATAACATGTACCAAGACTCAATCAATGACCTGACATATAGCCTGAATATGACCCGACTGGTAAAGTGTATTTCATTCATTTATCTTTTCATGTCTACCAAATAGTCTTAAGTAATCATTCATTTCATTCCATAAGGTAACCAAACAAAACAATAGAATAGTAACGGTCAGTTTCTTTATCTTGTGAATTCCATTTCATCATCTATTCTATTTCATTTGTTATTTTCACAAAATAAGTAAAATAATGTTAAAATTAGTACAATTTTACTTTGGCCCCTTGAGGGCCCACACACACACACACACACACATATATATATATATATATATATATATATATATTATATGTGTACACCGCAAATGGGGCGTATTATTAGCTCGTACCAAGCATATTCTAAATCATTTTCATGACAAATTTGATGTATTTTATGTCTAAAAGATAAAGTGATTTTGGTGCAGTCTGGCGGCTTTGTGTTGTTGCTGTCTTCTTGACGAGTGTTGCTGTGACCCAACCATCATTTTCTTCTAAGATATCGATCAGTCTCTGCTTCATTATTGCTAAAAATAGAAAGTTAAATTGTATTTTTATCTTGTTTTAGGCTTCTACATCATGTATTAAATGTTGGTTGGTTACTTCATTCCTCTCTTTGGATTAATAAATCTTCTTTTGAAAGGCAACTTTAGTTTTAAAATCATGACATAATGAGTAAAATCACCTTAACACTATGCTGAGGTGGTACAATGAAAACTTGCACATTGCTATTGATATCTACTTACGATTAAAAGAAATACAAGCAGATTAATTATGAATATTAGAACGTAAGTAAAAAAAACATTATTATGACTCATATGTTTCTAAATAAGAGTTGAAAAAATAATTTAATAAAAAAAGATATAAACATGTATTTAGGACCCAAAATATAACAAAATAAGCTTGTTTAGCCCTGTGTGAGATATTATTCTAATCTTCTCCATCCGTTCTATCTAATCATTATTTAGCAACTTTCAAAACTCTGAATAAAAACCTGAGTCTAACATTGACCCATTCGAACCATTTATTGGGTTACAAAGCAATTATGCAATCAAATTGATACTACAAAGGACATGATAGTGCTTGTAAATTTGATACCCAAAATTTTTCACACAAAATGACTCTCAATTATTGTTGGAGTTATGTTCACCTATTCTCCAAAATGGTCCATCCGATTATGATAAAATTTAAGCATGACAATATGGGTAGATCAGGTTGAGTAGGAACAGAGGGGGCACAAATATGTTTCATGGGGGTTAGCTAACACTCATTAAAACAAATTCATTTTGTATATATATGATTTAAGCTGGACTGACTTCCAATAAAAATTATCACTGATCCCATGAAATTTTCACGATCAAGGTGACGCTTAATTTTAAATCAAAACTAATAATACTAATACAAAAATTACCCAATATGAATTACCTTAATAAAGCCTAATTACCAATTAATAATTTAACTTAATATCCAATCACTCATAGTCCAATTAATATGTTATAAATTTTTTTAGCAGTAATTTTTTATATTAATCCATTTTTTGTGAGCTTGAATATTTGAACTAAGGAGGATAAACACCTTAATAGGGGTGTAAACGAGCCGAGCCGATCCCGAGCTCGTTAAGGCTCGAGCTCGGCTCGGCTCGTTTAGATTTTAATTATTTAATTTATTTACTTTAATTACTAATTTAATTATATTTATAATTATATTTTCCAAATTTAACATAAAATATATGATTTAAATATATTTATCATAATTTTATATTTAAAATAATTAATTTTATAAATAAACACTTAATATAATAAATAAAAGTTATATAAACAAAAAGCTCGTTAAGGCTCGTGAGCCAACTCGAGCTCAATATGTAAAGCTCGGGCTCGATAACTAAACGAGCCACATTTTTGGGCTCAAGCTCGGGCTCATTAAGGCTCGGGCCCGGGCTCATTAAGGCTCGGGCTCGTTCGAGCTTTTTACCGATCTGATCTCGAGTATTTCACGAGCTGCCTTGGTTCGTTTACACCCCTACACCTTAACTCCAACTATTAGCCATTTGGACTCACTATTTACTTGTCACTTATTTCTTTTTTAAGGCAAAACCTCTACCAAGTAGACTAGTCCCATATTGGTTGTCACTTATTTGTTAAATGGTTAAATTTACTCCAACAGCTAGCTATTTGTACAGTTGTACTTAATTGAAATAATTGGGAAACTTGGTTACTATTCTAAGAAATTTACCCAATTAAATAAACTTAATTCAATTTTGAATCGTTCTTAATTTTATTCGATCACCTCTTCTTGATGGGTCGCAGGTTCTTGTTGGGTAATCAAGATGGAAAATAAAAAACAAGAACACAATTAGCAAAAACATGAATGTTTTAATTACCGATCACTGATTTACTCACTATATCAAGACCCTATTTATAGAAAATGAAATGAACCAATATATGTAGTAGTTAATTTAACTACTATTTAACTAGCTTAACTAACCTAACCACCATGATTACTAACTTAACTACCATGAACATATATTAAGTGTTACAATATTAATATCACATGTTTGTATCAAGTGAAAATCCGATCTTATAAAGAAAACCCTTAATCAATTTGGAATTTTGAAAATAAATATGTGGTTCACGTTAGACCAAATTAAAATTGATTTGTGTATTCAAACACTAATTTTTTATTCAAATTTAATATGAACCACGCATTTATTTTCAAGATTACAAATAAGCGGGGGCTTAAGGGTTTTCTATCTAAGATTTCAAATTACGCATGGCCAGATCCCTTTTGTAGAAATTAAGACCATGGCTAAGGGACTCATAATTTTAAAGCCTCATTTTAAAACCAAATTTAGGCCATAATAATATTATTTTCGGCTTAATTTTTTTAACATCATTACTAGTTATTAAATTCAATCGATACAGAAAAAAGTCTGAAAACCAAAATAAAACTCTTATTTCTAATATGAAACAAACATGTTACGCTTCAAAAAAAGGTATAGGAGAACGAAGCTATAGAGGGTCGCCTAAACTGCAAGATAAAGAATTAATAAAGGAATTAAAGAGACAAAAGGTCAGAATGTCACTTATTGATGGAAAGAAAGATTTCACATTTTAATTCTGTCTAGGACTTTCAAATTGGTTTAGGCAACCTTGATATTATGCCAAGAGAATAATTACCTATACTTATTGCAAATCACCTTTGAGATGATTCTGAAAATGAAGCAGAAAACCTGTTATCAAACAAGTTAGGAAAAAAAATATGCTCATTATCAGCATCATAATGCAATCCCTTATTTCACAACATCCAAACGTTTTACTACAAAACCATAAACATTTCTTCCAAATAAATGACAGCTACATCTAAAGTTAGAATACTTTCTCCTATTATGTGTACTTTGCGATGCTACGATTGATTGGTTAAATGATGCTATATATCTCCAAGTAGCAGAATTATCAAAATAGCGCATTTTCGTTAACAACAGCCGTTTATAACAGCCCGAATGCGTCCATAAACGTATTGATGGTGATTTTTCAAGAAAGTAACAAAAAAGACGATGAAAGAAACAAGAAAACATTTTCATCTTTTTTAATGAATCCAATATATTGGGTTAAAAGTAGGGGTGTTCAACGGAAGAAATGTTTATGGTTTTAGGGCAATCTTTTACCGTGAACTGAAATTAACTAATAACCGAGTTGTCAGAAAACTGAATTAACTGATAATCGAAATTAAGCGACGGTTATGGTTAAAAATTTTTGATAAACCGATTATAAATCGGTTATGATTAGGGTTAGGTGTGCCCATAACCAAATGTTTAGCAAACTGAACCGATGCAAATGTGAAGAATATTATCTTGTTAAAACTATGATGCGTGAAAATAACTTATGGCCTACGTACGTAGAATTTTTTGATGAAGTAGGTAATTCTAAAATGTTTAGTTTTATTTATTCTTTTATGGTAAAATGGAACTTATAATATCATCAAAGAAAACTAGTAAGATATTAGGTAAACCAACAAGAAAACTTAAATAATACGATAACAAAATGCCAAAATAATGAAATATCAAGACAAAACAAAATAATAGCCCCCTAATTAAATACATTAAGAAGACTTTGTATACATGATATAGCGATGGTTCCAACGTTTTATATGCTCCCTTGGTTATTAATGTTAGCTTTTCTAACTTTATCTACATGATATAGCGAACTATTCTCTTGGACCTTAGAATTTGCCACCTAGTTTTGGTATCTTCAAGATTGCTTCCCCTAGCTTGTTGTGACCAAAGTTGGATCATTTGAAGCCTCGATGCGCGCAATAGACGTTCAGAGAGGGCCTAAATCCAATATTTCATCCAAACTAAACAGATAATCAATAACTAGATGGGTCTCAAAATCAGTGGGAGGTCACGGGTTCAAAATCATTTAGGCCATAATAATATTATTTTGGGCTTAATTTTTTTTAACATCATTACTAATTAAATTCAATCGATAGAGAAAAAGTCTAAAAACCAGAATAAAGCTCTTATTTATAATATGAAGCAAACAAGTTACGCTTCAGAAAAAAGGTATAGGAGAACGAAGCTATAGAGGGTCACCTAAGCTGCAAGATAATGAATTAATAAAGGAATCAAAGAGACAAAAGGTCAGAATGTCACTTATTGATGGAAAGAAAGATTTCACATTTTAATTCCGTCTAGGACTTTCAAATTGGTTTAGGTAACCTTGGTATTACGCCAAAGAGAATAATTACCTACACTTATTGCAAATCACCATTGAGATGATTATGAAAATGAAGCAGAAAACGTGTTACCAAACAAGTTAGGAAAAAATATGCTCATTATCAGCATCATAATGCAATACTTGTTTCACAACATCCAAACATTTTACTACAAAACCATAAACATTTCTTTCAAATAAATGACAGCTACATCTAAAGTTAGAATACTTTCTCCTATTTTGTGTACTTTGCGACGCGACGAATGATTGGTTCAATGATGCTATATATCTCCAAGTAGCAGAATTATCAAAATCGTGCATTTTCGTTAACAACAGCCGTTTATAACAGCCCGAATGCGTCCATAAACGTATTGATGGTGATTTTTCAAGAGAGTAACAAAAAAGACGATGAAAGAAACAAGAAAACATTTTCATCTTTTTTAATGAATCCAATATATTGGGTTAAAAGCGAATGTAACAATGAAGCTTTGTAATTGCCTCCTGATTATTATTCTACATACATGTCCAACTGTAAAAGAAGTCTTTTTAATGTCATAAAACCATCAACATTTAAAAAGGATTTGTATCCAAATCTTGAGGAATTAGAACTGCTTAATTCGAAATCAAATTTCTAAAAATGAGTCATAATCATAGGGGCAATCGCCCTGATACAGTGATCGATATGATCAAGCCCATGAATTTTACAGGCGGGTTAGAGTTCATGAACCTAACGTATACAGTAATGAAGAAGAAGAAGACAGATGAAGGAAAATGGGTGAACCAAGAAGCTGATTTGTTGAATAAGATCACAGGTTATGCGCCCAAAGGGTGCATCACCGCGGTTATGGGTCCTAGTGGTGCTGGTAAGTCTACTCTTTTGGACGGGTTAGCTGGGCGGATTGCTAGTGGCAGCCTCAAGGGTAAGATGTCCTTAGATGGGTCCGAGATGAGCCCGAGCTTGATCAAGAGAACTTCGGCTTACATTATGCAGGACGATCGGCTGTTCCCCATGCTTACAGTTTATGAAACTTTAATGTTTGCAGCGGATTTTCGGTTAGGGTCGATCACACGGGCTGAAAAGAGGCAGCGTGTTGAAACTATGATCGAGCAGCTCGGCTTATCTGTAAGAATCTAAGCATATCTATACTCTATAATAAATGAGTAACAATTTTGCCACTTGTCACCCTCCTACATTACTAATGCCACATGTCACCTTCTTAAACTAATATTGCCACATGTCAACTCCTTATCACTCCACTTAATTCTCTCTCATATTAAATTACTATATTATCTCTCTTATTAAATAAATTATTTCACTTATTAAATAATATAATATTAATAACTAATATCTTATTTACCTTTTTTATTATAAAGCATAAATTAAATTCTAAAATCAAAATTTTTAAAGCAAAAATATTTTATTTTCAAAAAACAAAATTTATGTAAAAAACAAGTTATCTTAAAAAAATGTTTTTTTAAATAAAATATATTATAAAAGAAGTTTTTAAACAATGAGATTTTTATCATTTAACGACATTTTTTAATTTATTTAAATTATGAAGTAATAAAAAAGATAGAAAAAGTTACATTTTTGTTCCGTTATGTTTAACGCTAATTTAAATTGAGTCGTTGAACTTTAATAATTATTATATTTTATATTATTGATTTATAAAGTTAGTTTTAATATAATAAAAACTGAAGTTTTTAATGTTAGTTATTTCAAAGATATCAATTATTACACATTAAAAGGTCATATATCATTTGTATAATGATTAAAGTTTTTAATTATTTTTTTTATTACTTAAAAAATTTATTAATATGTAATTTAATCATTTTATATAAAAATATCGTTTTATAATCGCTAAATTTTCATTACTAATTATTTAATATTTTATATCAAAATCCGTGTGATACACGGGTTAATAACCTAGTATACATATAATCTCGTTGACAATTAATTATAACAGAACTGGACCGGGCATTAAGCCGGGAATAGAACCGGCCCAGTGATGACTCTTTGAAGTTTGAACCGTTCACATTTGAATATGTTGGTTAACTGTTGTATTGAATTATAATTTTTTTAAACTTCATTTTTAACTTCAAACTCTTTTTTCTAACTAATTTAATATTTCTTATGTTTCTAAGTTTTAATTGGAAATTAAGTTACAAATTCACATAAAAAAACATAAAACATTTTATAGTTAATTGCACAATTGGTCATTATGATTTAATCAGATTGCAGATTTGGCCCTAAACTTTTAAAAATTGAAAATTTAGTCCAAACATTTAAAGTTAATTGCATAAATGGTCTCTATGGTCTGATCAGATTGCAGATTTGGTTCCCAAAGTTTTTAAAATTGCAAATTTAGTCCTAACATTTATTAGAAGGTTACATATATGATCTCTATGGTTTGGTCTAATTGCATGTTTGGTCTTCCACATTGAAAAATTGCAAACTTAATTCAAACATTGCAAAACATTTATGAATTTAACTAATTATTTAAGCATTATTAATATAACTTGTAAATTCAAAAGTTTCAAAAATCTTGTATATTTCATGTTTGAATCTAACAAATGTTTGGACTAAGCTTATAATTTTTCATTGTTAAAGACCAAACATATAATCTGATCAAAGTATAGGGACAACGTGTGCAACATTCTTATAAATGTTTGGACTAAATTTGCAATTTTTAAAATTTGAGGACCAGATCTGCAATCTGATCAAACCACAAGAACTATTTATGCAGTTAACTTAAAATGTTTAGACTAAATTTGAAATTTTTAAAGTTTGAAAACTAAATCTGCAATATAATCAAACCACAAGAACCAATTATGCAATTAACTCAGTATTATATATACACACTATTTATATTTTTTATTATTTATAATATTACATGGTTCTTAAATGAGTCAAAACGTAAGTAAAGTTATTCAAGGAATTGAATTTGAAACAACTTAGATAATTCGAATCCAAGTATTCAAAAACTTAGATATGAATTCATATTACTTTAATGCTTCATGTTTTATATTTTGTATATTTAAGTTTTCATAGGACAATAAAGCTACAAATTCGCATAAAAACACACAAAAAAAATTATATTTTGCATATAGACGCATGCAATTAAAGTTATTCAAAGAATCAAATTTCAAATAAATTGGCTTATTCAAATAAAGGTATTAAAAATTTTAGGCATAAATTTAATTCTATTCGAAAAAAACCCGACTCGAGTTCGATGTTCAACATCAGGTTGAATCAAATCGAATTCTAAATTAAAATATGAAGAGTTGATTTGATTTGAATTAATAAAATTATAAAAATATACAATTGACTTGAAAATTCTATTTTTTAATACCAAATATAAAATAAAAATGACAATTATATGTACAAATTTGAATTTTAAATAAATAAAAAAAATCACAAATTCAAATTCGATTCAAAGATTAAAATACGAATTCAAATCCAGTCGATTTTTGAGTGAATATTGAAATACAACTGGAAACTGATGGGCTGAATTGTTAAACTACAGACAGCAAGAAACACATACATCGGAGATGAAGGGACTCGTGGGGTTTCAGGTGGCGAACGTCGTAGAGTCTCCATCGGTGTTGACATCATCCACGGACCATCTTTGCTTTTTCTTGACGAACCCACTTCCGGTCTGGACTCGACCAGCGCCCAGAGCGTGATCGAGAAGGTCCATGACATTGCACGAACCGGAAGCACCGTTGTCCTAACCATCCATCAACCATCACACCGAATCCTGCTTCTACTTGACCACCTCATTATACTGGCCCGTGGACAGCTCATGTACCAAGGATCCCCTAAAGACGTGGGGCTCCATCTAGCCCGCATGGGCCGTAAACTTCCCAAAGGCGAAAACCCGATTGAGTTTTTAATCGATGTGATACAACAATATGATCAGTCCGAATACGGAGTCGATGCATTGGCTGAATTTGTTCTTACGGGTATGAAACCACCGAGATTGTCGGATAATGAGATGTCGTTTTCGAGTATTCTAACGTCTCCGACGCCACCGCCCCGCCGGGGGAAGAAGGGCCATGACGACCAAGGTGGTTCGGGGAAGAGGCTGCACTTGCAAACTGTGGGGCGGTCCGATGATGAAAAGGGGTTTGATCATAGTGTGAGAAGCCCTTGGAATAGTGGTAAGTCGTGGAGCCAAAGTGGGATCATGGAATCTATTAAGTTTACTCCTACGCGTAAGCGTCATGATCAAAGACCACCACTTCCTCAAAGGTAAACCGGTTTTTGGATACATTGAATGTTTAATGACGTGGTGGAAATCAAGAAAATTATCCTGAATAAAGTTTTATAAAATTTTGTGCCATTTTTTAAAAAATAACTATACTCAGTAAATTTCAATTGTAACATGACTAATTGACTATTTTAAGATACAAGAAGAATGATATTTATATTCTCTGAACTCCCTTATTGATATAAAAAAGAGAACGCTTTACAAGAAACCCCTGAATATTTAAAAAAAACACTAGATTATTATTTAAAACATGACAAAAAATATGTGATCTATTGTTAGCACTTTATATAGCAAATTCAAAATGAAAAAAGTCGAAAGTCATCGGCATGTAAAAAATTTTTGAACTTTGTAAACTTTAGCATTTTGATAATAAATAATATTTCATATTAAAAAAATATAATTAAGTAGTTGTCTTTTAACAATTTTTTTAAAAAGAGTTAAATGCCAAAATGGTCCATGTGTTTATATCAAAAATGTCATTTTAGTCCCTAAATAATTTTCTTTGCCATTTTGATCCTTGTGTTTGAATTTAGTTGCCAATATAGTCATTCGTCTAAATTTTTGTTGCCATTTTAATTCTTATGTTTGAAATTTAATTAGTTGCCAATATAGTCTTTAAAATAGCAACTAAAACTTAGACGAAGGACTATATTAGCAACTAAATTCAAACAAAAGGATTAAAATGACAACAAAAATTATTTAGGAACTAAAATGATATTTTTTATATAAACACATGGACCATTTTGGCATTTAACTCTTTTTAAAATAAAACAGCTTATTTAAATTCAACTTGGTTCATTAAATTTATATTAGAAATATAAAAAAAAATAATACAAAAGTATTTATTTATTTATTTTAATGAGTTAGAGATGTATTTTATATTACTAGAAAAAAAAAAAGTAAATCCTATATCAAGGAAAAGTTTGAAATGAAGAAGAAAAAAAATCAAAACCCACATGTATATATTTAACGTTTCACTTTCAGGGAGTACTCGGCTTAGACGGGGAGTATTTGGGTATTACTCGGGAAGTACTCGGCCCCGAAACAACTCCTTAGAACAAGTACTCGCCGAGTACTCTGACTTGAAGGCTGACTTTTACAACTATGTTTTTTTGACCAACCGATATATACACATTTTTTAAAGCCAACCAAAGAACCAAAAACCGTTAAAGCCAACCAAAAAATAAAAATAAAATTTTAATTCCATCTACGAAAAAATATATTTTTTTTTATTCATTTTGCCCCCAATATAATACCTAAAATTAACTTGTCAAACTTAATATTATGTGATCTTGTTACAGTGCATCTCCCGGCTACTACACGTACTCGAGTGATATCATAATAGGAACACCAACTCCACACAGCAGTGACTATACGGTCAATGAAGACGACTACCTCACCCCAACCAATGCACCAAACGCTGCCAAATATCACCATTTGGGTCCCAAATTTGCAAACTCTTTCTTTGAAGAAACGTGGGTTCTAATGCGTAGAAACTTTATAAACATCAGAAGGACCCCTGAGCTGTTTCTTTCACGGCTCATGGTCTTGACCATCATGGGGTTCATGATGGCCACATTGTTCATGAAACCTGATAAGACAATGCAAGGAATTACCAACCGTCTCAGCTTCTTCATCTTCACGGTCTGCCTCTTTTTCTTCTCATCAAACGACGCGGTTCCCGCGTTTATCCAAGAACGGTTTATATTCGTTCGCGAGACGTCTCATAACGCCTATCGGGCCTCATCTTACACCATTGCAGGGTTGATAACTTATCTACCGTTTTTACTACTTCAGGCTGCAGTGTATGCTGGCATCACATGGTTTGCATTAAAGCTAGAAGGCCCTTTTGTTTACTTTTTGATCATTTTATACGTTTCTCTCCTCACCACGAACTCATTCGTCGTGTTCGTGAGCTCGGTCGTCCCCAACTACATACTCGGTTATGCCGCGGTTATCGCTTTTACAGCTCTATTTTTCTTGTTTTGTGGGTATTTCTTGAATAGCCATGATATTCCTCCATACTGGAGTTGGATGAACAAGGTTTCCACCATGACATATCCGTATGAAGGGCTGCTGATAAACGAGTACCAGAGGGATGAAGTTTTTGGACAAACGCTTATCGGGACGAATGTGACCGGAATCGACATTCTAAGGTCACTAAGCATTTACCATGACAAAGATCCAAAATGGACCATGATTTACATAATGTTGGGATGGGCTGTCTTCTATAGGATCTTGTTTTATATAGTACTTCGTTTTGCTTCCAAGAACCAGAGGACATAAGGCTTGCAAGATATTAAAAGGGTGATCTTGAATGAGCTGATCATAGTAAGAAGAAAGTGTTCGGAAACAGTGAGATTTTAGCATAAATGATCGAACCCTTTTTGTTGCAGGATATATATATTTTTTAAAATTTTTTTAAATCAATCTTATTATATATATAAGGGTATGTGTGCATTGTGAAGTTAATCAGACTTCTTTCCTACTGCGGGAATTCCAGTTATATCAAGAAAAACATAATTGAAAACACATAACATGCGGTTTAATTTGTATCTTCATGCTTCTTTGAATGCTATTTAATTTACAACTACTTTCTTTATATCTTAGAAACGCCCCAATTGCGGTGCACGTATATAATGTATATAAGTGTGGCCCTTAATGAGTAAAAGTAAAAGCACACTAATTTTAAGGTTATTTTAGTTATTTGTGAAAACAACGTTAAAATCATTGGGATGATCAACTTCAAACGATAACTTTGAGTCGAGAACTCTTTCGGAGCAGCATGTCTCACTAGTACAAATATGCTTATTTAGGGCGGTTAGGTTTTTTTTTTTAAGGCGGTTTACATAAAAACCGCCCCAATAAATGCCAAGTAATTTTCATGCTAATATATGGGGCGGTTTCTTTAAAACTTGAGGCGGTTTCAAATACATTATATGGGGCGGTTCCTTTTGGGGCGGTTTCCATACTTATTGAAGCGGTTTGTTTTTTGGGGCGGTTGTTTATTGGGGCGGTTTGGTATTTAATGAGGCGGTTTATATACTCATTTTTTGGGGCGGTTGGGGATGTTGGTATTTGGGGCGGTTTTTATATTTAATGGGGCGGTTTTTCAATATAATTATTTGGGGCGGTTCTAAATACTATTTTTTGGAGCTAAAATGGTTATTTGGGGCGGTTTCATACTGGTTTTTTAGGGCGGTTACTTTAAAATTTGAATATATAACCGTTTTTCTTTCATCTTCAACGTTAAATCGATCTAGACGAGGTTATTTCTCTGCCATTATCATCTTTGTTGAGCTCGAACGTATCTTTCACCATTTTTTTTCATTTCAATCGTTCTTGTGCCATTAACATCTTATCGATCTAGACGAGGTAATAACCATTAACATTTAACTGTAAATTTATGTAATTTTCAATCGTTATTGGGCCATTTACATTCGTCTTATTGTTTATTTGTAGGTTTTGAAGACATTTAAGTATATTTTTCATCTATGGGTTGATCAACAATATCAACGTTTGAATCTATATTAAATGGTATAAATCATCTATCTCTTATTTATTTTATAAAATTATGCTACATATATAAATATTTAATGTTTGTTTGTCATTCACAAAATATTTCTTAGTTAACGAAAAAATATTTCTAAATTTTAAATTTTATATTTAAATTTAAAAAATTTCTTAGTTTAATTTTATGTTTATGCTATTTAAGTATAATCCTTAGAATATAAATATCCGTCTGAAATTTATCTAATAGAGATAAAATTCAGATAGTCCCCATTGGGACTGCTTTTTGAATATTTTATCTCATTTAGGATATGTATGTATGTTAATGAGTTAACATTTAAGAAAAATTTGGTTTACGTTTTCTCCTTACTCCTACGAGTTTGTGGATTATCTACATACTTGGGGAGTTAAGAGGAAATGCTGCCGAATTTTTTTAAATGTTAACTCATTAACATACATACATATGAGATAAAATATTCAAAAAGTGGGTTAGGATCCACCAAACCATTAAAATGGGGTACATCATCTAATTGCATTTATGTATTTTATTTTACTTGATTTTCAGATGGACCGATTTAACTGGATGTACCATACTGCACGTACTTCCTTAGCATATACAGAGGGCGTTCAAATTTTTCTTAAAGCTGCTGAAGTTAATCATAGGAATAAAGGAAATGGAAGGATTTGTTGTCCATGTATAATTTGTAAAAACTTCAAAAGATTTGATGATATTAAAGAGATAGAGTTTCACTTGATGAAATATGGTTTTATGCCTAGATATACTTGTTGGTCAATGCATGGAGAGTCACTAAGTAATCGTAGCATATCTTCAATAAATTCACAAAGTGATGATATTAATATCAACGATTCAAATTTTGTTGATGATGATGACAATTCAATGGATCTAAATGACAATTTAAGTGATATGTTACATGATATAGAGACAAATATTGGTGATGATGATCAAAGAAAATTACATGTTTTATTTGATGATGCAGAAAAACCACTATATCCTGGTTGTGAAAATTTTTCAAAACTTAATGCTGTTTTAAAGTTGTTTAATTTAAAGTCAAATTATGGATGGAGTGATAAAAGTTTCACCGATCTATTAGTGATTTTACATGATATGCTTCCAGACGGTAATGAGTTGCCAATTTCAACGTACCAAGCAAAAAAATTAATGTGTCTAATGGGATTGGAAGTTGAAAGAATACATGCTTGTTCAAATGATTGTATGTTGTATAGAAAGGAGTTTGAAAAAGAACATAAATGTGTTATCTGCGGTGCTTCTACATACAAGCGTAAAAAAGAAACAGATGACATGGATGATGATGTCACGAAAAATGGATCACCAAATAAAATATTGTGGTATTTTCCTATTATACCAAGACTTAAACGATTATTTTCAAATGAAAATGAAGCCAAATTATTACGTTGGCATAAGGATTGTCGTGTAAATGATGGAAAATTAAGACATGTGGCGGATTCACCGCAATGGAGACATATTGATCATAAGTATCCAAATTTTGGCGAAGAGATTAGAAATATACGGTTTGGGCTTAGTTCAGATGGAATCAATCCTTTTGGTAACATGAGTAGCCGTCATAGTACTTGGCCGGTCCTTCTATGCATTTACAATCTTCCTCCTTGGTTATGCATGAAAAGAAAATACATTATGATGACATTGTTGATTCAAGGTCCGAAACAACCAGGTAATGACATTGATGTTTATTTGGCTCCACTAATCGATGATTTGAAGACTTTATGGGGTTCAGGTGTAGTTGTTTATGATGCTTACAAGAAGGAAAATTTTACATTACGAGCCATGGTTTTTTGCACCATAAGTGACTTTCCGGCATTGGCAATTTATCAGGATATAGTACAAAAGGTAAAAAAGCGTGTCCAGTTTGTGAAGACGAGACAAATTCAATTTGGTTAAAAAATTGCAAGAAAACCGTATACATGGGGCATCGAAGATTCCTTCCTACTAGTCATGTTTATCGGAAGAAAAAAAACGAGTTTGATGGAAATACCGAGCATCGAACGATGAGGAAACGATTTGATGCATTCTCAAGGGTTGAAAACCTAAATGTTGTGTTAGGAAAAACTAAAAAGAACTCGTGCTCAAAAAGATGTTATTTGGAAAAAAAATCAATCTTTTGGGATTTACCATATTGGACGCATTTGGATGTTAGACATTGTTTAGACGTTATGCATATTGAAAAAAATGTATGTGATAGCTTGTTAGGCTTATTGTTAAACATTCCTGGCAAAACTAAAGATGGAATTAATGTTCGTAAAGACATGGTAGACATGGGAATACGTAAAGAGCTTGGCCCTGTTGAGACAGCCAATCGTATTTATCTACCACCGGCGTGTTATACATTGTCAAAGGAGGAAAAAATGAAGTTTTGTAAATGTTTACATGACATTAAAGTCCCATCTAACTATTCTGCAAACATTAAAAGATTGGTGTCGATACAGTATTGTAAATTGCTTGGTATGAAATCTCATGATTGTCATGTTTTGATGACATATATGATTCCTATTGCTATTCGTGGAATTTTACCAGAGAAAATCCGACATACCATAACAAAACTGTGTTTGTTTTTTAACATGATTCACTCAAAAGTTATTGATCCAGAGTCATTGGATACTTGGCAAAAAGATGTTATCATCACGTTATGTGAATTGGAGATGTACTTTCCTCCATTTTTTTTGATGTAATGGTTCATTTGGTATCACATATCGTTGGAGAAATCAAGGCTTGTGGGCCTGTGTTTCTACGTTACATGTATCCTTTTGAAAGATATATGGGTTTCCTAAAAGGTTATGTAAGAAACCGTAATCGACCTGAAGGTAGTATTGTTGAAGGATATGCTTCAGAGGAGGTGATTGAATTTTGTACCAGTTATTTGGAAGGTGTCAAGAGTATTGGTGTTCCTCAATCTATTCACTCGGGTAAACTTGAAGGGGTCGGAGGTATTGGGATGAAAACATTAATTCCAGGTCATGATAATTTACAACTTGCGCACTTGTTGGTTTTAAAACATATGGCATGCATTGGTCCTTATGCTAATGAACACTTGAACATGTTGCGGTCAATAAACCAAGGTAAGGATGAAATGTGGTATGTTATGAAACACAATAAGGAGTTTTCTAACTGGATGAAAAACAAGGTAATGACAACTAAGGTTGATGAAACGGTGAAACGGTTGGGACAAGGCCCAGATTTCAGGGTAAAGTCTTACCAAAGCTATGATATTAATGGATATACATTTTATACTAAAGATCAAGACAAAAAAAGTACAATGCAGAACAGTGGAGTTACATTAATAGCTTCTACAACTGAATTTGACAGGGCAGACCGTTCAAAAATGTTAAGAATAGCCAAGGACTCTTATTATGGTGTCATACAAGAAATTTGGGAATTGGATTATCATTCTTTCATTATACCTGTGTTTAAGTGTAAGTGGGTGAATAACCGTACGAGTATTAAAGTTGATAACCACGGTTTTACACTTGTTGACCTCACAAGTGATGGCTATGCATCTGAGCCATTCGTTCTCGCCAAACAAGTCACACAAGTGTTCTACGTCAACGACCCGAGCAAACCAAGATTCCACATCGTATTACAAGGCAAACGACGTATCCTTGGTGTGGATAATGTCACTAACGAGGACGAATATGACCAGTTTGACGACCTACCACCATTTTCAGTCGGGATTCAACCAACAAGTAACATAATTGAAGGCAACACATATATACGATCGGACCATAATGAAGGGATATATGTTGATAAACCATGATATATGGTAAGTGTTGAACAACAAATATATACAAATACAATTTATTAAAGTTACATATATGTTATGGTGGTTATAACTATTTATTAATACAATCTTTTTTATGCAGGTAAACTTAAGAAGGTTAAGACGCGTGTTAACCAAGCAGTTTTTAAAAACCTTTAATTTTAACCATGATATATGGTAAGTGTTGAACAATAAATATATATATCAACACAATTTATTAAAGTTACATATATTTTATGGTGGTTATAGTTATTTATTAATACAATTTTTTTTTTGCAGGTAAACTTGAAAATGGTAAGACGTGTGTTAATCGAACAGTTTTTGTAAAACCTTTTAAATTTATTTTGTTATGTTATTTAGATTAATTTCCCTATTTCAAAAATTATGTTATGTTATTTACCTTAATATTATATATTAATGAAAGTAAAACAATACAAATTATTAATAAATTAAAAGTAAAAATTACAATACAACTTATTAATAAATGTAAAAAATACATATGATTGGTTTTACATATAATCTTTAATGATTTTCCAAAATGATACATGATTAAAAGTGGAACCCATTTTTGAATGGTATTGTTCTTGTGCCTTCGTCATTATGTCGATATCATTCCACACCATTTCACGGTTATTATATACGTTATCGTAAATAACGCTAAATGCGGAGGTCTTCTTTTTTAAATCCAGCCACTTGTCGCACAGATCATCACTACTACGTTCTTCAACACGTTTTGGCGGCAAGTGAAAGCAATAACTTACCATGTCCCAGAATTGAGATCCAGAAAACTTTCCTTTGTATTTTTTTGTAGTGATAATCCACGATTCAGCTAACACTTCTTCTTCTTGAATGGTCCATGGAACTTGATTTGCACTATTGCTGGAACTCATTTTTCGTTGTCTTATTAAACTTATGTAATGCTATTTCAAGCATTTATAGCAAGAAAAAATACGACCGTTTAACCCAACAAAAATACGACCATTTCACAACGTTATAAAAACAATAAAACAATTATAATAATTATATATTTTATTTTTTATTTACTCTTATAAAATTATACGGACGAAAACCGCCCCATATGGCCACAAAACCGCCCTAAAAGGCGCCCAAACCGCCCCAAAGGCTGCATCTATAAAACCGCCCTAAATGGCAACAAAACCGCCCTAAAAAACCAAAAAAAACCGCCCTAAAAGGTGCCCAAACCGCCCCAAAGGCTGCATCTATAAAACCGCCCTAAATGGCCACATAACCGCCCTAAGAAACCAAAAAAAACCGCCCTAAAAGGCGCCCAAACCGCCCCATTTGCAGCATCTATAAAACCGCCCTAAATGGCCACAAAACCGCCCTAAATAACCCTAAAAAACCGTCCTAAAAGGATCCCAAACCGCCCCAAATAATGTAACTGCCCTAAATCATAGAAACCGCCCCATTTATCCTCCTTTTTCCCACGAAAAGTTTCATTTCCCTCTCATTTTCCCGGTTTGCTTCCATTTTCGTTCTGTGCATTCCCACGAAAAGCTAGAATTCCCGATTGCTATACGGTTGTTGTTGTGTGGGTTGCGGCGGTGGTTTGTATTGCGTTGCGGCTGCGTATCCGGCTTCTGCATTGTATAGTGGTGGTGTTGCGGTGCGCGGGTTTATCTGGCAATGTGAGGTTTTCGGTGGGTGTCGTGTGTTGTGGTGGTGTTGCGGTGTGTAGTGGGTGCACGGAGGCGAGGGTTATTTCGGTGGGTGCAGTGGGTATTTCGGCAGTGGAGGTGGCGGTATAGGCTTCAATAGGGCGGAGGTTTGAGGTGGCGTTATTGCAAAGAAAGTTTTCAATTCAACGGTCTTAGTTGAAGCACAGGAAAGTTTTCAATTCTATATCTTTGAATCTCGAACTTATATATGTTTGTGTTAGTTATTTGAGGCGGTTGATAGTTATTATATAAATTAGGTGGTCCCGTATGTCGTTTGGCTTGTTGTGTTCACGTGTAAAGGTGTTTGTTTTGGCTTGAATGTATTATTTTTGTTTTGGCTTGAATGTTTGTGTTCACGTATAGTTATTATCTTGTTTGTTTTGTTCATCACGTGGAATTTATAATTGATTAGTGTGAATTAAATTTTTAGACATTTTTTTAAGATGTTAGTAACCAATCAAGGTGTTAGTAACTAGTTAAGGTGTTATAAGTAACTAGTTAACACTTATTATTTTTTTTAAGATGTTAGTAACTAGTAAAGGTGTTTGTTTTGTTTTTGAATGTATTATTTTTAAGATGTTAGTAACTAATCCATTATAATCTTGTTTGTTTTGTTCATCACTTAGAATTTATAATTGATTCGTATGAATTAAATTTTTAGACATTTTTTAAAGATGTTAGTAACCAGTTAAGGTGTTAGTAACTAGTTAAGGTGTTATAAGTAACTAGTTAACACTTATTATTTTTTTTAAGATGTTAGTACTAAAGGTATATTTGTACCTATATTAATTTATGTTTGTATATTAACATTTTTATTTTAATATCTTTTGATAAATTGAAGCTTATGAACGAGGCATTGAATCCCATTTCAAGTCAAAGAGTCGCCTCTCCACAAATTGACAACCCTGAGGTCACAACAGAAGTCGGTTATATACCGCAACAGGTAGTTTATTATAAATAAGTTTAATTTGTATAATTTTATAACTAGTTTATTATTTAGGTTGAAGAATTGGATGAGATTTCTTCACTCTTAGAACAACAATATGAAGTTGGCCCAATGGGTTTTGTAAATATGGTAATTAGTTATCAAGTTATTTTTAATAATATATCACACACTGCATCCACAATTATAGATAATTATCAATTAATGTTATTATCATTATCCTTTTTCTAGTTAAAGCAAATTGAGGAGGGTGAACGAACCCAAATGCCCACTACCATTGCTAGAAATATTGAAGACCGATTGCTCCAAATATTCACGAACCGGATCCTAAATTTGTTGATCCGGAAATTGAGATGGCTTTGGAGAAGATAAAAAAGAGACCTCAATCAACACAAAGGATTTTTCAAATGTTAGCAGCTTTCATTGGCGATGATCATTCAGTTACTTGTTCTTCGCCTGACGGGATGTATCGCGAACGGTATGTTGAAGGTCTTTCATATGTTGAGTTGTTGCAGTTATTATGCAACGATTGGCTTGATGTCGGTGTCATTCACTTGTTTGCAATGTAAGTTTTTTTTATATGTTTTAATAACATCTTTAGACACAATCCAATTCATATATACTAAACATTAGTGCAATTTAAGGTACTTTTTTGCATTAATGCCAAATTCAAGATGTGCATTCTTCAATCCACGGGAAATTTCTGGTGATATATGTACGAAATATCCAGATCGTACAAGACAACACATCTTAGAGGTGTATTCATTTCACAGTGCAAGACCATTTTTTATTGCACCATATGTAGCAAGGTAATATGTATTATCTTACTTTATTTGCAAAACATTTATATATAGTAACAAACATAAATAATTTAGTTATTTTATGATTTATTTATTGTAGTGGTCATTGGGTGCTATTTATAGTTTGTCCTTTAAAGAAAAAAGGATATATTATAGATTCAATAATGAAGAGCAAAAGAAAGAAAAATTATGCCCTTCCATATCTTATTGAAGAGGCTTTGGGCTTGCAATTAAAATGGGAAATGGTCAAGGTTTGTTTTATTTAATCCTTTTAATATATTTGATTGTATTTAAAATAATTGTTGTTAATGTAATGTAGTGCGCCATACAACAAGAAAACTATTGGGAATGCGGGTATTGCGTAATCAAAAACATGTATGAGTTTCTTCATTTATTTCAAGAAAATTTTCCAGAAAATGTAAGTGTTTAATGTTTATATATATGTATATATTTATTTATTGTATCTCACTCTTTTGTTTATATGTTTTTAGATTTGGAATGAAAAGAAGTAAATTACATGTAAGGAGATTGATGAAATGGTTATTGAGTTGTCACCGCACCTGTTTAACTTTGTGTTTCTCAACCAAACATGATTTCGGATCGATTTTAGTTTGTATTTTTAAGTATAAACATAAACTTGCATTCTAACTTTAATTTTTGATGAAGTTATGAATGATTCTAACTTCAAGTTTTGTAATGTTATGAATGATATCATTGGATATTTAGATGTATATACAGCACCAATGAATGATATATATATATGTTGATTTGAATCTAGCTAGAAATTTGTATATATACAGCAGCTAGTGCAGGTTTACTTTGGAATCAATATATATGCAGCTGTATATAGATAAAAAAAAAATTAAGAACCGCCCCAAAAAACAATTCGAACCGCCCCAAAAAAGAACACCGAAACCGCCCCAATTTTATCCGGACCGCCCTAAAAAACAACCACGAAACCGCCCCATATCAATGCTTGGACCGCCCCAAAAAAGAGCACCAAAACCGCCCTAAATACATTGAAAAAACCGCCCTAAAAAACAAATTAATCATCCTTTATATTGTCTATTGGGGCGGTTATTTTTATGTTTGGGGCGGTTGTGCCCACCGCCCTAAAAAATAAAACCATCTTTTAGAGCGATGCCATATAAGGCGGTTCGGAAACCGCCCCATATGGGCATTTTAACCGCCCTAAATGGGTGTGTCTGTACTAGTGTCTATCCCAATTGAGATAGGAGTAAGGTTTGTATCTATCATTACCCCAGACCCTACTTAAAAGTGGGAATATACTGGGTAAGATGGTTGTTGTTGTTGTTGTTCTTTATATCTTAGAAGCCCAAAGACGTGAATAGGGTCACAAATAACGAAGATAATAGTTTTTCGCTAGGTATTCGACCAAATAAGATAGTCCGACTATTTGTCCCTTTGTTACAGGTGGACCGATCTTTCCTGGGATCGCAAACCCCAAATTTGTTCTTTTAAACATACGACCTATTCCTGTAGGTGAAGGTGACATATAAGTAGCAAATTTTGTCCATTAACATCACATATAATATATTACAATTATAATTGTTATCCATTTTTCACATTCACATGAGCCTGTGTAACACCAAAATACGTGTTAGATTAATTTAATGTAGTCCTTTTATTTACCGACGGTAAAAGTAGTATTTCGTATTTTTAGGACCGTAATTATCTCTAATTTATTATATATCAGAATTCCTTTCACCTTAGAAACAAAAGGCAAACCGTGTTCGTAGGGCATCCATATTTCCCTTTTCCTCTACAGCCAATTTATAAACATTCTATATATTATCAACTTTTTTATTCAAAACAAAAGTGTTAACTAAATAAATAAGAACACATAAACCTCAATCAACATTAGTGATACCACCATTAGGAAACCATAATGGCGGACGATGACAAGGCTGAGCGCGATCGGATCTTTGGGGCGTTTGATGCCAATAAAGACGGTAAAATTTCTTCAGCCGAGCTCGGAGAATCATTGACGAAGCTCGGTTCTGTGTCAGCCGAAGAGGTTCAAACCATGATGGAAGAACTCGACACCGATGGAGATGGGTTCATTTCTTATGAAGAGTTTACTGATTTTTATAATGCCAACAGGGGTTTAATGAAGGACGTTGGCAAGATATTCTAAGTATTTAACAATATATATGGATGGTCGGTGGTCCTAAGACTCTAAAAAAAATATTGTTTTGGGTAACGCCTCTCATAATTGATAATTTTCGGGTTTTTATGTTTTATTTGTGTTGGTAGTTTGAAGTGTAATGTATTTGAGAAGATGTGTTGATATTAAAAACTTGAAATGCATATTCTATTTGAAATGTAAATATTTAAATTTTAAAATATAAGGCAGTGTTTTCCAAGTCAAATAAATTACTCTTGGTGTAACCTTGCACCAATTTAAGACAAACGGCTAATTATATATTTTGACGCCGGTAAATTCAACCGATTCCAAATGAATTCTCATATGTTGAAATTCAATAAGATTAACATGACCCCTTAAATTAAGCGGTTGCATCAATTATGTGGCGATTTTCAGCGGTTTCCGTCGGTTTTTCGGTTACCTACGGATCATTGACTATGTCTCATGTTTTGACACATATCACATATCTCGGGTTATGTAATTTGGAAGTGCACCGTAAACTAACAACTTTTAAAAGAAATTTAAACATGATAGAAATCTATTGTATAGTTAAAAAAGATTTGGATCTTTTATCAATAATTTATAAAAGAGTAAAGCTGTTTTTTAGTAACGTTTCACTCTAATTAAAGTGGATCGATATGTTTTTTTAAAGGTTTTATCTAGAATGTTTTTTCTAGGTTCTTATCATCATATGATATGTCTATTTAACTAGTTGAGATAGGTAACAACTTAAAACAATATGGGTTAAAATAGGTAACTTAAAATCAGCGTGAATATAATGTATTCAAACGGTTAATAATGATTAATAACATATTTGATGACAAAATCATCAAAAATTATTCAAATAAACTATTTGTTTCATTACAACTCATTTTAATTTAAACTAAATTGATGTTTTCTACAAGTAACACATTTAGACCTAAACTTATTTTCCTTGAAAACCATCTTGACCCGCATCATCTTGATTCACACCTGTTACACAACCCGCCCATTTTACCAAACATAATCTAATGATTTACTTTAACAATCATAATCATAAAAATCGTATTTAAATAACACTCGACCAAATAACCACAATAGAATTAAAAATCAACCCATATCTAGACTAATGAATACCTACCATTTACGTATTTAAATATTAACCAATTAAATACATGGATTAATGCCTCAAAACCAATGTTTTCAACCCCATACCGGACTGGCCGGTCGGACCAGACTCGGTACCAAGGGCGGCCCTGTTATGTGTTTGGAACCACTTTTGAGGGAACCAGGCGGTCGAATCGGGAAACCGGGTGGTCGAACCGGGAAACCGGCCGGTCGAACCAGTTTTTTAAAAATATTTTATATTTTTTATTATATACTTAATATAAATATATCATATATATTTGTATAATATGTATGACATCATCCGGTCCGACCGCTGACCAGGAAAGAGACCGGTTCGATATCTGGTCCGGTTTTTAAAACATTGCTCAAAACCTATTTGGTCCGATTGATGTCTAATTGGCATGCTCAAATTTGGAGTATTGAAGTAATTATTTGGGGAGCATTCAATTAATAAGTGCTATTTAAAATTTTCAACCGATGCATTACTGTTTGTTTATGTAAGATTTTAAACTGATACAAATCAAACAAATTGCCATCATTCTCTCGGTTGCTATTACACCAAGGTTTCATTCTTTCATATGGCGAAATCCCACGTCGATCAACTACCTTACTAGTTTTATACCCGTTCATTAGCTAGGTATTTTTATATTTTTTTTACAAAAATTCATTTATTTACATTGTAAATGAAATAAATAATCGAAATATAATGATCAATCCTTGCAAGAAAGACTATCAATAGAAAACTCATATTAGACAAAAAGTCCGTCCCAATATATCTTTCAAGTTCGCTACTTGGAGTGTTGTCTCGTTGTCGTTTTGAGTTTTCATTCATTAAAGTATTATATGAATCGATATAAGGATTTTGAGAACTACTTGAGCTTGAGGCCGCTCTCCTAAATGTTTCGTGTATGGTTGATGTTGAATGATATTTTGCAAGATAAACATCAAACATACTTGAGAATTGTTTGTTAAATTGTGATTTTAAAGTTTGAGCATAAAAAGGATCCTCATCATGTAAATTCAAATCAAAAATTATTTTTTCAATTAAAGTTTCAACACCCGCAACATTTAGGCAAGGGTTCAACACGACGGCACAAGTAATAACCGGAGGCATTTCTTTGAAATATTTTAAAAGTTTTTCTTTCATTGGTAAAATCACATCTTTCAATGATGGTCCTCTAAACGACAATTCACTTAATTTTAAACTCATTAAAAATATTTGGTTAAGGGCTAAAGGACTTGTGGGATAATAAACACCCGAAAAAAAAGTTGTTGCGTTTTTTAAAACATGAAGCATGCTAGTTTGTTCAATTATTTCCCAACTTGAAGCACTAAATCGTTCAACCCGACTCTTCTCCGCAAGAATATTATGGTATACTATTAAACTTTCTTTTTGTCTAATAGCTTTTTCAAACATTTTACATGTCAAATTTCATTTTGTACTTATGTCCCAATTAGGACCTAAGTAAACGGAATTCGAATATTTGCAAAAACGACGATAATTAGCATGTCGTTTGTTTGAGTTAAAGATGTCACGTAACATTGTTTAAAATTATCTTTTACATCTTCAATAGTTCGTAATCCGGGTTTGGTTTGGTTTGTGAACCGGTTTCTAAACCCAAACTGGTTTAGATGCCCACCTCTACTTCGAGCAAGTAATTTATTGGAACCTAATTTGAAACGGGCTCCTTATGTACCAAGCAGCCCAATACTTCCTCGAGCAACCCAAATCTCCAAACGAGCTGCCCAAATCCAATCGATTTAATTTTCTACAGCACTAACTCACTAAGTAACATTACACTTCATAATTATTATCTCATACTCAGCGGAAAACTCAAGTACAAATCTAAAAAGGATTCAAAGGGTATGATTACAAAGTTAATCGAACCCATAGTAGACACAGAGAGGAGGAATCGTTAAAAAAACCTTTATATTTTAGAAAAAAAATAAAAAACTAATATTCAATAATCAGATAACTTATAATTTATTTTATTATCAAGAGTGATGAACCAAATTGTTGCGGATTTAGTTAAGGATGACACGAGCATGGCTTAAACAATAACCCTCTTCACGAAGTGGGATTAGGACAACGGAGTATCACACAAAGTGTAATTGAATCTACTTGCAACACAACATAATGCATGAGAAAATCTCCTTACAATACATCAGAGAAACTCCAAGACAATATTACATAACATACAAGAGAAAACTCCTCTTACTCTCCATGTAAGGACCATACAGTGGGTTTTAATGCTGACAGTTGTTTCTCTCTTTAATTCTCAGTCTTTTTTGGTAGTTGAAGTGTATTGAATTCCATTACCTTCCTTAACATTGCTATTTATATACTTTTCCCCCCTGAGGTTTCTCTCTTGTTTATTTGGTCTCTGCCCACTGGGTAAGGACCTTCTGTATGTTTCAGATTGATGAGCGGCTGACCATGCCCTCTTTCATCAGCTTGTCATCTCGTTATTTATTGCTGCATTAAATGACACCTTATCATTCATGATTACACTTCATCATCATCCCTTCATTTATTACTGCATTAAATGTCACCTTAACATTCATGATTACACTTTATTAAATGTAACTCATGTCTTATAACATCTTTTATCTAATTTACGGTTCAGTCATGTACCGTCATCAAAAGGATATTTTAGTCAACTTGCACCATATAATTTTTGTGTAATTAATTCTAATTCTTTGATTATCTCTCTTAAATAAAAAAAACAATCATTATCTTTCGTTGCAAAATGGGTGTTATCTACATATTGTTAAGAATTTAACCATAGCAAATATTTATAGTAAATTGCCGTTTTGCTCTTATGGTTTGGAAGAATTTGCCATTTTGATACAAATTCTTAAATTTTGCCAATTTGGCATTATAGTTTGTGTTTTTTTGCCATTTTACTCCATCTAATTAACTCCATTCAAAAAATCAATTAAGTTTAAGGGTAGTTTAGTCATTTACAAAACCCAAAAATAAAAAGAATAAAAAAAATACTTTGATCAAATTGACGTGGTCATAGTCAACCCAAAATGGTAATACATGAAAACATCTTTAGTGAACCTAATTCTAGTATCATTTCCTCCTGCATTGAGAGAGGTATGAGTCAACCATATCGACATAATTCTTTGTTCCATTAACATATGTCCTACGGGGAACCTTTGTGAATATACCACCATGGTTGAACTTAAGTGTGAAAACGTTAAGAGCGCTCATATGTAATCAATAGCAAAAACATGAAAAAAATGTTAATATCTTCACTAGCGATAAAAAAGAAACCATTGTGAATAACTATGTTAATAGTTATGTTGATGTTTTCCCTCAAAGAAGAATTCAAGAAAAATCCTAATGACAAAACCTTTTGTGTAACAAACAGTAATAAAAACCAAAGAAAATTCCAAGTTTCACTCACCATAAAATTGTTTTGAATCGAGTTTTTCATAAGGATCTCAAACAAACCAGAGCTTCATTGATGGGAGTAAGGGCTGTAAACGAACCAAACATTCAGCGAACAGTTCGTGAACCGTTCGGCGGGGAGTTCGTTTATGTTCGTTCGTTTAATAAAGGAACGAACATGAACAAGAAATCTCGTTTGTTTAGTTAAACAAACGAACATGAACAAAGGTCGTGTTCGTGAACGTTCGATAACGTGTTCATTTACGTTTGTTTATGTTCGGTTATATTTATTTATTATATTTCTTCATTATATGTGTTGTATATTCTTAAATTTTTTACTTTTAGTTTAACACCATAATATTTAAGCAATTTTTAATTTAATACTATAATATTTAACATTATATTTATATAAATTATTATCTTTAATGATTGATATTAAGAATATTGATGGAGGCCTTAGTATGGCCCATTTAATGCTATAATAAATTATTATCTTTAATGCTTAAATTTTTTACTTTTAGTTTAATACCTCGTTCGTGTTTGTTCGGTTCGTTTACAGCCCGAGCTCGATCCCAAAAATATGGCTCGTTTAATTATCGAGCTCGAGCTTTACATATCGAGCCCGAGCCCGAGCTTTACATATCGAGCTCGAGCCGGCTATGAGCCTTAACGAGCTTTTTATTAATATAACTTTTATTTATTATATTAAGTGTTTATTTATAAAATTAATTATTTTTATATATAAAATTGTCATAAATATATTTAAATCAAATATTTTATGTTAAATTTGGAAAGTATAATTATAAATATATATTAAATTAGTAATTAAAGTAAATAAATTAAATAATTAAAATATAAACGAGCCGAGCCGAGGCTAAAAATTTTCTAACATGCCGAACTCGAGCCTTGTAAATAAAACTTTTAACGAGATGAACTCAAGCTCGAGCCATATTTATTCTAAACGATCCGAGCACGAGCCTTAACGAGCTCTGGATCGGCTCGGTTCGGCTCGTTTATACCCCTATCAAGCAACGGCAGAGGAGGACGACACCCTAGGGTTGAGATTGACAGAGGCCTTAGACTTGATTCATGTGAATATCTAGACTATGGGAACTTGCGTCAATTTGATCCAAGTATTTTTTTTTTACTTTCTGTTTTTGGTTTTGTAAATGACAAATATATCCTTAAACTTAATTTATTTTTTGAATGTAGTTAATTAGGTGGAGTAAAATAGCAAAAAAACACAAACTATAATTTCAAATTAGCAAAATTTAAGAATTTAAATCAAAATGGCAAATTCATCCAAACCATAAGAAGGAAAACGACTATTTGCTCAAATATTTATTTTTGTAATAGTTGCAAGTACAACCAACTCTATTGGAATTTGATCTTAAGACCTTTAATTTGTTCTTTTACCACTAAAATCACGACACTACTTCATTTGAGGTTGCTTTTAAATATTTTGAATTAGCTTTATAGGCTTTATTATGTAAAATTCAAATTTCTGTGTTATCATTTTATTTTTCTTATTAAATTTAATACATTGTATATAATCCCTGTCGATTTAGAAGGCTTCTTTTTTTTAGTTTTTAAGCATACTAACTTACTATTTAAATTAGTTTCTTTTCAAATTCTAAACAATTTTGGATGGTGGTGGAGTTGTTAGTTCTTTGTCATTTGAACAATTAGTGCATGTTCTACTCCCGACTCTCTTCTTCTTCTTGTTTTTTTATTCTTTTTACCTATTTTATATATCTATTGTTGTTTACACTTTTTTTTCACTTTGGAGATATTTTCGTTCCAATATTAGGTTATGTTTGCCTCGTAACGTATTAAGCAAACACTATTTTTTATATAATGAAATTTTGTATGTTCTTTTGTATGTTAGACAACTTTATCTATGCCGCAATTTTATACGTTTAAAAAATAACTATTTCTTGACATTTAAAAACTAAAGGGATGTAGTCTAGCGATACTTTCTTTACTTTTTTTTTGTAATAGTTCTTTTAATTGAGTCTTTTTGAAAATAACTTGTTCTTGGAGAAGGTTTTACCAATAAGCATAACATAAGAGGGTGAGTTTTCGCCGGAATAGTATGAGCCAGGTATGTTGCCTAAAAAGATGTTAGTGAGAAGAGGTCTCAAGACACTCGTGTTTTATTGTTTCTACAAAAAAAAATAAATAATAAATTGACATTTATAAGCTAATGAGATTACAAAGAAAGTAATAATGAAAAACATAATAGCTTATAGTCTTCTGTTAATTAGGTAAGATAATGTTGATATCCCGTAATGTAGGGAGACTTGGAAATATGTCTCGTAAGAAAAGTAAATCGTGATTTTATTAATACCAAAAATCTGTGTTTTTATTTGATGATTAGAGCTTAATTAATTCAAAGCCTAAATTTACGGTCATCGTTGTTTCTTTACATTACTTTAGACCAAAGTCATAATGTCGGCAGAAAGTATGATGGTTCAATAATGCCAAATATTGTTATTTAATGGGACTAGTTATTTACACACTTTTTTTTAAACGTAATAGGGTCTCGTCGTGCTGCTTTCAGTTATCCTGATAGTTGGTAACCAAGATCAATTCCTCGATTGCCAGCTGTGAGACAGTACCCAGATGCCCGGGAACCCCGTGGAATAGGTAACCTTCGCCCCTTATTGGTTTTGAATCCGAGATTAAGCTCAAGATCATTTTCCATTGAGCTAGTATACGCCTATATATAGGATCTATACGAGTCGTATATGCCTATGTGATACACATATGAATACAATCATTAACAATAAGAAATTTTAGCAAACAATGATTGAAGTTATACATGTGTTGTATAGATATATACGAAATGTATAAATGAAGTAAAAGATGTGTATTGAGTGTGAAAATAACATAACCCTATTTAATATGCTAAAGATATAACTTTATGTTTTTTTATGTTTAATAAATTCTTTTTGCCTCCTACTTTTCGTGTTCCGTTATTTAATGTATATCAAATTCTATCCAAGACGGCAAGACCAATGTTGAAAAGTTATCGGGCCTTATGTTTGATGGTTGGGCTTAAATGATAATTTATTTAGATAGTTAATTTGTTTTACTAATATTTCACTTTTAATTTATAAGTTTCATAAATTACTCATATGAATAAAAATTTTAAATATTTATAATACATATATTTCTTATGTGAAGATAATTTGGTCTATGTGATGGTAATTTTGTGACCTAATAACTATATATGTTACAAATGTCTAAAGTTTGGGACTATAGGAGTAATTTATGAGACATACGTACCAAAAGTAAAATATTAGCAAACCACATAAATCATATCGATAATTTACTCTTTATTAAAATTAAAGCCCTCTTAAGCTTAAAAGAAGTTTTTTTTACCCATATTATGTTTAGATAAAAAAAAAGTATTTATTAAAATAATCGTTCTTGAAAACTATTTATTAATAGTGATTATTATTTATTATTTTAATAAAGGTTTAAGAAACACTATTGTCTATTGGACAAATAGTTTTTTCTCTAAATACTATTTTGATAAAAACCTTTTTTTAATTATATTTCAAATTATTGGTATTTCTTTTTTTTTATTAATGAGCTTAGTTTAAAATATTATTAAAAATAAATAATAAGTTACATCTCTGTAAATAATGTGTTATATCACTGTAATTACATCAATGTAAATTACATTGCTGTAATTCGCCATTGTTAGAAAGAATTTCAAATTAATTTGTTATTTATAAGTTCGTTGCAATGATGTAATATATAGAATTTAAAGAAAATAAAGAAAAACTAGTCGAGAATATAACAATATTAAAAAAAAGAAAAATGAGACGGGTATAATGTACAATTTTTTTAATATTATAAAAAGTTATAATTGTTTAAAATTAATGACATTCATATATTAATTTTCTTTCTTTTGTTATTTTTTCATTTCTTTTTAATGAAAGATTGAAATGTAGAAAAAACTAATTAAAAAAAAACATATGTAGCTCACGTCACTACATGTATGTAACCAGATCCAACCCGAGTTAGAAATATGGTTATCCGATCCAAATCTATCAGGAAAAAAAACTTATTTTTATTCGGGTTATTTTAGATTGAATTCGGATATCCGATCCGAGTTAACTAGATTTTGTATATCTAATAACAAATCCGATCCGAATAAGAAAAACGGATATCCGTTCCGTATCCATCCAAATATCAGAATCTCTAATTCGGATTAGTTTTTGTGAGCCTCGGATACGATTCGAATTTAGAAATTTTTGAACACCACTATCAACTATGGGTTAGCTTTTTACCAACCCACCTTCTTCACCCTTTCTGTTTTACAGAATCATTCAAGTCAAGTTATAGTGGCATGTTTTTAACCATTTCATCTCTGGGCTTAAAATATTGTCGAATATGATATTATGTAAGCATGCTTTTGCAACTGGCCAATAATTTGACAATCAGTCAATCGGTACGGTCAAATATAGTGATCTTAATATCGAGTGATAAAATGTTGACCGAACAAACGAATCCTATCTAGTGTGAGAGACAAAGAAAGCAAGGTACAGTGTTGGGAATTGAAGAATCCCAAAAGCTTGTTTCTTGATAAGAATAGTCAGAAGAGAATGGGTATGGGCGAAAAACAATATGCAAGCTTACATCATTAAGATTTAAGATGAGCCATATCTACCGTTAATATCGTTTTGAAACTGTACATGTGTCTTTACTCTTTTTAAGTAAAAATTCTAAAAATGTTCATTAATTTGATCACAATTTTTTTTAATGTTTATTTTACTTTTTGGTGTCATAAAATATCTATTGTCTGTATGGGCGGGCAACACCCATATAACCAACGAATCAAAAAATGTCATTTGTCTTCTACAGGCACCCATCACATACATATGTAGGCACCACCCTTACATCTGCGGCGCCGACCGTAAATATGTGGGCGCTACACGTATACAATGCAAAAAATATCTTGTTAAAATTAAAAAGATATTCATGGGCACTGCCGCCTACGATAATCATTTCAGTATGGGTCCGATGCTCGTAACAAATAGGCTTGTGGACAAATAGTATTTTTTTTATTCGTTGGTTATATTGGGCGCTCAACGTATATGTAGGGGCTAGCGCCCGTGCATGCTTAAAGTATATGAACATTTTGATAATCTGGTCAAATGGATATTTTGGAAATTTCTTTTTTTTTTTTAATATGTTATATACTAATATTGCTATGTTTATTTCACATGAAAAAAATAATAATACTAATTTTTCCCTGTTTTGAGCCTCAAAATACAATTCTTATATTAAAAAGTTGTATATATAAATTATATACCAGTGAGACAGTGTCTCAATGGTACTCCGAGATTCTTCCAAATGAGATGTCTTGGGTTCAAAACCCTCCCGCAGCGAAAAATGGGTCCGCGGGGGGGGGGGGGTCAGGGGGCTTTACCAGTGGAGTTTTCTCCTGGGGTGGTTGTGGTGGCTCATGGAAGGTCTAGGTAACTAGACCTCGATAACATGGCATGGAAACAGCAGGCTCACACGATTGATAAATCCGCCGTTCAAATATATATATATTATATATATATATATATATATATAGGGGCTGGAATTTTTAATAACCCACTAAATGCACGCTAACCCAAATAACTTTGGCAAGATGAAGCCGAATCTTGGATTTTTTTTAAACATCATTGCAACACATTTTGAACACCATGTTCTTTTATGAGTTTGGGCTAATTCATCACCGTTTAAAAATTTACAGTACTGTAAGTTTTTAAATATTTAAAACTTACAGTACTGTAGCACAAAACTTACAACGATGATATTTTTTAAACGGTGATGAATTAGTCCAAACTCATAAAAGGACATGGTGTTCAAAATGTGTTACAATGATTTTCAAAAAAAAAAATTTCAAGATTTGGCTTCATCTTGCCAAAGTTATTTGGGTTAGCGCGCATTTAGTGAGTTATTAAAAATTTCATGCCCTATATATATATATATATATAGGGAATAGATAATTTGAAAACCACTTCTTAGTGCGAAAACCGTGAAAACCATGTAAATATCATGTAAAAAAACGTTTTTTTTTTGAAATTTTTTTTACAGGTTTGTAACACTATTGGGTACATTTTTATAAAAAAAATCAAAAAAGCGCCGACCAAATATTTTTAAAAAAAATATTTTATAAAACCATGTAAAACATACGTAACTCTTCATCAGATCTACGAAATTTTTTTACGTTTTGTTACGTATGTTTTACATGGTTTTATAAAATATTTTTTTAAAAATATTTGGTCGGCGCTTTTTTTATTTTTTTATAAAAATGTGTCCAATAGTGTTACAAACCTGTAAAAAAAATTTCAAAAAAAAATACGTTTTTTTACATGATTTTTACATGGTTTTCACGGTTTTCGCACTAAGAAGTGGTTTTCAAATTATGTATTCCCTATATGTATATATGTATATATATATGTATGTATATGTATATATATGTATGTATGTATATGTATATATATATGTATGTATGATAAGGGTGTAGGGGATCTCACTCTTTGCAAACCTAAAATCTTATATTACTATATATACATTTAAATGTTAATTAAACAGTAATAATATTTTAATAATTATAATAATATAATATTAATAATATTATTATATAATAATAATATAATACTAATAATATAATAATATTAAAATTTATTATTATTATTATTATTATTATAATATAATATTATATAATCTTATTTTTTAATTGTTCGTGTTTCTTTAAAATATTACGGATGAAAGAGACATATATAATTATGTTATGCAAGTTTAGACAATTATTAGTTGTATACAATTACTTTTAAAATGTTATGTGTTTTGAGATTTAAAGTTTTACGACGTATAGATAACTTTATGTTATATAAATTTCAATTTTTATAACCATGTTTTTAATACAGTTAAATATGGGGTTACCACCGCAACGAGCGGAGTAACCCCTAGTTCATAAACAAATCAAAATGTTTCATGTTATTTTCATCCTACGTATCTTAAACACAAGAGATGTAATCATAAATTATCCTAAACTTCTTTGTTTTTTTTTCGTATAATTTTAAAACACATTTCAATAAGGGAATATTTTTCGTGCGGAATAGTTCTAAATTATTTTGTAAGAATCAATCAAGTATGAACATGAAAGTTAGAAATGTGATGAAGAGCAATGATTCCAAACGTAAATACGAGCTTTAATTTTAATCAAAGATAATAAATAACAAAGTTATAGAAAATTGTAGATTTAACATTATTCATTAAAAATTACATTTACATATTCCACTCATGCTCTCAACCTTTTGAGTAGAGTAATAATAAAACAATATTTTCGTTTATCAGTTGTTTTGGTCTTTAGGTTCTAGGGTTAACTCGTTATTCACAATAACTTTATAGGCTTGTTTTAGTGAATTGTAACAATCGAATGTTTTTGATCTCTTTTGGGTTTGAGAATCTAACTTCGCACCAATAATAAAGACAAATTTCTAATTTGTAATGGTTTTTTACATCTCATGTTTATGAGTGAGAGAAACTGATGAGAGTGGTTTGGTAATAATTATAAAATGCTTAATTGGATGTTTTTATGTGGTTCGACATGATTATTTATTCGAAATAGAAGCTACCTTGTGTGTTTGTGTGTTTGTAGGTTGAATGAGGCAAGAAAGTGTTTTTAGATGAAAAACGAGCAACAAGGAGCAAGGACAAGCACATCCGAACATCCGAAGGTGCGAGGTGGAAGTCGGGAACTTTGAAGAGGCATATCTTAGGCTAGGAGAAGAGTTACTGGACCCATAATATACGAAAATCGTGTTTCTCGACGAGACGGAGCTGAAAATGTTAATTGATCAGCTGTAACTTACGCCTAGGGGGCGTAACTTACGGCGGGGTACTTATCCCGTAACTGGAATCGTAAGACAGAGCTTTTTGGGCGTAAGATGCAGTTCCAACATACAGGTAGGCGTAACTTACGCCTCTAGGGGCGTAGCTTACGCCGGGGGTCGACTAAAAACACCAAACTTTGCGTTTTTTGGGATATTTAAGGCCCAAATCAACCTTAGTCGACTATCACATCTTGGGGGCAAGTTCTTGGGCGATTTTGGAGCATTTTGGAAAATTCTAAAGCCTCGAAACATTAATTCGAACAGCAAAATCAAGATTCCATCTTGCAATCTCACATGAAGATTGAAGATTCAAGTGTTGAGATGTCCGGCTAAGCTTATCGTGATCGTCTCCGGATGGATGGTTAGGTTTAGTAGTTAAAGTTTACTTTGTATTGTTAAACATTGGTATTAGATTAGTTTTTCATTGATTTACTTTTCTAGTATTTCTTGATTGTGAAACCATAACGATTGTTTTATTACTTTGCATTTTCAAGTTCAATTTGGTTACTTTTTATTCATTCATAGTTTGAGTGGATTGGTAATTGATGAAATTGTGTCGTCAAAGCTTTTATAATCATTGGTTTTGTGAAATTAAATAATCAACCGAATCAACAACATCGGTCTAGTTACCGGTTGTCAATAAGGTCATTAATTGGTTTTCAAATCATAGGTGTAAATCAATTCAAGCATAAGTTATGTCTATGTGGTTTCCAACCGACAATTCAAAGCATACTTAGCTACTTGATTAACTTGAAATCCGGAGTGATCATCCTTCCATTTTACTGTTTACAACCCTCTTGTTTTCCAATTCAAACCTAAAATCAACAATTCCAAGTTTAATTTTCAATTGCAAGTAGTTAATTAGTTTGTGTTGAAAGTGATTTCCACTTGACTTTTCGTAGATCGATATTCGACTTCCCTGACTAAATTGGGTTGTAGGACTTGAGTGCAAACTCGTATTTTTGGTTGGTACTTCGACACCGATCAAATTTTGTTGCTTGATTGTGAGAAGATAAACGATATCTAGGTTATTTTACAACTTTGAATTCAATCTCATTGCTTGCTTTCATCTATTGTCAAGTTTAATGTTATTGGTTTAATTTTAAAGTATTCTAGAAATCCTACAGTTTGTGAAACCAGTAATTATCTGAGTCAACAACATCGGTCTAGTTATCAGTTGTCAACAAAGTCATTGACTTGGTTTCAAATCATAATTGTTTAATAATCTAAGCATGAATCATGTCTATGTGATTTTCAATTAACAAATCAAGATATATCTAGTTGTTTTACTAACTTGAAACCTAGAGAAATCACATTTTTATACACTTAGTTTGTTTAAATTTGTTTTACATAAAACTAAAAATGCAACATTCAAGTTTATTTTCTTAAGTGCACTTAATTAGTTAATTTAGTTGTCTTTGAAAGTAGTTTCCACTTGATTTCTCGTAGATCGATACCCGACTTCCCTATCTAATTGGGTAGTAGGACTTGAGTGAAAATTCTTATTTTTGATTGATACTTCAACATCGATCAGAAACTTTTTTTCCACATAATGTTTCATGGCTTTTTTCCCCTCATAATGTTTCAAGGGTTGTTCACAAAAACCAAAATTCAAAAAAAAAAAAAAAAAGAATCCAAAATTTGAATCGTATTCAAAACATGGAAAAAACAATCCAAATGAGATGTTCAGATTTTCAGATAGATTCAGGGTTGATATACATTTTTCTTATTTGAATCATATTGGAGTTGGTGAATTTAGACCAGAACAAACTTATTTTTCTAGTATCATTTTTAATATAGAAAGATGTATATAAGCTGATAGCATAATTCATAAATTGAAAACCAACTTGAGTTGTAAATATCATGAAAAAATCCATGTAAAACGCCGGGCCAATCTTTTTTTTTTTTTAAATATTTTGTAACACCATGTAACATATACGTAATATGTGAGCGCAACATCTGGGTCCTGTGTTAATTTTTTTTTATGTTTTCATGGGTTTCACAACTCAAGGTGGTTTTCAAAATGTTTTACCCAGTGTGTGTGTGTGTATATATACTACTCTTATGCTATGAATTAGTGTTATTAAATTATTTGTAAATAAGTTAAAAGTTAAATAAATAAAAATAAAATAGGCGGTTTGTTTACAGCTTGAATTCAACTAATTAATATCTTTAAAGTCTCAGATGCAAGAAATTATCATAAAATGTAAATAATATAAACACGTGTCCAATCTAGCTAATCTTTTATTAAAATTAAAATGTTACGCATTTCAAAATTTTAATAACGTATAATGTAAGCAAATAAATATGTTATTAAAATGCCCTTGATTTTATTTAACTTGGTTATTACTCCGTGTATTATACGAAATAAATAATAAATATTAATAATTAATAGTTACCAATAAAAATTTAAACTATATAAGATGATTTCTAATATAAAATATGATTAAATATAATTTCATAGATTAAATATTAAAATAGTTATAATACTTTTTTAAACATTAAATTTTCAAAGCTTTTTTTTAAATATTTCATTTTGTAAAACTATTTTTAAAAATTTTAAACTTTATAATAATTTGGTTTTTTAAAAAAGTGTGTTTTTTTAATATTAAAATATTTCAATGTATTAAAAAAGTCTTATTTTTAATTTAAAATTGTGTTAAAATTATATTTAATATAAGATATATTTAATAGGAAAAAAAAGACAGAAAAAAAATAAAGATGATTTACGAATACGCTAACTGTCTTTATAAAACATTTATTTATTAATAAAGTAAAAATTTAAAGCAGGAAAGCCGAATGATTGTAAAACGAAATAATAATTAAATTAAAATTAAGTGTAATTATTGCTTTTTGTATAGCATGTACTTTTCCGTAATCTAGGTCGTTAACATAAATCTCAACACGGGATATATAGGGACCAGAGACGACCCAAGTAAAAAAAAAAAAGAATTCCTAACCCTGTGGCAAAAAAAAAAAAGTTAGGTCCTGTTAAAAAGTTATATATAAAATATTAATAATATATAAAAGTAAATTACCAAGATTGTTCATGTGGTTTGCTATTTATTTAATTTTGGTACCTAGGTTTATAAATGATCAATATGTTCTCAAACTTTACACATTTATAACACTAATAATTCTTATGACCTCGTAAGTTGGTCAATTATGTAAGTGTAATTTGGTGACATAAGGACTATATGTGTTACAAATGTCTAAAGTTTGGGAGCATATGTGTAATTTACAAAACACCGGGATTAAGAGTGAAATACTAGCAAATTATAAGGACTATATCAATAATTTACTCATAATATAGTGCATAATTTTTTTTTTAATTTCGAGCCTTCTAAAAGGCCATGCCTGAGGCTGTTGACCACTTCACCCCTCTGCCACACCGGCCCTGTTAGGGATCTCATAGTTTTAAAAAAGATAGGGGTTAACGTTTCCTTTATTTTTTTATTTGAACGGCTAATTAGCTTACTATTCTTTAAATTAAACTATGCCAAATTAATTACACAATTACATGAGATTGAACCTACGACCGTTCTTTTTAAAAGTTAAACCTCTACCATGTAGGATTAATGTTTCCTTTATGGTTGAAGATATTCATGATGATCATATGATAGGGAATTAGTAAGAGTTAGAGAGTTTCATGTCTAATCATTCGATAATAAAAAAATTAATTCTACAAAGAAAAAGTTGCAAAACATGAAAAGTGTTTTAAACGTGAACTTATCAAATAAGTCGTATTATTGGTAATTTCAGTTACTTGAGCCTTTCAGATATATGTTCAAAAACTATATCTTTTGGGACGTGACAAATTGTATCAAATGTACAATTTATCATATCATACTGGCTGTGTACGTGACACATATCTATCACGTACTAAAAGCAAACAAATTAAACAAGTAAGAAGACATTAAACTTATGTTACTAAATATAGTATGTTACATGATTGAACAAGCATTAGGATTATCATCACTAAATAGATATGTAATCCGTTCATCTGTAGCATTTGGGGCTGAGACCGCCTGAACAACGTTCTTGACATAACCAGCAGGCGCGCGCTTGTCATACGCTTGGCTCACGTAAGGATAACTGACCAAATTATACGGTATGTAAGGCCAGAATTCGGCTCGTTTGCCTGTACTCTTTATCCTTTTTAACACATGGTTTGGATCCACATATCCACTAACTGTTACTCGGCTTTGCTTTCGGTTAACCTCAACTGTCTTTACACCTTATAAAAGCATACCAAAACCAAACACTATATATTAGAACAACATACAGTCTGATACACACACAAACACAAAAAGGAAATATGAACATATGTATACCTTTCATGTGCTTAACTGAATTCTTGACTAATCTTTCACATCCATCACAGTCCATTTTGACTTTGATTTCAACTGTCTTTAAAACAAAACACAACCCATCTTATGTTTGTTAGATTGAAATATACGCGTGCTCGCGCACATACACACGTGTGTGTGTTTAGAAAGATTGAGAAGCAGAAAGATAGAAAGAAAAGTGAGTATGCCTGCATTGGTTTTCTTCTACTTCTGATGCTGGTGTTTGTGACCGTACAAAAGTTGGAGAGGTAATCAAGTGCACCCATATGTTCTTCCCTAATTGCTTTACTTTTGGGGAGAGTGATCAGAGAGAGAGAGAGTTGTGGGTGGGTCTATATTGGTATTGCTTGTGGCTTGGTAATTGGTATATATACAAAAGCTAATTAACCATATTTTCTTGAAGTTGGACCCCAAAGTGCAATTAATGTCATACAACTATAAAGTTGTAATATAAAACTATGCTAGCTAGCTTTTGATTTTTCTTTCTCAAGCACAAGCTGAGATTAATTATGAATATGCACCTTTCTGATTTTCATTTTAAACTATAAGACCATGTGTAGTGGTAAAGCTCTCATCACTCCATGTAGGCGTCACATAAACAACTAACATCATCACCCCCTCATCACTCCATGTCATCACCACATGCATTATCATCACTCCTTCTGTTTTCCCCATTTCTTCTTCCTTCACGCCGTGACCACCTGGCCTCACGCTCACCCCCACCATGCCCCGGTCACGCCCCATGTGTAGTGGGTGGAGAGCGCAAATGGGGGCGTGACCCATGCCCTCCCAGTCACGAGATTACTACACATAGCCTAAAGCAAGTCTGAAATTAAGTAAAGGTACCTAGCTGCCTAGCTAGATGTGTTCAAACAAATGAAAAAAGTTGCTACATGTTTTAGAGGAAAAATTCTATTTTTCGAAGTTGTGAAAGTTACTACATGTTTTAGAGGAAAAATTCTATTTTTCGAAGTAGCTATTTTGGTGTAAACGAATCATTTAATTGCACGCGTTTTAAATTTTGTACCCTCTGAAAAAAGTAATATTACTGGTTATATATCAAAATATTATTTAAACCTACTAAGATACCATATTACCATAGGATCATGGTTGTAAAAATCCCCGGCTAAGCCGATTAATCGGCCGATTAATCGTTAGTCCTCTAAGGCTGACTAGGCCGGGACTATCCGATTAGACCGATTAGTTGGCCAATTAATCCCGAATAATCCCGATTAATCCATAGTCCACACCCCACCGACCGACTAGCGATTTCTACAACATTGCATAGGATTAACAAATATCCTAATTTCATGTTAACTAATATAATTGATGGGAAATTTTTTAACGTTATTTTACTTATTTGGTGAAAATAACGTTAACACCGTTGGCCTGGACGATTAACGTCAAACAAAACTTTGAGCTTAATACTTTTTTGAAGCAACCTCTCTAACCCAGTTATGATAGGGGTAAGGTTTGTCTTCATCATTTTCCCAGACCTAACTGAAGTGCGGTAATATAATGGGTAAATTTGTTTGTTTGTTTGATAAGAAATCTTTTTGATTTAAAATTCCGGGTTAGTTCAAATTGGAACCTTAAAATGATATTTGCTTGTTTCATTTGTTTCGAATAAACATTCGATATTACGCTAATCATTAGCTCCTCCGATCCATATGTTGTATCAAAGTATGTGCAAACGACCTATTTCAAGGCATAAATTTGAGGTACTTTATTTAAAAAAAGTTGGACCAATATATCAAAAGATGAAAAAGGTGTTGTCACCATCCTTTTTGGGTAAAAATTGATCCATGTCAAGTACAAATTACCCGTTTGAAATCTAGTGACATAACCTAAAATCAAGTATTATAAAGGCATATATATAACAAGGCATTTGTTGAAGAATTTGCAAGGGTGGAAATTGGCCCACTTGCAGCTAGCAAACCTGATGTTGAAGTCAGAAGTGGCATAAAATCATGAGTGTTCTAGACTCCTTTATATGGTATTCTTTACTTGTTTAATCACAAAAAATGTTGTAAAGTGCTTTTCTGTTTGCTTTCATTTTCACTTGATCATGAATCTACCCCTTTGCATATAATTGCTATACAACTATTAATTATTTCAATTTCAACTTTTAATTATCACAAGAAAAATAAATTTGAAACCATGTCATTTAAGAATATAAAAATATCACCCTTTATACTAATCAATGTTCATCGCTCTAGGGCATATCTCACAAGTTTGTTATAGGAACATTAGAATATTTAGGAGGTCATTTATCCTTACATACAGGCCGGGCTCAATCATTTTGGGGGCCTAAGCAAAATAAAAAATCAAGGCAATTTACTGACAGTTACGCTAAAATTTCTTCGCATTTTATCTAGGCTTGAAACCGATAATAACAAACCAAAAGTTTATATATGGTGGATTTAAAAAAAAAACTGTTTATATTCACATGTAAAAATGTTTAAATTAAATTTATTTTTTTATTAAAACAATGTTCGTAATCAGTTATTTAAAAACATTTTTCAACTGAAAATAATAAAGCTTTTATATACGCCTTTGTTGTATTTTCAATTTTTTTCATAGCGTACAAGTTAAAAAAACCCATAGACTATAAAAACATCACTACATATGAAAAAAAAAATTAAAAAATTGAGGGTCTTATATCTTTGGTAGCCCTAAGTCTTTATTTGGATTGTTTGGCCTATTAGGCCGACCCTGCTTACATACCCTTTCATCCACAACCAAAACGTTTAAAATGATGAAGGTCATGCTACTTGCACGTGTTTTGTTATGTTTGAGCCAATTGAGTTTGTTTTTGAATAAGTTAACGGTAATTTTGTTAGACCGGATCTTACGTCTTGGTCTTTAGGATCGTTACAGTTTAGATGGCAGGTTGTTATTTCCGTTTTTTCTTCGTATTGTAATCTATTATTGCATGTTTTAATGAAAGTTATCAGTTTACAAAGTTATCAATTTAGTTGGCTTGTTGTAGGTCTCCTTCTGGGTGACTGTTTCATGTGTTCATACTCTGTTTTTCGGACGGAAGGGTGATATATTTGCTAGGGTGATCTTGGATGACCGGACGTTTGTTAAAAAAAGATAGTTTATTTTCTTGTTCTCTTATAGCGGCAAAATTTTTGCTATATATTTGCAACTTCCTTTTGGGGGTTCTGTTTTATCTTGGGCTTTTGAAAAAAGCAGACGTAGGCACGAAGCTGATATAGCCTTTTTAAGGTTTTGAATATTAGAATTTGTTTTCCAAAAATCATTGTAGATAAGTTTTTTTTTCTTGAAAGCCACTTCCATTTCCTGAACCAGTTTATTCAAATCGGGTGCAATCGGTTCCGAATAAAAGAGGAACCGATTTTAGTTTCAGTCTAGTTCCTTATGTTTGCAACCCATATCCATATGGAACAAGGTTGGCTGGGTTGGAACTTGTTAAGGTCTAAAACCCACATATAGCCGAGTATTAATCAGAAAACTTGTTTTTAAACTAAACATTAAAAAGACATAAATTTCATTTTTTTTGATTTATTTAAATATTTTGTAAACAACTATTTACTAAAAACATAATTTCATAAACTAATAACATATATCTTGGAAACATAAGATAAACGTTTAAGAATTCTAAAGTTTTTAAAGATAAATGTTAAAGAGTTGTAGTTTTAAATATGACTGTTTTTAATATTATGCATGTCTAAACTCAAACGTACCGTTGTTTTATAGAAAATTGATAAAGTTTATTTTTATTTGCTGTAAAGCATTTTTTAAAAATTAAAAGTTTTAAAGGTCAAATTCGAAAAGATAAGTCAGAATTATAATATAAACAAATGAAAGTCACCTCTTTTCACAATTTTCTATAATTCATAAATTTTTTTCTACTTTTTTCCAAATTATCGATTAACATATTTTTAAAAGAGGATTTTATATTATCAGTTTGGGAGAAACTGTCTTGTACAATTAAGTTTATATAATATGTGCAACACATCAACTATGTAAAAATTGTCATTGAAAATCTGCTTATATTTAATTTTTATTTTTTTCAACTGTGTTTGTTTTGTTTGACGTGTTTCGAATGACATTAAAATATTTTTTTCCTACATGTTTTTGTTATATAAGCTAAAATGCAAAAAAAAAAAAAAAAAATCTCTAGAATGTGGATTTGAAAACAATTTAAACGTAAATACACGCTTTATCAATTGTCACGTCTAGGGATCACCAATGCAAAGGTAAGATTGGTAGTTAAGTTCACAATGTTTTATAAATTTTCAAGATATAAAATGAAATCTTGTTTCACATGTTTTTGCATGTTTAAAATGATAATACTTAAGAACAGTATGACTTACATGTGTGTAACAAGATAGAAGAATCTCTTCAATCATTTTTCCCAACTGAGAGTTATTGATGCAGTTGAATGACAAATTTTATTAAATCACGAACTTAGTATATTCGATATGACCTATATATATGTCATACATAAACCTTCCACCATCAACACTTCTTTGTGTTTGATCAGATTCAGGATATGTTTTTTTAGCTTTGTAACAATTGGCGATGTGTTTTTTTTTTCAAAATAGAGTTAGATTCTTTTGCCAAAGTACCGCAAAATTTTCACCAAACTTACATGTTTCTAAATCGTACAACGATAAGGTTGGTAGAGGAACCTTCTTGCTCAATTGATGGTTGTGAATAAGTTATGACAAGATTATAACGTGAGTCAAGAGACTAAAGAAAGTAGAATGAGAGTAAATGAAGTGTGTGTGTATGTATATACATATACATATACATAGGGTGATGTAAGCAAAGTTCTATTATAAATAAAAAAAAGTGTTATTATAATAACATTTTGTTGTTTATAATATCACTTTTTTTTTACACTTTTTACAAAATTATCAATTTGTATTTGATATATAAGTTTGAGTTTGTGTTTTCAAGTGGCGTAATCAATCGATACATCAAACACTGATTTATAGTAACTTAGAAGGAAAAAATGATCCATAAACTAAAAAAATAGTCATTAGAAGGCCAAAAAAAAAAACAGAGAGAGACTGTAATTTTAATTCCATAGGCTATAAACAATTTTATTGAAAAACATGGAAGGAACAGGCTCTGGAACCGGTTTTTTTCATGTCAGATACGAAACGACGGTTATGATTTTGGTAGGAATTGGTCTTCTAGCAAAATTGTAGGAATATATTGACTAGGAATTGATGGTTTTTTTAGGTACTAACAATTTTCAGTTTTTTTGCATAAATTTTAGGTGTATGTATATATAGTTTTTATTGATTTATTTTATACATTTTTTATGCCTGTATACATACATATATATGTTTTTTATGTATGTACATATTTGTTTATGTAGGTATACATACATTGTACGTACGCACATACATATATAGGGCATCGTTCAAATAATAACCCACTCTTAAAGCAATAACATTTATAATTTTGCCAAGATCAATTCAAAACTTTGATTTTTTTTCAAACATCATTGTAACACAAGTAGAATATTTTGTTTTTTTATGTGTATAGGTAGGTTAATTATTGTTTACATCATTGTAGGTTTTTGGCTTACAACAATGTAACTGTTTCAAATACAAAAACCTACAATAATGTAAAATTTTAAACAGTGATGTATACACCCATACACATAGAAGAAGAAGGTATTTTACTTGTGTTACAATAATGTATAAAAAACAAAGATTTGGATTGATCTTGACGAAGTTATATGTGTTATTGCTTTAATAGTGGGTTATTATGGTACCACAATCACACACACATATAATATATATATATATATATATATATATATATGTGTGTGTGTGTGTGTTTTCATAAACTTTGGTGTATGAATTTATAGTTCTTTAAAGATTTATTTGTACATGTTATTTTGTATGTATGTAGATTTGTTAGTATGTGTATATATGTGTGTGTATTTTTTTATGTATATGTGATAGCTATACGTACATATAGTTTTTCTTTTACAAATTTAGGTGTATGTACATATAGATTTTTATTGATTTGTGTAGAACAACCAAAATAAGGTGTTCATCATTCAAATAATTGCAGTCAAGTACTTGTATTCTATTTTAGCATAATTATGTGTAAAAGATTTTGCATGGTATTTGTTTGTTTGAATTTTGAGTATTTTAGTTAAGTTTTTCTTATCATAATATTAAACGAATGATGCATGATATCAATGTGATTGGTCTTAAAGTGTTTCACTAGATTGTTGGTGATTGAGATGACACTCCTATTCTTTATAAACGTTGAAGTTTTGAAGAAAGTGATTACATTAGTCCATTATCTAATTTTAAATCCAAATCACTCAAGCACAATAACTTGATGCAACAATATACATCATTTAACATTGATGTTAATACAAACTTTTGTTTCTTGCATTGTCATGAGACCAACCTCCTCCTATAAAATAACATCCACCTAATATAAACATTTCATTGAGATTGATTCCTCATAACCACTATTACTGTAGTTAGACAGATTGAAATTTGAATTCTTAAAGCATCTTAAGCCTAATTAAGGTGATCCCTAAGTACTTGCATATTTTCTTAACAACAAGCATGTGGGGTGATTTGGGGATTGCTAAAAACGTTCGTAGAGGAACACATTATACATTACATCTTGCTTACTTGCAAATAGATACATAAAATAACCTATCATAGATTTATAGTAGCATTGATTCACATCTTTACCTTCAAAATCTGGAGATAGTTCTGTCTAACATTTGAGATAGGTGTGGGAGCATGCTTGCAATCAGTGGAAATAAATCTTTTTAAAATTTTCTTGATATACTTAGATTGATTGATAAACATGTCAAACTTGCTTGATATGCAAACCAAAAAAAAAAAGATTAGCTCTTCTATAGATTTCAAAGCTTACATTCATAAGGGTCTCAAAGTCTCTACATGGATATTCCCTTACGGATTCAAAGATTATATCATCCACATATATCATATTAGCAAAAGATCATCCTAGAACTTTCTAATGAATTATTTCTTGTCGATTAACCCTATTTATACTTCATTGATAGCAAATCGCTTAAAAGAATATAATTCATGCTCTTGGTGCTTATCACATAAAAAGCTCTGTCAAACTTGTAAAATTTGTGAGAAATAACATGATCCCCAAAGCGTAATGGTTAATAATAATATACTTCTTCTACAACATTTTAAAAAAAAAAGTACTCTTTACGTCCAACTAGGAAAGCTTGATGTTTTTGAAGCACATAAGCGAAGAACAGCATAATAGCTTTAAGCCTTGCAACTGATGCAAAAACTTCATCATATTCTATCTCTTATTCTTGAGTGTAGCTTGAGCTACCAGTCTTGTTTTATTCTTTAAGTACAACTCTTCTTTAATTCTATGTATTCTTAAAAACTATCATGTATCAATGTCTAGGTGCCCTCGTAGTAGAGCAATCGATCACAAGGACAATATGGCTCATACTTAACTTAGACTTGCATTGTTGTATGATTTATTAAATGAACTAATATGCATCCGCAAGGTTCTAAAGTTCAAGGGTGTTCAAAGGTTTATGGTGTTAGGCAACAATACTAGAAACTACTTATTGCTTAAATTTTATAAGTATTATTAGTAATGACATGATGATAAATTAAATTGTGTCATGACAATCTAATATATTGAAACGGAATACGCATTAGAACTTGAGGATTGGATAAATTCATGTATGTACATACTCACATTTATAAAGAATAGAAATACATATATTATAGAGAGGGAGGAAATTAGTGGCAATGACAAAAGCATAGAGAGCACAAAGGAGTGAATGCATTATCAATGATGCAATTCATTCTTCTCTGTGCTCTCTATCTTCTGTCAACATCCATCCTTTTCTCTTACTCTCAAATAACTTTTTGTATGAATGTAAAGCCATTTTCATATGAACTAACAAATTTACAAAATTTAGTAATGAGAAGAGACAAACATAATTGACAGAAGTCTCACTCACACAATAGAGTTGTAGATGGAGAAATAAGAATAAGCCTTACCTCTGTTATAAAAGGATGCTTATAGAAGACCATATGCTCTTAAAAAGAAAGAGAATGATGAAAAGATAAATAGATATGAATTTACCTGTAATGGTACTGAAATGGGTTGTCTGTTTAGGTATGTGACATGATAAATTTCTGCTCACTTATTCACAAGAGAAACATTTACATGTCACATATGTGTTATATATGGTACGCATGTATGATGGTAATCAATTGTCTAAACTCAAATATGTAGAAGATAAATTAAAGGAGGAAGAACACAAAAAAGTTAGATGTATACTACTCTTTGTCTTGTTCAGCCACTATATCTTCAAGATTACCCACCTCACATTCACTAGCCAGACAGAAAAGAGGAAGGAATAAGAGGTTAAATGTTCCTTTAATGAATTGGAAGATCACATACTTGTTCTATTTATAGAGGAAATATCTATTTCTGGAAATACTAATAATAACTTTCAGCCATACAGAAGCCTGAGGTAGTGGTTAGGGAAAGTTTTGACTAAAAGTACCATTTGTAACACATTAGTATGTGTCAATCTCATGTCCAATTGATTTTCATCTTTTAAGTTAGTGACCACTCAGAACATGATCTAGAATCTCAAGAATAGAATTAGTTCTGCTTTGCACCTAGCCATTGAAGCTATGAATTAGATCAATGGAATCACATATTCCTTTAATCAACCATCTCCCTAACAGTGACTAAGCAACATATGATCAACTCATATTCATCTCCAACATGATAGATTTAAGATTCACGGATAAGAATATTTGTTTCTTACATTTTTATACGAATTCTTTATACATAAAATAAGTTAGCAATGATCATACTTATCTTAATTGATCTTACATATGTCTAAACCCCAAGAAGAAGAACTTATAGATGTGTGAACATTTGAGAATTTATATAAAGAAAGCTGATAGTTTTTACAAACTTACGAATGTGAATTAGCAGTGTATTAGTTAAAAAGGATGGATTACATACTTGTACAAAAATATTTTTATTTCTGACACTAACGATGGTTCAATAACGCTATTGGCTGGAGACTTCCAAGAACGAATCGCCTCCTTTGGGTCTAGAGAGCAACAACCCTGGCATGATCGAGCTGAAATGCATGTCAGCGCCAACTAAAGTCGATGTTACGATGTAAACAAATTGTTAGTGATAACCACGATAAGTGGCAACTTAGATATCACTAACGACTAATGATAAGTTGTATCTTAGTTATTAACGGTAACTTGGTCATTCATAGAAACGTGACATGTACATGAAAAATGCAAGGGAAAACATGGATACTAAAATCAACATTGCACAACATTTATGAGCAGCAAATATATACATGTTTAGTGTAATTAAATAACAATTATGTTAAAAGTTTCTAGTGATGTAACTCCATAATTATAAGCATCAATCGAAAGTTTTCGAAAACAGTTATGACGTTTCAACCAACCTTGTGATAATTCTCTAATTATATAGATAAAGTTTTGATCTATTTATGGGTACATTTGTTCAAAACATATAATCAGACTCATCTTTGTTTGCATTTGAATTATCCAATAGCTAGGTTACTTTAATCTGACATGTATACCATATAGAGTTATTCAAATCTATAAGACATACAAAAGTATGGGTTTGTGATATAATTTGTTTAAACTTATAATTTCTTTTATATGAGTTACAAACCAAACACTATGTTAATGATTTTTATTTTTTATGTATCAATAGACTAAAATTTTGATGTGAGATTAGGCCTGACGTACATATAAAAAATAAATAAATAAGTTATATGCCATTCCTCCATAGTCTATATCACTGAAACCTAGTCATTAGTCACGGGCTAAGGGTAACATTGATTACCTATCATTTGTACATTTTTTTTAAACGGCAGTTAAACTGTCTCGTCGTGCTACCTTCAGTTATTCTGATGATTGATAGCTAAGATTGATTCCTCGATCTCTGACCTTAAGACACGTGTGCCCCCAGATGCACGGGAACCGGATGGAATCCGTAAACCCTCGCCCCCCCCCCCCCCCCATTAGGTTCGAACCCGGGATTAAAGCCCTGATTCGTTCTTTCACCTAAATATTCATTTATTTGCACACAACAAAGTTAGAACTCATGACATCCACTTTAAAAGGATGAGCCTGACATATTCTTGCATCACATCACTCATCTAGAGATTTTTGCTTCGGACCCAAAAAATAAGTTATATCTACTTTCTATATATGGGTATATGGACATCAAATTAAGGTTGATTAGGACTTTTTGTGTAATCCATAACATATATAAAAGTGATATAAATGATTAATTATTACCTATGTAGAACTTAAAACTTTTTGTCATTTATATGTCGAACAAGTGTGTCTTCATATGTTGTGAGCCCTCAAAGGCAAAAAAAATTATATTAATTTTAACGTTATTTTACTTATTTTGTGAAAATAATGTTAAAAGTGTTAGAATGATAAAGTTCAAACGATAATTTGAGCAGGAGACGTCTTCAGAGCAGCATTTTTATCCCAATTGAGATAAGGGTAGGGTTTGTCTCCATCTTTTCCTCTAAACCCTACTGAAAAGTGGAATATATTGAGTCTGTCTGTTTATATAGTTTCTGCCTTTATCATGAACACATATGAAATGATTGAAATCAAGTGATATACTCAAACGAATCCAACGACCTAAAAGACCAAAATATTATTTCAAGGAAAGAAAAACAAATCAAATATTAGATTCTTTTGATTTCGGTAAGAAGTTAATGGACTTGATTTTATTATAAACAACAAATAGAATCAAAGACAGGCTTAAAACAATGAAATTTGAGATTTCATTTAGACTGATTTTTGTTTCTGGTATTGACCAATTGGGACACGTAATGAGCAAAGAGGGAATAAAACTCATGGCTATTAAGAGGCAAGGATGAAGGATATGAATACGGTCCGTAGTGGGATAAGGGACATTTATAGAATTTTCGATCTGTTCCCATTGCAGCCTTTCGTGGTAGAATATGAAACTTTCCCTTTCTGGAGGTGTTGGATGATCCCTTAATTCTATCTTTCACAAAAGTCGACTTGTCCTTTCACATTCCTTTCTTTTTCTCATTTTATGCCAAATTTATTTAAGAAAACGAAATTTTATATTTAAGAAACTAAACAAAGGGTATGTATCTTTGGTATCAAGTAATGAAATGAACGGATGAATGAAATGGACGGATGAAAATAAATGGATCATTGTCATCCCATTGTTATGTTTGGTTATCTCTGGTAATGAAATTATTTATTCTTTCGTGTTGTTTGTTAGATATGAGAAAATGGAATAATGAAATATAATTTATGGGTTGAGTTGTGGTTCAAATCATTATTCGAATAATGGGTCGGGTCATGTGTTACGCATCGAGTCATGCTTCAGACCATTAGATGGTTCATTTGTCGGTTATTGTTTAGTTCACCAGTCATGTCATAGGGCAGTTCATGGATCAGGTCATGCTTTGGTTTGTGGTTCGGGTCATGGTTCAGGTCGTGGTTCAGGTCATGATTCGGGTCAAGATTCGGTAATGGTTTGGATCATGCGATGGATCATAAAATATAGGAACATGATCATGGATGAATCCACTTGGATATCGTATAGACTGAAAAATGAGGAACGTAGGCAAAAACATGGCTTAATTCTAAGTTGAAACAAAATGGGAACCATGTTCGGAAGATTGAAGACTTTTGGTCGATATTGGGACACGAGCAGGTCATTCGGAAGCATTCTTAGACAGCCTGATTAGGAGTTTACCCCTTCCTTGATCACCTTTATAAGCAGGGAACTCCCATCCTTATATTCATTGGATTTTCTCTTCCTCAGTTTAGAATTTTCTAAGGATGAAGACAATAGAATTAAAATCCGGGGTCAATGGGTCATTGATTCCTTCGAGAACTTACACTCTTTTTTTACGTCTCTTTGATTCAATTGTTCCCTTGCAAGCTTAGACGAGCCTTTATTAAGGGTGTTTGTGACTTTGTGGTCCGGTTTTTAGGTGAAAACATAAACCAAACCGTACATAATGGTTTGTGAATAACTAAAACCAAAATCAAACACTTAAAAATAAAAACCAAACCAAACCGTTAATCGATTTCGTTTCACGGTTTGAGCTTTCTGGGTTTTGACTTTCTGGGTTTTGGGTTTTTTGAGTCCATTAAAAATTAACACCGAATCAAACCTAACCATTTTACGGTTTGAGACGTACTAATCACATTGCAATCCCAAATACAATTTTTATATTGAATAACACATAATTATCAACCATATACACAGATATATACATACATGATACATACATAGATACACACATATGCGTGTGTGTATGTATAAACATGCACAGTCTGATCTGGTTTTTTACTACTGGTTTTTAGTGAAAACCGTAAATGAAATTGTTCATTACTATTTCAAACTTTTAAACCAACCGACCAAATATTTTGAGGAAAACCGACCACGAAACTGAACCGATGACATGTTTGGACGGTTTTACAGTTTAAAACCGGATCGTGAACTCCCTTGCCCTTTATAGCTTCGTTCTCCCATACCTTTTTGTCGTGATGTAACTTGTTTATTCCATTTTAGAAATAAGAGTTTTTTTTTTTTTAGCCTTTCCTCTTTATCAATCAAAGAAATAGTAATAAGACCCAAAAAATTAAACCCAAAATCATATTAAGGGGGGTCACGATAGGTAAAGCACCTAAAGCAACTGCTTTACGCCTCCAAATTTTTAGAGCCCCAGCCCATTTTTTGAATAATCAAATGAGTTGGTTCTTCATTTGCATATTAAGTGCTTCTAACGTTGTAAATTTCTAAAGAACTAATTATTAAATGATCAGTATTTGCTTAAATTTTGATTTTTCATTCTTGTTTCACTCTTTTACTTTAAGCTTGAATCGTTATTATGTATATTTTGGTTATTCTGACAATAATTTATGTAGATCATTTGCATCATCAAACACATGTTGTTTTTCGTATCAAAAAAATGATCCAAATTTACGACCTCCACTTAAAATGAGCAAAGCATAGGGATAAGTAAATTTTTACAATGAAAGCCAAACTCAATTTTAATTCACTACAATTAGATTCATGATCCATTATTAATTTTTATTTTTATTTCATTAGCTTGATCAATTTCAGATAGACAAAACCTAAACCTAAAGCATCTATAATTGTACGTGTCAATTTTACCAGTTGAATTAGTTGTAGCAATATTAAAACCTAAAATAGTTTTAAAGAGCAAAACACTATTTAAAATAACATATCAAATTGATTATTTTAATTATATTATACTATGTTTGAGTCAAAAGAGAAATAAAAAAATTTAGGAAAGAGCTGAAACTTATAAACTTGAATTAGACCCTCAAATATCTTGAGCTGCTCATGATCATTTTATAATGACTCAAAACCTGTTTAAAAATAAAACCCTGAAAAATATGAGGGCATGGGCCACTAAACACAAACTCTAGTTAAGTTTCCTTTAGTAGTTAGAAAATTTTGTTGGAAAGCACACTGCCTAACAACTAGAGGTGGGCAAAAGCGGAACCAGTTGTACCCAAACCGGTGGGTAGGTTCCGGATTCTCAGAGAAATTGGAACCGGAACCGGAACCGAAAAAAGCGGAACCAATTCCACTTTTACCCGGTCAAACCCGAACCGAAACCGGCCAAAAACCGATTGAAACCGGCCAGAAACCGGAACCGGTTTAAAAATAAAAACCAGTTTGCCCACCTCTACTAACAATAGGTAGGTCAGCCCCATAAAGCTGGTTAGACACTTACGGAGCATAGTTAAGCGACCAAGCGAAAGGATGTGGGCTTGCTAACCATTGGGCTATCAAGATCATTAGGTTGGGAACAACGCACAAAAAAATAATAAATAAATAATAAATAGAAAAAGACAAGGATTTATGTTTTGGCTGTTCAATTTTCGAATATGGCTCGAAAAAATCGAAATTCGATTCGATTCTAGTTCAAAAAAATACCAAGTCGAAATTCGATTTGAATTTTCATATTCGAATTCGATTTGATTCGTAGTATAATATCGAATTTCGAATCGAATTGCGAATTTCATATTTTTAATTCGATTCGAAATTCAAATTTAAATTACTTATATATTTATATGTTATATATACAACTATATTAAAAAAAGACTTTTTAATTAGGTGGTTTATTTTATAAAAACTGAAAGCTTATTACACAAATGGCAATTTAATTATAAAATACCCATAATTTTAACACTTTTAAATACGCTAAACCTAAACATTCACAACAAAAACGTCATTCGTGAAGCTTGAAAAATTAATCATTTTGGTTGTTAATTTATAATAGTTTGATTGCTTGTCACTTTATGGCTTTTGTATATTATCATTGGCATTATATATTGAATTTTTATCATTTTATTAGTTTAAATCATATCTCTAGTATTACAACTTATATGTTGGTTATTTGATATTTGGATGTTTAAGATTTTGATTATTTAATATTTTGAATATATAAAAATAGCAAGTATAAATATTTTTTTAATTAAATTCAAATCAAAACAATTCGAATTCGGATCGAATTCGAATAGAATCGAATTTCGGATTGGAGAATGAATTCAAATGTTCTTAAAAAATTCAAAATTCGAAATCATTCGATTTGAAATATTATTCGATTTATTCGAAATTCGATTCGATGAACACCCCTAGTGAAAATGGTTTGTTAGTCAGAGACATGAACACACATAAATTAATGATCAGTGAATATAAGTAAGAACAAAAAATAGCTGTAAGCAAGAAAAGATTACCTAAGCTTTAATTGTGTTTATTTAGGTAGGTAACACAAGTGCATGATAACATTCATTTGCGGTTGTAAGTGTTGAAACCATGCTTTTATAACGTTTCAATGAAGAAAGTCTATACTAAAAGTTGCCACACCACATGTATGGAGGCATGACGCTCTACACTACCACATGGCATTTATTCTAAGATATATACACTATTCAAATTACAAGAAATAATAACTAGACATGTTACATTGGTCTATTAGACAATGCTCTTTACCGCAAATGTGCATGAACAAAACTGAATTTTCTATTCATATGATCTTCTAACACGTTGATGATTATAGGAAGTAACATCCTTTTGTCAAACAATTGGAAGACTCTTGTCTAAGCAGACTAACAGTCTTCAAGTGTATTGAAAGATCCATATTCTTTGAAAGCTTTATAGTCTTGAAATGAACATTTCCTTGAAACTTGGTCTAAAAAAATAAATAGAAATTTGGAAGATATTGTTCTTCCAGAATCTCTAATATTGTCTCTATCAGAATTCAGAAGCTTGGAGTGCTTCTAGGGAATTTTTTTCTCTTCAAAATCAAGAATTTTGGCAAAGTTGACCTTCTTGGAAGTTTTCACTTTTCAGCCAAGCAATTCTGTAAAGTAAACTACCAGGCAATATTGATGATATCACGTCTGACGTTACAATTTACATATTTTTTTAGGGAGCTTGGAAAACATGTTCATGGGATCAAAAGTCCTGGGTCAATTTTTTTTCTTGTCGGCTGTGTTTAGGGCTAAAATTGCATGTCGACAAATAATAATCTGAGTCGGGTCGAACAATTTAAAATTTAAAATATTTGTTTCTCAAAAAAATTAACATGTTTGTATCAAACAAAAAAATTAACATGTTTGAGCCAGGGGTCTCTTCTGACGCAGCCTCTCTATCTCTTCTTGGGGTAGGGGAAAAGTTTGTTTTCATCTCACCCCTCCCAGACCCTACTTAAAAGTGAGATTAAACTGGGTACGTTTGTTTGTTTGTTTGTTTATCAAACAAAACATAAAATGTTTAAGACGAAAGTGTGAGTACCAAAAAGAAAAATCACAATTCAGCGTGATAACCTTTAAGCTCTTTGACTCATTGATTATATACTCGGAATCAATAGGTAAATAGGTAATGTTCAATAGTTAAGGCCCATTTTAATTTTTAAGGCACAAAACAAGTTTTAAATTCAAGAGCGTCTAAAAAATAAGATAACAACTGACATTGTGAACCTTTAAAGGTAATGTTAAACTTATAACATCAGTTCAACTTTATTATCTTTTATAATTCTAGAACCCAAGGAATTTTAGAAGAAAAAAAAACTGAATAAACCAGGCTCAATACATATATAATTTTTCTACTAAATAATAATATATCAATGATTCTGACCAGAAAAATGGCAGGAGCCGGGCCATCCTGAGCCCTTAAAACCTCCGCCCCTAGTCGGAAATATCATTAATATTATTGGCAATCATTCAACATTTATTCTTTTAAAAATTCTTACGTACAGGGCTAAAATATATTTAAGAGCATTGCCAAAATAACACAGGCATCTTTCGTCGTATATGTTTGGATTTGAATTGTAATGATTAAAAAAAAACTTAAACCGTTTTTCTAAAATCACTTTCTACATCTTCATGAGAATTTAATCAGATTTTATACTAAACAACATCATATTTATCAAACACTAATTGTAAAATGAAATTATTAAAGTATCATGCTGCTATGGATCCTTAATCGAATATTGATCCGTGTTACTATCTGCTCAAAATTAGATGTTTTTTTTTTATTTTATTTTTTATTTTTTTTATTTAAGATCAAAAGTGGTGTTTGGATGCTCGATCTATGCAAAAAAGTATCCTGATTTTGCTTACTAGATATTAGATCATCACTTCTAAAACAAGAATATCATCACCTCTATAAATAATCTTAAAAATCAAGAAGATCAATAATAAAATCAAATATCAATGAGATCGATAACAAATCAAACGAAGCTTTCAAAATATTACACAGCAACAAATTATGTAATCATCACAAATAACTGTTCTTGCTTTATATTGTACCCAATTCACGAGAAGCTATCAAGTTCTTGGAGATCTCATAAATCAATCTGCTTTGAAATTCACTCATAGAGTAACAACCAGAACCCAGAAGCATTTTCGGACCTCTTTTTGACCCGAAAACATTATCGGTTCCTGCTAATCTAAGCATCATATCTATGTAGGCGTTCTTTAATTTGATCCACAGCCTCATCGGTGACGCTTTCTTCAATCTCAACCGTGGGATTGCTTTAATCTTCCAAAATCTGCGGTTTCTAGCTCCGAATGACACCGTCTTTGAGGGTTTTTTGTGACCCACGGTGACCCGTTGATACCTCCGTCGTCTCCATGATCTGTTCAACGCATTGAGAAAATTATTTGAAACTATATCCATTTTTCATGCAATTTTGTTTCTTTACGGTATTGTTGGATCGTGTGGTTGCCAAGTGTGTGTTGTTGAAGTGCAATAGTTTTGATACTTGACTAATGACTATATAGAGACCGTGACTGTTTAACGTGATTAATTTAATCGCAAGTTGATTATAAATTAGAATTTTATGTCACATGTATTGTCTTTATTAATAATTCTATATGCATGCAAACATATATGCTTATCCATATACTTATACGTATATGCAGTGGCATTATCAAATAAAAAGATTATTTTGTCTATAAATTATAAAAAGTATTTCTAAATTATTACACATAAACAACAATTTTTTCTTTTATGTATATATGTAAGTTTATCTTTGTTTAAGATTTAAAAGCTGTAAGTTAACTTACATTGTAAATTATAAATCCCGTCACTACAAGGAAAGTCACCTGTAGCGACGACAAAAGTCGTCTCAATAGCCCGGAAAAATCGTCGTTATAGGCTATAGCGACGACATGTGGTCGCTGATTAGTCGTCGCTATAGGTTAGTCGCAATAGCTCAGTAAAGTCGTCGCTACACATGTCGTCGCTATAGGTGTCTGACACATTTTCTTTTTTGATTTATTTTTATTATGTTAATTATTTAAAAAAAAAGAAATTTTTTTTCGAAATTACCTATAGCGACGACCTATAGTCGCTATAGAAGGTAGTCAAAAAGTCAAACATAGGGATATAGCGACGACATGTCGTCGCTATAGATCAAAGTCAAAAGGTCAGACTTTGATCTATAGCGACGACATGTCGTCGCTATAGCCCTACAAAAAAAATTCAATTTTTTTTTGTTTTTTGAAATTTTCAGTTTTTAACCTGTTTAAACAACCAAACCATCAGTTTTAACCTGCTGCAAATAAGACTTTATCAAACATAAAATTACATTCACATTCATATGTTTACATCCAAAATCTAAAAGTTACCCAAACAACCAAGCATAACAAGTTTAAGTTTGTTTATCAACCAACCAAGCATAACAAAGTTATTTTTGTTTTAAAATCCACAACTTCATCTATTCATCTTCATCGTCATTTTCATCTTCATCTTCTTCTTCCTCTTGATCTTTTTCTTGATTTGTTTCGAATCCGGGATAGTAGAAGGAGCTATAGCCTTGGCCTCCTTGCATTGACATCAACTTGTTAATTTGTTGTTGCATCATTTCATTGATGCGTTGTTGCTCCGCCCAGCGAGCATTTGCATCAGCAAGTTGTTGTTGCAGCTCATTTGCTGCAGGATGGTACATGTGTGGAGGCAGGTCTGGGGTTATACTTTTAACTTTTCTTCCAACGCCCCTTACGTGCCCACGTCGCTCAGCCAATGAGCGCTGCAGCACTTCCACTTCATCTACCGGTGTGTCATCACCACCGGATGTGGATTTTGCTTTGTTTAATTCATCACTAATATTCTCCTACATTAAAAACACAAGACAAACATATGTTAAATATTTGACAAAAATCCGCCAGCATAACTGCTGTAAAATGACTACCCAAATGTATACTAAATGGCAACAAATCCTAATTCAAAAACAAGAATTCCCAATTCAATCAACAAATATCTAACAATTCATGTTCACCCATCCTATATATTAAAAGACAACTTTCAAATAAAGTTTAAATGAGTAAAACATAATACTATTGAACATCTATTACTTACCTAATGTTGCTCGGCTAATTGATTATACCATCCCGAGCTTCCCTTGAAATGCATATCCATCCAGCCTTCCACATGTTGAGGCGCACCACCCTCCTTGACCTTTAAACAATAACAAATATTATCATTAAGATATCAAATAAAAATTAATACATATTTTGATAACACTAAATTATAACCTCATCATAACGTCTCTGAGTGTATGATTGGGTCCCATGATAACTTCCATACAACTGTTTTGATCTGTTAGCTGTATTCTTCAAAGATCTGTTTTTATATGTAGAAGTTGTAAACAGCCCATCAATAATCTGCACCCACTCTTCTGGGCCCATGCCCTTAGGAGGATTTTGCTTGGCTCTTTCTGTGTTGTCATAGCCTCCTTCTTTGTCAAAGTGCTTCTTTAGCTTTGTTTTCCGGTCTTTGTATCGGTTCGCACAGTCAGCTTGAATCCCAAGCTTGATTCCATCCCAGTATTCAGTATTGTGATATTGGGCCAGATCAAAGTAATTCTATAAAAGTTGATATGATTAGAAAATAACCAAAAATATGAAACCAGTATACAAAAAGTATTAGTAAGTATACTAACATGGAGAGTGGTCAGAATAGACATCTTGACATCTCCCGGAACCTCCTGCCAGCTCCGATAATGAAATGGGGCATGTCTGTCAACTTCATTGGATATCAACCGAATAAATAGCTGATAATTTTCTTCAACAGCTCTGTATAAGTTGGAGGAGTAATCAAACTCAATTGGAAGTGGTCTGCTTCCATTTTTTTGGAAATTGTCATACAAGTTCAAGTTCTTTCCAGAAGATCTTCGTTTTGTTGGTTTAGCTACATTAACACATGAAATTAAAAGTTACCAAATTGAATAATATGTTTAAGGAGATGAAAAATATATTATACTATAAACTTACAAGATTCACAGCTGGTTGGCACCCTATAAGGATGCCTATGTGGAGGTTCATCACCTCCGTCACCGCCATGGTAACCGGCAACATCCGCCATTCCTTGGACAAAAGCAAATAAATGTTAACAATTTTAACAAATGCAACAATACAATATTAACAATATCAACAATTTACAAGAAATACAACAATGAAATAGCAAAAAATGTAAACAATTATAACAAAAGTAAATAACTATCATACATTTATTCAGAATCGTCACTACAATAATGTTTTTCTATTTCATCATCATCATCTTCCTCATCTTCATCTTCTTCTTCATCTTCTTCTTCCTCCTATTCATTATCGTATTCTACTTCATTATCATCAATAAAAATCTGATCATCCACACCTTCATCTAAAGGTGCCCTCATAGGCAACGGGCCTAAGTCGACTACTAAGTTACAAAAATCTTGAGTTTCTTGCGAGACATTCAACTCATCATTAACAACTAAGTTATAATCAGATGATTGGTTGTCGTGTAATATATCTACTTCATTAACCCCAATCATACTTGGATGATCCCAAAGTTTACGATGATGAACATTTGCTACAACCCTCCAATTACCGGTTGTTCGAGAAGGATCTTGGAGATAAAACACTTGTTTAGCTTGTGTAGCTAAAATGTATTGTTCGTTAATAAACCACTCACGGCTAATATCAATTTCAATAATATTATTCTTCTTAACAAGGCGTTTACCCGATGTGTTGAACCATTTACAACGAAATACTACAACTGAGTAACTATTTACATAGTTCAACACTATAATCTCCTCTAGTTGCATTACTTAACTGTTTAGGAGGATCTCTGGTCTCCTTTTGGCCATTAAACAACAAATTTTCCCTTAATTTATGATTTTTAGTCAAAAATCGTCTATGACCAACAAAAGCTATCTTGTTAGTTATAGAGCACGAGAGTGTGTCTTCGTTACAAGTAGAACATGCTTTATAACCTTGACCACTCCATCCAGACAAGCTACTACGAGCAGGATAATCATTAATAGTCCACAAAAGAGCCGCACGCATCGTGAATATGGTTTCGGTGTGTGCATCTCTCATTTGTACTCCATCAGTCCACAACGTTTTCAATTCATCCACCAAAGGCCTTAAGAAAACATCAATATCCTTTCCAGGAGATTTAGGGCCAGGAATTAGCAAAGTTAACATGAAAGAAGACTCTTTCATACATAACCAAGGCGGTGTATTGTATGTTGTCAACACCACTGGCCACATACTGTAAGTTTGACTCATGTTACCAAATGGATTAAAGCCATCTGTAGTCAAACCCAAACGAACGTTCCTGTGTTCCTTAGCAAAATTAGGATATATGTTATCAAATTCTTGCCATGCCTTCCCATCAACCGGATGACGCATCATACCATCTGTTGAGCGTCCGATATTATGCCATATCATATTTTTCGCGGTGAATCTAGAACTAAACCTTCGTCGAAGACGTGAAGTTAAAGGAAAGTAACGCAATACTTTTTGTGCTACTTTCTTTCCCTTTGTGTTTTTGTCAACCCATCTACTCTCATTACAAACTGGACAATTTTGCATAAGAGAATTCTCTTTCCAGAATAAAGCGCAATCATTAATGCAAGCATGTATAGACTGATATCCTAAACCAATTTTTCTCAGTTTCTTCTTAGCTTCATAATGGGAGGCTGGAATCTTATTTTCTTTCGGGAATGCAACTCTTAAAAACTCTAAAAGTTGGTCAAAGGAACTATCAGTCCATTTATTAATAACTTTAATATGCATTAATTTTGCCAAAAAGTTTAGAGAAGACATCCAATTACAACTAGGGTATAGCTCGGTATTAAGCTCCTTAAATAATGCGTCAAACTCCGTGTCTAAGCCATCTCCATTTTCGTCATATGTATTCTGCTCACCAATGATATCATCAAGTGCATCAAACATCTCATTATTTGTTAGTGGAGGATTATCTGCGTTCGAAGCCCACATTCTTTCAATCTCTGAAGCATTAGAATATTTCTCACCATGATATACCCATGTTGTATATGACTGTAGAAAACCACGGTCATGTATGTGGGCATAAATTGTAGCCAAATTCTGGAGTGATCGTTTAGAATTTGCACAACTTTTACATGGGCAATACCCTTTACCTTCACCATTGACATGGTTCTTTGCAATCTCCATAAACTTCTTAAGACCGTTTAAAAAATCCGGACATCTCCGGTTTCGTAATTTTATCCAACTTTTATCAACTTCCATGTAAGTTATCAACACATGAACCTAAACATGCATATCTAGATGAAATTTATAAACACATAAACATAAACATACTTATAAAAAGTCAATGTTACAAATGAAACATAAACAAGACATACAACATACTTAAACATATGCATACAAATGAAATTCATTAATCACATAAACCTAAACATGCATATCTAGATGAAATTTATAAACACATAAACATAAGCATACTTATAAAAAGTCAATGTTAGAAATTCAAATAAAACAACACATACAACATACCTAAACATATGCATACAAATGAAATTCATTCATCACATAAACCTAAACTTGCATATCTAGATGAAATTTATAAACACATAAGCATAAACATACTTATCAAAAGTCAATGTCACAAATGAAACATAAACAACCCATACAACATATACCTAAACATATGCATACAAATGTGTTTCAACAACTAAATAATACAATCATACATTTACAATTCAAAACAATAATGAAGCTTTATTAACATACAATACACAATACATAAACCGAAATTAAAGTTGAAAAATAAACATACCTATGTCGAATGAAGGTTCCAAGAAGGCTTCAACACGAAAGCAACCTTATAAGATCACATATATTGCAAAAAGTATGAAAAAAAAATAAGAAACCCTCTTGTATTACGTTAACATAAAAAATGAAAAATTGAAGAAAACAAACCATACCTATGAAAGTGAGAAGGTTCCAACAACCTTAAAGCACGAAATCAAACCTACAACGACAAAAATAATGTTAAATACCAAGTAGAATTAAACTAAATTCCACACACATAAATATAAACACAAACATACTCCATACAAGAATAATTAAGCATAAACATAAACATAGTCATACAGCATACACACACATATATACAATAACATCATATACTCCAATATCCCAACATAAATATACACATACAAATATCCTAACATAAACATACATATAAAAAAATCTAAACATAAACATACACATTCAAACATCTCAACATAAAATTAAACATTCAAACATCCTAACATAAATATACATATTCAAATTCTAACATAAACATACATATTAAAAAATCTAAACATAAACATACACATTCAAACATCCCAACATAAATATACATATTCAATATCTAACCTTAATCTAATGTTTCTAACATATAAACATAACATAAACATATATATAAAACATAGATAAAGACTTACATATAAAATGATCAAACAACAATACACATACATATAAACCATAGACATAAACAAAAAACATAAAAAAAAAATGGAGATATGTTTTCTTAATCTATCCACACACAAACCCACCATAAAAAAACACATATACATCAAAAATCTCACTTATATACATACATATGTGCAAATGAACACAAAATGATGAAAATAACCAAGGGATTACACGAATACACATACACATTCGTTTTATGAGTTGGCCACACGAAGATCTAAACATGAAATTATGAAGAAATAGGAAAAAACACAAAAAAAATCAACTAACCAAGAAACTAGGATGAAATAATCGTATTTAGAGAAGAAATTAGGGATAAAAATATGAAAACTAACCTTCAAAAGTGGTCCAATGGTCGAAATCGCCGCCTCCAAATCGTCAATGGGGGAGAAAAGGGTTCCCGGTGAAATCTGCAAATGAGGGGCTGCGCGATTTTTTTAGGCTTAATAGCCTATTGCGACGACCTGTCGTCGCTATAGGTCTCCCCCAAAATGACAAACTTTAGTCTTTATTAAATAAAAAAAATCATTTTCTGAACTAGCTCTATTGCGACGACATGTTGTCGCTACAGAGAAAACATAATTATTTTTTATTTTTTTAATGAATCACATCAGTATTAAAACGAATTAAAAAAAGGGAAAAAAAATTAAACAACACCTATTGCGACGACATTTCGTCGCTACCAAATTTTCACTAGGCGCCATTATTTTGGTCAAAGCCCGCCTTTTTCAAGTCATATAAGAGTTTTTTTCCCTTTAATCTTATTCTAATTTGGCATGAAGTATGAAAACAGTGGTTAGAATGTGCATTTTTATACTAACTAGTAAATACTATCCGCGCGTTGCGGCGGGTATTTCGTCATTATTTTTTATATCAAAACGCATATATGTGTTTCTGTTGTAAATGTATTCGACGTCGTTATGAGTGTTCGATCATGACAACGGTAGCAAAATCACATATATTAAAATGCATACAAAAAAAAGGCTATGACGATTGTCAATTTGTCCTAAAATAATAAATCAAGCGTTATTTTAAAGGGTGTAAGTTTGCATTACACTATAATTATTTATTTGTTGTTACGAAAACTTACATTGACGTAAGGTCTTAAACGGTGATGAATTTACACAAACACATAAAATTACATAGTCTTGTAATATATAATAAAGATCATAAAAAATAACAAATATTTTGGTTGATTTTGTCGGAGTTAATCGTGTTTCTGCAATTAAGGTGGGTTATTATTTCATCTTGATCCTATATATATGGATTGTATCATGTGAAAACCTGATTTTAGATAGAAAACTCTTAAACACTATCTGTGCCGTCCATTTGAAATCTTGAAAATACATATATGGTCCAACATTAAACCACATTTTTTGTTCAAATCCTAATTTTGTATTCAATTTAATGTGGAACGCATATTTATTTTCAAGATTTTAAATGTACGACTCATAGAGGGTTTAAGGGTTTTCTATCTAATAATGAGTTTTCATTTGATAAAATCCCTATATATATACATATAGGAGATGGAAGTATACATAACCCACTAAATATGCAATACCTGAAATAACACGTCAAGATCAAACCAAATATTTGATTTTTTTAACATCATTGTAAATATATTTAAAACACTTTCTTATTTTATGAGTTTGCCTAAATTCATCACCCGTTGATAGTTAGTATCATTGTATGTTTTTTAACTTATAACGCTGTAAGTATTTTAGACCCAAAACTTACAACGGTGTTAACTTTCTAACGGTGATAAATTTACGCAAACTTATAAAATAAAAAAGTTTTATAAATGTGTTTACGATGATGTTAAAAAAATTCAAAGATTTGGCTTGATCTTGATGTGTTTTTTCGGGTGATTGCGTATTTTGTGATAGCATAAAGAAGAGAGGTGATGGTGAGAAAGAAAACTTGCGACTTGTACTTATTGCTTGAAATTTTGTACCAAAATACCGTTGTTGGTTTTTAATCATAGCATAAAGAAGAGGTGATGATGAAACAAAAAAGTTTGACTTATACTTGTTGTTTGAAATTTTGTACTAAAATGAATAGTTTCTTTGTGAGGAGGCACCATGTTGGTTTTTAATATATATACTAATATATTAAATTTGATGTTTTTATACAAAATGAGAACGACACGTGAAGGTTCCACAAGTTTGATGAAACAATTAAAGGTGATTTAAATAATCTGGCAGCCACACAATCGATTGTCTGTTTATATTAACTTATTGATTGATTTGTTAAGCGGTCGAGTTTGAACATGTGTCTATATAGTTTAATATCTCGTGTATAACACGGGTTAAATAAAAATTAATAAGTAGTCAATAATATAAATTTAAAAATTATAAATGACTTTTTGTTTTAAAATAATAATATTGTATAGTTTGGTTTCTAAACATTTCATTTTGTAAAAAGTTGTTTTTAAAAGATGTCAATTTTTAAAAATTAACATGATGTTATCTTTTATTATTAAACAAGTTGATAAATAAAAAAATAGTTAATAATAATGACTTATAAATTATAAAAAGATATTATGAGTTAATAACTTTTGGAAAATTTTCATATTTTCTAATAATTTGATTTTTTAAAAGTATCTTTTTAATATTAAAATATTTTTTATTATATTAAGAATTCTTTTTAATTAAAAAAGGTATATATATAATATAATTGGTATTTAATATTATTATGTGATATATTTTTTAATATTAAGAACTTCTTTTAATTGAAAATGGTATAAATAATATATAAATATATAATTAGTATTTAATAAATTTGTGTATCTATTGAGAGAAACGAGAAAAGTAGTGTGATAATACTACATTTGTGACAACTGTCGTTAATTATTTTGATTTATTAACTATAATAGAATAATAGATTTAGGGTGGGTTCAAAAGTCATAAGTATACATTTATTTTAATGAAAACTAAGAAAACCATCCACAATTATTACTAATTACACTTTTTTCATTTTTTATTTCTTTAAATTTTAAGGTAATAAATATAAAAAAAATAAAAAAATTTGTATTTCATATTATTACATATATGTAACTTGTACGTTATATATATATATATACCAGTTTCATTTATGTAAATTTATGTGTTACAAACAAAACTTTTTTAGTTACATATATACAAGTTCGTGATTAGACCTGGCAAGACATGCCCATTTGTTTAAGTGTTGGATTTTATAAAAATTTCGTCATTATAACGACGTATTTTGGGAAAATTACCATTTTGCTTAACAACTTCAAAACTATTAAATTATATCAACATATATAATTATATTTACAAGTATATAAATATATCACATCATTAAAGTGTGTATATGAAATATATATACATTTATATATGTGAAAATGACAAATATTTATGTAAAGATGTCAAAGTTTATAAAACTGCTTTTGGAGAGATTCTGTCCGTCTTGTTCGGATAAACTTTAAAAATAGAAGTCGTTTGAATAAAATCATGAAACTTCATAGTATACCATTTTAAGGTGTTTTGAACAACTTTCATTTAGAAAACTTTTCGTGATTTTGCTTGTAAATGGGTCAAAACAGTCAAACAAGTGTAAGTCCTTGAAGTTTCTGTTTTAACAGATTTAGTCCAGTGAGTTCGGGTTCATTTTTGACATAGTAAAACTTTGAGTTAATTTATGAAACTCTCCAGTATACTATTTTAAGATATTATTAACAACTTTTATTTAGAAAAGTTTTCATGATTCGGACCTTAAATAGGCCAAAACAGCAGCACAAGTCAGGGGTACAAATCCACGCACTGATCTTGTGAAGGCTGTTTGGGGTATCATTTGGTCGAGTTAAAAGCTGAATAAGTAGTGCATGGAAAGCTAACACAATGAACTTAGTTTTAGAATCTGAGTTTGTTCCATTTGAAGTTGTTATGACCATTTTATGACTTGTTGAAGCTGTAACAACATTCTGCCAGAATTGACAGAATGTATGTTTGTGTGTGTAGCTAGGTAAAACTTATGAAAAACAAGGAGCTTGAGTGTTATACCTTTAATGGAGCTAAATATGGTTAAGAATAACACAAGTGATGAGAAAGAACAAGCTTGATTCCCTTATTGAGCTCCTTTCAATACTTGTTCTTGCACCAATACTTCAAAACTCACCAAATGAGTAAAAGAATGGTGGATTTTGAAGAGAAATATGTATGTATATATAGATGGGGGAGGGAGAGAGAGAAAGGGGAGTTGAGTGTGGGAGTGGATGAGGTGATGGTGGAGTGTGAGAGTGGATGAGGTGATGGTGGAGTGTAAGAATGGTGAAGAATATTTGTAAGGTCAAATGAGGAGGCACCTGGCGAATGAGGCATGCTTCGGCCAATGCCTTTCGGCGAATGAATGTGTGGTTTGTGTAATGCCATTCGGCCGAATGAGCTTGTTGTAATCATTCGGCGGCCTGGTGGTTTTGATCATTCGGCCGGTCGAGGCACAGCAAGAACAACCTTGGTTCTTCGATCCATTGGCTAACCTAAGGTGCACAACAAGTTCCTAAGTGGTTATGGTGGTGTTCCCCTAAGGTTTTGAAGTGAGTTTAACCGATTAATGAAAGGGCACGAGATTAGGGTTTTCAAAACCCCAAACCGATCAAAAACATGAGATTTACCTCAAATTTGTTGGATAAAACCTTAGATCCGTTGTACTTTAGTGATCTACAAGTTATGAGGGTTGTTTTGACACCAAGTATGCAAGATTTCGTGAAGAAACTAGTGAGAAATCTTAGAGAGATGATGTGGGTTTTAGAGAGAGAGTAGAGAGAGAGAGATGAACGGTGATGGTGGTGAAAAATGGTAGTTGGGGAGAGTTATCGCATTGAATGCCATGATAAATGGCTTGGTTTTACCCGGGTATGTTCGGGTTCGCGTGGTTTTGCGTAAAAGCGTCGGTTTTTCGTCGTTTACGTAACGCAACGACTCGGTTTTCAAAATAGAATTTATAAAATCATTTTAGGTTGTGATTCCTAATAAATTAACTAATATCTTTTATTTATTTAAAATTTTTTAGAAATAATTAACTTACTGTTTAAATTGAATCGCGTAATTGTTGCGCGCATTCGTTCAGATCGTCACCCATACGAACACGACAATAATTATGCTTTTCAATATAGTTTTCTAATGATTGGGCATCATTCAGAACGTTAAACTTTCAGAGGTATTCGTACAGATCGTCACCTATACGAATAATCCGTCAGTTTAGCATTCACGTAACGACACCCGTTGTTGTTTTGTTCTGTAAGGCCTCACATACGTTTATACATAATAAAAGCCTAACAATTAAACGCAGGATGGTTCTGTGTCGCCAGATAATTATCTGACTTACGAACCATTGTTCTGAACTTTGTTTTCTGAACTTATGTCTGAATTTGTTCGTTAATGACATGAAATGACACTGAAACATGAAATGAACATAACATAAAATAGAGCACACATAGTTCGTACCTGATTACTGTTCGTTTTACAGTAGAGATCACTGTTCCGGTGCCGGTTCTGGCACTGATGTTACAGTCTCCCCTTGTTAGAGAAATTTCGTCCCGAAATTTAAGAATTGTTATCGGTTACAGCTTCCTCTTCAAACAGTTGGGGATACTTTGATTTCATGTGATCTTCACGTTCCCAAGTAAACTCGGGTCCGCGCTTTGAATTCCATCAAACCTTTACAATCGGAATACGGCTTCGCCTCAGTTGTTTAACCTTGCGATCCATAATCTCCAAAGGTTCCTCGATGAAGTGTAATTGTTCGTCAATTTGAATTTCTTCAATTGGGATGACGAGTGATTCGTCAGCAAGGCATTTCTTTAAGTTAGAGACGTGAAACACGTCATGCACACCACTGAGTTCTTCTGGTAATCTCAGTTTATACGCCACAGGACCAATGCGTTCGATGATTTCGAACGGTCCTACGTATCGTGGTGCTAATTTGCCTTTCTTTCCAAAGCGTACTACACCTTTCCATGGGGAAACCTTCAACATAACACGATCTCCCACTTGGAATTCCAACGGCTTGCGCCGTTTGTCGGCATAGCTTTTATGTCTGCTCCTTGTTGCTTGTCGTCTTCTTTGAATCTAAGCAATCTTGTTAGTGGTTTCCTGAATAAGCTCTGGCCCAGTTATGCGGTTATCTCCCACTTCGGTCCAACAGATCGGTGATCGACATTTCCGGCCATAAAGAGCCTCGAATGGTGCAAAGCTGATACTGTTGTGGTAACTGTTATTGTAGGAGAACTCGATCAGTGGCAAATGGGAATCCCAATTCCCACCGAAATCCAAAACACAGGTTCTTAACATGTCCTCCAGGGTTTGAATTGTACGTTCGCTTTGACCATCCGTTTGTGGATGGTAAGCCGTACTCAGATTTAACTGTGTTCCTAGAGATTTCTATAGTGATTGCCAGAACCTGGATGTAAATCTGCTATCTCTATCAGAGATGATAGACAATGGCACACCGTGGCGTACCACTATCTCATTGATGTACAATCTCGCCAATTTATCCATCGTGAAGGTCTCACGCATCGGCAAGAAATGAGCAGATTTTGTTAAACGGTCAATGATCACCCAAATCGTATCGTGACCACTGGAAGTACGGGGTAGCTTGGTAATGAAATCCATAGCTATTTGTTCCCACTTCCAGAGCGGAATCTCAGGCTGTTCCAGTAGACCAGACGGTCTCTGGTGTTCCGCCTTTACCTTCGCACACGTTAGACATTGACCGACGTATTCGGCTATGTCTTTCTTCATTCCAGGCCACCAATAAAATCCACGCAAGTCTTGGTACATTTTATCAGCTCCAGGATGAACAGAGTATTTAGTCTTGTGTGCTTCATCGAAGATAAGTTTCCTCAATTCGTCTACCACCGGGATCCATATACGATCCTGATAGTAAATCATTCCATCAGGCTTAGTCTCAAATTGTTTCTCCGCTCCGCAATCAAGTTCTTTCTTCAGATTTCCTCGGTCAACTGATTCTTGTTGTGCTTGAACTATCTTGTCTCGCAAACTGGTCTGCACAGTCATTCCCATTGCTCTAACACGCAAAGGTTTGACCCGTTCCTTCCGGCTCAAGGCATCAGCTACAACGTTAGCCTTTCCCGGATGGTATTTGATCACACAATCGTAATCATTCAGAAGTTCAACCCAACGGCGTTGTCGCATGTTGAGTTCCTTCTGATCAAAGATGTGCTGCAGACTCTTATGATCAGTGAATATGGTACACTTAGTGCCATATAAGTAATGTCTCCAAATCTTCAGTGCGAAGATTACAGCTCCCAGTTCAAGATCATGAGTAGTGTAGTTCTTCTCATGAACTTTTAACTGTCTTGATGCATAAGCAATGACTTTATCCCGTTGCATTAGTACGCAACCGAGTCCCTGACGGGAGGCATCACAGTAAACCACAAAATCATCACATCCTTCTGGGAGAGATAGAATTGGAGCATCACACAACTTCTGTTTCAAAATCCGAAAAGCATCTTCTTGTTTCTGCTCCCAGACAAACGGTTCACTCTTCTGAGTTAATTTAGTGAGAGGCAAAGCTATCTTAGAAAAGTTTGAGATAAACCTTCTATAATAACCTGTCAATCCCAGAAAATACCATATCTCCGTCGGTGTCTTCGGAGTGTCCCAGTTCTTTATCGCTTCAATCTTGGCGGGATCTACGTGTATTCCCTCGCTGTTGACTACATGGCCCAAAAATTGAACTTCTCTTAACCAAAATTCACACTTAGAGAATTTGGCATAAAGTTTCTGTTCCTTCAACAGCTCCAAGATTTTCCTGAGGTGTTCTTCATGTCCAGCTTTACTCTTCGAATAGATCAAGATGTCATCGATAAAGACAATGACAAACTGATCCAAATACGGCTTGCACACTCGGTTCATGAGGTCCATGAAAACCGCTGGCGCATTTGTCAATCCGAAAGGCATCACCATGAACTCGTAATGCCCGTATCGGGTTCGGAATGCCGTCTTCGGTGTATCTTCGTCTTGAACTCTAAGCTGATGATACCCGGACCGTAGATCGATCTTAGAGAAGTACTGTGCTCCTTGTAACTGATCAAACAAGTCATCAATCCTCGGCAATGGATACCGGTTCTTGATAGTCAACTTGTTCAGCTCCCGATAATCGATGCACATTCGAAACGATCCGTCTTTCTTCTTCACGAACAAGACCGGAGCTCCCCAAGGTGAGTAGCTCGGTCTAATGAAACCCTTGTCAAGTAGCTCCTATAATTGGTTAGACAATTCCTGCATCTCTGAAGGTGCTAACCTGTAAGGAGATTTAGCAACAGGAGTTGCTCCAGGAATTAAGTCAATGCGAAACTCTACCGGTCGCGCAGGAGGCAAACCTGGTAGATCTTCAGGAAATACTTCCAGATACTCTTTCCCTACTGGCACGTCTTGAACCTTTTTCTTGTCTTTCTCCTTTTCCACTACGTGAGCCAGGAAAGCTACGCACTGCTTCTGTAAACACTTACGCGCCTTTATGCAATAAATGATTTTGACACTTCGTTTTGCTTGATCCCCTTTGACTTCCAATACTCGATCATCTGGCAATGGAACTCGAAGCAGCTTTTCAGAACAAATGACTTCCACTCGGTTAGAAGAAAGCCAATCCATTCCAACAATGATGTCAAAACTACCCAACTCCATCGGTATTAAATCGATGGTGAATGTATGACCATTAAGTGTCAATGGGCAGTTCCTGTATACTGTACTAACTGTGATCTGTTCCCCGTTAGCTACTTCTATGATATAAGGGGAGTCTAATTGTTCCTCTATAGAATCTAGTTGGCATGCAAAATCGGCAGAGATAAAACTCTGATCCGCACCAGTGTCAAATAGAACAGATGCATAAAAGTCATGTAAGAGAAATGTACCAGTGACCACGTTCGGGTCTTGGCATGCAGCTGGAGCTCCTATGACAAAAGCTCTTCCACGGGGTGCTTGAACTGCTTGTTGTGTCTTCTTTGGGCAGTTGTTCGCAAAGTGGATCTGTTTGCCACAGTTATAGCATCCCCCATTGTTCTGATTAGTTGGTGGAGGGAGAGCTAAAGCAGCATTGTTGACTGCTTGATTTGGTGTCATTCGGCAATGTTGGACCCAATGGCCCATTCTTCCACACCCAGTGCATTGCTTGCAAGGGGTGTTAGCAGCATGATCGTATTGACACTTGGCACACAAAGGATATGTACCAGTGTAGGGTCTTTTGTTGGGGTTCTGTGGTGCAGCTGCTATTTGTTGGAGAGGTGTGGTCATCGTGTAGTTCTTGACGACCTTTTGTTTCTTCTTCTGATGATGGTGAGGTTTCTTTGGCGGCTCTGCTTTGTTCTTGCCGGAGTCAGCCTCTTTCTTTAAAACTCCTGAGAGTACCATCATATCCGTGAGCTTCCCAGACAAACTCACCGCATACTCCAATGTGACAGGATTTGCAGCAACCACTAATCCTTGTATGCGGACTGGTAATCCACATACATACCTGTCAATCCGCTTCTCCAAAGTCGGTACCATATCCGGCAACAAAGCAACCAACTCGTGGTAACGAGTCGTATATCCCATGTGGTCTACCCCTTTCATCACATGGTTAGACAGTTCCACTTCTAGTCTCTGTAGCTCGTTCTTGGGGCAAAACTCAGTCCTCAATAGAGCCTTGAAATCTTTCCATGGCATCGCCATAGCTTCATCTCTTCCTCTTGCATTAACTTGGCCATTCCACCAAGTCAAGGCTCGCTTGTTGAATGTTCCAGCGGAGTAGCGAACCTTGTGATGCTCTGGACAACTGCAGAGGTCCAGAGTGGCTTCTACCTTTTCTATCCATTGGATTAATCCAATGGCTCCTTCAGACCCACTAAAACTGGGTGGCTTACATCCCATAAAGGACTTGTATGAGTGGTTTGAAGCACCACCAGTGTTCCCACTGGCTTCTCCTGATGCGTTGCCAGTATTGTTGATCTCGTTACGGAAACGGCTGAACATTTTCGGTAGCGCCTCTTTCATCTGGTTGGTCATCTGACTACTCAGTAGAGTCGCCAAAGCGATAGTAGTAGGATCCAGAATTGGCGTTGTGCTCGGGCCTGCCGGTAGGTTGAGTGGAGGAGGAATAAATGGAGGAGGAGGTGGAGGCAATGGAGGCATTGCAGGAGGTGAGTCAGCCGGTGATGGTGTAGACGAATGTGGGGCCAAATCTTGTGGTGGTGGAGGTAACGAGGGAGTCTGTCTTCTCGGCGACATTCTGACCATAACCAATAAAGTTATTGGTTAGTGCAATGATCGAATACAGAAGACAATATGCAAGTAAAGTCTTATGTCCTGTGTTCTCTACATGCAGGGTCCCTAGGTTATAGTCTAGGCCAAACCGTTTAAATATGTGACCTATATATCTCTATAACCAATAAAGTTATTGGATACGTGAAATGTAGGATGAATGTTGTTGAGTTTTTCTGGTAGTTCGAGCTTGTAGGCTAATTTCCCGATCCTTTCAAGAATCTTGAATGGTCCTACGTAGCGAGGTGCTAGTTTCCCTTTCTTCCCAAATCGGACTACTCCTTTCCAAGGTGATACCTTGAGAAGTACGAGATTGCCGATATTGAATTCTAGGGGCTTTCGTCGTTTGTCAGCATAACTCTTCTGGCGACTTCTAACAGCGAGTAGGTTCTTACGAATTTGCATGATTTTGTCGGTAGTTTCTTGAATTAACTCCAGACCAGTGATTTGGACTTCACTGATCTCACTCCAACAAATGGGTGAGCGGCATTTACGCCCATAGAGTGCTTCGAAAGGTGCCATATCGATGCTTGTATGGTAGCTATTGTTATATGAGAATTCGATCAAAGGTAAATGAGTATCCCAATTGCCACCGAAATCAATGACACAAGACCTTAGCATATCCTCGAGTGTTTGAATTGTTCGTTCCGATTGGCCATCTGTTTGAGGATGATATGCAGTACTAAGGTCTCATTGAGTACCAAAAATTGACTGAAGTGATTTCCAAAAATGTGAGATGAATCGACCATCACGATCAGAGATAATGGTCAAGGGAACGTCGTGTCGACTTACTATTTTGTTGATGTAGATTCAAGCTAACTTCTAAATTCGATAGTCTTCACGAATAGGTATGAAGTGTGATGATTTAGTAAGACGGTCAATGATCACCGAAATTTGTGACTGCTAGAAGTGCGAGGGAGCTTTGTAATGAAATCCAAGGCTAGTATGATTTCAAAACTACCTAGTTTCATGGGTATGTGTTCAATGGGGTAATTGTGTTTGCTATGGTTCAAGTGGCAACCATGAATGAAAGATTCATTAGTGATGGAACTATCTAGCTTGAGGAGTAGTAAGAAAACTGGGCACAAAAGGTTGTGAGACTCATGATATAGATTGATTGATAGGCTAATGAAACACGATAAGAGTATAATGAAGGCATGAGACTTAAGTTAACGATGGCAGGTCAGTGATAGAGATATCAATATTGACATAGAACAACATAATGTGTGGTGATGAAATATGAAATTGATTATGTTGAGTTGAAAATAGAACATTAGCATTAGAAGGTGAAAATATATAGACTTAACAAAGAAATTTTAATTCAAGTGACTTTTGGTATATCATGTTTTAGGAAAATAGGCTAAGACACTTTCTCCATGAATCCCTGAGAAGCAAGACGGGTCCTTGGTTGATTGGGATATACATGAATTGCTCTCCTACTAAAGGAAACTATTTTAAATGATAAAAAAAATCATTCTGTTTTGGAGTTTTGGATTAACATAGTAGTGTAAGCAAGAGTGATAGTGGATTTTGATTTTTTTTTTTGTATAAGATTTGCATTGATCATGTTTGTTAGAAAATGCATCAAATGATATGGTCGTCTGGCTTCCGTCCCGACTGTATGAATCTTGAATGGATTTGAAGCTTGAAATTTCATCCTACACGCAAATGGAGATGGGATTCCGATTCATAGATTGAAAAATTAGAATCATAGCTTATGATTTTAGAATTTGCATATTATGCACTAGAATCATAGTATGATGTTTAGAAATATCGATTGATGCTTTAGAATTGTTGACTGTTGTATTAGTATTACGAACTAATGTCTAGAGGTCATGGAGTGCTACTTGAACAAAATCAAAACCTTTGAAGAGTTTGTAATCATAATAGACTTTGAAGCTTAAACAAAACTTCAATCGAAGGCATTAGATAACTTATTTGTCATTAGAGTTTGATTATAAATAGTTTACTTGGCTAAGAGTGTTTGAGATAATAATAGTTTATTTGTTTCGGTAAATAATTATTTACTGTGGCCATTGATTTGACTTGGTGTAAGGATACACATCAAGCATAGCCGCAATAGTTTAATTGATTCAACCAATAGATTTGAGTAAAGAATATTTTTCTTGATAATGAATATCGAGTTGATGATAACTAGTCCTTGGTCAGGCTTTTGGTCCTACTCTCATTGTCTTGTTGGTGTCTATATATAGGGTATGCCATAGCCAACCCCCAAACTACCAATACTTTGAAAGCATGCCAATCATTTACCAGTATTAACATAAAATTTTAAATATGAAATTTAAGATTTTATGTTGAATAGGATTTGATTCTTGAAAAATTGACTTTTGTAATTGAACAAGTGGGTAGGTTTTGAATCTTATACCAAGTGTTGAATGAGTTTAGGATTTGAATTCAAAGTTTTCTATGAATGTGTCCATTTTCCCGTACAGCAGGGTTCACATGTACTGCAAATTATCGTTCCGTGTGCACCCGTAACAGTAATTTGCCTTGCATGATTACCTGCTTCATAAGCGTGGTACACAAATGGGTTAATTTAGAACTTCATAGAATGAAAAACCTCTCTTACCAAAGCTGTTGTGGTTTACAAGACGTTCGGTTTAACTAACATCAATCAAGTAGACTGAAGAAGTCCGTCTCATAAAACCGTCAACTTTGACTCGTTTGGCATTTGTAGGATAATGGATTAGTTTTTTTTTTTGACGTTTAAAGTGACAAGCTTTAACCTACTAGGTTATCACAAGTCCGTCACATGATACCCAAACTTGACAGTTGTAAGTCGAACATTAGAGACCATTAGGAATGTTTGTGACACTATAAAACTTAGATTAATATGATAAATATCATAAATCATAGTCTTTGTATCAAAAACTTTGAAATGGCGTCTAGAAATAAGAATTTACATAATAAGACATTTTAGAGCTTTAGATTAAGATGATTTCAAATATCATCCATCATAGGTCTAATGTCTTAGAATTCTTAGAGCCGTAGTATGGAATGAGACATCATAAATCTTTAGATTTGAATGATATACAATTATCATAAATCATAAGTACAATGTCTTAGAGTTCTTAGAATTGTAGTTGAAGTATAGGAATAAATGGAAATAAGATGTTCTGCACGAGTGGCAAGGTATAAGTTGGTAAATGCTTGATTTTGAATAGGTTGTATGATATAGAATACAAGTGTGTGATATTAAATAACCTTAGATAAATGTGATAACTAATTATCACTAATCAAGGATATAATATCATAGAATTCTTAAATCACTGTTTGAGTATGCAAGTATGTAACATTGTCTTAGAATAACATGAAATGTGTGGACTTGATTGATTTTTTTTTTGAATGAAATCACTCATGAAAAATTTCAATAAGTCCATATGTCACTTTGTTGAAATATAAATGAATTATAAGTCAGTGTGACATGTTTGAAATAATAATACGTCATTAAGACTTGGTTAAAATAATCAAATCAGAAATCGTCGTAGCTTGTTTAAAATCGATATGGAATGGTGTCCAAAGCGGAATACCGTTGACTTATTATACGAGATTATGAAATCAAAGATCACGTATGTGTGTTTTGAAATTCAACAAAATAACTTAATGAAATTTCATCTTGAAACATCTGAATAGGAATGCAGTCTAAGCATGAGACTTTTAGAATTAGAGTAATAGCGTAATTGTTAATGATATGAAAGGTATGAGCACATATAGAATAAAGGTAAAATCAGATAGCACGTATATGAACATAGATTGTTAGGCATGTAAGGCATGAGTTACCTCATGTTTGGACACCTAAAGCTATAAACTAGGTCACCATTTCTAATAACCTAATTCCCTATAGCCACGGCTCTGATACCAATCTGTCACACCCCAACCGACGGCGGAATAACGTCGGGGCGCGACGCGACTGTTCATAACACGTGACGCTAATTAAGTTTCATAATTTAATCATACCAAATTCAATACATGCTCAAATCAAGTAGTTTTCAACATAACAAAAGATAAATTAAACATTGTTTTTATTTTCTACACTAGGTCCATAGCATCCTACGTGTAGCATCAACTTGACAATATTCAAACGGCATTTCCTGCAACATGTATAAAATAGAGTCAACTAAAAAGTTGGTGAGTAGACATAGGTTTAAACTCTATGTAATAAAATTGAGACTTTTGCGATTCATATGTCAAGGTAGATTACAAGCATGTATGTATAAACGTATGTATGATCAAACCTTTGTTGACTTGACACTCGACTCGAAAGTCGCGATTAGCTTGAATTGGTTTCAATCATCCAAAGGCCCTCATTAGGGTCAAAACAATGGATGGGCGTCACCCAATAGATCTATTATTGTTACCATTGGCTCATGATAGAGTTAGTGATCATATAGAATTAGACTTCGAATAGCACACACATAGAATCATAGTTTAACACATATAACATAGTATCATACACATAGACATAGAGTTTGAATCCGCAAGTTTTGTGAAATAGAATTTGAAATTGAATAGCGTATACATGTTGCACCCAATACTTTGAAATGAAAAGGGCTACGAATACTCACAAAGTATGATTGATGATCGACTTCTTGATTGTCTTTTCTACGAGTGCTTACAACTCGGTTCCTATAACATAATGAGTTTTCTTTTGAGTTTGTGAACCTACTATATTTATGTGATTGTGCTTGTGTTCTATTTGTTTGAGATTTTATTAAAACAATAATTTCTTAACTTATATTTGAAATACTATCTTATAATGCTTTGAAATTACTAAGTGTTGGATTTTATAAAAATTTCGTCATTATAACGACGTATTTTGGGAAAATTACCATTTTGCTTAACAACTTCAAAACTATTAAATTATATCAACATATATAATTATATTTACAAGTATATAAATATATCACATCATTAAAGTGTGTATATGAAATATATATACATTTATATATGTGAAAATGACAAATATTTATGTAAAGATGTCAAAGTTTATAAAACTGCTTTTGGAGAGATTCTGTCCGTCTTGTTCGGATAAACTTTAAAAATAGAAGTCGTTTGAATAAAATCATGAAACTTCATAGTATACCATTTTTAGGTGTTTTGAACAACTTTCATTTAGAAAACTTTTCGTGATTTTGCTTGTAAATGGGTCAAAACAGTCAAACAAGTGTAAGTCCTTGAAGTTTCTGTTTTAACAGATTTAGTCCAGTGAGTTCGGGTTCATTTTTGACATAGTAAAACTTTGAGTTAATTTATGAAACTCTTCAGTATACTATTTTAAGATATTATGAACAACTTTCATTTATAAAAGTTTACATGATTCGGACCTTAAATAGACCAAAACAGCAGCACAAGTCAGGGGGTACAAATCCGCGCACTGATCTTGTGAAGGCTGTTTGGGGTATCATTTGGTCGAGTTAAAAGCTAAATAAGTAGTGCATGGAAAGCTAACACAATGAAATTAGTTTTGGAATCTGATTTTGTTCCATTTGAAGTTGTTATGACCATTTTATGACTTGTTGAAACTGTAACAACATTCTGCCAGAATTGACAGAATGTATGTTTGTGTGTGTAGCTAGGTAAAACTTATGAAAAACAAGGAGCTTGAGTGTTATACCTTTAATGGAGCTAAATATGGTTAAGAATAACACAAGTGATGAGAAAGAACAAGCTTGATTCCCTTATTGAGCTCCTTTCAATACTTGTTCTTGCACCAATACTTCAAAACTCACCAAATGAGTAAAAGAATGGTGGATTTTGAAGAGAAATATGTATGTATATATAGATGGGGGAGGGAGAGAGAGAAAGGGGAGTTGAGTGTGGGAGTGGATGAGGTGATGATGGAGTGTGAGAGTGGATGAGGTGATGGTGGAGTGTAAGAATGGTGAAGAATATTTGTAAGGCTTTTGAAGATTCTTGTCTTTTGGATGTGACATGAGCCTTACAAGCCTAATATGTCATACTTTTATATATTATAACCAAGTGTAGGTTATAATTGGTATATATTGGGTATTATGGTGGTTAAATCTTGTATCGGGTATAAATTTTGATATTATTTATACGCGATTATTTTTCGTTAATTAGTAAAATAGTAAAACTTACTAAAATAATTAACTTTTAGTAACTAAAAAGATTATTAAATGATGTGTCGCATATTATGTCCGCCTTATCCGGCTAAACACAAATATATTTCATTGTCAGGAATTTTAATGACAATTACTAATTGCAAGACTATATATATATATAAATGAATGTCGCTAAACATTAACCGAGAATAAACGTTTAATTATTACATCATAGTCAACGTTAAATATATTAACGGTGTTAATAAGTCAAATTTGAAAATTGACGGATGTCACACTTAATCTCATTAACATCACATGTATCATCCAGATCGGTATGCTTATATATAGGGCATACCCCTGATTCGAGCCTACAACCCGCCTAGACGCCGTCCCACCACATACTAATCCACATAGGACATTGTTGTTAATGATAATTAAGCATTTTACCCCTACCATTAACCCATTTGTTCTTCAGTTCTTTGTTCCTGTAAATACAACGATTTGAAATCTCTATCGATTCCTTAAGTTCATCACAAAATATGATCAACCACAACAATTGTACAAACAGTGAAATAAATGCTTAATTTAATAAATAAATAAACATTTAATAAAATCTAAGTCCTAATGATTGGGCCTTGGTCATACTCGAGTAGACTAGTATAGCAATCAGGTACTTAGTAGTAAAGGAGATCTGTAAACATCATCAAGCATGCGACCTATACTCAATCAGTCTAGCTAGGACATCTTTTGAAATATAGGATTTTATTGACCGTTCTTGACCGTTCACATGCTATCTTTGAATATTTCCCAGATTTTCCTCAAAACCGTTAGGGAATACTGTAAATATCATCGAACATGTGTCTCATATTCGATCATCTAGCTAGGACATCTTTCAAACCTGAGAATGGCACATGCTATTTTTGATATTTCCCAGTTAGACCCTTGAAATAGTTCTTTGTAAATAGATCGTTAGATCGTTAGTTCTTTGACAACACCCTCTTGAAACAGTTCTTTGAAATTAGATCGTTAGTTCTTTGAAAATAGACCGTTAGTTCTTTGAAATAGATCTTTGAAAATAGTACTTTGTTTTAGATCTTTAGTTCTTTGAAAATAGTTCTTTGAAAAGAGTTCTTTGATTTGAAGAGTTATTTACTCATGACGAATAGATAACTCATTTTAAGTCCAATAAACGGTTTACCTAGACAGAAGTCTAGAATAACAGTTATACATGTAAATCATATACAAATTAAAAGCATTTAAGTAAACAATTTAAATAAAACAGTTTACGCATGCTTCTCAGCCCCGCATTTTAAAACAAAAATGTTTAGAAAAGGGGCAATGAACTCACCTGTGTTGATGTGTAACTGAATCACAAAGATAATACGCGCTCTTTGATGTTTGCTTATGTGTCTTTAGCACCTGAGTTGTTTTAAAAGAATTCGAATACGATAAGTATGTATAATAATCGTCGTATCTAAGGTTTGGTCTCGGTGTGCAACTAAGTGTCCTAGTTTGCTAAGGTGTTTCTAAGACTTCATCTAACTAGTCTAATCTAGTTACCCATTTATAACCCTTATCCCACGATTTTTCATTTAAAGTCTTTAATTAAACCATCTTTAAGTCATCCCACTTTATATTACAGGTTTAGAAAACATAATTTATTGTAGGTTAACAGAGTTTATAAATCATTTCCTTTACTAAAACATAATTATTTAAAAGATGAATATAAATAACATGATGAGCTTAAGTTAAGCTCATTGGGCCTACCTCGGCCCATTACTTGACTTTGATCTTTGAACTATTTCTTGATAGTTCTTTGAGTAACTTGTCCTAGGTGATTCAAGTGAATCACTTAGATTAGTTATGTGGCCTTATGAATTTTCTTAAGGATCGGGTGTTAACATTTAAATCAACACACGACACCGTAACTTATCGTTTTGACCCCAAAGATGTTAGTGTATTTAAGAATTTCTTTGTCTTGAGAACTACCACCCATGCTTCCATGTTACTAAATGTTTACATCCTTAGATAGTATTCTTTTGTGATCATGCCATGAAACCCTAATATGATTTTATGCACCCACACACATTAGGCTAACATGCATGCTTACACACACAATTCCTCATGCATGCAAACACACATGATGATTCCCATGTACATACATGTGATCCAAACTCTACCCCAACTCTAGTCCTCATGACCGACCCATCATGACTCGTGAAAGAAGATGGGTCGAATGGGTGTCTTGGGCCGATAGAAACATCATTGGGCCTGAGGAGTTTGGACCGATGGAGTTGTGGTTCGGATAGGGTCTTGACCGAAAGGGAACATATCGACTGAAAATGCGGCCGAAGGAGTATGGCTGAACCAGGGCAGTCGAATGAGGCTCGGCCGAATAAGTGGTGGTCGAATGGAGGGGTGTCGAACGAATGAGGCCTATCCGAATGTCGTGGGCCGACTGAAAGACCATTGAGCCGAACGAATGGGTGTGTGGCGAATGGGTTGGGTTGTCGAATGGCCAAGCCGAATAAGGCTGCATGGTCGAATGAGGAGGCACCTGGCGAATGAGGCATGCTTCGGCCAATGCCTTTCGGCGAATGAATGTGTGGTTTGTGTAATGTCATTCGGCCGAATGAGCTTGTTGTAATCATTCGGCGGCCTGGTGGTTTTGATCATTCGGCCGGTCGAGGCACAGCAAGAACAGCCTTGGTTCTTCGATCCATTGGCTAACCTAAGGTGCACAACAAGTTCCTAAATGGTTATGGTGGTGTTCCCCTAAGGTTTTGAAGTGAGTTTAACCGATTAATGAAAGGGAATGAGATTAGGGTTTTCAAAACCCCAAACCGATCAAAAACATGAGATTTACCTCAAATTTGTTGGATAAAACCTTAGATCCGTTGTACTTTAGTGATCTACAAGTTATGAGGGTTGTTTTGACACCAAGTATGCAAGATTTCGTGAAGAAACTAGTGAGAAATCTTTGAGAGATGATGTGGGTTTTAGAGAGAGAGTAGAGAGAGAGAGATGAACGGTGATGGTCGTGAAAAATGGTAGTTGGGGAGAGTTATGGCATTGAATGCCATGATAAATGGCTTGGTTTTACCCGGGTATGTTCGGGTTCGCGTGGTTTTGCGTAAAAGCGTCGGTTTTTCGTCGTTTTCGTAACGCAACGACTCGGTTTTTAAAATAGAATTTATAAAATCATTTTAGGTTGTGATTCCTAATAAATTTACTAATATCTTTTATTTATTTAAAATTTTTTAGAAATAATTAACTTACTGTTTAAATTGAATCGCGTAATTGTTGCGCGCATTCGTTCAGATCGTCACCCATACGAACACGACAATAATTATGCTTTTCAATATGGTTTTCTAATGATTGGGCATCATTTAGAACGTTAAACTTTCAGAGGTATTCGTACAGATCGTCACCTATACGAATAATCCGTCAGTTTAGCATTCACGTAACGACACCCGTTGTTGTTTTGTTCTGTAAGGCCTCACATACGTTTATACATAATAAAAGCCTAACAATTAAACGCAGGATGGTTCTGTGTCGCCAGATAATTATCTGACTTACGAACCATTGTTCTAAACTTTGTTTTCTGAACTGATGTCTGAATTTGTTCGTTAATGACATGAAATGACACTGAAACATGAAATGAACATAACATAAAATAGAGCACACATAGTTCGTACCTGATTACTGTTCGTTTTACTGTAGAGATCACTGTTCCGGTGCCGGTTCCGGCACTGATGTTACAGTTGGACATCTCGTCTCCTTCCGTTCGCTGTCTCCTCAGCCTTCTCTTGTAAGTAGGGGTATGCTCGGTTCGGTTCGGTTTTTGACTAAAACCGAAACCGACATAGTCGGTTTTTAGTTATTAGGAACTATTCGGTTTTCGGTTTTTTTTGTCAGTTTTGGTTCGGTTTTTGGTTTTTTATTTATTTTTTTGTTTATTTTTTTTGTCTCTCTTTCACACACAATATCGAAAGTGCAAAGATGTTTAACAATGGATAATTCATAAATTAATTGATCAAACACCAACTCATAAAAATAAAACTAAATAATCGTCATCATATGCTCACATTTAAAAAAAAATCAAAAGTAAATAACTAAATATGCAATAATGTAACACCCTAACTTCTGCCACGATTACACGTGTCAAAATTTGGTCCCAGTTTAAAACTTTACCACAAAATAATGTTCGGAAGCGTGAAATTATCATTTAATGAGTTAAACACACTTAATTTCATAACATTTACATTTATGATTAAAAAAACTAGTGTGTTTAAGTTTAATACCACCAAAGATTTTACATAACGCTTGATTCCACTTTAAAACATGCCCGATCTTATCACCCGATGCATATCTATAATTGACCTGTAACATCACATATAAGGTCACAATTAGTTCATATGAACTAAGTAAGTAACCCCTCCCGGAGTTCCCAAATCTCATTTTAACACATCCACATATATATCATATAGATGTTTATCATGTTTAGATAATAATATATCATATTCGAACATCAACCTGCACCCCACACAGATTGTGCATTTATTTCCCTTAATGGGACATTTTCACAAATATGAATATATTATCTAATCCAACTCTATCACTAGCACCTCTGGCTAAATTAAAACACCATATATATATATATATTATTGGCTTAACCAATTACCCACACACCTGTGGTTTCAACAATTTAGTTTCCGGATTAACCGGTTATCCACACATTTGTGGTTCATACATATATTAAAAATCTCTCACAATGTAATAATATCATATTACCAATCATCAACTATTGCTCACAATAGTTTAATCAAAATTACACTATGATGTTCATATTCTTGTGCTTCCACCATAGCTATTTGTCAGGACCTCTGACTATTCACACATTTGTGATATCATAATTAATTTAATTCTTAAGATGTTCACCCACCGGTCCTTCCATCTAAGACAATTTCTAGCACCTCTAACTACCCACCATTGTGGAGTCATAAATAATTCAAGTCTTAAGATGTTCACCCACCAGTACTTCCATCTAAGACAATTGCCAGCACCTCTGGCTATCCACCATTGTGGAGTCATAAATAATTCAAGTCTTAAGATGTTCACCCACTGGTACTTCCATCTAAGACAATTGCCAGCACCTCTGGCTATCCACCATTGTGGAGTCAACAATTTAGTTCCCGGATTAACCGGTTAGCCACACATATGTGGTTCAATTAATCAATTTCACCGACTCATCCGGCTAAATTTTTAATGCATTTATACTATGCATACAACTCAAGCATAACATTCGTTTTGAAACTAATAATGCCTTCTCATAGGTCTTTTAATTCCATTAGTTTCATTAGTCAAGTTATGCACAATCATTATATAAACACCAAAATCATATTAATTAATCACCGGTTCATCCGGTTATTCTAATGCAAATATATTGCATATACGTTTCCCATAGAAACTTAACAAACACAAACTAAAGGATTTCTCATCTCATAGTTTTAATCACATTTTTAACATCATTCACATATTTCAAGCACGTAAGTAGACTCTTTCTACTACTTATATGTAATGTTACAGTAAGTTGGGTAACTTACCTGGTTCAAACGGTTGTTCATTTCCTACAACCTCCTTTCCACTTCTGTGAATTGTCACTCGACTTTCACCACCAACACCTAGTTGCATATTCACACATATACAACTATATTCAATACATATAACACATACAATCAAGTTTAACGTACTTGACTGATTTGACTTTCTCAAAGTCAATTTATCACATAATTGACTCTATCTTACTATATTTAGTAAGTTTTAGTCAATTATTGCAATTAATCATATTGCATGCCTCTCTTAGGCATTTTATTAACTAATTGACGTTCATTACATTAGTTATGATCTCAATCACTTCTTTTTAATCAAAATTCATTTATGATCATAACTGTTAATAATTTTAACATCAATTCATCACAATCATCATTTAACTCATGGATCATAATCCATAAAACCACAATTTACCCATCCTACTAGTTATCGTACCATGATATGGGTTTCATAACAACCGGACATTATACCGGCTTAAAAACGAAGATTTCCCCATCAAAATATCAAGTTCTTCGTTTCTAACAATCCCTAGTTATCAACTAGGCAATAATCAATACCCATAATCATAGTAATACATTCAAAACTAGATTTAATCCACACAATATTAAACTAGTAGAAGAAATCAAATCGTTACCCTTTTGAACGAAGTTCTCGGATGAAAACGATGATCAGGAGTTGTAGAATCGAACCCTAGCTCCATCCAAACGTTCAGGTAGCTTCAGAACTTGATTTTGATGATAAAATTTCGATCAGAACGACTATATGTGTATTTGAGGTCGAGAAAGATAAAAAATATAATTTCTGGTGCAAATCTGATAAGAATAGGAATCTGTCAAACCGCCACACCAGTCGCGTACCGCGAAGGAGAGAAAAAGAGCTCTTCGCGTACCGCGAAGAAATCCGGAGTTCTCAGATATTTTTGGGTTCTTCGCGTACCGCGAAGGGACCTCAGAATCATCTTCGCGTACCGCAAAGAGTCCCAAAACACAATATCTTAGAAATTTTCTTTGTTTCGCGATTCCGGACAATCCGTAACTCCGTTTCGCGCACGTTTTCTCCCACGTTCATAATTTCTCACATATTTTCAAATTACAACAACCACGATCGTTATTTTAACGATTGTTTCAAATACCTTTATTTATTAAAACTGGTTGTTACAAATAATTTCGGTTTTCATCTTTTAAAATGATAGTATTCATCTAATCTAAATCTTTATCATCTTTAAAGGGAGACTATTTGTCTGTTTTATTCCGTTAAATAAGTATAAAAATAGCAACATATATATATTAATTTTTAAAAAAAGATTACATATCGGTTCGGTTTGGTTTTTTCGGTTTTTAGAATATAAAAAACCGAACCGAATAATTCGGTTTCGGTTTTTCTCGGTTCGGTTTTCTTTGGTTATTAGCACTACAAGAATTTGATTATGTGCCGATAAGCACTGTCCCGACGACTTAAGTCGCCGTAATAGACAGATCAGTGCCGACGACACCTCGTCGGCAAAGGCTGTTCGGATTTTTTTTTTTGCCCCTCATATACCGACGACACCTCGTCGAGCAATCTTTTCGGAAAAGCGGGAAACTTGGCGCCTATTTTGCATCACCTTTACCTACTAAATCTCGTCGGCACAAATAAATATTTTTTTTTAATTTTTTCCCGCTTTTGACGAATATACCCGGGTAAATAATACCAGCAGCTTCTTTTTGATCTGTGTTTGCTCTCCATTCGACTTTCTCTCGTTTTTTCGACCTTTTCTCGTTTTTTTCGACCTTCTCTCGTTTTTTCGACTTTTGGCAAGTTTGGAGACCGATTAATCACTCAGCACCTCCACCACGATATGAACATTCACCCTCTGTTGGATTTCGTTTATCTTGTATATATGTTCGTATAATGTGCAAACAAAGATTGTTAACCATGAAAGTGTTTGCATTTCCACCAAAGACTTGTTCATTTTCATATTTCATCAACAATTACATTCCTATGGTTTATTTCATTATATCAATTTTTTGTTTGCTTGAGGGTTTTCAAGTTTCTTTAGTTATTAGGGGTGAGCAGTATAATTATGACATGCTTTATTTTGTAGGGGTTTGCTTTGTATGGAATTGGCTTCCTCTCAACCGTAAATTTTTGTTATCATAGCAGGGTTATAGAGTGGTTGTTATGGATGAATTTAAGTTTTTCTTTCTTAAATTTAAGTTAAAGATGGAGTTTGTTTTTAACATTCTTGCTTAACGATCTTTGTTGTTTTGAGTTGCGCAATCTTGTGTTGTTCTTGATTTTGGTATGATCGAATGTCTTAATATTTATGGATTTTGATATCGTTTGGTTAACATCAATCAATCCCAAATCAGACATTTGAGATTATTGAGGGTTAAGTATATACAATGGTGTCCTTACAATAATTTATAGCTATGCTATGCAAACATAAATTGTGAAGTATTTAGGTGCTCTTTCATTTAATTTGTATAGTTTTGAAAGCGGTTGCCACTAATCAGTAATCACCCCTTTTTTTATAGAATTTAACTTATAAAATGAGTTTATCTTTGCACAATCTATTGGTTAGAAGATTATGGTATTAAGAATGTTTGAATTGCTGAAAACAGTAGTTAAATGAGCTAGTTGTAATAAAGAAAAAACTAAATGTATGGTGATTACATTCACCTTTCGTCTGCAGCTAGATCTCATGGTGATATCAAGTGTTGCACAAGAAGTGTTTAAATAACTAAAAACTTAGGAGGGTTTGAAAAGCAGTCTTTAGGAATCATAATAATAATATATATGATTGCAAACATTATAACTGTCTTAAACTAGTTAGGATACACGACAACAATTCTGATTTATTACCACTACCCTATATATAGTGACGGCTTTTAATTTAGAAACTAGTCTCTTTGATATAGAAACGAAAAATGTCGTCACTATAGTCTTTGTTTGTTCTAGCGATAAGGGTCATTCAAACAACAATAAAGCATTAAAAGCGTTTGGTTGATCGGTTAATTAGGTTTCATGAGTCAAGGGTTTCATTAGAAGCAACCTCTATATTCCTACAGGATAGAGGTAAAGATGTCTACATTTTTCCTTTTTCAAACCTACCTTAGCTTTGCTAATGTAGGATATACTTAGTATAGTAGTATGATGATAATTTTTTTTTTTTGCCTAAAAATGCTTAAAGTTGGTTTTGAAGTTTTAGTCTCCATTTTGCTAATTTTCATCTATGTTCTTTGTTTTCCTTAGGTTTTTGAAGATTTGATGGGTGTTTAACAAATTCTTGTTTCATTCATGGATTTTCAAGGTGATAATACCTCTTGCTATGAATTTTTTATTTAAATATATATGTATTTATATTATTTGTAAATGATTAGTGTTTGTACATGAATTGTATGTATGTTTGTGCGTTTACAAGACATTAGGGAAGAAGATTTGAAGCTTATATGGGGTTTTTGAAGATTTCAACAAATTATTTAAGTTGGGTTTTTGAAGCATTGAAGGTAATAACTAATTTTTGGTTAATAATTTATGGTTTATTTGATTACATGAAGATGATTATGTTATGTAACATGTAAATATATAATTATGTAATAATTGTAATTGTAATTGTGATGTTAATTGTTAATTGTTAATTGTTAGTTTTTAATTGAAATTGTATATGTAATTGAATAATTGTGTTGGTTTGTATGTTAATCATATATGCATATATGCTAGCAAGTAGATGTATGTTTAATGTATAATTGCGTTGGTTAATAATTTATGTTTTATGTAATTACATAAGGATGATTATGTTATGTAACATGTAAATATATAATTATGTAATAATTGTAATTGTGATGTTAATTGCTAATTGTCAATTGTTAATATGTAAATATGTAATTATGTATGTAATTGTAATTGTATTTGTAATTTTTAATTGCTAGTTGCTAATTGTTAGTTGTTAGTTGTTAGTTGTTAATTGTATAATTATGTTGGTTTGTATGTTAACCATTATATGCATATATATGTTACCACTTTAACATTGCATTTTTGCAACTAGATTATAACTTTAAAATGGTACACTTGTAACTACATGTAGCTGTAACTTTAAAATTGTATGTTTGCAACCACATTGTAACTTTAAAATTGTATGTTTGCAACCACATTGTAATTTTAAAATTTTATGTTTGCAACTACAATGTAACCTTAAAATTGTATATTTATAGATATGATAATTGATAAGAGTTGGATTACATTAGAAAACCGGAATTCTTCGGATTTCATAAACGGTCTTCGCAACTTTATAGAGATTGCCAAGAATCATGTCGATGGTCGAGGAAAAGCGTATTGCCCATGTAGACGATGTTACAATGGATGTCGACAAGATTTGAGTATTATTTATGCACACAGACATGACCATGGGTTTCTACTATCATATAAGACTTGGAATTATCATGGCGAGAAATATCACAATGCTGACGATATAGAAGCTCTTTTTGCTCCAAAAACACGTACCACAACAAATGATGAGATGTTTCACATAATTGATGATGTTATGGCAGAAATGAATAAAAATGAAGAAAGTGTAGATGAAGATGTAACCAATTTAGACCCAGAATTTGATGCGTTGTTTAAAGAGCTTAATACAGAGTTATACCCTGGTTGTAGCTGGATGTCTTCACTAAACTTCCTAGCAAAATTGATGCATATTAAAGTAATCAACAAATGGACGGATAGTTCATTTGACCAACTTTTAGACTTTTTAAGAGCTTCATTCCCAAAAGAAAACCGGATCCCAGCGTCTCACTATGAAGCTAAAAAGAAGCTAAGAAAAATTGGGTTAGGATATCAATCTATCCATGTTTGCATTAATGATTGTGCTCTTTTTTGGAAAGAAAACAAAGACATGCACAACTGTCCAATTTGTAATGAGAGCAGATAGGTTGATAGACAAACAAAAGGGAAAAAAGTACCAAAAAAAGTGTTGCGTTACTTTCCATTAACTTCCCGGCTTCGACGAAGGTATAGTTCTCGATTTATGGCAAAAGATATGATTTGGCATAAAACTGGACACTCAATAGATGGTCTGATGCGACATCCGGTTGATGGAAAGGCATGGAAAGAATTTGATAAAAGATATCCTCATTTTGCTAAAGAACCTAGAAATGTACGGTTGGGTTTGGCTGCAGATGGTTTTAATCCATTTGGTAACATGAGTCAGGCTTACAGTATGTGGCCAGTGGTGTTGACAACATATAATACACCACCGTGGTTATGTATGAAAGAGTCGTCTTTCATGTTGACTTTACTAATTCCTGGCCCTAAATCACCTGGAAAGGACATTGATGTTTTCTTAAGGCCTTTGGTAGATGAGTTGAAAATATTATGGGCCGATGGTGTCCAAATGAGAGATGCATCAACTAATACTGTATTCAGAATGCATGCGGCACTATTATGGACTATTAATGATTATCCTGCACGTAGCAGCCTGTCTGGATGGAGTGGTCAAGGTAATAAAGCATGTCCCACTTGTAACGCAGACACACCATCTTGCCCAATTACCAATAAGATAGCTTTTGTTGGTCATAGACGATTCTTATCTAAAAATCATAAATGGAGGGAAGATTTGTTGTTTAATGGCAAGAAGGAGACCAGAGATCCTCCTAAACCATTAAGTAACACACAAATCTTAAAACAACTACAAAGTCTTCCATATCGTGTTCCAGGGAAACATCCAAACCATGGAGGTGTGAAAAGAAAACGTGAGGTGACAGAATTGAATTGGACCAAACAAAGTATATTTTTTGAGCTAGAATATTGGTCTTCTCTCCTTCTAAAACATAATCTTGATGTTATGCACGTGGAGAAGAACGTTTGCGAGAGCTTGTTGGGTACGCTGCTTATGAATGATAAATCAAAAGACACACCTAAAGCAAGACAAGACTTGGAAAAGATGGGTATTAGACAAAATTTATGGCTAACAAAGAATAACAACAAGGTTTATCAACCACATGCTCCTTACTCTTTCATACCTAGCTATCGAGAACGTTTTTGTAAGTTTATTAGAGGAGTGAGACTACCTGATGGTTTTGGATCCAACTTCAAAAATAAGATACTTTCTAATGATTCAAATTTAATTGGGTTAAAATCTCATGATTATCACATCCTAATGCAACGACTGCTACCAATAGGTGTCCAAATAGGTTTACCAAAAAATGTTTCTACAACAATCACCGACATTTGCACCTCCTTTCAAAAAATCTGTGCACGATCGTTAGATGTGAAAGACATGGAAAAAGCAAATAAGGAAGTTGTTAAGATCTTATGCAATTTAGAATTGATATATCCTCCAGCATTTTTTAATATAATGGTTCATCTAATCCTTCATTTAGCAGAAGAAGCTATTCTTGGTGGGCCTATGTATATGCGATGGATGTATCCTTTTGAAAGATACATGAAAAAGTTGAAAGCCTATGTTAAAAATAAAGCTAGACCTGAAGGCTCAATAGCGGAGGGTTATGTTGCAGATGAAGCATTGACATTTTGTTCAATGTATCTTGAGGGTATGCAAACTAAATTCAATCGACCTGATAGAAATGCAGATTCTGGCATTCCTAAGAGACAGTTGCAAGTGTTTTCATCACAGTGTCGACCAATTTCAAAGAAAAAAATCATACCGCTTTCTGAAGAGGCCAAAAAATCGTTGGAATGGTTTGTGTTGAACAATTGTGATGAAATTAAAGATTATAAATCGTAAGTTTTCTTTGTTTTCTTATTTTCATTTTAGCTATTATGATAAACTAATTTGAATTTTTTGTCTCTCATATAGTGAATTTGAATCTAAATTTACTACAATCAATATGAAAACAAAATTTTCCTCATGGTTCAAATATGAAGCAAATACATCTCCATCTCCATCTGCATCTTCATCTTCATCATCATATACAAGTGAAGTAAGGGCATTGGCACATGGTCCATTAAATGCATATTCTTACACCGCTTGCATAGTCAATGGTGTTAGATTTGTGGTACACGGTCGTGATTCCCGACGCACTACTCAGAACAGTGGTGTGCTTACAATTGGAGAAGACGGTACTTCATTTTATGGTCAACTAGAGGAGATTATAGAGTTGAAGTATATAGATGGTTACTCGGTTGTACTATTTCGTTGTAAATGGTTCAACACGATGGGTAAAAGATTAATTAAACAAAACAATAATATTATTATTGACATCAGTCGTGAATGGTATGTTGGTAAAGAATGGTACGATGATGTACAATATATTCTAGCCACACAGGCTAAACAAGTGTTCTATCTCCAAGATCCTTCACGTACTACTGGTAATTGGAGGGTTGTAGAAAATGTTCACCATCGGAAACTTTGGGATCATCCAAGTATGAATGTTGTTAATGAGGTAGATGTATTACACGACACTCAATCATCTGACTATAACTTGGTTATTGACCCAGTATGTGAAGTTGGTGAATCAAGTGTACAAGACACTCAACCAAGTTTTGGAAATTTGGTTGTCGACTTAGGTTACTTGCCCATGCGCACGACTTTAGATGATAGTTTCATTAATGATGATGATGCAGAAGATGATGATTAAAATGCAAGCAATTCAGATGAGGAAAACGAAATTGATGTCGATGATGATGAAGATGATGACATTGTAGACACTTGCTATTCAAGTGATGATTCTGCTGATTGTATGTTTTATTATTTGTTTTTATTAAAATTGTTAAATGTTATTATGTATGTTTATCATATCTAGACACTAATTTATTCTTATTGAAGGAATGACAACATATATTGCTAGAGGACATGGTGGAGATGGTGGTGATCAACCTCCTCACGGCGATCCCAAGAGGCTTCTTAAGGGTTGCGAGTCTTGTAAGTTAGTTGTTCGTGTTAAATATGTATATCCTTATATTAAATATATTTTTAATTGTTAACTTTTCAATGTCATGTGTCAATGTAGCGCAACCGAAAAGACGTTCAAAAGGAAAAAAACATCAAACTCCTAAAAAAATTTGAAAAGAACAATTATATGCCATTACCCATTGAGATTGAAGATGAAGATGGACAATACAAGTTTGTAGGAGAAAATTGTTCAGACTTTATAAGATTGATTTCCAACGAGGTTGGAAAGGTTGCTCCATTTCATTACACTAGTTGGCAAAATGTTCCCGATAAGTTTAAAAAAGCTGTATTCCCTACGCTTTTTGTAAGTATATAATGTAATGTTTTATTTGTATTTGATTTTATTACAATTAGATGTTTTACAATAATTATTTGTTTGTAGGAATATTTTGATCTTGATAGTTTGAGAAACACAGATCAGTGGGAGGGCATAAGACTCGGAATACATGCCGAGTGCCAAAGAGCTTATAAAGACCGGAAGCAAGAATTTAAAAAACATTTTGATTCTGTTGGAGGTTATGAAGATGTTGAGAAGGCAAGTACAAAACCCCCAGAAGAATTGGATCAGCAGGCATGGGAACAACTCATTAATCAGTTATTCCTAAATCCAGATTTTAGAAAACGATCAGAGAAGAATAAATTGAATAGATCCAAGCAACGCTATACAAGCTTTCATTGAAGTAAATCATATGCGCAGAGACGCCATATGGAAGTAAGAGATATAATTTTATGATTATAAATATATGTATTAACTATTATATTAAAAGATAAATAATAATAATTTTTTTTTGTTCGTAGGGGACTGGTGGCATTGAAGTGTTTAAAGAGACCCATTACAAGGCCGGGGAAGGATGGGTAAACGAGATTGCGGAATCGGACTATGTAAGTTTATAAAAGTCTTAAAACCATTTTGTAACATATTGAATTTTAGTAACCTTGATTGTATATTGTTAGTCTTTAGTTGTATGGTTTAGCATGTTGTTAGTCTATAAAAGTCTTAAAACCATTAGTTGTATGCTTTAGAATCTTGTTAGTCTATAAAAGCTTTAAGACCTTTAGTTATGGTTTAATGTTTCTAGAATTATTATAATTTGTTGTGTTTAATATAGGTTTGTTGAAAATTGCAAATATCTTGGTTTTTCATTTTGTAACATATTGAATTTTAGTAAACTTGATTGTATATTGTTAGTCTTTAGTTGTATGGTTTAGCATGTTGTTAGTCTATAAAAGTCTTAAAACCATTAGTTGTATGCTTTAGAATGTTGTTAGTCTATAAAAGCTTTAAGACCTTTAGTTATGGTTTAATGTTTCTAGAATTATTATAATTTGTTGTGTTTAATATAGGTTTGTTGAAAATTGCAAATATATTGGTTATTCATTTTGTAACATATTGAATTTTATTAAACTTGATTGTATAATTTTGGTATTGTTTAACTTAGGATATTATGCAAGAGGAGCTTAAAAGATGTACCCAAGAGTCCGGTGATTCAGAATCGGTTAATCAACTTGAGTGTATGGAGTGTGCTTTAGGGCAAAGACGGGGACACATAAGAGGTGTTGGTCGCGTTGTTAGGCATCCCACACCAGACGTGTCTAGTACCTACCCCCCTCAACAAGGAGAATGGCAAAATCAAATGGATGAACGTGTTGAACAACTTCAACAACAACAACAAGAACGTGATAGAGAAAGGGATCGTGTCATGGAGGAGATGAGCCGTCAAATGGAAGAAATGCGTCGCCTTTGGGAGCGACAACATCATCATGATCCGTAGTTGCATTTGGTTTTATTATGGAGTTTAACTTGAACAATTTAGATGCATTTGTAAACTTTGGATTTGTTAACTTTGGATTTGTAAACTTAGGATTTGTAAACTTTGGATTTGTAAACTTTGGATTTGAAAACTGTGTCTGGATTATTGGTAAAATGCAGGTTTCAGGTTCTACAATTGGTGTATATGGGAAAATAGGAAAAACAGGAAGAAGCTGTCAAAACTTACTTTGACCTGTCCCAACGACATGTCGTCGCTATAGGTCTCTTTCAGCATTTTTTAAATTCAGCTGTCCCGACCACAAGTCGTCGCTATAGGACTATTTAAGGATTTTTTTAATTGAGTTGTCCCGACCACAAGTCGTCGCTATAGGGCTATTTCAGAAAATTTTTTAATTAACCTGTCCCGACCACAAGTCGTCGCTATAGGTCTATTTCAGAAAATTTGTTAATTAACCAGTCCCGACCACAAGTCGTCGCTATAGGGCTATTTCAGAAAATTTTTTAATTAACCTATACCGACCACATGTTGTCGCTATAGGGCTATTTCAGAAATTTTTTTAATTAACCTATACCGACCAAGAGGCTTCTTAAGGGTTGCGAGTCTTGTAAGTTAGTTGTTCGTGTTAAATTTGTATATCCTTATATTAAATATATTTTTAATTGTTAACTTTTCAATGTCATGTGTCAATGTAGCGCAACCGAAAAGACGTTCAAAAGGAAAAAACATCAAACTCCTAAAAAAATTTGAAAAGAACAATTATATGCCATTACCCATTGAGATTGAAGATGAAGGTGGACAATACAAGTTTGTAGGAGAAAATTGTTCAGACTTTATAAGATTGATTTCCAACGAGGTTGGAAAGGTTGCTCCATTTCATTACACTAGTTGGCAAAATGTTCCCGATAAGTTTAAAAAAGTTGTATTCCCTACGCTTTTTGTAAGTATATAATGTAATGTTTTATTTGTATTTGATTTTATTACAATTAGATGTTTTACAATAATTATTTGTTTGTAGGAATATTTTGATCTTGATAGTTTGAGAAACACAGATCAGTGGGAGGGCATAAGACTCGGAATACATGCCGAGTGCCAAAGAGCTTATAAAGACCGGAAGCAAGAATTTAAAAAACATTTTGATTCTGTTGGAGGTTATGAAGATGTTGAGAAGGCAAGAACAAAACCCCCAGAAGAATTGGATCAGCAGGCATGGGAACAACTCATTAATCAGTTATTCCTAAATCCAGATTTTAGAAAACGATCAGAGAAGAATAAATTGAATAGATCCAAGCAACGCTATACAAGCTTTCATTGAAGTAAATCATATGCGCAGAGACGCCATATGGAAGTAAGAGATATAATTTTATGATTATAAATATATGTATTAACTATTATATTAAAAGATAAATAATAATAATTTTTTTTTGTTCGTAGGGGACTGGTAGCATTGAAGTGTTTAAAGAGACCCATTACAAGGCCGGGGAAGGATGGGTAAACGAGATTGCGGAATCGGACTATGTAAGTTTATAAAAGTCTTAAAACCATTTTGTAACATATTGAATTTTAGTAACCTTGATTGTATATTGTTAGTCTTTAGTTGTATGGTTTAGCATGTTGTTAGTCTATAAAAGTCTTAAAACCATTAGTTGTATGCTTTAGAATGTTGTTAGTCTATAAAAGCTTTAAGACCTTTAGTTATGGTTTAATGTTTCTAGAATTATTATAATTTGTTGTGTTTAATATAGGTTTGTTGAAAATTGCAAATATCTTGGTTATTCATTTTGTAACATATTGAATTTTAGTAGCCTTGATTGTATATTGTTAGTCTTTAGTTGTATGGTTTAGCATGTTGTTAGGGCTATTTCAGAAAATTTTTAGTAACCTTGACCTATCCCAACCACCTGTCCCGACCTCAAGTCGTCGCTATAGGGCTATTTCAGAAAATTTTTTAATTAACCTATACCGACAACCTGTCCCGACCACAAGTCGTCGCTATAGGTCTATTTCAGAAAATTTTTTAATTAACCTGTCCCGACCACAAGTCGTCGCTATAGGGCTATTTCAGAAAATTTTTTAATTAACCTATACCGACCACATGTCGTCGCTATAGGGCTATTTCAGAAAATTTTTTGATTGACCTATCCCGACCACAAGTCGTCGGGACAGAGCAAGTTTTTCCCGACGAACGTTATGCCGATGACTTTTTTATCTATTGGTACGAAGCTATACCGACGAACCCTATGGCGACCAAAAGTCGTCGGGACAGGTCAAATTGACCTATAGCGACGAAATGTCGTCGGGACAGGGCGTGTAAATTTCGTCGGGACAGGTCACGAATGGTGTGGTGTAGTGTAGTTCAGTTCGGTTTTTTAGGTTCGGTTTTTTCTGTTAATTCAGTTCCGGTTCGGTTATATTCTAATAAAAGGTTATTTTAGGTCTATGAAGATGATGGTGTCAAAAGTTGTATTTGTTTAATACGCATAACAACTCTTTCAAAAAATGTCATATTCTAATAAAAGGTTATTTTAGGTCTATTGCAATCTTATCTAGCATAATCATTGGTAAATGATTGTTTAAAATTAAATAACATAATTCCATTTTTTAAAGTTTAAATAAATATTCATTTTTTTCGCACGAGAGCTAATTGATTAAATAAAAAGGGAGTCATATGACCCGCATAAAAAAGTAAAACAAAAATAAAAGAAAACATGAAAACGGCCGGTCGGCCGGATGTGTAATGAAAGTAACACAAGGGGATCATGCTTGACGTTCTAGAAGAGTGGATCTATTATCTTCATTTCTTGTATAAAGTATAAACTAGACAGCAATATGTGCAAAGGCGAACACACATATTTTCTTGACACTCATGAAAAAACAAATTATTTATGATTGAAGGGGATATTTTATTGAAAATCAATGTAAATTAAAAACTAAAATAATAATTTCTAGTCACAAATTTGAAGGATATAAAGGGAACTTTCCCTATTTTCAAGAGAAATTACTTTTATACATTTCAAAACTTGCATGTGGCTATAAATATGGTTCCTTTAGTTCTTTACAATTTGTTGATTCTTATTTGAATTAATCCTTTTGATTCAATCTCAACCGACTCCGATAAAATTTTATCATCGACCCTCAAGAAATTTTATCATCCGTCCCCAATAAATTTTATCGACTCCCATTGCAAGGTATGTGGAATGTGGCATGTCTTAGATCGGTATATGTTTAATTGGTGCAGGGTTATACGTCAAATTAATTATCTTACCCATGAGACTAGTTTCTTGAGTTGAATTCTTGCATTTGGTTTGTAACACTATATTGGTATATTAACACATCCCTTTACTTGTGAGTTGTGACACGGGTTCGTTTCCTTATGTGAGTTTTTTACTGTATATATCACTTTACAAGCATGCACATCATATGTGTTTTTTAAGATATTTGGGTTCAAATCTTGCTATAAATTTTTTTTTTTAAACCACAGGGGCTGAATTAACTATTAGAACGGTTTTGGTTCAAAACCTAACTATGGTTGGTGGCCAAAAACATTAGTTGTCTAAACCACATGGGCTGAATTAATAAAATTTCCTATGTTTGACCACAATAGTTAAAACACTTAAATTACAAGGGCCAAAACCGTAATTTAGTTGTAGTTTTATTAAAAAATTTTGACCGTCTTCAAAGAAGTGATGAATGCCCGTCGCTTCCGGTTAACATGAGAGCTGCTTTGCAATTTCTTTAACATACAAAATTACAAATCGTCTTTGTTTTATTATATAATATATAATATATGGTCAGCAAAAGTGGGTTTAGTCACACGTCTATTATTGACCTCCGATAGTCAATAAACGCCAAATTAGTGGCTCGCATCTACATATGTACTATATATAGCAATCAAAAACATGTCTCTCAACACACCCATCATAACTCATAATATATACACAAACAACAAGAAATTCAAGGCATCAAACAAATGGAAAACTTTACAAGAAGCATCTCAAGAAATCTTTCACGAAGTGTTTCAAGTTCCGTTGATAGAAATAAAGTGTGGAGACGAACATACGGAGGGTTCGATGGTGGAAGGAGCATAAAGACCATTCGTCTTGGAGACGACAACCATGGTGCGTTTTGGAAGATCAAGAAAATGTTTGATTTCAACATATCAAAAAGACATGAGAAGGATGCTTCAAATGTTCGCCGATCATCAAAGATTGCCAATTCAAACGATGAGTTTCAAAGTAGATTGATTTTTGAGATCTATAAGAATATGTCGTCTACTCATGAACTATCTTGATGCTAGACACCAAATATTTTTTATTTTTCATTTTGTTTTGATTTTTTTGGCTTCAATTGAATTAAATTCTATTGATTTATTGTTATTCATTGCTTGTTTTTACCAAATAATAAACAACTTGCATTATATATGTTTATTGTTCATGCACTAGCATTGATAGTGTAGCTATTGCTACTATTATTATAACTTGACCATGATTTTACATCATTGTGGTGCAAAATATTACACTTAGCAAAAATAGAAAATAAACTTCCAAACATAGATTGTCAAATGTCACTAGGACTGTATAAAAAAAGAAATACCATGCACAACTTTAATGTTGGTCATACTATGTAACTAACATCATTAAGTCACTAAAACTAAGATACTGAAATTCATCAGTACTCCCAACTAAAATAAGTTCACATTTAAATTGTTAATAATTGCTATGATAACATGATTGACGTGTGTTGTTTTTGTTGGGTTAATCGTTTGTTCGCGGGTTGCGGGTGATGGTTCATGCATTGTTAAATGGGTCATCAGATTAACTAACGGGTCACTACAAGGAAATGGTCTAGAATTGACCGAGTTTATTGGACGTGAATGTTAAGTGGCTGTTAATAAGGAAGTTGACCGAGTAAAATGGAGATTGTGGATATCATGCATGAAGTTTACGTGGGTTAATTAGTTTTCAATTTTGTTTGTTTTATTCTTTATAAATGTAAGCAGTAGTTTAATTTTTATTTAGATCTTTTGTAATCACTTTTCAATATACAACAAAAGAGTCCAACACTTTGTTCAAGTGTGTTGTTAATTTTTTCTTTAGACTATTGGGTGTGCCAGGTTACCCAATCACTCCACGTATGCGCCACGTAGGCGCCACATAAGCACTCACCACAACCACTCACCCCACCATTTTGGTAGAAATGCCACATTACCCACTCACTCCATGTCATCATTCCTTTTTAAATTAAATTGAGATATAATTTAATAAAAACAAATTACAAATTAATAAAAAAAATACAAACTAATAAAAAAATTAATAAAAAAAATACAAACTAATAAAAAAAATTAATAAAAAAAATTACAAATTAATAAAAAAATACAAATTAATTATCTCTATATTTATTACGAATTTTATCCTTCTCCCGCTCGGCAATTTCGCGGTCGAGCCCGGTTAAGTGGTCGGTATTGGTGAATAGAAGTTGTAACTCTACCAACCGTTGACGTTCCCGTTTTAATTCGTTAAAGTCACCGATTCGTTGAGATAAGTGTTCTATTCCTTGGTTATAATCCGGGGTCGTTTGAGATGAAGAGCCTCGTCTCGCCCTTGCTCGGTCGGTTTTTGCGCGATCTCTCCCGGTCGGACGAGTCAAATCCTCTATCTCGTTGTCGTCGTCGTCTTCTTCTTCTTCGTCGAGATCGTTTAGATTTATATTCACACGAGCATCCGACGTGCCGGGGCTATCGGTTGACGATGCTTTTGATCGTTTTGAGGCCGACGATTGTACAGTCTCGAGTCGAATCCAGTTCGGACATTTCCTCATAAGCTCCCAACTCCGTTGAAGCGAGAAGGGCGCGTTAAACTCTTCCCGGTACTGATCTTCTGCTTCGAGCTCGATCATCGCGTCGCTTTGGCCGCTCCGACGAGTTTGCCATTTCTGGGAATAAATCCCGTTGAACTTTCTAACCTTTAGGTTCATGTCACGCCATTTGCTAGAGAGCATATCGTTTGTACGATATTCCCCACGACCCATGGCTTGAAAAAATTGATTTCGGATTTTACTCCAAAAGTCCGGTCCTTTTTGGTTACGACCAACAATTGGATCTTCCGACACATCGATCCAAGCTTTTGTAAGTTGAAACTCTTCCTCCGTAGTCCATTTTTCTATACGGGATGAACCTCCCACAGCAGGTTCGGTATCCGCAGCTTGTTTCCTTCTGTGTCTACGCATTTGTTTTGGTTGCGTGCTTGGACCGGCATTTGTAGTGGGTTGGGTCTCGGGTACAACTTCATCCTGAGATAATTGTCCAAACCCGTGCGGTTGTTGACTCGAACCATAATCGGCGAATGTATAAAACCCTTGTTGTGGGCTTGAATCAAAATTGGGTCGATAACAGTTTGAATCGAAAAAAGGATTTATTGGAGAAGGGCTAAAGACCCAATTCGGAGGTGGCGTGTTAGGGTTTCGGTTAGGTGAAGTGTTTGGGTTATAGTAATTTGGGTTTTGGTTGAAATCCATGAAAATTATTTTTTGGTTAAGAAAGTTTGAAATGGGAAGAGTGGGTATTTTTTTGTGTTTAATGTTAAATGGGAAATATTTTTTTGGGTTTAATATGTGAATGGTTTAAATAGGTAAGAATTTTTTTTTCCTTTTCCTTCACAACGGCTACAACCAACGGATAGTTCTCCCCTCACACCCGTTGCTCGAGTCACGCCGAGGAACCCACGCCCCTCTCACGCCCCTAGGGGGGGCGGTGTGCCACGCCCCAACCACGCCCGGTCAAGTGGCACACCCCACGGTCTTAGGGCCTTATCCAACAGTTTTTATCTCTCTTGTTTAGTCATGTTCACCTTTTCAGTCTAATTAAATAAATTTTTTTAACATATCATGTATTGTAATTTGCATCTTTTAATCATTTAATCTCTCATGCTTGGCTTTTTTCTATTAAGTCTAGCAATGTTTTGGCTATGTCATGTCTAAGAGACTAGTCATGTAAATAATTTAATTGTTTAATATTGAAATAATAAATATAACCTATCTCTCATTGGTCTCAATCCCTCTTTTCTTGTTAGCAAACAGAAAGATTGCTAATGAATAAAAGAGTCAAAATGAAACACAATATAATGGGGGCTCATTTATGATTAGCTGTTGCAATTTTGGTACAAGGCCGTTAAAAATCTTGATAATGTTGTTTTGCAATAAATATTAATTATAAAAGAATCTCATTTACCACTTCATCTTATTTGTCAAATTATTAATTTTTAGAATTACATATAACACATCTATCTAATCTACTTCTAAATACAATGTCATCTTATATCTAATAAGACTTATTTCCCACCTTTTGAAATGACATAATTTTAACAACACTTGTATACTATTGTGTCAGAAGCCTTTTGAAAATCCAACTCATCTATTGAACACTAAACGTTCGTATGTTTATTATCTATTAGTATAAAAGGTGGATGGATTTCAAAAAATTTTTAAAAAAAGGTATAGATTGTGAATCAAAAGTGACATTGATTCATGTAAAACATAGTCAATTTAGGTTAACTAACGGTTAGTGTGTGTCATGAACAAGGTGTAGATTAGAAGTATGGCGACTTTTGACTTTTTCATTTTAAGGGGCCATATTTTCCCCCAAAATGTCCATAGTTTGGTTAATTAGTCACTCCTATACAGGCGTGAACGTCTGTAAGTGTATAGGCACGCACCACAAAACTATCCATACGTTTCTTGACATGTGTCGTTTACGGGCGACGGCACCCAAATACTCTGACGCACGCCCGTAAAATTTTAAAACTTGTATCGGGTGTCGGACCCACTCTGACGCGCATGTCACGGACGACGATGCCTATACACTTTTTATATTATTTTTTACGGACATTCGTATGGTTAGGAAAGAAGAGAGGAAGAAACGAGCGAGAAAATGGTTTTTTGAAACATGGGCGGGCACTTGTATACCCGTTTAAAAATTTGTTTTTTTTTTGTTTTTAATTATTATAATTGTAATTGTAACTAAAACCAAAATTGTATCTATATAAAGGTAATGCTCGTTGCCAAAGAAATAAAAAAACCAACAATTTTTTCACTTTTTAAATCAAATCAAGTCTTTACGAAGAGGAGAAGAAAAAATTTAAGAAGAAAAAAATAGATGAGTCGGACTTAGAAAATTAGGTTTGGGTTCCTGTATACAGACACTCATAAAAAATAATATAAAACGTGTATAGTCATTGCGCCCGTGACATGCGCGTCAGAGTATACTGGCGCCGTTGCCTGTAAACGGAAAGTGTCAAGTAGTGTATGGATGTTTTTGTAAGCATGCGCCTATAAATGAGTAGCTAGTTGACCAAACTATAGACATTTTGGAGAGACATCTGGTCTCTTTGGTATTTTGAGAATATTCCCCTTTTTTCCCTTGTGTCAACACGTAAACAAAATATGCAAAATATATATTTTTAATTTAATTAACTGAATTTTCCAACAATTGATATTAAAGTATTGAGCTTGAAATTTCAAAATGATGATATTTGTCATTTTGAGAATATTCCCCTTTTTTCCCTTGTGTCAACACGTAAACAATATATGCAAAATATATATTTTTAATTTAATTAACTGAATTTTCCAACAATTGATATTAAAGTATTGAGCTTGAAATTTCAAAATGATGATATTTGTCATTTTTTTAGACAACAATTTTAACCATATTTTTTCTATGAGACTTGAATATCCTCTGGTTAATATTTTTGTATGAGCTTGAAATATTCTTTGGTTAATATTTGTTATTTAGCACCTTTTTCTGCATACAGGAAAACAACAAAAATTATTTCACATTTTAAGCAAATGCATTTAATTAAATATGACAGTTGAATAAAAATGAGTGTCTTCCAAGAACGTGCTGAAGACCCGTAACTTCCTGCTAGCAAGGATGATAGTCTTTTCAGGAAAAAAAAACAATATATATATATATATATATATATATATATATATAGGGAATGGTTCAAATACTAACCCTCCTTACGGCGCTAACCCATTAACTTTGGCAAAAAATGGCCGAATCTTGAATTTTTTTTTTTAAACATCATTGTAACACAATTTGAACACCATGTTCAGTTTTGAGTTTTGGCTAATTCATCACCGTTTGGGCTCTTACAGTACTGTAGGTGTTTAAATATTTAAAACTTACAGTACTGTAGCAAAAACCTTACAACGATGATATTTTTTAAACGGTGATGAATTAGCCAAAACTCAAAACTGAACATGGTGTTCAAATTGTGTTACAATGATGTTTAAAAAAAAATTCAAGATTCGGCCATTTTTTGCCAAAGTTAATGGGTTAGCGCCGTATTTGAACCTATTCCTATATATATATATATATATATATATATATATATATATATATATATATTATACAAACCATACGGGTCAGCAAAAGTGGCCTGGCCACAAATGCCTAACGTAACTGACCTCCAGTAAGATCCAAATTAGCGGCTCGCATCTACATATGTATATATATACCCATCATAACTCATAAAGTTAAACACAAACAACAAAGACACCAAACAAATGGAAAACTTTACAAGAAGCCTCGATCTCAAGAAGTCTTTCAAGAAGTGTTTCAAGTTTTGTTGATAGAAACAAAGGGTGGAGGCGAACGACATATAATAGAGGGTTTGACGGTGGTAGGAGCGTGAAGACTGTTCGTCTTGGAGACGACAACCGTGGCGGGTTTTGGAAGATCAAGAAAATGTTTGGTTTCAATAAATCAAAAAAACAGGAGAAAGGCACTTCAAATTCTCGTCAATCATCAAAGATTGCGAGCTCCACTGAGAAGTTTCAAAGCAGATTACTTTTTGAGATTTATAAGAACATGTCGTCTGCTCATGAATTGTCATGATGCAAGAAAATAAACATTTTCATCACGACAAGGCTTAACATATATAGTGGTATGAGCTTCTTTCTTATGTAAATTAAAAGGTGTTTGTTGAGTTGAAGCCTCACTTGATACATGAAGGTAGTAGGTCTAAAATGAAGTAAAATGTAATTAGATTTTTTCGTTTTCTTTTAATTTATGATTCTTTGGCTTCAGTTGGATTAAAATTTTATTTATTTATCGTTCTTTAATTATTACCTATTTTATACCATACATCAAACTTGTATCGTATATGTGTTTTTTTTGTTCAGTGTACTAGCATCGATGATTGTCTATGCCTTCATCTTTATGAAATATTATGATTACTATTAATTTTATAATACATCATTCAATAAAATATATAAAACTTAAAAATTGCAAATCCACCCATGTTTTGAGACAGTTTCTCGTTAATTGCATTGTTTTGGTCAATTTTATGCGAACTTGTTATTTTTGTTTCGGCCAACTTTTTTGTTACATCTTACAATCTATTTCTTTTTGAGCTCATATAAAAATATATTAATAGATTGTTACAATAATTTGCAATCAAATAATAAAACATAACTATCGCTTCGAAAATTATAATTAATTGAATAAACTTGATTAATCAATAGAATAAACCAATAATAAGAAAATATACGTATACACGAAGCTCTCAAAAAGACTTGTATGAAAACTAAATAATTTCAATAATTAAAATATTCATTAGAAAACCCAAATGTTGATTAACTACACAAGATTCACATATCGCTACTAGCATTTGCATTTTGTGAAACTTTGACCAGTTGACAAGTGACAACAGTGCCGACCTCTTCGTGTAAACAATTCTCCCATGCATATAATTTGAAACATTAATCAAAAAGAGTCAAAACGATTATTAGCATTTCAGATTAATAGGTTATGTATACTAACAAAGCTATAAAAGAGTAAAATTTGACAAAATGGGTACCTTACACAAGTAAGACTACCTTTGGTTGTTTATCAGATTAAAAAAAAAAAATTATAAATATGTCTCAACCAGTTTGATGCACCAACCAAAGGTTGGCTCTTTTTTATTATTATTATTTTATTTTATATGGCACGTGACAAGTTAAGACTAGTTTGGGTTAATTGAGTTGGTTGGTTGTAAATAAAAGTTAAAAAAATGAAGTTTAGTTGATTATATAAATACCAAAGGGTTTCTAGTCTAATGATAACCCCTTGACATCCCTTATGAGAGGTCTTGGGTTAGAGTCTCACCTAGAGCAAATATTGCTCTGGGGGTGAACCAGGGGGTTTTCCTGCCGTTAATGTGGTCGAAGAGTCTTTCCCTTCAGGCATTAAGAACTCAAGCCGGAAGAAGAAAAAGAGGCGCGCACCCCCTCACACAACTACTTATAGGACCGGTCGAAGTGGGTTTCCTCCTGGGCAGGTGGGTCAGGTCACCACGCTTTGTTATTCGGGCGGAAGGGTGATATATTTGCCAAGGTGATCCCGAGTGATCGGGCGGCTGGTAGAAAGTTGATTATTAGCCGCTGTTTAATTTGCTTTTTAGTCGCGGTTATCAGATAAACCGCGTCTAAAAAACTGACGATAATTAATATTCAATTCAAATAATGAAATTGTTTATTTTTTGATTTATTATATTTTTTGACGCGGTTTTTGTTGTTTTTTGACGCGGTTTTGGCTTTATGTTAAATTTTAGCTTTTCGTAGCCCGTTGGAATTGGAAGAAAAATCAGATCTGCAATATTTTTCAAGTTTTCAACAAATTTAACAGAAGGAATCGAATACTTGAAAACTTTTGCGAAACTTTTGTGCTTAGAAATCAAATTAATGTTGAGAGTCTTGAGACGTTTTCATACAACGGATTGGATTTGTATTGTAAAATACAAGATCAGTGTTACGAATCAGGTTGGTATACTTCGTAAATTTATTATCAATCTCTCATATACATGCATGCATACATACGTAGATTATTTGCTTCTAATATTTTGGATTTCATCAAATTAGATATGTTGTTATTGTGTTTTTCATATCAATAAAATCCACAATCAATCTTATTTTATTTAAAGAATATTCTCAATTAAGGTATAATGTCTTTTTAGTATTGTATAGTGATGTTAATAGTTTTTTTTATCTATTGTTTATTTAGTCTTATATTTGTTATAATATATTTTTTATTTACACATAGGCATGTGATTTATATTTTAGGTTCCTCTTAAAAATATACCCGTCTACAATTTATTATTTAATAGAGATAAATAATAAATTGTCCATGTCAGGACTGTTTTGTAAACATTATATCTCATTTAGGATATGTATACATTTAGATTGTTCCTGTCAGATGAATCGCAATGATTGGATGTACAATAGAAGTAGTACTGATACAATATATATGATTGGTGTTCAAAGTTTTATTAAGACTGCTGAAGCACATCGGGTGACTGCAGGAGCTCAATTAATTTTTTGTACATGTGTCTCATGTAAAAATTTTCAAAAATATGATGTCAAAGTAATTCAATTTCATTTGTTGAGACATGGTTTTATGCCTAGATATATTTGTTGGTCAATGCATGGAGAATCGCTTGCCAACCGTAGCACATCGTCGATTAATTTCGGCAACTATAACACACAGAACAACTACCAATGTATGGATCATTAAAGTGACGCTTTGAATGACAATAATGACCATCTTAATGATATGTATAATGATTTAGAGACTAATGTTGGTGATAATGAACATGAAAAATTAAAACACATATTTGAATATTCAGAAAAACCATTATATACCGGTTGTGAGAATTTTTCTAAACTAAGTGCTGTGTTGAGGCTGTTTATCTTAAAATCTAGACACGGATGGAGTGAAAAAAGTTTAACAGATTTATTCGTTTAAATTCTAGTAAATGATTGAATTTTGGCATATTGGATAAAGTACTTGTTTAGATTCTAGTAAACAATCACAATTTGATTAGTTAATGGCGTGAAGCTTGGTGATTTAATACATTGTGGTATTTTTGGTGACTTTGTGCTATTCAAATAATATTTTGATATTATAACATTTGGTTGTAATTAATTAAGAATGGGTTGGATTCTTGGTTATGTTAGTAATGCAAAAGCAAATTGAATTTGCCCAGCTTATTATGTTCAGCAAAATTTAATTGGATTAAATATCATAATGAGCAGCCAGGTCTTTAATTGTTTCAATGAAAAATATTTTAAAAAAATATAAAAATAAAACCCACGACTAAAAAAAAGTTGGAAATCGCGTCTAAATATGTGACAAAATTATTTTAAAAACGCGACTAATGATCCTAACGTGACTAAAAATAAAGCCCCCAAGATCGAAAATATAAAACCGCGCCTAAAAATGTTTCCGACCGCGACTAAATGTTGTATGTCTTGGGAAACCGCGGCTAAAAATATAATTAACTTCGTCTAAAAGTTAAATTTCAACTAGTTGTTTGCTGTTCAAAAAAAAAGGCTGATTATATAAATAAAAAAAATTATTTTTTATCACGAATAATTTACATTGATTAGTTAAATGTAAATAGTTTTAGAAGAACAACCGAACATCATTCAAAAATGCCGGTACAAAAGTAGTCTTAGAGCCGAAATCAATGGTCTTGTGATGACAAAAATGCCCTCAGTCCTCAGATTTTTTTTTTTTTTTTAATAGAATGCAAGTAACATAGTTGAGTCAAAGGACATAAATGACAATATTACATAAAATTACAAAATCAGCCGTTAAAATGGTTATAAATTTTTGAACTAACGAACTTAGACAAAACTACAGACGAAAATAATGGTTTGCCTTTTTGCAAACAAATGAAACCTCATCTAACGTACAAAATATGAAGAATTGATAAAATGATAACGCAAAACTTTAAATTTCAAAGTTGTTGAAATTATATATTAAATTTTAAACATGAAAATACAGAAAAATATACGGTGAGAATCACATACTTACTTTTATAAAATTATTTATATCCATTGTTACAAAAACACAATTATGAAAATATGCGTATGATTACATACAGTGGCGTATTCAGAAATTTTTTTTATAGGAGACGAAAAATTTTTTATGGTCATTTGATTATCAATATATAATTATTTTTTTGTCTTTTGTTCAGATTGAGTTAGGTCGTTTCAGGTCAGCTCACGTTAAAAAAAGATAATCAAATTAAATTTCATATATAAAAACATAATAAATATATAATATATGTAAAGTTGTTCTTATGCCTGACAAAAATTAAATGGTTGGGTTGGGTTGGGTAAAGAGTCAGAAAGAGTGTGGTTCAAAACGGATGCAGATCAGGATGAATTTTAAGCAAAATAAATCTTGATTTAAGTGAGTCATTCGAAAAAAACATCAATTTTGTTCATGTTAGTATGAATTGTAACTAAAAAAACAGTTTAATTAAATAAATTTTAGTGAATTTCTCATCAAATATATTATTGATCATTCTTATCCATTTAAATCAATTATATTCACATAATTTATAAGTTACTTATCTTGACCCGCATTGTGTTAAGATGTTACTCATCTCAATCTATTATGTGTTATATAATGTTATTTATTTCAATCCAAAATATATACAAAACAATATTTATATAAACTTTTTAAGTAACTTTTTCCAAAAAAACTAGTTTAACTATGACTTAAATTCTCAACACAAGTTTGATTATACAAATTTAAGAGACAATTGCAAAATATTAAGAATGTCAGTAAAGATTTTTATACCCCGCGCCCCCAAAATATAAAATGGGTACGCCACTGATTATATAATATTTATATAACATGTTAAAAATGGGTATATAATATTTTGGCAATCTCAAAAAGAAATAGGACCTGACTACAAACAGATTATACCAATAAAATGTTCATGTTGTGTGTTGAGTTCATATGTATGCCATGGTTTTCAGTTAAGATATTATTTGGATTCATATTAAATTTTTAGGTTTGAGTTAGTTGACTTATCAACTTGCTAATCTGACCCGTTTAACACCCTCGTTGTAAAAACTTATATAGCTATATTGTATACTAGGTTAGTTACTTATGTATTACACGGGTTGATTAGAAAAATTATATTAAATAATACGAATTTGTGATTAAGATTTAATAATTGAAAAATGATTTTTTCATTTAACTTTTAGTTGGTTAAATAAATTTATTTGATAAAAAGATAGTTAATTTTGGTGAGATCGAATAAAGAAATTTAACATATAAAATGCAAGCATATGACTTATTATATTTGTGTGAAATTGAAAATATATAGACAAATTAGGATATTTAGATAAAATAATGTTAGAGTAAGATAAAAAAAAAGTAATTTAAAAATTATAAATAATGAATAATAAATATTTAAAAATTATAAAATTATATTTAAAAAAGGATTTAAAAATTATAATTGAAATCTTATTATGATTTTTAAATATTTAATAAATTATTAGTATTAATTAGAAGAGAGACTTAAATATTTGATAATAAAAGTTTAATAGTTTGGCATGTAACAATTTTGTTACTTTTTCATTAGAGTAGATTAAATATTTAATAATAAAATTTTAGACTAAAAAAATTATTATGAGATATTATAGTTTAACTTCATATTTTATTTGTATATTTGTATTTTTTGTTATAAAATTTTAATTTTAAAAGTATAAATATCTTTAAGAAATATATTAAATAAAAATTTTCAGGTTAAACATGTCATATTCGTGCGAACCATAAATGTTTATGTTGTGTTTGAGTTCATATGTATGCCATGGTTTTCGGTTTAGACAATATTTAGATTCATATTAAATTTTTGGGTTTGAGTCGGTTGACCTGTCAACTTGCTAACCCAACCCGTTTAACACCACGTTGTAAATACTTACATAGTTATATTATATATATTTTTCCTCAAGAAAACGAAACAATTTTTTTAAGTATTAATCAAATACTTTTTAATGATTTACTATTATTAAATGAAAATGAGCACCTTCCAAGAACGTGTTGAAGGCCCGTCGCTTCCGGGTAACAACATGATGGTCTTCTTAAAAAAATTTTATTATTCAAATCAACTATCTTTATTTTTTTAAGTTGGTCAGGAAAGGTGGCTTTATCACACATGCATTATTGACCTCCAATAACTCCAAATTGGTGGCTCCTATCTACATATGTATAAATAGCAATGAAATCCACTTCTCTCAACACAAACACCATAGCTCATAACATATACACAAACAACAAAGAAGTTCAAGACACCAAACAAATGGAAAACTTTACAAGAAGCCTCTCAAGAAGTCTTTCAAGAAGTATTTCAACATCTGTTGATAGAAACAAAGTGTGGAGGCGGGCGACTTACGGAGCATTCGATGGTGGAAGAAGCGTAAAGACTATTCGGCTCGGAGAGGACAACAATGGTGGGTTTTGGAAGATTAAGAAGTTGTTCAACTTCAACAACTCAAAGAAACATGGCAAAGATGTTTCAAAGACTCAACGATCATCAAACATTGCGAGTTCGGGCGATGAGTTTCAAAAAAGATTGCTTTATGAGATTTACAAGAACATGTCGTCCACTCATGAGCTATCTTGATTTTACAAACTATACTTATTTTCCATTTTGATTTATAATTCTTTTGTTTCAATTGAAGAAAATTTTATTGATCTCTTTTAATTACTATTTTTTTAGCTACCAATTTTATATCATACAATAAACAACTTGGTTGTATAGAGATTTAAAGAATTTTTGTGTATATGAGACAGTGTTTGATTGTTTTGCACTTAACATCGATATAATTATCATACGACAAATAAAACTTCAGTAATTTAATGAGAAGAAGAAAAGAACACCATTCAAAGATATACAATGATTTCTTCCTTAAGGAATATAAGCCGGCAAAGAAAATTTATCATTATTTAAAGAAATCACAACTAGAGGTGTACAAATCGGGTTTTTTTTTCTGAAACCGGTTCCGGTTCCAGAACCGATTTCGGTTTCTTCAACCGGTTACAGTTCCTGTCAACAAAGTCAATACCCGGTTCCGGTTCCGGGCTTCGATCGGTTCCAACCGGTTTTTGACCAGTTTCGGTTCGGGTTTTGGTCGGGTATAGGTGGAACCAGTTCCGGTTCTAATTTGTCTGAAAAACCGGACCCGTTTGTAACCGGTTCGGGTATGACCGGTTCCGGTTCCGTGTTCCGGTTTTTCAGACAAATTAGAACTAGGACCGGAAAAACAGGAACTGGTTCCACTTTTACCCGACCAAAATCCGAACCGGAACGGCCAAAACCAGAATCGGAACCAACCAAAAACCAGTCGGAAGCGGCTAAAATCCGGTCGGAACCGTCAAAACCCGGAACCAGAACCGGTCATTGACTTTGTTGACCGGAACCGGTTCCACAAAAACCCAATTTTGCACCTCAAGTTAAGACTTAAGAGTAGTCACCTTAAGACACATGAATGGTGGTACGCTAAATTATGAGTAGTCACATATATACCATTAGTGTTTGCTCGGTGAAAGATGGATGTAACATATATGGAGGTGGATCCAATAAGAAGAGAATTTTGCCTAAAAAGAGTATGAACTAATAAGAGTTTGACATGTGATATGCTAAAAATATAAAAAAAGAAATTCAGTACAAAAACCAAAATTCAGTACAAAAAACAAAATCTGATATAAAAAAACAAAAAATCCAGTACAAAAAATCAAAACTGTAGTAAAAAATTAAAAATCTAGTACAAAAATAAAAATCTAGAACAAAAACAAAATCCAGTACAAAAAAACAAGTACAAAAAATATTCAGTACAAAAAAAAATTAAATCTAGTACAAAAAATAAAATGTTATGCTTAAATTTTCATTCCTTTTTTTTTAGTTTCTTTTAATTCCTACTATTTTTAACCAAAAATATCTTCTTATTTTATCTTTTTCCAAGATATATGGATATGAATATGGGTGAATAGTAGCATTCTCCTAATGATGATGGTGGATAATCATTTTTGATAACTTCCTTTTTATGTTAGAACTTGGCTTTCATGTGTTATGCCTATTCTTGTAAACTAAAATGAACTAAATTTAAACAACATAAATGAGAGGGGTCGCTAATAAAGAAGCAAGGCTCGAATTGAATTATACCACATATGATGATTGATGTGTGTGAAACTATATATTTTATATGATGGATTTTTCATACAGATTTTAGTTTTAAAATGGTTTTTACTAAGAACTAAATCACACATAATAGACAAGTGTACCTATCGTATAGTAATATAGCTAATGGTAAGAACCGGATATCAATCCGTGGACACGACAGCTCTCGATACTAAACCTCGGTCAATGTTTAGCAAAAACATAAAGAAGTCAGGTTTGTGAAATTTAAATTAATAACTAAATAGCTAGATTTGAAAAGAATTTAAAGTTTAATGAAATTGCCTAGATTATGAATTCATTTAGTCTAGTGATGAGATTAATATGAATTAGTAAATCAAGTGTTGACTAGATTCCGGTCAAAGATATATAATCTTATAATCTTTTGAAAAATTAAAATGACAAACACATTCTAATCACCTAGGATTATTCTATGAAGCCTAAAGTCAAAGTCTATGTCAAGATTTATCCAAAAATTAGTCATCCGTCAAGAATCTTAATTCTACAACTTAAGGAAAACTAATATGACTTATACACACTAATCACCATAAGGTGCATAAATTCAACAAAATCACAATTTCTCCCAATTTACAATTTATGAACACAATCATGCAAATGAGGTCATTTGGCCACAATTTCCTAACTTACATGTTAATCATATTCAACAAATTAATCATAATATCACCATGGTTTTTTCAAACTTTAGTGAAAGACAGTATACTTATGCAAGTTTCATAATATTCAAGAAACCAATTATCATTCCTAATCTCATGGCATGATCTTAAAAAACAAGTTGTAAGATTATAAATAAATGTTTGATCATGGTTTTCCAACATAGTATGACTAAACATTCATCATTCTTGAACATTAATCAACCTACATAAGTATACAACATCGTTGGAATAAAATCATAACTTCATCTTGAATCTTGACATAAACCAATTCAACCAATGCATATAATCATCATCACAAGAACATAAGTTTCATCATAATCTAGACAAAAAAATAATTAGCCCTTAAGGCTTACAAGAACAAAAATAAAGTATGCAAAATTAACAAGAAACATGATAGAAATGACAAATTCAAACCAATAACAAGCAAGGATTGAAAAAAAATGTTATTGGATGCTCCTTGGATCTTCAAGAACTTCAAAATCTCCCTTGAAATGCTTGGAAAATTCTGATCAGTGGGTATTTTGCTCCAGGAAGTCCAGCCCTTTCAAATGAAGAGAAAACCTCAATATATATAAAAATCTAGAATTTGGCACGGTTGTGCACCATAACTGCACGGTTGTGTAAGGTGCTACAGTGCTTCACTTTTTGTTTGGGGTCGTTGTCGAAGTTGTCATTTTCAACAAAGTCTTGAAAATTGACTTGAGGTGTCAGGCACGGTCGTGCCAAAAGTCGCACGGTCGTGCGCGTGTCAAAATGGCCGGCACTGCCTTCCTTTGGCCCGACACTGGCTAGCTGCACGGTCGTGCAAGGCTCATGCATGGTCGTGCATGTGTCAGCACTGCCATGCATGGCCCGTCACTACCTGGTTGCACGGTCATGCAAAGTTTAAGTACAGTCATGCGTGTGTCAGCATTGCCATGCATGGCCTTGGCACTGCCTGTGCTGGGTTCGGAGTCTGGCTGCACTGCCAATTCAAGATTTGGCACGATAGTGCGCATCTGGGGATTTACTCAGAAATTGTTGAAATTCCATATAACGCTTGATTTTCTTACGAGCAAGGTCGTTATCCTGCAAATTATCAAAAATGATAATTAGGACTATTTGTGAATGAATTTGCTTGTTGTCAACGTTAAAATCGGGGGAAATTATGTCAAATAATATGTATAATTTAACGTGTATCAATGGTTTACTGCAATAGCTTTCGTTAATGCTTTTATTATGGTTGAGGAAGAATGCCCAGATATATTTCGTTAATGCTTTTATTATAGTTGAGGAAGAATATTCAAATATATGTTCAAGTTAATTAGACAGATGATATTAATGGTTTGCAGGATTAACAATTTGAGCGATATGTGTGTATAGTTGGGTGTTTGGGATTTGTGTTTTCAATTTGGTAACAAATCTGGCTTTAACACTAACAATTGCTTCAAAAGAAAGTATAGAGGGCGATTTGAGCAGATGGGCAACTAGGCAGTCAAAACCCAACAAAAATGGGATTTCTAGATGCTAAAAGATTTGAGTAATTAACGAGGAATCAAAACAGTTAAAAGGTTCATCAATGTTGCTTCTCGATTTCACAGTCGCTACCATATTGGTCTTTTTAACGAGTCTAGTTTCCGGTTTTCAATAATTAAGCTTAGTGTTGAGTTTACGGTAGGATCGTTTGTATGAAAATAGCCACAATCAAAGACAAGGATTTATTTTTTGATAGCTGATAGTTGCAGAAGAATATGTTAGTCAATATGGATGGAAAACACTTACAAATGCCAAGTGAAGTGTCAAGAATTAAGAATTAAAAGAACAAGAAAGCAATGTAGATAATTTTCAAGCTCTTTGTATAATTGTATCTCACTGCAATTGTTGTATGCATAATGTCGTAAAGTCAACTAACTATACACTACAAAAAAAAAAGCCATTTAGTGGCACATACTCTTAGTGGCATTTAGCTATTGTGCCACTAATATAGGGTTTTAGTGGCACTTGTGTCTGCCACATTCGCTTAACCTATAGTTTTAGTGACACATATCATTTGTGCCACCAAATTATGTGTTTAGTGGCATTTTAAATGTGCCACACTTACCAACATGCATTTTAATGGCACTTACTTGTAAGACGCTAAATCTTATTCATCATTTAACACAACCTAATACAGCTATTTCTTAAGCCCATGTATGACCCAGCCTGATTACACACGCTACACGAGTCATGTTCGTGGCTTACGAATCAAAGCCTACATGAAGCCGAAATTTTTACTCAAAGATGAACATCATGCAAAGCTAAAAATCGTACATGAACCAAAACACGTGTATTCGTCAGTTGACATTAACGGTGAGAACGACAATGTTTAACCCGAAATTGGAGAAATTTAACTTTTTTTTTAATTTGCCAGATTTTTTTAAAAACACAAATCCCTCTTTAAACTTTAATGTAGGTAGTTATATGCTTTATGACACGTTGCGTTAGAAGTGCGCAAGTCCGGTTCCAGTTTAAATTGGTTCCAGTTCCGGTCAACAAAGTCAAGACCCTGTTCCGGTTCTTGTTCCGTGTTTCGACCAGTTCCAATTGGTTTTTGACGGGGTATAGGTGGAACCAGTTCCGGTTTTTCCGATTCCGGTTTCGGTTCCAATTCTAATGTCTGAAAAACCGGACCCATTTGCACCCACCGGTTCGGGTATGACTAATTCAGGTCCGGTTTGTCCGTTCCGGTTTTTTTCCCACCTCTACGTCGTGTGTGTCACTTTGATAAACCCATAATTTTAGTGAGATCTACCATTTATACACTCAAATAATACTCTTAATGACATTTATTTTATAAAACTAACTTTATTAACAACTTATCATTATAAAAATTTTCACTTAAAACTCACCAAAAACTTTCCCACCATCTAAAAATATTTCTAAAAAATTCCCTCAAATTCCCTCCAACACTTGGGTCAAATTTGGGGAAAGAACTCTGCAGAAAAATTCCTCTAATTCCCTCCCATTCTTTCTCCACAATCGACTCTTCCCTCCCATTCTTTCTTCTCTGTAATCGACTTACAGCACAAAAGAACCCCTCACGCGAACATCTTCCTTTCCATCCACTTACATCACCACCAGCCCCCTCAAGCGAACAACAGACCCCGCACTGCACCACCTCAGCACACAACCCTAGTTCGATCACCCTAATTAGATCACCATCGGAACCCTAATTCGATCAGACCACAACCCTAATTCGACCACCATCATTCGATATCACCAGCCCCTACCATTGAAAGGTACAAATTTGTAGTTTTTATATGTTATATATGTTCGAATTTTTGTATGAGTATGTTTGAATTTTGTTACAATGTTTTAAACTTATTTTTGTGGTGTTGACATATGGGATTTCAGTTTGCTGGCAAAGCTGTATATACTGCAGTATGGGTTGCAGCTATATCACTTTTTATGGAGCTGTTAGGTTTTTCAACCCAAAAGTGGTTAACTGCAGGTGGTCTTGGTACTGTTTTGCTCACACTTGCTGGTCGCGAGGTATATGATCATTTTTTATGTCATATTATATATTTATTAGTTAGTATATTTATGAAAATCTATCCTTAAAGTTATCTCTAAAAGTAGATTTTCACAAATTTTCTGTCAAGTGTTATGATTCATGCAACACGTCCATTTGTCGCCAACGAGTGGATTAAAGCAAAGATAGAAGGATATGAAGTTTCTTTAACTGTGGAGGTTTATCCTCTTAACAAGGATTTACTAGATATAATTTACATTTTTTTTTCAAATGTTCAAATGATATATTCTAAAAATGTTCTTTTATTTTAAACTTGTATCCTATTGTTTTCATGTGTAGCATGTTGGGTGGTGGTCACCTACAATCATACGCGGTGAAGATTGTGAAGCTATTCATATTCCAAATCACAAGTTTACTATGAATGTAGTGAGAAATATGACCCAGAAGACTCATTGGCGTATTAAAACTCATTTAGCTATAAGTCATTTAGATGTCAATAAGATCAATACAAGTACCCGTTTCTTAATTTTTTGTTTAATCTCTTTTTCCCTTAACTATCAAGATTATGTTGCTTTTTTATTTCTACAGATTATTGTAGCTGATATGAGAAAAGTATTAGCAAAGAATCCTCAAGAAGAACAGCAGAGATTGCATAGGAGGGTTTTTCTTGAAAATGTTGATCCTGAAAATCAGTCTCTTTTGGTTGGTCTCATTACATGTGCTTTATATTTAATTAACTAGATTTTATAATTCTTACCTGTTAAAATTTCCTATCATGTATATTCTAGTGTCTTGCTTTGTGAAAACTCCTCATCATGAAGAATACTTGTGTGTTAAGGTAGAGAAAATTTTCGGAATTTGAGATCATTAATAGTTTTATTTTTTCCTTTTGATTTTCAAGAACTTTATTTAATTATATTTTCTTGGATTTTCTAAAAGTTTTTTTGTAAATTTTATATTAGCTATATAGCTTTTTTTTATATAAATCAGGAAGCTATTTTATTGGATCTTCTTAGAGTGATTAGTCATCACCGTGCCCGACTTGCAACACCAATCCATACAGTTCATAAGATGTATAACGACTCCAATTTGGACAGCTACTCCATTACAGATTCAGCCTTTACTCATGGCCGAGCGCCTACAAATCGTCCCTTGCTGTTAATGGAACCCAATTACAAAGTCAATGGAGAAGAAAAGTCAAAAGGTCAAAACAACAAAACTTCAGTAAAGTCAAATGGCAAGACAGAAGGGAAGAGTGCTAGTGTTCCATCTGACTCTAAAACCAAAGATACACCACCTTATGATGTAAAAACCATTGACAAGAAAATAAACTCTGATACAAAAGACAAGAAGCCAAATCTAGAGACTACTATAAGAGATAAAGATGTGGATGATGGAAAACCGGACATTAAAGCGATTGGAAGTGATGGTATAATGGAAGAAAACATAGTTCTAGGTGTTGCTCTGGATGGTTCTAGAAGAACTCTTCCTATTGATGATGAGGGACTGGATGCTGCTTCACTTGAAGCAAAGGAACTGACTAAAAGCATTAGCACGAAAGGATCCACATCATCAGAGAAGGATAAGAAAGACGGAAATGCCCTTAGCTCCAATAGCGCTTAGCTCCGGTACAGGGTACAAAGGTATGCCATTTGATTTTGCAAAGTAGTGGTCACGTTTTAGTACACCTTGAATTATGAACACATTGGATGATTCATTTTTAACGATGATCCAGAGTTTAAATCCGCGGACCCATGTTTGAACCAAACTATAATTTGGTATTAAACAGTTGGGATGTAAATTAGTTGATAAATTATTTGGTTTGTATTTTGTAAATTAAGAACCTTGTTTCTATCGTTTGGTACTTAATAATTTGGTACTCAACGGGGGTAAAATGGTCCATAGTAGATACTTAAATATGCTTTAAATTGATGTGGAGATGCAAAAAGAAAAAGACCTCAAGATTGCAGCAACCAATGGACCATTTTATTTACTTATAGCTTCACTTAAATGGTTAAAAAAAACTGGAGCAGATTGCTGTTAAAACAGCTTAAACGGCTGCAGATAACAGCAAAAAACATCAGCATATAACAGCAGCAGCAAGCAGCATAAAAAACAGCACTTAACACAGTGCAGAAAACAGCAACAGATTGCTGAAAACAGCATATAACAGCAGCAAAAAACTGCAACAAATCGCAGTTTTTTGATTGTAGAAAACACAGTTAACTCACTACAGAAAACGGATTGCAACTCCGCATATTCCGTGTCGTATGATATTTATTTAACAAAAAACACCTTTTAATTTAGTTGTCTTTTGTAAAATTTAACCATAGAAAATCCGTTCAAGAAATCTAGACGATTGAGGGTTCAAGAGAACGAAATGGTACTATTACATCTATTATTGATATTTGTTATTGATTTTTTTTATTTCTCTTATTAATCATTAAACATAAATAATAGGTGATGAAGAATGATGGTGTATATCTAACTAGAGGAGAAATGTATATAAAAACTCGGACTTGTAAAGAGTGTTGTTAATGCTTTGGCTATGATCATTCAAGATCATATCCCCAATGCAAACTTGTCACAAGTTCTTAGCAATCTAAACGTATAGTAATTACATGCATGAACCATAATTAATTCTTTTACAATTATGTATTTAAGTACTACAATTTGTTTCATTTATATGTTCTAGGTTCGTGGCATTGGTTCTTCGCCCCATAACAACTCTTTATCAGTTAATCAAATATCTTCATCAAGAAGTCAAAATGATAATGGCAACTATTTTTTAAATCTTGTTGATAGTGCAGTTTAGGTAAATTATTTATAATTTATGTATGTATGTATGTATGTATGTATGTATGTATGTATGTATGTATGTATGTATGTATGTATGTATGTATGTATGTATGTATGTATGTATGTATGTATGTATTAATTATTGTTGCTGTTGCTGTTGCTGCTGCTGCTGCTGTTGTTGTTGTTGTTGTTGCTGCTACTACTACTACAGGGTTGATATCATGAGAAGTTTTTGAGCCAAGTCATATGGGAGTAAAATTTGGATCAATGATTAATTTACGAGTGATATGTAAATATTTGAAAACCAAACATATATGTTGCTTATTACATTACTTTTGACATTGTTTGTACTATGTTTCGGATCAAACTTTTTAATGTCATTACAATCTTATTTAACCTTTATATTTAAATTGTAAATAATGTGTCTTTGTGACAATGTGTTATATATCGAACTATAGATTGTTTTTACCAGCATAAAAATTGAGCCTTTAAAGGTGGCTTATATATTGTGGCAAAATACAAGTGCCACTAAAACCAACCTGAATATGTGACTAAGATGAATTTTTAGTGGCATAAACGGTGATGAATTAGGAAAAACACGAGAAAGAAACTTCTATTTATGTATAATAAAGACCATGAAAAAAAACAAAGATTCGGGCAAAAAACGCAAAAAATTCCAGGGTTAAGGGGTTATCGCAATAAGGAAGGGTTAACATTTGATCCTTCCCCTATATATATATATATAGGGAAGTGTTCAAATAATAATCCACTCTTAAAGCAATAACCTACATAACTTTGCCAAGATTAAGCCAAGTTTTGGATTTTTTTTTGAACATCATTGTAACACATTTAGGCTCAAAACTTATAACGATGTAAACTCTCAAACGGTGATGAATTTTCGCAAACTCATAAAAGAACATAGTGTTCTAAATGTGTTACAATGATGTTAAAAAAAATCCAAGATTTGGCTTCATCTTGGCAAAGTTATCTGGGTTATTGCTTTAAGAGTGGGTTATTATTTGAACTCAATCCTATATATATACACAAAATAAGAATATCAAGCGTACAAGAGAAATAAATGAAATACATTAAATATATGAAACCTATACAATAAACAATGTATCTAGATTAATCTAGGCTAACATCCCCCCTCAAGCGGAACGGGGGCGGACCAATGCCGAGCAGATTTCGGAAGACTTCAAATTGTGGACGAGGAAGGCTCTTTGTAAATATATCCGCAACCTGAAGCTTGGTAGGAATGAAGCGTGTGTAAAGTTTTCCATTAGCAACAAGTTCTCGAACAAAATGATAATCTAGTTCAATATGTTTAGCACGTTTGTGAGAGACAGGGTTCTGAGACAAAAACAAGGCACTACGATTGTCACATAAAAGAGTCGGGCGATCAGGAGGCAAGGCATGAAGCTCACGAAGAAGACGAGTAATCCATATAATTTCTACTACAGTATTCGCCATGGCTCGATATTCATACTCGCAACTGGACCGAGCGACATTGGGTTGTTTCTTAGCATTCCATGAGACCAGGTTTCCCCCAAGGAAGATGGAATAACCATATGTGGATCGACGAGTATCAAGGCATCGAGCCCAATCTGCATTAGAATAGCCAACAACAGAGGTACGAATTGGCTGATGATAAGTAAGACCAAAACCAATAGTTCCTTTGACATAACGAAGAATCCGTTTGACTTACTGAAAGTGAGTAACTGTGGGAGACTGTAAGAACTGACTGACCTGATTGACTGCATATGCAATGTCAGGACGTGTGATGGTGAGATACTGAAGTGCACCTACAAGCGTCCGATAGTATGTGGCCGGGGTCAGAGTAAGGTTCCCTAGTAGCAACAAGTGATTCATTTGTAGCAACAATTATTTGGGTTAAGGTGAGGTAATATCCTTGTTTCTATCAGTCAAAAGTTTCTTGTTAGTACTTCAATTGAAAGGCAGCAGTTTTTGTAGTGTATCAGAAGATTCAAATCCTTTTGAAGCAATGAAAGAGTCTTGAAAGGAAGACTTCTTGAAATTGGGTCTTGATGAAGGAAGAGAGGCATGCAAAAGGTACAATTCTTTATAAGCTTTAACTTGTCTTTCTTCGGAAGTTTGACTGTCTTTCACAAACACATTTCAAATAATTGAGCTTGGGTAGCTTTTCCCTTCAAAAGCTTGTTTCATCAGCTTCTTTGAAAGATCTATCTTTCGGAAGAAACCATTTATCTTCTTGGAAACTTATAGTCCTTTGGAAGCATAATACTTCTTTCAAAAGACTATTTACTTCAAATAGACTAGTTTCTTCCAAAAACTCTAGGATTGATTTATTATGCTTTTCCACATGTCTTCATCGTCATCAATGTATTTTGGTAAGCACCAATCTTCAAGATCTTTACCATTTACCCTTTTGATGTTCTTTAGCATACTGACAGGATGAATTGTAAGCTTTCCTTTTTTTTTTTTTTTAATTCAATGTTAGTTGTGCCATGTGATTGCATTTATCTTGGTAATTTGCTAAAAAGATACCTCACGTTAGCTACCTTAAGATTCATGAAGATAAAGTTGAGATAAAATCAAACTTTAAATAATATTCATATTCATATGGTTTCAAAATAGAATTTTTCAGCTCTAGATCAATTTCTTTCTAAAGGAGAATAAATAATTTTTTTCAAAATAGGTGGATTGTAAGAGATAGTTGGGTTTGTAGGTGAAAAGTAGAATTTGTGGTGTTTCTAGGGAAGTCGCTTGGGGGGCGCGACTTCCTCATTCTGCAGCTACAATGACTCGTTGACATGATTTAACACTGTCATTTATTTACCATGGTTGTAGAAGTCGCTAGATGCTAGTCGGGCGGCGAGGTACCGCCTAAGAATTAATCGGGATTAATCGGCGCTAGGCGGATTGGAATTTTTATATGTAATTTTACAAATATTTATTATATACACACATTAATATTAATAATTTAATATAATACTTCAAATATATTAAAAAATAAACTTAAACATACTAAGTCAAGTACTTCAAATTACAAACTTAAACACAAAATTCTGAGTTTATAGATGGATATCGATATTTAGTGGCATGGTTTAATGTTTCAGATGTTGGATTTGATATTTAAGAGACATATTAAGTATTTAGGGTGGAGAAATGTCTCGAATAATCACTTATCTGGGTCATTTTTACTCGAAAAAAGACAAAAAAACAAAAAAAAAGGCCGCCTAGGGCAAAATCGAGAAGGAATCGGGGCGCCTAGGCGGCCTCCTAGGCCGATTTTTACAACCCTGTTATTTACTATACATCTCACTTTATTTCAAAGTTTTTTGTTGTTTAGTGTGTTCTGATGGAGATGTCGCATCCCCCCATGCGAATTCAAAGCAATTGATTTTTTTTTTTTTGTATTTTCATGTAACCTCCCCCCCCCCCCCCCCCCCCCCCCCCGGGCAACATCCATTAATTCATTTTTTTTCTCTTTTCTCTGTCAACGAGTCATTGTAGCTGCAGAATGGGGAAGTGCCCCCCGCCCCCCAAGCGAGCTCCCTAGAAACACCACAAATTCTACTTTCCACCTACAAACCCAACTATCTCTCACAAATCACCTATTTTGAAAAAAAATCGAGAATAAAAGAAGTTGTCGCTTATGTTTATCACCTTAATAGAAGATGGATGGGTCATCTGCAGTTGTAGGGGTGAGCAGAAAATGTGTATAACCTAAAAAGTCCGAAATCTGGACCGAAAATTACCCTGACCATAATCGATTTCATATGTATAGAGTGGGCTTCGGTCCCTGCTTTAATAAAATAAGGTTCCGCGAGGTTTTCGGGGCCTGATAAAAAAAGGGGATAAAAAAGCCCGCCTGGAATACTAAAAACCTAAGTTAATTAGTATTATATAATGAGCTTAGCCCATGAAAAAACAATAAAAAAAAATACCTAATTACTTACGTGGTATAGTCTGTATACAACATCAAGATCAAAGAAGAAGAAACCTAATTATACGAAAACAGTTGGTTCCCTACAGTTCTACAACATGTTTGAAAAATGTTAGTTGTCTCTTGATCATACAACTATCAAACTATCCAAGGCCTCTCATCTTTGCTCATCGCTAATTTTATAATCCTTCTTTCCATTTTCACTACACCTATAAATAGATATCAACAACTTTAAAGAATATCAGATCACCTTGTGGGCATAATAATTCTATATCTAACATATGGCATTTCATCGAGCACCTTGTGAGCATACTTCTACACACACAAATATTGTAATGTTTGATTTAGTTCATTCCCATAATCACATAATTAACACAGAAAATAAGTTAAAGTACGAAATTTCCCATAATTTCTAATAGGTTTTTGAATAATTGAAAGTCAAAGAAAAGGTTACATCTTAGTGTTCAAACATTTGGAATATGGTTTGCTTCAAAATGGATGTAATTCACAAAATTAATCATGTATTGATCCAAGTTACTTATTTATTAGTTAGATGAATTCATGAATGCTCTCGATGAATATGCTTTTATTTGGAGTTGTTTCTCATAAAACATTGGTCTCGGGCTAATTAAGATAATGGTAACCGAACCATGTTGGGACCGAAACCCTATTTGCAAAATCTAGTCCGATCAATGGTTATAAGTTTCACCTAATTCTCGATCTTGGTCCAGGTTGGATTTTTACCCATGCTCACTCCTAGTTGATACAATACTTATTCAACTATGAGGAGTCGAAAGATTCAAATCCAAAAAATAGTTTGGTGGCATTAGCCTAGAAGGAGATTATGAGAAACCCAAAGGTTGATGTTCTACTAAAACAACTTACTTCATCCTCCATTTGCACTATTGATAATCAATGTTGGATGATGACAATGATTATTATATGGAGTTGGGTTTTATAAGTTATGGTCTATGGTATGCGTATTTCTTTTGCCGTTTATAAGTCAAGTGAATCAAATTGTTACAATTATTTTTTATTTTTGTAAATCATAAAAAATCATTGAAATTTTAAAACAAACAAAACTAAATTGTTAATAATGTTTTGGCTTTGGTTTTAGGTTATTGAGTTCTTAATGAAAATTATTGAAAATTAAAGGTATGAAACACAAAAAACTAAGATTATCCAAAATAGCATAGACAAAAAATTACAAGCCGTTTAGAAAATTTCAAGCTAAAAAACAAAGCATCTAAACCAAGAGCAATAACAATAATTACTCACAAAAATAAGAAGAGTTTCGACAAAAGACAAATCTTACGGTAATCCTTAACAAAGTAAAGTTTCATAAATTAGTGATAAATATCTATATATGGGTTTTTCAAATTCTGTTTTACCAATACTAAGGCCATGTGTTATGCATCACACCCCCTCAGTCCACGTAGGCGTCACGTAGGCGCCACATAATCAACCAACACCATCACCCATCACCCTCTTATTACTCCACATCATCTTTACCTATGTTATCCATCACTCCCACATCACTTCACTATCACTCCACGTCATCGCCACCTTTTTCCCCCTTTCTTCTTCTTCTTCTTCTCTTTCTTCTCCTTCACCCCGTGACACCCCTCACGGCTGAACCACCACTTGGTGGTCACGTCCAGTGTGTTATGATGATGGGGGCGTGAGGGGGCGTGACCCAAGGACATCACGCCTGGGTCACGGTGCATAACACATGGCCTAACAAAAAAAATGGTCTCACAAGGGGAGTAATCACGATGGCTTTCTAGAATAGTAGCATACGGGAATCAAGGTGGCTCTCTAGAAGGATGAATGACCATTTTCATTTAATTTTCCCTCCAAGATCACCCTAATCGTAAATGCGAATATTTTTAGTTAAAATATATCTTTTTTTAAACGGCAATGTTCTCACGTATCACATATAGAGTTTTAACCTGGCTCATTGGGCAGAGGCAAGACATACACCTTCCAGATGCGCTGGAACCTCGTGGAATATGTAAATCCTTGCCCCCATTGAGTTCAAACCCGATATAAAATCTCAAGCTGACCCTTCACGTGGTGTCCTTTAAACTTGCTTTCAGATGGATTCGAACCCATGGCATCTACTATGGAAGATGAAAGCCCTAAAGTGATTAGAATAATTGAACTTCAAATTTCAAAGGCTTGATATTCATAAATATTTTTAAACAATACAAATCTATCTATCCTTATAAATTAAGGGTTTTGAACCATCTCCATCCTCGATAAAAATTTTGTTCAGCCGTCCAAAATGAAAAAAAAAAAATCAAATAAAACCAACAATTTGTTTACTTCACCAACCTTTGATTGGTTGGACATTATTTTAATAGGATGATTATTTTTGCATTTAAAATAATAGATTAAAATTAAAAATTACATAAATTAAAAATTAAACTAAAATTTAAAAATTGCATAAATTAAATATAGTTTTACGATATTCAAATTTAAGTGTCGTTGTAATATTACTAAAAAAGAAATTATTATAATTTATTTGATATATTTATTTATTTTATTTTAAATTTAATAATTTTTAAATTTTTAAATAAAATAATTATTTTTAATAATATAAAAATAATCATAAAGCAATATTTATTTAGTAAAATTGTGTTGGGTTGGTTGTGAAAGAGAGTGAAAAAATTAAGCTTGGTTGGTTGTGTATATGTATGAAAGAGAAATTAATTTTTTAATAAATGGTATAGGTTGGTTGGTTGTGAATCAGAGTAGTCTTAGTGTCACATGGCACGTTTCTAAACCATCTGAATATTGATTTCCCGTTTTTCTTTCCTATTAAATACATGCATGTAATATTAAATAATAATATAAAATATTAAATATACTTCTTATATATTTTTAAAATAAAAAATAATAATATATTAAAATATTTAAATTTTAAAAAATTCACTTTTAAAAAAAATATATTGTAAATTATAAAATTTTCAAAAACAATTATCTAAAACACATTTTTTAAAGAAAAACAAACTATAAAAAAGTTAGTGTTTAAAGTAATATTATTATTATTTTAATACTTAAAATATTAAATCATATGAAATTGTATTCATATTTTATATTATCTAAATTTTTATTGATAATTATTCGTTATATTTCTTTATTTAACCCGTGATATAAACTAAGAATCACGTCAGCACTTATATAAAAAGTTTTATTTTATCGTGTAACAATTTAATTATTAAGTTAATAACTTCGATAAAAATTAAACTACATACAATTTTAATTTTAATAAAAAAGCCAACTTTTTTGACTTATTGAATTGTCAAAAGAAGTTATTGTATGGTCAAAAGAAGTAGTTTAGTCACACTTCACACATGTCTTATTGATCTTTAGTGCTTCAAACGTGTTTCGGTGTTTGCACACACACATGTATAAAAAGAGATCAATAACATTTCTCTGAGCGCACAACCATCATAACTCATATCATACACAAAAATATTTCTTTTTTTCTTTAAGATATCAAAGAAATGGAAAACTTTTCAAGAAGTGTTTCAAGTTCAGTTGATAGAAATAAAGTGTGGATGAGAACAACTAATGAAAGGTTTGATGGTAGAAGGAGCATAAGAACCATTCACCTTGGAGAGGACAACCATGGCGCGTTTTGGAAGATCAAGAAGATGTTCAACTTCAACAACTCAAAAAAATATGGCAAAGATACTTCGAAGGCTCGTCAATCATCGAAGATTGCAAGTTCTAGTGATGAGTTTCAAAGCAGATTGCTTAATGAGATTTATAAAAACATGTCCTCTACTCTTGAGCTATCTTGAAGTTAGATTTTCGCAACATCTAAATTTTGTAGGATAAAAGCATCACAAAATTTGTGTTATATAGGATTTAAACTCATAATTATTTGGTTATGTTACACCAAACTTTTTCATTTTTTTTTCTTTTTTAATTTTATGGGAGAATTTATGAAAATTATAATTCTCAATTTCTTTTATAACACACAACAGGTTTCGCTCATAGAAACCTTCTTGAACCATCAACTACCAAACACCTACTCTGTCTTTATTTTATGTATACCTATCGGAATAAAAATAAACATGCTAGCTAGGTTCAATCATATAAAATCTTTAAGGAAAACTGGAAACATTGATTGATAGAATGTCGAAGGAAACATTAAAGAAAGGAAAGAGTTTGTGACGACTATATATTTGTTTAACCATCGGTTATGGTTCAATTTTGGTAAAATTCGGTTAATAATGAAATTGTTGAAAACTAAGAAAATCTTGTGGATTAAAGATATATTGATAATAAAAATCTAAATGAAGCTCATAAGACTTTGAAGTGATTGAGAATGAATGAACAAAAATTAAAACCCATGTAAACTTTAACTCATCTCCTAATATCATGAGTGGCCGACAAACTTAAAGAGTAAAGCTAGGGCTTGGGGCCTCCAAATTCTTAAGGCCCTGATTTTTAGCAAATTTTCAATATACGTTGAACTTTTTAAAATTAATCAAAAATGAAAAAAATTGGAGACAACAATTTTATACTATATGTTGTGGTAGGTTTGAGTTTGTATAGAAAAGTTTAGTTACATAGTCATCAATTTTTTCACTAATTTAAAAATCAAACTCTTCAACTATTTTTGATTCTTATATTCTTAATTTTTTGGCTTATTCATCTTGATTAATGAGATATTTTGATTTCTTATTATAGCAATCGATTTAATTTTTAAGGTGTATCTTAAATATTAACTTAACTATGTTGCTGATTTCTATTGTTATTTGTTTATTAATTTGATATTTTGATGCGGATTGTTACCAATTTTTCTACTATTATGTTTTGATTTTTGAATTCTTCACTTATATTAAAGGCTTATTTTGTTTTTGAACAATTATTGTATACAATTTTTAAAAATTGTCTATGATTATATATTTTTTTAAAATCTTTAATTGTTAGTTGATATGATATGATAATCGATTTTTGTTTAGTTGTATCTTTTTATATATGTTCAATAAAATTTGTTAATTTTGTTTGCAATTAGTTTATTAGAAACTTATTATGTTATTATCAAAAGAATAATATTTTAAATGTGTTGTCAACATTCATTAGAAATGAAAGCAAAATGTTTTTTTTTACTAAAATGACCTAATTTTATTATTTTCATTGGGCCTCCAAAATGGTTGGCCGACCATGCCTGATATATTTAGTCTCATATGTTACTTATAATATTTTTATCAATAAAAAGTTATGCGTCACCTTTGATACTTGACTTGTATGATAACTTTTTGATAAGAAAAAAACACACACACACATACACACATAGATATATTAAAAATAAAGCAAATACACAATACTTGGTTCGGTTAAAGTCGGTTAATAGCTTAGCTTAACCATAGTCATAACCGAATGAGTCGGTTAATGGCATTTTGGTTAATGAATTAGCTTAACCATAACCATCGATTAAAGTCGGTTTCGATTATAATCGGGTATGGTTTCATATGGTTATCGGTTATTTTCCGGTTATGGTTATATTATGTTCACCCCTTATTATATAGTGTTAAATGATTTTAAAGTTCAAGTAAAAAAGAATGGTGTTAAAACTTCTTTTAAACAACGTTTTTTTCTCACGCCTACTCCTCACTTTTACGGCCTGCAAGCAAGGTCGACTACTTGAACTTTGTGAGAATCCACAACGACACCCGATAAAAAGGAAACCCAGTGAAATGGGCGGTGCTGATTAAAAATTGAATGGAGTTGATGTGCAAGATCTTATTATGGAGTTTAATTGGCTATTGAGAGATTTGTGGATGGCAAGACTCAAGAGGGTGATCATATGGAACATACATATGATGACCTTCTAGAACGAAGAATGTTAATTGCGGTCCTCGTTAAATTTCTCGTTCATTAAATGGTTTATTGTTGGACACGTAATATTAATTAACAAATCGACTTTACATGACTTCAAAACACTTGTGTGACCGGCCAGCAAAAACTGCTCAAATTTCTCAATAACGACTTTGATTTTTTAAACTCTGTCATCGTACACGTGTAACCATCAAAACCATTTCTGCAATATCCGAGCACATCAATCATATATTACAAAAACACATAAAAAAGTAACATGTAAATTTTTTTCTTAAGGATGACAAGCAACAATTAAATGGTAGTTCAAAAAAAGTCCCTAAGAAGTGTATTCCTAAAGTATTTGGAACAAGGCAACTTATGTTATACTCATTGTGTTTAGTGTGATACATTTAACACGATTATTGAATATGAAACCGACATGTTTTAACGTGTCAAATATAACCAATTTAATAATGCAAGTAATAAGACATCGCACGATTAATTATAATAAGTTCAATGTCAACAGAAATCACATAAGCATGCCTTCTAAACATGGTTAAGATAAAACCAGAAAGTTAACATGATAATAATGGGTAAATTTTATTTTTTGTTCTTTATGTTTACATAAATTTTCAGAGAAGGTCATTTATATTTAGAAATTTCAAAATCAGTTCTTTTAATTTACAAATGTTGCAAACTCAATTATTTTTTCATTAACTTTGTTAAATATTAACAAAATAAAAGGCATAAATGTCAAAAAAATTATCAAATCAAAGATCAAGCCATGGTTGACCAAGATCATTATGTTATGGCGGATTAAGTTGCTAAAACATCCCGAACCTCGAAGATTTCCGGGTGGCGTAGGAGGCGGGTGGAGATATCTCACTACATGTGCTCAACCATGGCTTGATCTCCCCTTTTTCTTAGGTCCTGTTTGGGATTGCTTATTTATCTTTAAAGGACTTTTTGTTAAAAGTGCTTATTAACTTATGACTTTTTGAAATGAAGTTTTTAAAAATGTGTTTGGATTAACTTTTTGAAAATAAATGTTCAAAATGACCAAAAATACATTTTTTTATTGACACTATTTTAATGTTATTGGGCAAAGGGTAAAGAGTGGGATAAAATTGTAATTTTATGTCAATAGGTCATAAGTCATTTAGAAAAGCTAGAATTTTTAGCTTTTCAAAAACAGCTTATCACCATTTTACAAAAAGTTATTTTCAAAAGTCCTTTTAGGTTTGACAAACAACTTATTGACTTATTAGCTTTTTAAAAAAGTCAATAAATCAATAAGTCATTTTTAGATGAAATCTCAAACAGTGCCTTAATATTAATGTCATTCTATTATGTTAGTACTTAGCAAAGTTAACGGATAAAAGACTGAGTTTGCAACGTTTGAGAACTTAAATAACTGCTTTTAAAATTTCTAAAGATAAGTGATTATCTCTAAAAATTTATATAAACATAAATAACCAAAAGTAAAATTTACCTGCTAAAAATAATAATAATTCATATTTAACTATTAATAAAACGATAAAAATTATGTCGCCTCATAAACATGTTATAAACATGTTGTGTCAACCTATTAAACTATTTGATATGACAAATTAAACATGTTATGTGTGTAATAATCAGGACAAGCAGGTTTACTCATTTGGACATGTTTTTAATGATGGGATTTATGTTCCACCTCATTTATGCCACACATGGTTACCCGAAATATTAACTCATTTAACTCCATATTAAGTCATGTAGTGTTCTCCAGTCATGTCATAATTTGCAGCCTTAGTATCTAGCTCTAATAATGCAAACACGTTATGAAGGATAATCAAATATGGAGTGTTTGATTGATGGTGTGACAAGCATGGCGACTCTCTTAACTTGGGGCTCGCCTTAAACCACTATCGTCAATGCAAAAACAATACAACAAATACTCTCTATACATACTATAAGTCTATGTGTAAAATAATCACCGTGCTCTTTAAGAAGATCATCAAGACATATGTAAAAAAAATTCAAAAATCAAAAAAAAAATCGCCTAGTGTTATTGGTCATCCAACAAGAAAGACGATCATTTAAAATAATTTTCTTCCCCAAGTCACCTTAATTGTCAAACATGGATAAATTACGGTTTTGGCATATGTGGTTTAAGTGTTCTGATTATTTCAACTCAAAATAAAATATTCTATCAATACAATCCACGTGGTTTAAACAACTAACGATTTTAGGCCCCAACCCTCTCGTGATTCTGTAAGAATAATTATGGTTTATGGCCAAAACCGTTTGTTGTTTAAACCATAGGGGCGGCATTGGTTGAAAATTATATTTTCCGCTGAAATAGTTAAAACACTTAAACCACATGGGCTAAAACCATAATTGATGCCTCATATTTCTGAAAATGTTTTCTTGAAAAATATTGGAAAATTTCAAACTTAGGGTGAGCATAAAACTAAATTAACAAAACAGAAACCAAATTTACCGAAATAACCCAACCGAATTAACTAAACCAAAAAAACCCAAAAATAACTGAACCAAATTCGGTTCGATTTCGGTTGTCGTTTTTCCCATAACGAAAAATAAAGGAATCAAACTGATGTGCTTTCTTCTTATTATTTTTCTATGATTAAACCCAATACCATTATGTTATTAGGTTATGTGTTATGAGGCGTGATGAGAGGCTTGACCACCCTCCATCACGACCTCACGCCTTGAACATCTGTGCCCTTTGGGGCGTGACCAAGGGAGATAATCAGATACGTGACCATGGTCACCGCTCGACCAAACAATCCCCGAATCTTTTTTTTTTTTTTAAGCAATAAAAAACACCCACGTCACTTTTCATTTTTTCACCTCACTACAACTAACCATTACACATTTTTTTAATCACACTCACTAATCGCATTCCTCTTGCATGACGCCTATTTGGTACATGTGAAACTCTCATCAAAAACCACCATAACACATAGCCTTATATAAGTTCTTGATTATAGAAATTAATACTCAAATCCAAATTTCAAAATCTCGCTTTCGAGTGCACACAAACATGTGACTCGTAGGTTTTAGAAATTACATCCATTTTTCTAATTTAATCATTAAAACTGCATAATGCAGAATTCAAAACGAAATACACGTACTATTTGCCATCAAGATTTAAGGTTTTCATCTCACAGTAAAAATCATGGGTTCAAATCCATCTTGGAGCAAATTTAAAAGACATCAAGTGAAGGATCAACTAGGGGTTTATCCCGAGGTTTGATCCCAATGAGGGGCGAGAGTTTACCTATTTCACGGGGTTCCCGCGCATCTGGCGAGCGTATGTCTTACCTCTGCCTGATGGACCCAGTTAAGAAAGCATACGTGATACGTAAATACATCCTTGTTAAAAAAAAATTACCCACAAGATTTAACTGCAACAAATAAAATGAAGCCTCCTCATTTCTTACGGTTGGTAACATATATTAATGATGGTGGTTTTAATTTTGAATTTATTACACAATCCGACTTTTTTGACTTGTTATATGGTCAGTAAAAGTTCACACATGGGGCTCTCATCTCGTATCTACACACATGTATAAATATATAGCCATCCAAACCATTTCTCATAACTCATAAACTACACAAACCATACAAAAAATCAAAGCCACAAATCAAAGAAATGGAAAACTTTACAAGAAGCCTGTCAAGAAGTCTTTCAAGGAGTGTTTCAAGGTCTGCTGATAGAAACAAAGTATGGAAAAGAACGACGAACGGGGGATTCGATGGTCGAAGAAGCATAAAAAGCGTTCACCTCGGAGAGGACAACCATGGCGGGTTTTGGAAGATCAAGAAAATGTTTAGTTTCAATAACTCAAAAAAACATAATAAAAATACTTCAAAGGCTCGTCAATCATCAAAGATGGCAAGTTCTAATGATGAGTTTCAAAGCAGATTGCTTAATGAGATTTATAAAAACATGTCTGCTACTCATGAATTAAGAAGTTAGGCTCCAATCTTATTTCATTTTTCTTATTTCATAAATCCTGTATTTAATATTTTTGTATCTTACACAATTGTTGATGTTATGTTTGATTTGAATTTGGTCGGTAATTTTACATTATATTATGACAGAAAATAATTGTGATTGGGTTTTTCTTGATTTTAAAGAGTAATATGAAACGTAAAATAATAAAATTGGTAAAATGATAATATTATAATTATTTTAATAAAATAAACGAGGCATGGTAAATACGACATCGCTGTTAGAAAACTGAGCATTTCGAGTGCAGAAACCTTCATCAATGATTTCAATTTGCAACTAAGGACAATTCATAACCGGATTTGCAACTGGATTTTTTTTTTTTTTTTGGTTAATTTTTCAAAGCCCAAATTCGTGATTATTTGTGACCGTGCTGCCTCGCGACCCTTTTTTTATTATTTTGAATTTATCTTTTTTTTTCCTGTCTAATTTGCGACTGAAATGAAGTGATTATAAAATTTTTGACGTTTTTGCAACAGAATTTTATAATTGCTTCTTAATTATTATTTTCTTAATTTTTTGCAAGTGATTCGTAAGAAAACGGTTGCAAAACTTGCAACTGATTGCAACCAGATTAAAAAAAAAAAGTTCGAATTTATTCGGTCTCAAATTTTTCAACAATTTTGTGATTCGGATTGATGGTAGTAGCTATTTTTTCAACTAATATGATTTCAGTCATAGAATTTGCAACCGATTTTTCTAGTCGCAAATTTTGGTTGCATTTGCCCATCTAGTAATGTCTTTTAATCATTGTAAAATTAGTATATTTCATATAAGTTTTTTTCTATATACATATCTATATCTATACTCTATAATAAAAGAGTAACAAATTTGTCACTTGTCACAATCTTAAACCACAATGACACATGTCACCTTCTTATACTAAAATTGACACTTGTCAACATTTTATCCTTCCACTTAATTCTCTCTTCTATTAAATAATTATATTCTCTCTCTTATTAAATAAATAATTATAATACTAATAACTAACATATTATTTATCTTATTATTATAAAACACACTTTATTTTTTTTTTATAAAATATTAAATTCTCTAAAATCAAAACTTTTAAAGTAAGAAATATTTTATTTTCAAAAAACAAAATTTATGTAAAAAACAAGTTATCTTAAAAAATGATTTTTTTTAAATAAAATATATTATAAAAGGATTTTTTAAACAATGAGATTTTTATCATCCAATGACGTTTTTTAATTTAATATTTTATATTAAATCCGTGTATTACACGAGTTTATAACGTAATGCAATAATATATACAAGTATTCTAAAAGCATAATACTTCATTTATTTCACCCGTGTAACACACGGGATTTAACCTAGTGTGATAATAAAGTGGTTTAGAGTGGTGAAAGGAAATGATGATGTGGTTAGGAAAGGGGAGAGAAAATTTAAGAGAATGTTCACCATTCTTGCCAAAAAATCACACACACAATATACATGAACATAATTTTGATTTATTTTCTTTTGGCTACTACGATGTTTCGGTTCGCTAGGTTGTCTCTTGTATGCTCATGGATTCAAGAGTAGTTTGAAAGGTTAACCTATTCGGAAATCTCCGGATCTATGTTTGTTTTCAACTCCCCGAAGCATTTTGATGCTTACTACACCCTTCATTGTCTCTATGTGCCTAGGTATCCATTGTAAGCCTTTCCTCGTTTGAACCTCACACTTCATTTTAAGGTTATGCCATCCTAAGGTGCTACTGAATCATAGATTGAACCTCCCGAATCCGAACACATACAAATGAAGGAGATGGATCCAATATAAAGGGGTTTTTTTGGTGAGAAGGATAAGAAGAATTATTAGTCTTTAATCAAATTAATCGATGGTTAAGATTTTGTGATCCACATTTTCGCCTAAAAACTTGCGTGAGTTAAAGGTAAAAGGGCAAAAATAATAATAACCTACACTTGTTGACTTTTTTTATGGATAAATCAAGTTACACCGTTTTTTTAAAATCAAATAACTTTTAAACGCTTAATCATTTTCTAAAAAAATTACACTATTAAATTGAGAATTTTATTGTCTTTAATTTGAATATGGTATTGCTATATTTTTTTGTTTTTTTATACAGTCCATGATTTTTAAGTTTGGTCCGTGATTATTAGTCTGTAATTATGCAGTTAATACTTGATTATGCACTTAAAATGACAGCCCGTGATTTTTATATAACATTGTCTGTGATTGTTTGGTTCGTGATTTACACAGTTTGTCTTAGATTTTGAGTGTTAAATTATAGTCTGTGATTATTGGTCCTTAATTTATCCAGGTAATTCATTTGATTATAAGTGTCAAATGACAGGTATGTAATTTTAGCGTGTTACACTTGGTCCGTGATTATTGGTCTTTAATTTCCAGTACCATGATATGTGATTTTGTAAAATGTGGTATGTGATTTTGTATGACGATAATACACTTTTCCTAAATAACACATGACACGTTCTGATTCTTTCATGCGCTTAGTACCGTTTATGCCCTTTGTACATTAACCGCCGCGTATAAATGAATGTGTATATATTAGTTAGCGTATTATGAAAACTTAGGAAAGTCACTGTTTTAAGGAAGGAAAGAAAAAAGAGTTAAAATGATTTGATGGAAGTGTGAGAAGAGTGGGACGACTCTCCCCACTCTTAAAGTTAATTAGGATAAGTGATATAGGAATGGGGGACAACTTTTCTTCTAGCACTCAATGGTGGATGCACGGAAGAAAGATGACGAGGTTGTTGGAACAAAGTTGAAGATAAAAATAGTGTGGCTACAATAATAGAGCCGACTATTGATCGATGAGCGTGCGACGTACGCAGTAACGGATCCAGGAAATTTTTTCAGTGGGTTCACTATTTTCCGTTTCAATTACATAGAACCAAACACAAAAATTTCCGGTCGGTTTGACGGTTCAGGTAACGTTCATCACGTAATAATAGTGTGATGTATTAAGTAAATAATTTAAAAAATTGTCATTAAGAGTTCGAAGGTACGGTGTACACGCACGTTTAAGATTTCGGAGCTCCACTAGTAGGGTTCTAGAGGCAACGCCTATGATGATGTTCAAGGGACATGGCCCCTGGTTACGGTCCTGTTGGCCAGCCTGCGGATAGGAATCAAGTGCAGCACCCCTTGTAGTTATATAGTATAAACATCATATATAGTGACTGGCTTGTTGTGAATAATCGGGTTTTATGAGTAGTTTCTAGTTCTATCTAGAGAAACGGAATTGTATAAATAAATTCATATTTATTAGCGTACATGTGGTGACAGGAAATTCAAATCAACATAAATAAAATTGTGTTAGTAGTTTAGGTTAATTTAATTAATGAACCGGTTGCTAGAAGAAAAACTTTAACTAATATTAATCAAGTTTTGCTGCTGTTACATAAAATTATATGTTACTTTTTAAAATTAATTAAGACAATTGAAGCATATATAAATCTTTATTAATAGTAAGTGAAACTTTTTTCTAATTAACTTAAAATAAGATATATCTGTGAAGAAAACAAATTTACAAAGTAATAACAAAATTTCATAATTATTATATAATTTTAAGTCAAATTGAGTGAAAAAAAATAGAAATTACATATAACTGAAACACTTAATGAAAGTTGAGTAATTTTAAACAGACAAAAAATTTAAATGACTTTATTATAACACTTCAGAAATTTGGTTGCTATTTTGCAAAATTACCCGTAAATTTTATGACGTTAGGTTGAGGAAATGCAAATCAGCAATGAATGGTCTTATATTAAAGGCTAAAAATGAGTCAAGTCTACAATGAATGGAGTTCATGTGCGACATTCTAGAATGAGATATCAATTGGCTATATGAGAATTGTAGATATAGACCACATGCTGACCATCTAGAATTAAAAAATAAATAAATAAATAAAAAGATTTATTGTAGTCTTCGTTTAATTGTTTTATTCTATTATTTTAAATGGTTTATAGGTGGCCACATTTTGATACTATTGAACAAACAAATAGATTTTGGTGACCAAAACACTTGTGAACTCAAATATCTAACCAGTATTTATATTTATTTTAATTATGGTAAAAGAATAAAATAAACAAAATTAGAAACAGCCTCTTACATGCATGATGGCCGAAGCATCTGCCCCACATGACCCGATCTTTCTATTAAATAAGTGGTTGTTAAAAAGAACATCGGAGTGTGATGTGTGTGAACAAGTGAATTTGATCCCAAGAGTTGAAAACATAAAATCTTGTCCATGTAGTGTGATATTTGTCCATGTTGTTGATGTGTCACTTTTGAATTGGTTCTCTGTAGTAAAATGAATTCAAACTAGATTTATTCAACCCGCGTGTTACGGCGGGTTATCACATTTACAGACACAGAAGTTACATAGCAAAATCAAATCACTTATCACGAACTCTATGCAAATTTTTCATACAAACATAAAATTATACAAAATCTTCACAAATATGTTAAAAAAATAATAGAAAAAATTAATCACAAAATCCGTCTCACCGGCAACCAATCGTTTAAAGTAATAGAAAACCCCAAATTTTTAAACAAATCTCTCAAATTTAATACCCTTATCTCTGTTTATTACTTTTGAAAGTTAAAAAATTTATGATGTTACAAGTCTAGATCTTCAAAACATCACCACATAGATCGAACACCTAGATTATATATATAGGTGATGGTTCGAATGTTAACCATTCCTTATTGCGTTAACCGAATAACTACATCTTATTGCTTTGGGCCCACATTCAAGTAAATATAAAGGTTTAGGTTTTTTCTTCTTTTTTTATTAATGTAGGTGGACCCTATAATTAAAAAAGAAAAAAAAAACATAAACCATTAGAGTTAGTTTAATGTGGGCCCAAAATAATAAGATGTAGTTATTCGGTTAACGCAATAAAATGGGTTAACATATAATCATCTTCATATATATATATAGGAAGAGGATTAATACTAAACCCTAAACTAAAACCTAAAACATTGAGCTAAACACTAAAATTCAAAACTATACTATTCCTTTTAGTTGGATTTTAATATATAGTATAGTATAATTTTGTTTTGTGTTATTTAAGAGGCTACCTTGCTTTTCTCGTTTAAGTGACGATTTAGGTAATGTTTTTGGTCAATGTGACCATTTAGATGAGTTTTCCTTGTCTTTGATGATAATCATTAGAAATTTCCTATGATTGTTTTCATCATTTTGTGTTGTTTTAATTTAAAAGAAAAACATAAAGAAGAATATAACACATCGTTTGTTAGATAGAGTATGTACCTAGACTTGTATAAAGGCAAGTGGAGCTTGGGGAGGACATGGGCTGATCAGGAATGCCACCAACTACTCCATGCCCGTATTAACATAGCTTGAAAAAAAGAAGTCTGAGAGAACCGAATGCTTTTTATGAAGCTTTTTTCTATGTGTGCCCGTGGTGTTAGGGGACGAGCAAAAACTCATCAAACTAGTGGTTCACCCCTAAGTGTTCCAGAGAGTGGGTTTTTGATTCAGTTTTTATCATTAATTTTCTTTTTTAAGAAAAATTGAGGAGTTAAAGAGTGATTGTTCATACGAGGCTAATATGACACACATGAGATATAGAATTGTGATATCTTTCATAAGTATATATATGTGTTGTCAAGATGATCCATTCAAAACTTAATTTGATTTGGTTGAAAACAATTTGAATTTGTATGTTTGTAATTTATATAGCATTTTAGAGGAGTATAATTAACCCCTTCAAGCTTGGGAGACCAACTCGAAACATGCCATGAAAGTACTCAAAAAGGGATATAGGAAGTAGAGGTGGGCAAACCGGTTTGTTTTAAACCGGTTCCGATCACGGAAACGGTTCCGGTTCCAAATGGTTCCGGTCAACAACCGGTTCCGGTTTTTGGCCGGTTCCGGTTCGGTTTTTGACCGGTTCCGGTTCCGGTTTGGCTGGGGGTTCCGCTTTTTTCGGTTCCGGTTCCGATTTCTCTGAGAATCCGGAACCGCCTGTACCTACCGGTTCGGTTACAACCAGTTCCGATTCCAGTTCGATTCCCGGTTCCGGTTCCAAAACCGGGTTTTTTACCCACCTCTAATAGGAAGACTTGTGAGGTTGTTCATTGCTCATTGGTGTGAGTTTGTGATGCAAATATGCATAAGTCATAATAAGCAATGGTTATGGTTTATCTTAGCATTGTCATTGATTGACCATATTCAGCAACCCAAGAGTTTCTCTTTTGTAGTTACCATAGAGAATCTGTGCATGCGTTTAATTGGGGGAGAAATGGACATGAGCCTTAAGAGCAGACCAAACCTGACGAGCAATGGTTTAACAGTTCGAGAGCCTCTGACACAACCTATTCTACGTCTACAATCCATTCGTCGTGAAGATCAATATATTTATTGCATTATGCAAAAGGCTTAGCAACATGCTCACCTTTTCATGGTAACTAGTAACTCAACATTGTACTAATCTAATCATGATTCGGCTAGTGATGACACACAACGGTGTTCAAACAGAGGAATACACATAAAGCTTAATGTTAGGGACTGGTTATTCATACACCCACCTTTTTTAATTCAACACCCCCACCGACTCTATACGCATCGTATAGATCTATATGTGGCGTATAGCCCCGCGTATAGGTTATACTACACGTATAGGTCCCCAATCATTGGCACTGACACCCAATGATTGGTCACGTATAGAGCCGCGTATATGACCTATACGACGCGTATAGGTCTATACGCCTCGTATAGGTCCCCAATCATTGACACTGACAATTTCTGACACCCAATGATTGCCACCCTATACGACTCGTATAGACTTATACGAGGCGTATAGGGGGTGTAGGGTGGGTGTGTGAATAACACAACCCTAATGTTATTAGTCCCACACATGTACGGCTGTAAAAGACCGAAATTATAACCTAAAATTATAAAATATTTAAATTTCACTATTAGTCAAATATTCAAATATAACTTATTTATATACTTATTTTTAGGGTTGTTCACGAGCCGAACCGAACCGAGCGAGGGTATGCTTGTGCTCGGCTCGTTTTCAAACCGAGCGGCTCGGCTTGGTTCGGATTTGCAGAATCGAGCCAAATGTTGTGCTCGTTGCTCGGCTCGTTTTAAAACCGAGCGGCTCGGCTTGGTTCGGTTTTGCTCGGTTTAATAAAATTTAATGTCACAAATAACTACCAACTACCATCTAGTTGGTTATTATAGTTACATATCAACACTCACATTAGTAGCTAATAATCTCAAACCACAAACAATCAAATTTAAGATTAAAGGAAGCCATATTCGGCAGCAATAATCTCAAGCAATGACAGAATTTTTTTCAAAACATAATCCAAGTAATGTAAACCTTTAAAAACACATCCAAACATCCATACTAGTCTAAGTAAAAAGATCACGGTTGAGAGTGAGTATTGGGCATTTATGAATTAAATTCTAACGTGAAAAGTGAAACAAATGGATCTGAGAATTAGATTTAAATCTTTGAGTATAGGGTATTTGCCTATTAGTTTAAATATAAAAAAATTATATTAGTTATACATTAATAAAATATTATATATATATATATAATTTAGTTATACTTTAGCAAACGAGCCAACCGAGCGAGCCAATCGAGCGACTATCCAAGCGAGCAACGAGCGAGCTTATCTTGGCTCGTGCTCGTGCTCGGCTCGTTTAAAACCGAGCGAAATTCGAACGATCTATTTCCGAGCTTTTTCCGAGCGAGCGACGAGCGATTTGAATAGCCCTACTTATTTTGATATGTTCTAATAGAAAAACAACATAAAATATAGAAAATGAGTATAGCTTAAGTCCTACTTGTTATTTTTTATATGAAAAACTGGTTCCCAAACCTACCTTTCAAGGACTAGGCTAGGCTCGATTTGTAAACATGGAAAGCCCGAACCCACCCTAACTCACCTCTTTTGAGGCCGTTCATGCTTCATGAACAATTTTAATTTTTTAATAAACAATCACAAATAAGAATTGTAGCTATGCCAGCCCTTCAAAAATACCAGTTCATAGGATCGAATTGTAGGTCTGAGACTACAATTCAAACATATTCAAAAACTACAAAAAAAATCCTCAACTTAAAAAAACAATGTTTAGAGTCAACACTGTATAATATGTTATGTTATGATATGGTAAGGCATGAAATGGTATGACATGGTTATATAGGGTATGGTATATTTTGGTAGAATTGGCATGCTATGATAGGTGATGGTATGATATAGTATGGTTTAAAACTGTATGACATGGTATGGTGTGCTATTGTATGACATGGTATGGTATGGTGTGTTATTGTATGACATGGTATGGCAGGTATGCTATGATAAAGTATGACTTTTTATGTTGTTTTGAAATTTTCATACTGACAAAATAATCATATTTTTTTCTTTTTATCCACCCATGCACACTTATTTATCCTTGTTCCCTTGTTTTTTCCGAGCCTAGACCCTCAGGAGACCTTTTCACCTTGAGTGAGTCTATTGTCTAACAACACAAGATAGAAGTCTATAATAAATGAAAAAGATATTATACAAAGGGTTATGTTATTTTCACACCCATCACACATCCTCCACATGTTTTGTACATGTCTATATGACGTATAGGAGACAATCAATCAAAATTTTTTAGTGTCAATGATTGGACTTTTATACGAGACGTATATGAGACCAATCATCCTCAAATCAGTGAGTATGAGGCTATACAAATACATTGTGTCTAGTGTACCTAACTTGTGAGCACTCGGCCACCCTATCGCCAAGGTGGGCACCAAACCTTTTTGAACCAAAACGAAAAATCAAATTTAAACTAACAGGCTGCAGAAAAAATGTTTGACAACCATATTATAACCTAAGCTGATTCAATATTTATGTAACAAGCTGAAAATAAACAGGACTACAGATTCAAATCACCACCCATGATTCAAAACTACGATCATAAAAACTACAGATTAAGATCACCCAGCCACATAAATGTTAAGTGACAATAATCAAGCAAAACCAGATTCATAAAACATAAATCTAAGTCCAATAAACTGATCAATTCCATAAAATGCATAAATTTAACTCCAAAAAAACAGTTCTCAAATCAAAAAGATAGATTAGAAAAACTAACCAAAAACACACTAATCAATTTCCTGCAAAGACGCACCAGCAGCAACATCATCAACGGTAAACTTCCCTTTCGATTTATCAGCCCCACGACCCTTAGCCTTCCGATCAAGCAACGACTTCCGATCCTTATCAAGCTTCAGCTTCGTAACCACAACCTTCGATGGGTTAATCCCCACATTGACCGTCTGCCCGTTAACCTTCTCGCGAGTGATCCGCTCGATGTGGATGACCCATTTGCGGCGGTACACCTGAACCACCTTCCCTTCACGGCCCTTGTAAGTTCCCCTCACGACCTGCACCTCATCGTCTTTTCGGACGGGGATTGATCGGACGTTGTATTTGGATCGGAGGTCGGTGGAGAGGGGTGCGCTCATTAGCACACGGCGGACGCTCGACGGTGCGGTGAAATGGGCCTTGCGGCATTTGCGACGGGAGCTGGTGACTCTTGGGTTGTACTTCATCGTTGTGGGATTCTGGTTCGATGTTGGGGTTTGGTGAAGATGAAGGGGAACGGCGATGGACGAGAAGATATGTGGTTCTAGGGTTTGGTACGAAGAGTGTGATAATGGGTTCTTTGTATTTTGGGCTTTAACGGTGAATCAATGTTATTGGGCCGTCGATCGGTTTATGATCCAAAGATAAATTAATAAGTTTTAATAAGTTTATCATGAATAAAACTATCCATTTTTTTTCTATTTCTTTCTTACTATAGTACTATACTTTGGTTTTTAGAACTTACCATTTTTAACTCCTTAACATCGTAATATTATTTTATTGAAATAAGTTGGGTTTAACCAAATGAAATTTAAAAAAAAATGAAATTACATATTCAATGATTTTATTATATTACACTTTGTTTTGGTTTTGCAATTCTAATTTCTAAATGGTTATGTATTATTTGTCTTTTGCATTAGTTTCAATTTATAAACTATGTACGTTATGATTTATGAACTAAGTTAACACCTGTATATTACATAAGTTAACTAAATAAATTTAGAATTATTTATTCTAAATAGTGTATTATATATATTTTGTAAAACGTTTTATAAAAAAATAAAAAATTGATTTATGATTTCATCATATTTTTACCAAGTTTAATAAAATTATTAATATTTAATAGGAGAAAAATATCAAAATTTAATAAAAGATAACATATAAATATTTAATAGTTGATTGAGACTAGAAAAACAACTTTTATGTTGCCTAATAAATTTGACATGTGTCTCATTAAAAATTTTATTTATTATATATGATAAATATAGATTATAGATATGCTAACTATAAAGATTTTTTGGTCTTACGGAACAACCAAAAAGTAATTCTAAAAATGACAATTATTTTACGGAAACATATATATGAAGAGTTAAATTCAACTAAATAGTCTTTTTGTCATAAAAATTATAAGAATGATTATCAACTATTAGGTTTAATTTAAGAGGTAGTTCAAAATTTTAGAAGAAAAAATTGTTGAATGATAATTTAGTCATGATCACTTTCGCCTCATTTTTTTTAAAATGCTCATAATTTTTACATACGATATTATTTTTTTAAAAAAATTATCATAAAAACGAACATTTTTTTATCTTTAAAATGAGTATAGTGTTGCTATAAAAAATAAAAAATTTTCAGCTCATTTTGTATAATTATTGTCATTGTTTCTTTCTTAAACATGATATGTTTATAATTGTATCTTTTTTACAATTCATTTTGTCTTTTTTAAAAATAATTATGTCATTCATATTTATCATTGTGTCTTAAATTGTTTAAAAAAACACAAAATTGAGCAGGAATAACCAGATATACAATGACATGTACAAAAAACACAATAAGCTGTAAAAAACACAATAACAAAAAAATAATTTTTTTTTATAACAACACTATACTGATTTTAAATATAAAAAATGCTCGTTTTTATAATATATTTTTTTCAAAAAATAATTTCGTCTGTAAAGGTTATGAACGTTTAAACAAGATGGGAGAACTTGATAAAATATTAACAAAAGTGGTCATTACTAAAATACTATTCTACAACTTAATTTAATCATAGTCGATTTTAGTTATCTAATGACTCAAGATCTTTCTTGATTACTATAATTTTTTACCTGTCGCTTCAACAAACTTTGATGGAATCTTAGAAATCGATTGTGTTTTGTATTGGAGGAGAGATAACGTAGATGTCTCAAGTTCAATCCTCACTTGGAGCAATTTTCCTTGGATGCCACTGACCCGATTGCTTGCGATCGCGTTTTACCTATTCTCCTTGTTTAGTCAGGTACTGATGGGACCTGGGGGTTTAGCGCGCACGGTTATAAAAAAAAATTGACGTTGATGTGAATAGAACTCATCAATGAAGATGCAATTATGTAACAACAATATCAAACGAAGAATTCAAGAATCTCACGGAGAAGAAATCAAATTCCATGGAAGCAATTTGCTTAAAATTGAAAGCTTGATGAAGTTTATTTCCGACGGTGAATGTTTCATTTTTGATGATGTAGCGAAGGTGGATAAGAAATGATATCGAAACTTAGGTTATGTGTGATGAAAACTTTATAGTTGATATATAGAACTTGACCGCATGTCACGTTAGGTCACGTAAAAGGATTGTTGGATAGTGAGTATGAGTAAAACAGACAACAATGTGTGTAATGTTGAGTTATGGTGAGTGAAAAGGTAGAGGGTAATATAGCGCTATGTTTTCGAGTTTATTGAAGGAGATAACAGAAAGAAAAACAAATGAAAGAAAGAAAAAAGAATAAAAAAATTCTTCCATTTCTTCAAATCAGATGAAAAAGAAAACTAAATAATTTTGTTTACTTTTTCTTTCATTTTCTTCCATAAGTAAAACTCGGGAATACAACATGTTTTATGTTTCTTTCTTTTTCTTCGTTGAATGAAATTTAGGAACATAAACATGTTTTTCTTTTCTTTTTAATTCATTTATTTCTCTTCATAAATGAACACAGGAACTTAGAGTAAGTGTTTTTTATTGGTTTATAAAATAAAAAAAATAAACTCATCAAATCCATGGCCATTGTCACTTAGTATGTGTCAAGTCGTGAGTGTGATGATGGAGAGGCTTGATGAAATCATGACCAACAAGTATCACGCTTAATCCACCTCACTACATATAGTCTTACGAAGTGAACATAATGTTATTACGTATGTTGAAAATGAAAAAACTAAGGTTAATTTTGTGTATTCACATTTTAAGAAAATCAATTATTTTTATTGTTTTGGGAATCAAACATCAATGCATAATCTCATAATTACAATTCCAGTAAATTTAAATTGCATCAAACATTTCAATTCTTTCAAAAAAAAAATATTTATAATTAATAAATTAACACAAACATGTATACATCACACAAAGTCACAAAGTGTAAGAATGATTTTTTATCAATTGATCGTAGTGAATCAACCATTGAGATAGAGTGAGTGACAATTCATCAATGTTTTATATATGAAAGTGGATATGGATTAGTAAAGTTGAAATAACCTATAATTGTTGGTTTTTTTTCAAATTTTCCTATTACTTTTAGACGTATATAACTCTTTTATATAATATTATCTTTTTAATAAAATTACATCATAAAATCAAGTATGTAATTATTTTTAATTTAATTTAAGCATAGTCTTGTAATATTTTTTTCTAAAACATATATGTATACGTGTTGTGTGTATAATTGTGTGATTGTGATCATAATTTGAGTAATTATAAACAAATATGGTATAAGTATCATATAACTTGTAAAATTGTTTATATAGGTTGCGTAATTATAGTGTGTACTTTGATAATTATATACGATTGCGTGTGTTTTATATTTTATTTGAATTATTTTTCGTATGTATAGTGGTTTATTTGATTATATGCAAAATTATGTAATTACTAATTACAAGTATTCCGCAAATGAAATTATTCTTACCCCTTAAAGAACGAGTAGCATCTAGGTGACTTGGTATACTCTTTACATATTGAAAACTAAAATAACTATTTACAACCAACGGTTTATATTTTAAACTTAGGATTAAGTTCAACTAAATCGTCATTGGCGAACCTACTTAATGGGTATGGGGGTCGACCGGCCCCCATGAACTTTTGATTTTTAATGTTGTATATACAATCTAATCTCGACCGACCCCAAAAAAATTTTGTCACCGACCCCCATGAAAATTTGACGAATCAGATGAAACCCAATTTAAATCATTTTAAATCCAAAAATAATGAAATAATACTCAAATAACGCAATATGCATTACTTGTGATTAAACTTAGTTGGTAATTAATAATTTAACTCAATACCTAATAAGTCATATCATACTTAAAAAAAGTAATAAGACCCAAATTTGTATATTGCGTGATTGAATTTGATGTCCATAAATAATGTTTGGATCCCTACTAAAAAATAGGCTAAAGTAATAACTTACTTATATACACTTTTATCCTTTACATCAGACCAACCACAATTTATATATTGAGTGTGATTGTTGTATAATTTCTGAAGTTAAAACTTATTAGCATGATGAAAAATTTAGTTGATTTGTAATTTAAATAGTATTTTTTCGAATCATGTCAAAAGAAAATCAATTTTATCATATCATCATAATCAATGAGATGATTATATGACGTGCTTTTTTTATGTACTTGTAATTTAATTTAGTTCTTTTCATTTTTTGTGTGATCCGACCCGACCCAATTCGAATTGGTTAAAAAAATATTTAATGGCAAATAACTACTTAAACTCCGTCACCCATAAAAAAAATTTCTAGGTCTGCCACTGTAAATAGTCTCCTTATCCTAGAAAGTCTAAGAAAAATTATTAACCATTAGATCATGAGATCAAATTGAAGAGGGGAAAATTTAAAATTTTAAAGGAAAAAGTTGTTAAAGAGTAATTTAGTCATAACCACGTCTCCCATATTTTTTAAACGTTCATAACTTTTACATACGATATTATTTAAAAAAAACATATCATAAAAATGAGCATTTTTTTATCTTTAAAATAAGTATAATTTTGCTATAAAAAATAAATTTTTCCAGCTCATTGTGTCTAATTATCGTCATTGTGTCTTTCTTAAATGTCCGTGTAAAATTATTTTTTTGTCTTTTTTGCAGGTAATTGTTTTTTTAAAGATTATTGTGTAATTTATACTCATCATTGTGTCATCATTTCTTAACATTATGTATTTTGCAACATCGTTGTGTCTTAAATTGTTTAGAAAAATGCAACATTGAACAGGATCACAAAATCACAATAACATGTACAAAAGACATAATACATATACAAAAGACACAATAATATATACAAAAGACACAATGACCTTCACAAAATTGTTTGTACTCGTCATTTTATCTTTTTTACATGTAATTGTGCATTTTTTTTAAAGACCATTGTGTTATTTATACTCATCATTTTATCATCCTTGCTTGACATTTTGTATTCTGCAACATAATTTTGTCTTAAATTGTTTACGAAAACACAACATTGAACATAAACACAAAAGTCACAATGACCTGTACAAAATACACAATGTATTAAAAAACAATCTGTGTGGCAATACTATACTAATTTTGAAGATAAAAAATTGCTCGTTTTTATGGTATATTATTTTTCGAAAAATATTTTCATATGTAAAAGTTATGAATTTTTAAAGAAGTTGGGGAACTTGATAAAAAAATTAAAAAGTCAACAAAAGTATGCATTACTAATATACCTTGCAACAACTTGATTTAATCATAGTTATTGATTAATGATCTAATAGCTCAATATCCTTCTTATAATTTTTAGGTTAAGAGTCTTATTTAGTTTAACTTAATCTTTTAAACTTAAAATAAAATTAAATTACTTAAAAATGAAGTTGAAGAAAGTTTATCCGTTAACTTTTTAAGAACTAAAAAAACACTTGGCCATATTTTTTTTTTATTTTGAACAAAAGTTGAATAAATTTACTTCCTTAAACATCTATCTTATATAATAAATAAATTTTTTTTACTAGATTTTGTTTTTTATTGAAACTTTTTTTTTTATTTTTCGTTTTTTATACTATTTTTTTATACTGGATTTTTGTTTTATTTGTAGTAGTTTTTTTAACTAAGTTTTGCTTTTTGCACTAGATTTTTGTTTTATATCTTTATCATATCACATATCAAACCCTTATTGGTTCATACTTTTATTAGTTCAAAATCTCTTCCTATTTAATCCTTCTCATGTATTTATATATATATATATATATATAGGATTTGGTTTAAATAAGAACCCTGCCTAATTATGGTAACCCAGTGAACTTTGACAAAAAATGCCCGAATCTTTGGTTTTTTTTTTCATGGTCTTTATTATACATATTTAGGGGGGTTTCTTTTTTGTGTTTTGGCTAATTCGTAATGCAAATTGAATTTGCATCGGTGTAAAATTTTTGCACTTTTCTAAATGTTGCGAAATGCAATTCAAATTTACACCGAGGCAAATTCGATTTGCATTGCGAATTAGTCAAAACACAAAAAAAAACCCCCCTAAATATGTATAATAAAGACCATGAAAAAAAACCAAAGATTCGGGCATTTTTTGTTAAAGCTCACTGGGTTACCACAATTACAGTGGGTTAACAACGGAACCTTCCCCTATATATATATATATATATAGGAAGTCTCACAACAAAGCTCTTTATTTTGGAGAAAACTAAGAAAATTCATACTAACCAATGAATTTAAAAAAAATTAATAATTTTTTATAATAAGGTTAAAAATATATCCAATGAAAAATTTAATCTTAAAGAGAAAACTTTTAAACCCTATCTGGACCATTAATTTGGAATCTTGAAATAAATATTTTGTTTACATTAAATTTGAATAAAAAATTAGGTTTTGAATAAACAAACTCATTTGAAATAGGCGGCCCAGATAGGGTTTAAGATTTTCTGTCTAAGATCGGATTTTCACATGATACAATTCTTATATATGTATAGATATATAATTCAAACTTTGTTTTTAATTAGAAAATATGCATCCAGCAAAGTTCGCCTAGTTGTTAAGGCTTGGTCATTTCATCTTGGAGATCAATGTTCAAGTTTCACTGGTGACATTTTATTGGACACCAGGTTAGGTGAGAAATCTTGAGCTTAATCTAGGGTTTTAAACCAATGAGTGGCGAGGGTTTACCTATTCCACGGGGTTCCATCGCATCAGGGGGATACAGTCTCACGGTTGGGACCGAGGAATCAATCTTAGTTACCAACCGTCATGATAACTGAATGTAACGCGATGGAACCCTCTTCCGTTCAAAAAAAAATTAGAAAATATGAATTTGTAACTGGGTTTGAATAGCAATATTTGAATTTGGTTCCTCACTAAACTTAACAGAAAATTTAAAAATCAAATTCGGGTATGTTAAAGCTCCAAGTTTGCAATTATTGTTTTCCAGGCATCATAGTTTTGTCATGATCGTTTTGCTATTCGTTTTCTACAACTTGAATGATCTGTGTATACCTCAAGCTGTCACATATGGTCTCACAATTACTTCTAAAAAGTGAAAGAAACCAAACAAAACAAATCAATATTTGACCCTGCCCCAACTTTCATAATGGTCACTTTGTTCTATATCGTTGGGTCTTTTCATGTTTTTACACTTTATTTTATGAAAAAAAAAAAAAAAGGAGAAGGGGCTACACATTATTGGGTAGTGTTTTTATGCCAGATATGAAGTTTTGATCACGCCTTTTTATTAAAACATAAAAGCATTGCAAACAAAAGTTTTACTTTAAAAAAATGATAAAGAGGCGGGATTCTTATTAGAAACAAAGTTTTCTTTAACAAGTTTTCAAAAATCGAGTCCTAACTTGTTTTTTTAAACGGCTTCAGGCTAAGCGACTGATTTAAGCCAAACGAGCACACATTCAAGGATAGGCCCAGTCGTCACCCCTCCACCCACCACGGAAACCGGATAAATTCGTAAACACTCTTCCCTGCTTAGGTTTGAACATCTGACCTCAATGAGGTGCAACTTCTCCTCTTTATTGTAATACCGCTAGGCTAGATGCCCTTTGGTAATCGAGTCCCTAACTAGATTAGCATTTGTTATTTGAAAACTAGATATTATCAGGGTCGGTTCAATCATTTTTGAGCCCTAAACAGAAAAAAAGATCGGCAATAATGTAGAGTTAAAAAATATATATATTGAAGAGTTAAAAAAATTGTTTATATTTACATGTATAAAATATTTAGATTAAATTTATTTTTCTAGTTTTCTTGATGTAAAATTCTTTAATAAAATGTTTATAATCATTTTTTTCAAAGAAGTTTTTTTTTTCAATTAAATATTAAAATATTTTATATGGGTTTTTGTTTTTCTTTTCTTTCAGAGACCACAAACTAGAGAAAAGTCCACGAATCCAAAAAAAATCCAATTACAAATAAAAGTTTTTTTGAAAAAAATTGAAGGACCTATATTATTAGGGGTCCTAAGCCCTTACTTGGTTTGTTTGACCATTTGAGTCGTCCCTAGTTATTACGTTACAAAAGTTAAAAATAAAATAAATAAATAAAAAGGGCTAAGAAAAATAAAAGTTTCTATGTTTGATGTAGTTAAAGTGTCACCATCTTATTTATTTTATTAATAAATAAAAAACAATCTTACTCAATTTTAAAATAACAAGGGTTTATAGTGTAATTGTACATCATTGACTTCCTAAATAGAAGGTCTTAGATTCGAGTATAACCTGGAGCAAAAAAAAATTAGGTTAAGCTATGGGTTTTTTCCATGTAAGTTTCCTCGTACATGTTGGTGTTCATTTAAACAGTGGTACTTGATCGTAGTTAAAAAAAATTGGCTTGTGAAATGTAATCAAGTCTTTAAATGATGACTTCAAATATAATATCAAGAAGAATTAGCCATGAAATAAGGAAGACACGTATGTATAATCTCAAGTTTTCTACCGAAGAAAAAATGTGCCCCATATGGTATATGATGCAATATACTCTTAATTAAGTTTTATAGAACACTAATGATGGAAACTTTACAACCACTTTAGGAAGTCGACAGTTATTATAAAAAATTATGCAAGTGGTCATAAAACAACAAAAAAAATCCAATTTAATTAAATAATGAGCAGAACAACAAAACCGAGCATTATTTGGTAATTGATAATCAACTTAACAAAACTTAATCGATCATAACTTTTTATATGGTTTATACTTTTTAGTGTTAGGTATTAACCATATTGGACGAAATTCTACTCACATCTATCATGTAATGCTTGATCTTTGGCAATTAAGACTATACATGTGACACTTTTAGTAAAAAATATAAAGTTTTTTAGTTATGTTATCAGCTAGAGTGGGTCTCATAAAATTACAAAAATTTTGTAACTGACAAATAAATTGATTTCATTTAAAAACTAAACCCAATAAAATAGGCACTCGTTATAGTCACTTGATTTATACTCTTTCTCTCATTACCCACTTTCTTTATATAACCAAAGACGCAAATGACCATCCATCACTGCCACATCATCACCATCTAAAACCTCACCAGAATCTCTACTCTATGTCTCTATCTACTTCTACGCTTTATTCTTAGGTGACGTTTGTTTTTTCAGAGATAAAATGTCTGTAGACCACATCTGTAGACTTCTGTAGCTGAAGGTTTGGATAAAATCTCTACAGTCTGTTAAAAAAGCGTGTCTGCAACCTGCTAATAATTTGACATTTAAATAAACCAATTTTTTAAAGTTAAAACAGTTTTTCAACATTGAAATTTAAATAATAGTTTTACAACTCTAAAAAACATTCATAAAACCACAATAACATTTTTTGAATCATTCATTCCATATATATGCATTAACTGCTCAACTATTTCATCTCATAACCGAGTCATGTATTTCTAATCCGATGCAGTACCATTTGCTTCAACCTCGTCTTCATCTGCATCAACGTGCACATGAGTATTTCGTAACTACACATTGGGTTGATTATATTGTGTAAAGAACTCATCACTTAAACCCTCTTTCCTTATTAAATTATTTAGCACGAACATGCAATGTCACACCTCGAGCCGGCGGGCCGGATCGAATGTCCCGTCGGGCGGAATTGTCCCGGGGCGTGATATCGGGATGATAATCGGAGTGATCTGATTGTTTACATTACACATAATATAAAATGAGAAAACACTAAATGAAATAGAATTACAAAGTTAAATTACATTAGTATCGTTTATAATTTAACATCATAAATCTTCCATCTTGTATCTGCACAAGATGTACAAAATAATATGTATAATGATGTTCAAAATATGCACATCCAAAATGTTAGGTCCGCTATCTCGGTATCCTAATCAAAAACACGAACTTTCTATTTAACATGTTCGTCACCTGAGAAGGCATGCAATAAAAATCAAGTCAACACATGGTTAGTGAGTTCATATTGTTTTGTTAAAAAAATGAAGTTGTATAAACCTGACCGAATGACAACCTTAAGCTCACCAACAACCACCTTTGCTATCCAATCATGTATGCTTATATATAGGGCATACGTAGGGTCAATGATAATTAAGCGTTTCATTCCTCATTATCAACACACCAGTTCTTAGTTCTTATTAGTTTCAACAAAATGTGGAAATTCTCTTGATTCCTTAAGCTCATCACATACATATGAAAAATGTGACAACCGGCATCCGAGCAACCAGGAGTCCAAAATCCAAGGGTGTACACAATCACAGGGTAAGACCTAGGGTTACGAGAGCAAAGACAACCATAATAAACGACAATAAAAATTCACAGGTTTTCCTAAAACAGTTAGGAAAATCCACTTAATCACATGAACATGAATCAGAAGAAAAGAAAACAACATGTGAGGGAAAACAATGAACTAAACCTGAATAGGTAACATTTGGAGTGTCGATCCAACGAGATATCGACATGGGTGACGATCCATATGGATATGTTGTTAGATTTGAATACTCTAAATGAAATCTTTACAGTTTCGAACAATGTCAGCAGTTAAATACAACGCGACGTTTGTATGGGTGACGATTCATATAGATGTCAGCGTGAGTCCTTAACGTTGACATAAAATAATAACAGTTTCAAATCACCAAAACAATTTAATAAACAATCAGAATTTTAAAACACACGACCGTTCGTACGAATGGGCTCTCATTCGTACGAACCGTTCTAATTCGTGAAGCTTTATAGTCTCAGTTCGTTCGCACGAATGGGAGCCATTCGTACGAACAACTGATTCGTGCGACATCATAGCTATAAAAGCAACACTTACTGTTTTCAAACCCATTTTTCACCCAACTCTCTCAACCGAACCCCTTTTTCGCCCCTCTCAATTTTCGGCCATTTCCACACGAAATCGGACCATTCCACCGTCCAAATCGTCTGTATTTCAACCCCAACACCTCTATTTCAATATTTCAACCATTTTCATCTCATTTCAGTCAATTACGAGCTCCATAGTAAGTACTAGCACCGATCCTTTGCACCAAAACACTCCAAAACGTTTTACCATCAATTTCGACCATAAAAACACCAAAAAAAACCACCGATTTCAATAATGGCGTTCTTGGTGAACTTGCAGGCGAATGAGCCGCACGAAAGGCTCGTTCGTGCGAATGAGAAGCCTCGTTCGTTAAGAAGAGCCACACGAACGAGCTATCACACGAACGACATTGGTTCGTTCATGTGGAACAACCCTACGAATGAAGACCCATTCGCACGAACGGATAACACGAAGGAGAGTGTGCATTCGCATCACTTCGTTCTTATGAATGAGGGCCATTTGCATGAACCACTCGTTCGCACCAAGAACAACCCAAAAACGGCTAAGTGATGAAAGTTCTATCTTACATCGATTGTATTGATAGAACCGAACCTTAGACTCGATTTTAAATCTAATCAAACTAAAACCAATAAAAATACATTTTCCAAAATCACATCAAGAAACAGAGCACATAATCACCTAACTAACTAATATTTAACACAAGATTCAAACCGAGAGATCATACCGAGTGAGTGCATCGACGACCCAAGACCTCAGGTGAGTTCACAGACCCTTTGTTTTCAATTTTCTTGCTTCCAAATCATTTGGTGCTGAGAACATCAAACCTCTTATTCGAGTGATCAACGAATAAGAGTTATTTTCAAATAATTTCAATAAAAGGATCAACCCTCAACCACTTATACGAATTTTATACGTATAAGTGTCTTTTCAATTATTTTAACTGAGCGTTCATCGCTCCATTCAAACTTTTCATCAAACAACGACAACAAACCAAATTCAAGGGTTCAAAACACAAATCATCAAGGAGATGTCCGTTGACCACAACAGTACGAGGCTTCGTGCCCAACCAAGAGGTGAACGGACACAAGTCGTGGAATTGTGTAGTGCACAATCGGGAACCATCATTTTCATAGGAATCCCCCTTCAAACAAACAACATTTTTGTATGGTATATGTCTAGCGTAATTCACTAGGACATGCGTCCACACAACATCACATCGAGAATCCATTGAGGGATTCTCGAACAAACACACATCAGAGTCATTTACCATTAGTTGACGTGGGTCAACGGACGATAACGTAGATGGTACCATAGGTTTAACAAACCTCCAGCGTTGAGGTTGGTACGTTACACGCAACACATACAACAACAACTCAGATTAGTTTTAGGAGAACCAATCACACGATCATATCAATTAGGGTTGGTAAATGATCACAAGGGTGATATTACAGACAGACCACACAACAAAAACAAGAGTTTTCAAATTTAATAAATGTTCAAGACCTGGCCTTGAACGAGTTTTCAAACGAGTACACAGTAAACAACGTTTTACTTAAAGAAAGGAGCGTCACTTGTGTGATTTTCTAACAAACAAAACATGTCTCCTATGCCAGGAGACATCATACGCTTCTTTCTCACAAATACATTTTTCACAATCATCCGTCGTATCGGGTAGAGTGAAGATACACAAGTGACAAGGTTTGATTTCCGTTAGGGACACCCTCGTGGATCATCGAAGGGGTGGTGGGCTGGCGGCTGGGCGGGCAGTAAGCTCGACCCTACGTATGCCCTATACATAAACTACCTTCGGTGATTCGGGATGGTGTCAGTAATGATGGTCAGGGCGACGCGCTAGTGTAGTTCACTCGTGGTTTTTCAACACCATTCACACATCCTACTTCAAACCGTTGTTAATGGAAAGACTTTCACCAAACCTTTTACAAAACCTAATATTTTTCAAAACAAACGTGACTCACCAACCTAGTGTTGATAGATTTTACATGTTCTCAGGTGAAAGCAGGATGACTTTAGAGAGATAAAGATAGGATCCCTTAGAGGAATTTACAACTCCTGCGTGGAATCTCTCCGGTGAACCCGAACACAAGATTCAAGACTTGCGTGTGTGCAAGTATCCCTTGTGGGACATCTGGTCCTCTTTCCAGATGTCCAAATCAAGTTGTAATAGAATTAAATTATGAAACAGTTGTCATTTAATTTTATTCATTTAATGTATTTTAGTATTTCTCATATTATCATGTGCAATGTAACAATCTGATCACTCCGATTACAATCACGCCTCGGGGTGTGACATACAGTCATAGCAATTGTAGAAACATTTAATTAAAATGCTTAAATAAACAAATAAATAAACATTTAATAAAATCTAAGACCTAATGATTGGGCATTGGTCAAACTCGAGTAGACTAGTCTAGAAATCAAGGTTCTTAGTAGTTGAGGAAATATGTAAATATCATCAAACATGCGACCTATAATCAATCAGTCTAGCTAGGACATCTTTTGATGTATAGGATTTTATAGTTCGTTCTAGATCGTCCTTGTTCATTTTTGTTCGTATAAATCGTTAGTTCTTTGGCACATGCTATCTTTGAATATTTCCCAGATAATCCTCTGAAAATAGATCTTTAGTTCTTTGAAAATAGATCATAACATACAGTTCTTTGAATTAGATCTTTAGTTCTTTGAGAATAGACCGTTGAAAATAGTTTTTTGATTTAGATCTTTCGTTCTTTGAAAATAGACCTTTGAAAATAGTTCTTTGATTTAGATCTTTAGTTCTTTGAAAATAGACCTTTGAAAATAGTTATTTGATTTGAAATAGTTATCTACTCATGATGAATAAATAACCAATTTTGAAAACCTGCAAATAGTTTACATAGACGAAATCTATGATAACAATTATACATGTAAAACATATATGAAAGTAAAAACATTTAAGTAAATATAATCCAAGGAAAATAATTTACGCATGCTTCTCAGCCACGCGTTTATAAAAAAAATGTTTAGAAAAGGGGCAATGAACTCACCTGTGTTGCTATACAGTGAATCACAAAAGATATGCGTGCTCGTTGATTGTAGATTAAGTATCTTCAGCACCAGTGTTGATTTATTATGATTCGAATACGATAAGTATTTGAATATGACGTGTATAGGGTTTTGGTCTCGGTGTGCGACTAAGTGTCCTATATACTTGCTAATATGTTACTAAGATTTCTCTACCATTCTATGTTATATATTCTCTATGAACCCTTATTTCTTAGTTAATCACAACTAAACCTCATTTATATAAGGTTTATATTGCTAAAACACATGAACCTTTTTAAATAAAACATCATTTGTAAATTCTCCTTATGTTACAAAATATTAATTTTAGAAATCATCTAAGTTATTTTGAAGTCATTTTAATAAAGACATTTATAAGTCATTTTATTTTATTAAAAACATAAGTTATTTTTATGAAAAATGTAATTTAAACATGTTAGAGCTTAGGTTAATCTTACTTGATTAACTCTAAGTCCTTCATTAGTTCTTTGTTACAACGCCGTTCTTTGTTCATCCTTGTGTATAACTTACATTAGATTGTTCATTTTGAACCATCTAAGTTGGCTATACCATTGCATAAAATCACTGAGTATTGAGTGTTAACACGTAAAGTCAACACATCTATACTTAGTTTGTTTCTTGATCTTCAATATATCTCAACTTGTTTCTCTAGCTCTCTTTTTAACACTTATAATCACTTAAAAACCCTTAGGTTAATGTGATTTGTATAGACTATGCTTAGCTAATTGCTTAGAAATCATTAAATTTAGATCTATGTAACTAAAGTTTTTAGTTAACACTTTGTAACTCCTCCTTGACCATCTCGATACTAACATTCTATCCTATAGTTTTATTTTGACGAACTCTAATAATTCAAACCCACATAATTGTTAAAACATATGTTAATGTGTTACATTAGTTTTGAGAAAGTCTCAGTGTTAGAAAACTTAGTGTTGTTATACACAAAACCGGTTAACACCTCAAATAGTCACATTAGACCATTGTTGATGTTATCACTTCACTTATGACTTTCCTTAACCAAACTCAGATATTTTAAACATAATTTATTACCAAAAAAATTGTTTAACTGTTAAGGGAGTCTTAGAAATCATTTTAGTTCAAAAACCTTAGTTTCGATGGACCACAAAATCGGTTAACACAACAAAAGTCTCATCAATTCTAGTTAACAAACCAGCAAATTTTACACACAAATTATCACTAAAACCTTTGTTTAAATGTTTAATGAGTTTAGAAAAGATTTAAGTTGAAACCCTTAATATCGATGGCAACCAAAACCGGATTATCATGTACCACACCCTATTGAACCACAACCGGCTAACCCATGTTCAAACCACTCTCACGAATTCGATTCTCAATGGATTAAGCTGGTTCCACATTCATTATTTTTGGATTGAGCTGAAGTATTAATGTCAATAGGTTACAAACCTATATCGATGGTAGCGGGTGATTAGTATCGACAAAAGCTCCCTGGTACACTTTGATATTACAGGTTCGTTAAACACAGGTTCAATAGCCCCTTAGGGCCATCGATTCTAAAATATCCAGCTTCAATTCGAAATCCAACTGACCCAACTTCAATCTATTGTTATCCTTAGCATCCTAACACGTTTTTGGTGCAGATCCTAGGGTTTTAAGGCTCCAAAATGGACTTAAAAGCTGTTGTGTTTGGAACAGTGTACCAGCACAAAAACAGTTACATTATGTTCGTTTTTACCTCAAATCCGGTGATCCAACACGATTTCCAGCCACCCTGTCACACCCCGGGCCGGCGGGAACGGATCGGGTTTTCCTGTCGGGCAGAAGATTCCCGGGGCGCGATATCTTGAGTGATAATCAATTGATCAGATTGTTTACATAGCACATGATAATATAAATGAGAAATGCTAATACATCCATGATATAGAATTACAAGATTAAATTACAATGTATCTGATGTGTTGCAAAACACATCTGTTTTTCTATTTGTTTTTATTGAGTTTCTGTACAGTTTATTGGTTTTTAGAGTCGATTTATGCTGGTTCTTCACATTTCTATAATTTGATGCTTGCAGGTAATAAACATGTGTATTTGGTGCAAAAGATCAAGAAATAGAGCTCCCGGTTGAACGAGAACGAACCCGACTATTTTGTCGGGTAGCCGGGCGTGTCGCGTAGCGCGACGGTTATCAGGATTCCTGTCGCGTAGCGCGACAGGGTTATGTACGCAGAAATTCAAGTTTTAAGTTTCTTAAACGGCTGGAGAGCGGGAAATGGGATTCTGGACGATCAGAGAGACAGCTAGGGGCGATTAGAGGCGATCTGAAGGTTTGGGAAGCATTGGATTGAAGAATCGAGGCATTAGATCGAAGATTCCGGGTGTTCTTCACTCGGTTTACTTTGTTTCTCTTGGTTTACTTTGATTCCCATGTTTTCTTACATTAAACAGATTATGGATTGTTTTCATACGATGTTTCTTGGCTAAACTCTTAGAACTATCTAGGTTAGATGATTATGCATGATTGATTTTGGTTTATTTCGGTGTTGGAACATATTGATGTGATGAATTTATGATTTACAGATTTGGTTTTGAATATTGGATGTGTATGTATGTCTTTGGTTGTTAAATGATTAATATTATATTCCTCATGTGTCTTGGCGATTGTCTGTCGCAAAATAGGTGCATGCTAGAATCAATTACTGTGTGTTTTTGATTAGTGGATGAGTTGCTTAGGCCGAGTGATTCATAGGAATGTCTTATCAAGATTTAAACAGTTAAGATGTGCAACTTGCTTCAATAGCCGAGAGGTGAGAAGTTGTCGATGAGTCTTGGATGTTGGATTTCTAGTTAGAGCCTTTGTGAGAAGATCTTTCTAATATGTCTATCATTTCTTGTTTATCGAGTCCAATAGGAAAACCCAAGTTATCCCTAGCATTTAAGTGAACTGTGACTTTCGAGCCGTGAGGTAGAGTGTTTAACAGTTGTTTCTTAGGTGTTTTGAGATTATCGTGCTGTGAGGTAGATAATCTAGTGGATATTTCATAAATATTTGGATGACCTGTGAGGGAAATCCATATATCCGGTGGTTTAACGGCTTGTAGGAACCTTAGTTGACTATCCTTGAGAAGGGTCGAGGGTGCTCTAGTTTTCCTTTGAGTTTAGTATTATAAGATCCCGGTATCACATTAGTTCCCCGATAAAACCTTGTCAAGCATGTATATGATTCAAATCTAGATAGTGTTTCTTTCCTTCTCTGATTTAGTCTTTGTTTGCTCGTCTGTTTTTATTTCTAAGTGTCTTTTTAGTTATTCTTAGTTTTGTTAGCAAAACCCCCTTCTTTATTATTATTTTATTTAAGTATAAATTTTGTATAGATAAGTCATAGAGTCTAGTTAGTACAGTCTGTAGAAGTCTGTGGGTTCGATATCCGGACTTACTTTTGTCTTGCTACATACGATAGGTACACTTGCCTGTCGGTAGCTTAGGTTTTAGAAAGTCTAGATTTATTACTTTGTGTCTAGTTTTAGAGTCGGTTTTTAGTTAGTTTATTAGCTAAGCTCCGTCGACATCAGTATCGTTCATAATTTAATCAAGTAAATCTATCAAAAGAATCAATGTAACTATATCTTGTATATGTACAAGATATACAAAAGATGATTCATTGTTCTTGTCACCAAAAGCATGCAATACAAAATAAAGCTAGGTCTTCTAAAAGTCCACTAGCTCAATCCTTGCATGTATGTAGCTATACCTGTTCATCACCTGAGAAAACATGTATTTAAACAAAGTCAACACTAGGTTGGTGAGTTCATAAGTAAGTTAATTAAAAACCTTGATTCATTCACATGCACAATCACAATGTTTATACTGTTGCTTGTATGTCATTTGTCTCACTTGTTCACCCCATGGCTTCTCAATAGTTATATTTACAAATAGTATATCATCCTAATAGTGATGCTTATATATAGGGCATATGTAAGGGAACTAAGCCCTAGCTAACATCCACCACATCACTACTAGAACTCCACACTACTTGCAATACAACTATCGATTTCCATTCCCAAATCCACATGTCCTTCTCATTCTTGATCATCTGTGATAACCTGTATAGAGTAATATAATGATGAAAATTGTTGTTATCGAACCGAAGTTTAGATAACCTTTATATGTTAAGGATATTAGATTTAATAAATATGTTCCTTGTATTATTCTATGATTGTGGGGTTAACTGTTGTTACACTTTTAAATATTAAGAGTGTTAGTTAACCAATTGTAATTTGTTCTTGAACTATAGTGCATAGAGCCTAAAAGGAATCCATTGAAATCCTCACGTAATCAGATTTCAATGCATCCGATTTACCTCTACCACTTTGTAACCCAAAGAACTCATCGAAACAGTTACTAGTAATATGACATGAGAATATACATTACTCAGTCTACTAGCCAACAAGAAACGATGGATTAATTACTTATCACTGCAGATTAATATCACCATGTGTCGCTTTCCAGAACCTGACTTGAGGTCGCCCTATCACCGGTCAATTGTTACAGGCCAATGAATCAATACAATCAACATACTAGCCTTACAAGCTAGAGGTTTGTCAAACCTATGGTACCACTATGCTATCGTCGGTTTAGTCACGTCAAACTAACTGGTCAGCGAATTATATGGGCTTACATGATCAACTTGAACTAGTGGCACATGATTGAAGTGATATAATACAACAGGTTGATAGTAACTAATTGTAATTGCGTTAATCCGTGTTAATGTTCTCAATGTCATATGTTCTCCGTGTTATTAACAAGATTAAATAAGAACTTGTCTTATTACATTATGTTAATTCTTTGAGTGAATGATGTTGTTATCATGAAGTTACATTATCATGATTATCATTCTTTGTTCCATGTTCCCTTGTAATATGTATTGAGTTGTAAAGTTAAGTGTCAAAAGGACTTGTCCTAATACACTTACTTAACTCTTGTATCGAATGTTATTACAAAGATATGTAATATATTTGTACATTCATATGTTTGTCTGTGATTGTTCCAATATTGTTTTTGTAAAAATAACTAAGTGTTATAAGATGAAGTCTTATAACTATGTTATTCCATTGTATTGATGAACTAATAAAATATAATATTTTGTTCATCTGATTATCCCTGTCATGTCATAATCATACAAGCATGCATACAATGATAGGCGATAATAAACAATTAAGTATTATCTAAATCAAAGTATAAATAACATGTTAAGCAGAACTTTTAAATAAATAAAAGTAAACATGTTTCTCAGCCCCGAGAGTTTAAAATCAGTTAAGATTAAAGTAAAAGGGGCATATGAACTCACCTTGTTGTTGTAGGGTTGACTTAGCTTAAAAGAAGAATGCGCGCGCTCTTGATTGAACTTGAGTTTGTTTTCACGATCCTGTATTGATTTTCACGTTGTATTTAACTTATAGATATAAGTCGTATAGACTTGTGCGCGTGTATGTGTTAGCCCTAAATTGCCTAACACTTGTGAGTCTCAGTCTTGGTCTTCATTCGGCCCGGTGTACTTACCATTGTTTTTGATGTCACTTAACCCAATTAAGTTAGTGTTTGTATACCTTGTTTATTGAATCATGTCTTACTCGTATTATTAGTATGACAATAATGTTCTAGATATAAGAATTTTAGATTTTTGTTTAACATATTCGAAATGTCATGCGTTAAACTTTATGATTCAACTCAATTCCTTGCCACCTTTGTAGTAAAAACACTAAATCCCCATACATTATTACCCATAAATTTTGAATTAACCAAGTCCTTATATCATTTGTCATATGGGCCGATTGTTTCTGGGCCGAGACCAGTTATGGACCGAATGTTCTCATGTGGTTCAAACCAAATGTTCGTGGGCCAAGCCGGTTGTGTGTGAACTTGGGCCTAGATCGAAAGATTTTGTGTGGTCCTAATGGGTGTCATAATAGATGGGCCAAGCTGTTAGGCCAGTTAATATTTTCTGGGCCTGTTGGTGAGTTTGGGCCGTGTGAAGACGTGGGCCATTTGCTGATTGAAGGCTTGCATGACTTAACCCTTTTTTCGGTGGTGACACCATTGACCGAACTCAGGTACTAAGTAACCGAGGGATCAGCGAACCTATCACCAGCCTTAGTTTCGGTTACTCTCTATTGTGAGGCTAGGTTCGTGCTACTTTCCAGTCATTATTTCAGAACGTTAAACTCACAGATATGTTTGTGTGAATCGTCACCCACGCAAACACATTGTCAGTTCGTTATTTTGAAACAACACTGTAAATTATGTTTGAATTGTGTTTCCTCACTGTCGGACTCAACTAAACACCCTGATATCATATTGTTTTCACCTTGAATTGTCGGCCATCTGATTCCTGTCATCTATGGATATCAGATCGCAACCGATTTGTTTCTGTCATTCACTTGAACACTGTTGTTTCTCATGTTTAGTTGTGTTAACTGTACTTAAGTTTTCACTTAAATAGACACAACTAATGTTTCGAATGTATGTTGTACTTACAGTATTTAAGTTTACACGAAAATACGTACAACTGTTTCTTGTATTTAGAATCCTGTTAATACAAGTACTGTTTACAAACATGTATGTACACATAGTTACTGTTGATAGTACACGTACTGTACGGACTTGCCGGCCGGTAAAGTACTAGTTGTCACAGTCTCCCCTTGTTAAAGAAATTTCGTCCCGAAATTTTAAGCATAAAGGTCGGGCTTCACTTCTCGAACAGGTGGGGATACTTTGCTTTCATGTTGTCCTCGCGCTCCCAGGTAAATTCTGGTCCACGCTTGAAGTTCCATCGAACCTTTACAATAGGGATACGGCTTCGTTTCAGTTTCTTAACTTCACGTTCCATAATCTCTACAGGTTCTTCAATGAAATGTAGTTGCTCATCAACTTGTATCTCTTCCAATGGTATGATTAATGTTTCATCTGCTAAGCACCTCTTGAGATTTGATACATGAAACACATCGTGTACTCCGCTGAGTTCATCAGCTGTATGCCACAGGACCTATGCGTTGAGTAATCTCAAATGGTCCGACATACCTAGGTGCTAGCTAGCCCTTAGCCCCAAAACGAACTACGCCTTTCCATGGGGACACTTTCAACATGACTCGGTCACCCACATCGAATTCTAAAGGCTTGCGCCGTTTGTCTGCGTAACTCTTTTGGCGGCTCCGTGTTGCTTGTAATCGTTGTTGTATCTGGGCTATCTTATCAGTAGTTTCCAGGATAAGTTCAGGCCCAGTTATTCTGTTGTCTCCCACTTCGGTCCAGCAAATTGGAGACCGACATTTTCTACCATAGAGTGCTTCAAACAGAGCACATCCAATGCTGCTGTCATAGCTATTATTGTAGGAGAACTCAATGAGAGGTAAGTGTGTGTCCCAACTTCCACCGAAGTCTAGGATGCATGTTCTCAACATATCCTCTAAGGTTTGAATGGTGCGCACGCTTTGTCCATCCGTTTGTGGATGATAAGCGGTGCTCAAGTTAACACTTGTCCCTAAGGATTGTTGCAGTGATTGCCAGAACCGCGAAGTAAATCGACTGTCCCGGTCTGAAATAATAGATAAGGGCACCCCGTGCCTTACTACTATTTCATCAATGTATAGTCTCGCTAGTTTCTCCATCTTGTATGTCTCTCTGGTCGGCAAAAAGTGTGCGGACTTGGTCAATCTATCAATGATGACCCAAATAGAATCATATCCGCTGGAAGTGCGGGGTAGCTTGGTAATGAAATCCATAGCTATTTGTTCCCACTTCCATTGTGGAATCTCTGGTTGTTCCAGCAAACCCGAAGGTTTCTGATGTTTTGCTTTGACTTTGGCACATGTAATGCATTTGCCAACATAAGTGGCAATGTCTTTCTTCATACCTGGCCACCAATAAAATGACCTAAGATCTTGGTACATCTTATCAGCACCAGGATGAACTGAGTAACGTGTCTTGTGTGCCTCATCAAGTATGAGTGTTTGAAGTTCTTCTACTGCTGGAATCCAAACACGATCCAGATAGTAGATAACTCCATCTTGTTTTGTCTTGAATTGCTTCTCGGCTCCACAATCGAGCTCGCGTTTCAGGTTGTTTCTTGCCACTGCTTCTTGTTGTGCTTGTAGAATGTGATCTCTTAGACTTGTTTGCACAGTCATTCCCATTGCGCGAACACGTAAGGGTTTGACTCTTTCCTTCCGGCTCAAAGCATCTGCAACAACATTTGCCTTGCCCGGATGGTATTTGATCACACAATCGTAATCGTTCAGGAGTTCAACCCAACGTCTCTATCTCATGTTAAGCTCCTTCTGATCAAATATGTGTTGTAAGCTCTTGTGATCTGTGAAGATAGTGCACTTGGTACCATAAAGGTAGTGTCTCCAAATCTTTAAAGCAAAGACAACAGCTCCCAGTTCTAAGTCATGTGTCGTGTAATTCTTCTCGTGTATCTTCAGCTGTCGTGAGGCATAAGCAATGACTTTGTCTCGTTGCATCAAAACACATCCGAGTCCCTGATGGGAAGCATCACAGTAAACTACAAAGTCATCATTGCCTTCTGGGAGTGTTAAGATTGGAGCATTTCACAATCTTTGCTTCAATGTCTGGAATGCCTCTTTTTGTTTCTGAGTCCACACAAAAGGTTCAGACTTCTGTGTGAGTTTGGTGAGAGGCAAAGCTATCTTAGAGAAATTCGAGATGAATCTCCTGTATTAACCTGCCAGTCCCAAGAATAATCGAATCTCTGTCAGTGTTGTAGGCACATCCCAGTTCTTGATTGCTTCAATCTTGGCAGGATCCACGTGAATACCATCACTGTTAATCACGTGACCCAAGAACTGAACTTCTCTCAACCAAAATTCACACTTGGAGAATTTGGCATAGAGTCGTTCCTTCCTCAGGAGTTCCAAGACTGTCTTGAGATGTTGTTCATGTTCCTTCTCGTTCTTTGAATAAATCAGTATATCATCAATAAGTACGGCTTGCACACCCGGTTCATCAAATCCATGAACACAGCCGGTGCGTTCGTCAATCCGAATGGCATCACCATGAACTCGTAGTGACCATATCGGGTACGAAATGTCGTCTTTGTTATGTCTTCCTCTTGAATTCGGAGCTGATGATAGCCTGATCTCAGGTCTATCTTTGAAAAGTACTGTGCTCCCTGTAATTGATCAAACAAATCATCAATCCTCGGTAACGGGTACCGATTCTTGATGGTGAGTTTGTTGAGTTCTCTGTAATCAATACACATCTTGAAAGTTCCATCCTTCTTTTTAACAAAAAGAACCGGAGCTCCCCCTGGGGAAAAGCTCGGTCGGATGAATCCTTTGTCGAGTAGCTCTTGTAATTGATTGGACAACTCCTGCATTTCTGATGGAGCAAGTCTATAAGGAGACTTACCTATAGGAGTCGCTCCCAGAATCAAATAAATTCGGAACTGCACTGATCTCTCGAGTGGCAGTCCCGGTAAATCATCCGGAAACACGTCCGCATAGTCTCTCACAACTGGTACATCTTAAATCTTGATTGCCTTCTTGTCTTTCTCGATCACGTGAGCTAGGAATGCAACACATTGCTTTCGTAAGTACTTACGAGCCTTCATGCACGATATTATCTTGACACTGCGTTTCGCTTGGTCTCCACGAATCTCCAAGATCTCATTGTTCTCCACTGGAATGCGTAATAGTTTATTGGAACAGATGAACTCAACTCGGTTAAGAGATAGCCAATCCATTCCGATGATGATGTCGAAACTGCCAGCTCCATCGGTATCAAATCGATGGAAAATGTGTGATCGCCAAGTGTTAGTGGGCAATTCCTAAATATTGTGTCTACTGTGATCTGTTTTCCGTTTGTTATCTCAATAGTGTAAGGGGAGTCTAACAATTCCTTATCATAATTAAGATGGCAAGCAAAGTCGGATGAGATAAAACTCTGATCCGCACCAGTGTCAAATAATATGGATGCATAGAAGTCAGATAAGAGAAATGTACCCGTGATCACGTTCGGGTCTTGTCGAGCAGTAGCTGCTCCAATCTGGAAGGCTCATCCTCTTGGTGCCTGAGCCCTTTGTTGATTTCTCTTGGGAAAATCCCGAGAAAAGTGTCCAGGCTCGCCACAGTTGTAGCATGACCTGTGATCAGCAACAGCAGTAGTGGCTGCATTGTTGTTTCTGTTTGGAGCTCCCGTGCTCCTGCAGCGGTTTGCCCAGTGACCAAACTTTCCACAATTTGTGCATTGCTTGCACTGAGTGTTTGGTTAATGATGATACTGGCAAGTGTTGCACAAAGGTGCTGTGCCAGTGTAGGGCTTTCTGACCTGCAGCGGTGGGGGTTTATTGAGCATGGGAGTCTGGGAGGTGGCAGCAAAGTTTTTAACCACTTTTTGTTTCTTAGCCGACCTCTTGTCCGACTTCCTTGAAGTTCCAGCTTTGGCTGATTCAGCCTCTTTCTTGATTGCCCCAGAGGCAACCATCACGTCTGTCATTGTTGATGACAGAGTAACCGCCATTTCCATGGTAGTGGGGAGAGCAGCAAGGATAAAACCTTGCATACATGCCGGTAATCCCCCGATATACCGTTCAATCCTCTTTTCCAATGTTGGCACTATATCCGGTGCCAATGCTGCCAGTTCATGAAATCTTGTGGTGTAGGCCAGATGCCCAGCACCAATCATAACCAGGTTGAGTAATTCGGTCTCAACCATTTTTAATTTCATTTCTTGGGCAAAACTCTGCCCGCAGTAATGCCTTGAAATCATCCCACGCCATTGACAGGGCCTCATCCCTGCCTCTGGTATTAATCTGAGCGTTCCACCAAGTTAACGCTCGTTTGTGGAACGACCCCGCAGCATACTTTACCCTATACTGTTTCGGGCAGTTGCTGATCTCCAGTGTTGTTTCCATCTTCTCGATCCATTGAATCAATCCGACGGCTCCTTCGCTGCCACTAAAGCTCGATGGCTTACAACCTACAAAGTTTTTGTAGGAGTAATCTTGGTGATGGCGGTTGTTTCCGCTGCCTTCTCCAGATGAGTTGGCAACGTTGTTGCTGTTGTTGGTGTTGATCCGGTTCATCATCTCCGGGATCACATCCCTCAGCTGACTGGTCAACAATGTGGCCAGTGCAATGGTAGCAGGATCCAGTTGATGACCTGGTGGTGGCGGAGGAGGAGGTGGTTGTAAAGGAGAGTCAGGCGGTGTAGGTGTGACACCTCGTAATTTCCAGGTCAGCAATTCTATTATTTTAATAATAATGTTTATTATTATTTCATACGTGGCACTAGAATAAATGCATTTAGTGTGACACGTGGCACAACAGTCTGAACACACCGATAATTCGAGGAATTATCGCACAACAATCGCACGTGTCTTGAATGACGAACGTTGGTGAACGGATCAATCTGTAACACAAAACACTGCACTTAGGTTCGGTGAACCTAATTTAGTTAGAACAAAGCCAATGTGTTGAGAAACGATGATCGTATTCGAGAAATACGAAAAATTCGGTTCAAAACTACGAAATTGGGCCTATAGGACTCTGTGTGGGCCCATCGCGGTACGCGATGAACCCCAGAAATATCAATCGCGCCACGCGACGAGTTTCGGGAAATTTGAATCCCGAATTCCGCCGCGCTACGCGAGGAACCTTTTTGACCCCTCTTCGCGGTACGCGACGACTCCAGCACGCAAAATCTTTATAAAACCAAGACACCATCATTTCTGGCCACCCTATACCACCATTACCGAGCTCTGAGCGGCATAATCACCACTACCATCGTCTTCAACCTCTGGAGAGCTGAAAATACCACTAAGGAAGCCATTTTTGAAGAAAAGAAAGCTTGGAGGAAGCTTAGGGAGACCACTAGAGCACCATCTACCACCACCACCCTCTTGTGCTTGTCGAAACCAAGGAAACAGGAGGTCCAGCAGCTGCTATCCTCACCATCTCAGGGACTTGGAAGCTTGGAAAGGTAGTTTTATGCTCAAAATCCATTTTCACATCGTTTACACACACATGCATGTGTTAAAACTCACATGCAAGCACCTTAGATGCACTCACACGAATTTGGTTCTGGGTTTGTTCATTTAGATGAGTATTTTGATGATCTAGAGTGTTATAATGATGATTTGTGATGATCCATGAAGTGGTGTATGGTTATAATGCTTGATTGGTAAATAAGGTGATGAGATCTTGACATGCATGCATGATATATGTCTATTTGGATGATTATGAGTATTTTAATATGTTTATGAATGATATAGGAAGATGATTCTATGATTAGATTATGTTGAAATGGTCAAAAATGGTTTATTTATGATTATTTCCATTTTTAGTAACTTTCTAGTTACAAGATGATTATTTGGAGTTGGGGATGATCATGCATGTATATAGATATGTAGTTTGAATGATATTGATGATGATTTGGTACATAGGAATGCTTAGAATGGTCAAAAGGATGACTTCTATAAAAGTTACTATAAATAGTAACTTTTTGTTGCAAGATTTCAAATGGGTAAAATGTATGATAATGTTTTGAGTCTAACATGTTCATTTAGTGATTATATGATGTTATTGGAAGGGATATGTTATTGGGAAACTTGACTTGGTGTTATTTTCATAAGTTACTAAATATAGTAACTTTATTTTGTTAATTCTATGAATTGTCACATGTTAGTTGCAACGAGCATGATTAATAGATTGTCTAGGACTAATATGACGATAATAGATGATGTTGATTGTTAAATTTGTGAAAACATGCTTATTTTAGAAACTTTCCAAAAATGGAAACTTTTACGCGCAAACTAGGTTAAACCGGCTATGTGTAACTACGTGCTATGTGATAACATGCTCATTTAGGATAAATATGCATGTTAGAATAATCGGAATATAATTATATGCACAACCTGCCAAATATGGAAACTTTCCTAAAATAGGAACTTACCATAAATAGTAAGTTTCCTCATAGGAATGAATTTGGTATCCGTACACTTCACCCGACACTAAAACCGCACGATACACGAACACTTGATCCAAACCGTCACCAACGGGTCGTTAGGTCAAACACGATCGACACGGTCAAACACGGTCAACTCGACCTACATAACCACTTAGTGTTGTTGAACACTAACACGGTCCGGTGAGACCCACACTTGTGAACACAAACTCATAGTACCTATATGATATAGGTGACTACTAGCCGGCGAGCTACACTTACTCTCTTTGAGCTAACGCATATCTAAACTCAGGTGAGTTTACGGCCTCACTTTTACTCTTAACTGATTTGCTAAACTATTGGGGTGAGAATATACTGCAACTGTTTTAGATATAGGACTGGCATGTTGTGAAACCATTTCTTTTTGAGTGTAACTATTATCGCATAAAGCCCTCACTTATCCTTACCGTTAATTGTTACGAACGAGTCGTTATTACATAGTACTACTGGGTTTGACTAGCCCCACTCGGCAACAACTTTGACTGGAGGTCATAACGAGTGTAATAATCGATGTGAACTGCGAGTTCAGCGATGACTAGCGGAGGCAAATGGAAACAGTCTAGTTTCGGTAAGATGACATGACACACTCACGGATCGTAGATCCAACAACTAAACTTAAACATGTCCAGTATATATCTGTCTACAATTTCTGTCTGTCTAAACCTGTGAACTCACCAACTTTTTAGTTGACACTTTTCGCATGTATTCTCAGGTAACTGATGGAGCTTACGCTAGGATACACACAAGGAAGCCTTAAGGAGTCTGGCCTGCATATAGACTCGTATCTTAGGCGTTGTGTGCATTTGTTATGATTTGAAAACAATTTATTATGTAGTGTCTTGAACAATTACTTTCCGCTGCAACTTATGTATTTCTGATGTTTAACACTTTCCGCTGCTATTTGAATGAAACTTGTATTGTTTTACAATCGGTGTGAATGTGTAACTCATATAGAGTCGTTCTATATGACCATGAGCTATGATCCTGGCCACGTCACACCCATGTGGACTGACACCACGAGTGGGAATTTGGGGGTGTGACAGTAGGTGTAGATGAGTGCGGTGCCAAGTCTTGTGGTGGTGGCAGTATAGCAGGTGGTGGTCTTCTCGGCGGCATTCTGATCATAACCGAAAGAAAATCGGTTAGTGCAGTGATCAGACGCAGAAGACATATGCAAATAGAATCCTATATCACATGATTTCTATATGAGGGTCCCTAGGTTATAGTCTAGGCCAAACCGTTTAAGTAATATGACCTGTATTTCTCTATAACCATGGCTTTGATACCAATCTGTCACACCTCGGGCCGGCGGAAACGGATCGGGTTTTCCCGTCGGGCTGAAGATTCCCGGGGCGCGATATCTTGAGTGATAATCAATTGATCAGATTGTTTACATAGCACATGATAATATAAATGAGAAATGCTAACACATCCATGATATAGAATTACAAGATTAAATTACAATGTATCGTTCATAATTTAATCAAGTAAATCTATCAAAAGAATCAATGTAACTATATCTTGTATATGTACAAGATATACAAAAGATGATTCATTGTTCTTGTCACCAAAAGCATGCAATACAAAATAAAGCTAGGTCTTCTAAAAGTCCACTAGCTCAATCCTTGCATGTATGTAGCTATACATGTTCATCACCTGAGAAAACATGTATTTAAACAAAGTCAACACTAGGTTGGTGAGTTCATAAGTAAGTTAATTGAAAACCTTGATTCATTCACATGCACAATCACAATGTTTATACTGTTGCTTGTATGTCATTTGTCTCACTTGTTCACCCAATGGCTTATCAATAGTTATATTTACAAATAGTATATCATCCTAATAGTGATGCTTATATATAGGGCATATGTAAGGGAACTAAGCCCTAGCCAAAATCCCACCACATCACTACTAGAACTCCACACTACTTGCAATACAACTATCGATTTCCATTCCCAAATCCACATGTCCTTCTCATTCTTGATCATCTGTGATAACTTGTATAGAGTAATATAATGATGAAAATTGTTGTTATCGAACCGAAGTTTAGATAACCTTTATATGTTAAGGATATTAGATTTAATAAATCTGTTCCTTGTATTATTCTATGATTGTGGGGTTAACTGTTGTTACACTTTTAAATATTAAGAGTGTTAGTTAACCAATTGTAATTTGTTCTTGAACTATAGTGCATAGAGCCTAAAAGGAATCCATTGAAATCCTCACGTAATCAGATTTCAATGCATCCGATTTACCTCTACCACTTTGTAACCCAGAGACCTCATCGAAACAGTTACTAGTAATATGACATGAGAATATACATTACTCAGTCTTCTAGCCAACAAGAAACGATGGATTAATTACTTATCACTGGAGATTAATATCACCATGTGTCGCTTTCCAGAACCTGACTTGAGGTCGCCCTGTCACCGGTCATACGTTACCGGCCAATGAATCAATACGATCAACATACTAGCCCTACAAGCTAGAGATTTGTCAAACCTATGGTACCACTATGCTATCGCCGGTTTAGTCACATCAAACTAACTGGTCAGCGAATTATAGGGGCTTACATGATCAACTTGAACTAGTGGCACATGATTGAAGTGATATAATACAACAGGTCCATAGTAACTAATTGTAATTGCGTTCATCCGTGTTAATGTTCTCAATGTCATATGTTCTCCGTGTTATTAACAAGATTAAATAAGAACTTGTCTTATTACATTATGTTAATTCTTTGAGTGAATGATGTTGTTATCATGAAGTTACATTATCATGATTATCATTCTTTGTTCCATGTTCCCTTGTAATATGTATTGAGTTGTAAAGTTAAGTGTCAAAAGGACTTGTCCTAATACACTTACTTAACTCTTGTATCGAATGTTATTACAAAGATATGTAATATATTTGTACATTCATATGTTTGTCTGTGATTGTTCCAATATTGTTTTTGTAAAAATAACTAAGTGTTATAAGATAAAGTCTTATAACTATGTTATTCCATTGTATTGATGAACTAATAAAATATAATATTTTGTTCATCTGATTATCCCTGTCATGTCATAATCATACAAGCATGCATACAATGATAGGCGATAATAAACAATTAAGTATTATCTAAATCAAAGTATAAATAACATGTTAAGCAGAACTTTTAAATAAATAAAAGTAAACATGTTTCTCAGCCCCGAGAGTTTAAAATCAGTTAAGATTAAAGTAAAAGGGGCATATGAACTCACCTTGTTGTTGTAGGGTTGACTTAGCTTAAAGGAAGAATGCGCGCGCTCTTGATTGAACTTGAGTTTGTTTTCACGATCCTGTATTGATTTTCACGTTGTATTTAACTTATAGATATAAGTCGTATAGACTTGTGCGCGTGTATGTGTTAGCCCTAAATTGGCTAACACTTGTGAGTCTCAGTCTTGGTCTTCATTCGGCCCGGTGTACTTACCATTGTTTTTGATGTCACTTAACCCAATTAAGTTAGTGTTTGTATACCTTGTTTATTGAATCATGTCTTACTCGTATTATTAGTATGACAATAATGTTCTAGATATAAGAATTTTAGATTTTTGTTTAACATTTTCGAAATGTCATGCGTTAAACTTTATGATTCAACTCAATTCCTTGCCACCTTTGTAGTAAAAACACTAAATCCCCATACATTATTACCCATAAATTTTGAATTAACCAAGTCCTTATATCATTTGTCATATGGGCCGATTGTTACTGGGCCGAGACCAGTTATGGGCCGAATGTTCTCATGTGGTTCAAACCAAATGTTCATGGGCCAAGCCGGTTGTGTGTGAACTTGGGCCTAGATCGAAAGATTTTGTGTGGTCCTAATGGGTGTCATAATAGATGGGCCAAGCTGTTAGGCCAGCTAATATTTTCTGGGCCTGTTGGTGAGTTTGGGCCGTGTGAAGACGTGGGCCATTTCCTGATTGAAGGCTTGCATGACTTAACCCTTTTTTCGGTGGTGACACCATTGACCGAACTCAGGTACTAAGTAACCGAGGGATCAGCGAACCTATCACCAGCCTTAGTTTCGGTTACTCTCTATTGTGAGGCTAGGTTCGTGCTCTTCCAGGTTCACAATCTAGGGTTTCTATCAAAGGGTTCGTCTGCTGAGGAGAAGGGTTTGGCTAGGGTTGAGCCACGCAGGTTCGGTCCCAGCTTGAACAGGTTCGCGAGTGGAAGGTTCGGGACCTTAAGGTTCGGCATGGCAGGCGGTTCGCAGCAGCTCCATGGTTCGGCTAACCCTGAAGGGTTCGGCACTGTAGAAGGTTCGGTCAGCTCCTTGGGTTCGTGGCATTAGGGTTCGCCACTATGGTTCCACCGCAGGGTTCGGCTGCTGCTGATGATTCGTTGCAACTGGAAAGGTTCGGTGTTCAGGGTTCGGCTCCCATAGGTTCGCCCATCTGTTTAACCCCCACGACCCTGCACTGTTCATCATCCTCCTCATCGAACCCAGTTGCTTCAACTCGTTCCTACCCATCCACTGGCTTGTTCCATCTCATAAGGTGTTCGCATGAGGGTCTAAGGTCATGTAGGTCCGGGTTCAAGGCTGGTTACAATGGTGGTCGACCAAGGGGTATGAAAACCCTATTTTTCAGATTGTTCATGGATCATTACCTTGTTTTTCGCCAGATAAAACCTCAGATCGGTTATACTTCCTTGTAGAGGATGTCGAGGGCTTCGCGTGGGTTCAAGAATCACTCGATTTCGTGGAGAAACGAAGGAGATATGACGATTTGAAGTTGGATTTTTCTAGTGAGGGAAAATGTTCGTGAATGAGAGATTAGAGAGAGGTTGGCTGATGAAATTATGAGGAAAATGAGTTCATTTGATGCTTATATACCCCGAGGGTATTCGGGTTCGTTTTGGTTGCTCGGTTCGCGTTTTCGTCGCGTATCCGGAACTTTACGCGTATTTAATTGTAATAAATAAAAGAAGATTATTTTAATTAATTGATGAGTTTCAAAATTGTAAAAATGTTAAATATTTTATTTTATTTAATTAATTTCGTTCGTATCGTGTTTTTCGTTTTCGTTTCGTCAGATCGCGTCACCATCGCGCATTTTCGTTCGAATCGTCATTCGAACGAACACGACGATAGTTTTGCTTTCCGACTTTTGTTTTCTACTTTCCGGTCATTATTTCAGAACGTTAAACTCACAGATATGTTTGTGTGAATCGTCACCCACGCAAACACACTGTCAGTTCGTTATTCTGAAACAACACTGTAAATTATGTTTGAATTGTGTTTCCTCACTGTCGGACTCAACTAAACACCCTGATATCATATTGTTTTCACCTTGAATTGTCGGCCATCTGATTCCTGTCATCTATGGATATCAGATCGCAACCGATTTGTTTCTGTCATTCACTTGAACACTGTTGTTTCTCATGTTTAGTTGTGTTAACTGTACTTAAGTTTTCACTTAAATACACACAACTAATGTTTCGAATGCATGTTGTACTTACAGTATTTAAGTTTACACGAAAATACGTACAACTGTTTCTTGTATTTAGAATCCTGTTAATACAAGTACTGTTTACAAACATGTATGTACACATAGTTACTGTTGATAGTACACGTACCGTACGGACTTGCGGGCCGTTAAAGTACTAGTTGTCACACACCCAATCTTCAATATAAATTGTTCCTTAGTTCCTTAGGTTGATTTAGTGCAGGTCCTAGAGGTTTGAAGGTCGAAAACTAGCTGCAAAGTTCAGTTAGTTCGAGAAGAAGAGTGAATAGTATAACTCACTGAAAATCAATGATTTCTCACTCGATTTTACCTCTTTTTCAGCGATTCAAAGCTTGGTTTCTTTGTCTCTTCACGATCTACACGTTCCCACGGTCGTTTTGACACCAAAAACACCCAATTTGGTGCAGATTTGAGCAAGATATGTATGTTTTAGTGAGAGAAAAGGTTGAGAGAGATGGACGGTTTTGGAGAGAGAGGATGATTTTTGTGAAGTTCAATTGGCATTTAATGTCTTTTTATGGTTTTTAAACATTCGGGTATGTTCATGTTCGCTCGGTCTCGCGCGAACGCGTCGCTTTTGGTTTTTCTCGTAACGAAACATTACGATCTTTTAAGATAAGGTTTTCTAAATTATTTTATGTTGTAATTCCTAATAAATTAACTAGATATCTTTTATTTATTTTTATCATTTCAAAAACGTTTAATTTTACTGTTTAATCGAATTATACAGTTTTCGCGTGTATTCGTTCGGATCGTCACCCGTACGAATACGACGACAACTATACTTTTCGATTTGATTTTCTAATTATTGGACATCGTTCAGAACGTTAAACTTACAGATATATTCGTGCAAATCGTCACTCACACGAATACTCCGTCAGTTTAATATTCACATAACAACGTACGTTATTGTTTTGTTCTGTACAACCTCACATACGTTTATACATAATAAATCCTAACTAAAATTCACATAATAGTTCTGTGTTGTCAGATATGATTCTGATTGTTAAACCATGAATTCATGATATGATTCTGAAATAGATTTGTAATTGTTTCGTATTAAACATCAAATGATAATAATACACATGTAATATACATAGTTCGTACCTGATCTGATGTACAAGTCACTATTCCGGTTACAGTTTTGGCACTGATGTTACATGCAATCACAATGTTCCTTTGTGTAACAAACGAAAATGGTGTCAACTTCTTAAATATAGGGAATCATGCTTTCATGGCACCAAAAGCACGCTCAATGACATTCCGAAGTTGTGCATATGCATTGTTAAAATTTTCTTTATTGGTCAATGCATGTCTCTTACGAAAATCTCTAAGCCAATAAATCACATTACAATGACATATACCTAAATAGGTATCGTCTCGAAAAACTCGAAAAAGGGAAGTGTAAGCACGTATGTTAGATATACATATGAACTAATACATATGTACTATATATGTACGCATTCATCGAGCGACATTGCATACATAATTTATGATTTCGTAACTAGATCGAGAGGAACATCAAGTTTCCCCAATTTACAATCAAATGTACCGATTTCAAATGATATATGATATACAACAACAAATTCCAAGCAAAGCTTATGAAAAACGAACCTTAATGATTTCGAAAGCTATTTCTAGTTTAATTTCACCTACACAGTTCACACACTTGACGATTGAAATTTTGACAGAGTGATGATGAGTTTGAATCTGCACCGCCATTGATGGAGGATGTGTGTGACTGGTGGAGGGGCGTTGGTGGAGGGATAGCGAGAAGGAGGTGGAGATAATGGATTATTGATAGGATGATTTCATGAGAATGTTTGTAACCTAGAAGAAGAGGGTGAAAAGAGAGGAGAAGTGGTTGGTCCAAGTCTACACCAAAAATAGGTCGGGAATATGTTTTTAAATTAAACGTCTTCAAGAAAACAAACAGACTGCAGACCCCAACTCTACCTATGGTCTGCGCGATGCAGATAGAATAGGCCAAGAGGAGCTTTTTTTAAAAAAAAAAACACCACCTTAATCATTTTAACTCTTTTTTTCTCTGTCATTTAAATCCACAATATCGCCACACTACCACCATACAATATCTCAAAGCACATATTTTATAGTTGGTATTAGATTTTATAGTTGGGATTGGCGGGCTAAAAATTTGATAGAATAAGTGAAAATAATTTTTTCATGAAGTTGCAAAAAAAAAATTCAAACTTTGGATGTAATTAACTATATCTGATGTAACATCCTAGGCAAATCCCACATCAGTCGTGAACAGCAGGGATTCATGGTTCATAAGTAACGATCCGTCTCTTATATCACCAATGTGTTTTGGTCTTAGCTGGATGTAAAACACATGAAAGCTCCACAGTTAAGCGCTCTCGGATTGCATCAATCTAGGATGGATGACCTACCTAGGAAGTTTTCACCCGAGCAACCAATAGCAAATCCGTGAGCTTCGAGTGAGTAAAGCAGACAAATTGGTGGTAGACGGGGCTAGATGTTACATTTAAAATCGGCTCCCAAAAGTACTTTATCACTTTTATTTATGATTCTACTAAAACTGGTATGTGTATTTGCTTTAAAGTAAAGATGAAGCAATATGCAGCCTTGTCTTGATGAAAAATGAGATTAAGAATCAACTCAACAAGAATATCAAAGTTGTAAGGATTAATAGAGGATATGAATATGTTTCACCGTTTATAGATATATGTGCATAAAGTGACATAATACATGAGTATACCGCACCTTATTTCCCGTAATAAAATGACATCACAGAACGAAAGAATCACACATTGAAAAAGATGATGAATGCCGTGTTGATTAGTTCTTGGTTAAGTCGGGACATATGGGGGAAGCCATTTTGTTGGCTTATTATCTTTTAAATAAGATACCTCGTAAGAAAAGGACAAGAGAAGTTATGAATGGAAATAAAACCATCATACAAATACTTGAAAGTGTGAGAATGACTAGCAAATTAGTACCTTTATTTAAGGTTTGAAATCTAGGACCTAAAATCATGGATTGCATATCTAGTTGATATGTTCATCATAGTATTGTGTATCATTTTTTAGAACATGATTATAAGAATCCAGATATACAAAACCACACAATCATGGAATTAAGGAATTATTTCTTTAAAACGTGTTCCCTTGTTTGCAACGAAGACCATGAGTTCATTAACATGAATTGAGGACATTGCTCATAAAGAAAAATATAAACAATATGGGGGAAGAGTCGTTTAGCCTAAATGAAACAAAAGGCAAAGGATTATAAGTATTTTTGCCGGAACTTCATAAATTACATGGTTAAGGATGAGCCCAATACATACCACGAAGTGGTTGCCTTTTTGGAAGTACTTTAATAAAAAAGAAACAATCAAGAATGGAATTGATTCTATCTTACAAAACTACATATGGGATATGGTAGATATTATGTCAGGTTGTAAACCTCTTGGATATTGTTGGATACTCAAAAGAAAAATGAAATTCAAAGGCATCATTATGAAGAACAATGCTAGGTTAGTGATCAAAGGATATAAGCAAAAAAGATGTTATATATAAATATCCTTTCAAAAGAAGAGATTTACAAATAGCAACTTAAGGGATTCTCTTGTTCCAAACACAAGAGAAAAGTATGTAAACTCATTAAGTTTTAGTATAGCTTGAAACAAGTTCTAAAACAATGACACTATAAGTTTGATCATGTCATGACTCATGAGTGACAATGAATTCAAAATAAATAAGTGTTACAAATGTGTCTATGTGAAAGATACGTCGAAAAATCATGTCATCTCATGCATTTATTTAGATAATGTGTTTATTATTAGAAGTGATGATAAGATAATAAAATCTATGAAAGACATGTTGAAAGCAATATTTGTTATTAAAGAAACAAGTTTAATAAAAGTGATTGTTAGGCTAAAGATCACAAGAACACAAAAAAAGATCTTGTATCTGATCAAACTCACTACACAGACGTAAAAAGTTTAATTCAAAGACCTTTTCGATGGTGATTTTCAAATCTTCAATATATTATCACGATAAAGATGTTGTGATGTGTTAACAACTTACTTAAAAAGAAAAAGATTACCAAAATCAAGATTATCAAGTTCTCAAGATGATATTTTTTTTGATTGATTTGAGAGTTTAATTATTAACGAGAACTAGTATCATAAATGGTAAAGGTTTTATTGTGGATAAATGGTAAATTTAACATCAAGTTTAAAGGAGGAGGTAACTTTGAAGTTTAAAAAAGAAAAAGAAAAAAAAAAGCTTTTTAAACTTGAACTGTTGAACCCTAAAATATCTAAGTACCGAAGTCTTAACGAACAGATTGGACAGGATGAACAAAAATTGCTAATATTGAAATCGCCGCCTCCATCGCCGTCGCTGACCATCACTCCCCCGTTAATCGGCCGCTAGTCGGAGTTATAACACCTCACGCTCCAATTATCCAACTCCACGCGCCGCCCCCACCACCAAAAACATCAGTGACACATCGCAGCTCACCATTACCACCCCCACAACCTTTTGTCCACACTTTCAATTATCCACCCTCAAAAACAAGATCTGATCGATTTCAACACCCAATTGGAAGCCCAAATCATCAACAAGTTCTAACCTTTATTTATGAATCGAAACCACAGATGGGCGGAGTAACATCATCAATCGCTGCAAAATTCGCCTTCTTCCCACCCACTCCGCCGTCGTACACGTTGGACGCCGACGAGTCTTCCGGCGGTCAACTCATTATCCCGGAGGTTCCCCGGCGGGATGGCGTTGACGTGCTGAAGCTTCGGACTAAAAAGGGTAACGAAATCGTTACAGTGCATATTAAACACCCTAAAGCTTCTGCTACACTTCTGTATTCTCATGGAAATGCTGCCGATTTGGGTCAAATGTTCGAGCTTTTTGTCGAATTGAGCCTTCGTCTTCGTGTTAATCTTGTTGGGTATGTATTTTCTTGAATTTTTTTACAAGATGTTTGATTGATGATCTCATGTTATGTGAGATTTGGTTGCTTAGATAAAAGTTGACTCTTTTCGATAGGATCAAGATTTTGTTGTTTATTAAGTTCATAATTATGTAAGTATCAGGAAATCTAGTACCTGTAAAATTAATTTAGGTTTTAGGTTATATTGAATTGCTTAATTTAGCTAAAAATTGTGTGTTTCTGCTGTGAAATTTATGTTTTTGTTGTTTGCTAAGGTCATAATTATAGTTAATTATCAAGGAATCTGGTACCTGTTAAAGGGTTTTAGTTGTTTGGGTTGTGTATTGTATGTCTAATCGACTTTATGGCAATAAATTCATAGGTTTGATCTTGTTGAATTTAGGATTATTCTTTATTTGTTCTCATGCTTCTTCTGTTTAATACATATGACTCGTTTGAAGTCTGTATTTATGCTTTAGTCTTTAACATGAGCTTAATTTCATGCCTTTCGAATTTGAATTCGCATTGAAGAGTATGGGTGTGCATTTATTACGTCAAGATATGAGAATTGTCGAGAAACAAGCTTGAATTTCTTAAAACCGTATGCGGTTCTAGAACTATCTGGAACATTCTTATGAGTTATGATTCTTGTGTAACTTTTACCTTTGTGGGATACTCGTGAAGTCGTGATGCTTACGGGTGTTTGGATGTACATTTAGAATGATTATAACAATTTGGAGTCGCAGTAATCGGTTATGTGCCTATGGCCTTTTAGCCTAGTGGGCATTGGTAAATGCCCCCCACAAGGTTCAAATCCCATTCAAAATTAGGTTGTTTTTTCGGAGTAAAAATTTGCTGTTAAAAAAAATTATTCAGCCATCGTATCATTTGAGTTGTGCAAGAATGATGTTCTAGATGTTAAAGTGCCTGCTTGTCCCGAGTGGTTATCTATTCATTTGGAATCGCTCTAAGTTAGTTAGCTAGTTTTATAGAAGTGGCCGGTGCCGCCGGTTTTGACCCATTGTACAATTTGAGTTACACAAATCAACCCATTTAACAAACAAAGTATTACCCCAAATCAGCTCATTTACTTAAGAATGGGTGATCATTGCCAATTGCACTGATTCCGTCATTCTCAATCTCTAAACTATTCTCTTATGTGTATGCAGATATGACTACTCTGGCTATGGACAATCAACCGGAAAGGTATGCAATCTAACTTCATATGCGTGCCTTAGACCTTCTCAAACATATTCTATGGTCACAGAAAATCATTTTTTCCTAGTAACATGACAATCATACTTCCTTATGTTCATAACAGCCATCAGAGTGTAATACATATGCGGACGTTGATGCCGTTTATAAATGTATCAAGGAGAAATACGGGGTTAAAGACGATCAACTGATTCTTTATGGTCAGTCTGTCGGTAGTGGTCCCACCATTGATCTTGCATCACGAGTGCCCGACTTAAGAGGTGTGGTTTTACACAGTCCCATTCTGTCAGGCCTGAGGGTGCTATATCCTGTCAAAAGAACATATTGGTTTGATATTTATAAGGTAATAATAAAGATATATAGATGAACTTCAACATACTGAATTAGAAGTGTAAACGAGCCAAGCCCCTTGTGAGCTACTTGAGATCAGCTCTCTAGAAGCTTGAATCAAGCCAAACTTGAGCTTCAACACAAGCTCGAGTCTTGAACTAAGCTCATCTGATAAATGAGTCCAAGCCAGATTTTCACTTATCAAACTTAAGTTGGATTGCAAGCTTAAGCAAGCTTTATTAAAAATTTATCTCTTTTTTCTTTAATATATTAAATGCAAACACACACACACACATTTTCTTAAAGCTAAACTTTAAACCATAAAAGCTAAAGCTTAAATATATCTATTAAAACCTCTAAGGAATTGGTGCAGTAGTTTGGGTGGAGAATAGACCACATGGAGGCCTCAAGTTCAAACTGACACAGAATTAGGTTGGTTTTCCTTGGAGGCAACCGGTTGCTACGGTTTCATTTTAGTTGTCCTCTATGGTTAGCAGGGTTCAACAAGATGGTTCACATGTCGTTAGAATGAGTTATATAAGAGTTCATTTGATCGATTTATGGCCAGTTCTATCAAAGAATGAGTTCTCATGTGATCCTTTTCCTACACACACACATAATAATTATTATTATATTTAAAGTTCTAACAAAAATAACTAAATAATGCATATTATATATATATATATATATATATATATAGTTATAAATATATAAATTAACTAACAAATATTAAACAATTTGAGCCCAATCTCGAGTTTAAAAACTAGCCAAGCTCGAGTTTAAAAAACTACTCATGAGCCGAGCTCAATATTTAGAAATAGTGCTCGAAGTCTCATAAGTTAAGTTAGTGAAACTTGAGCTCAGGCCTGGCTCTAGCTCATTTACACCCTTAAGGTTCCATTTATGTAGTCTTGGAAATAAAAAAATAATCCTTTCTCTGCATTTGCTTTTTCAGAACATCGAGAAGATTAGTTTAGTGAACTGCCCGGTTCTTGTCATTCACGTAAGATCAACGACTTTGGTTTTTTATTGAAAACAATAACGAAAAACAGATTTCAGGTCATTTTACAAAGTGGGTTTGTGTTTGTATACAGGGTACATCAGATGAAGTTGTTGATCATTCTCATGGGAAACAGCTATGGGAGCTTTGCAAGAACAAGTATGAACCATTGTGGCTTACAGGCGGAGGTCACTGCAACCTCGAGTTCTATCCCGAGTTCATACGGCACTTGAAAAAGTTCGTTTTGGCCCTTGGAAAGTCAAAAGGCGCCGCCAACGGGTCAAAAAACCCGCCAGCAGATGTTGAGAATCATAAGAATGCATCTGAAAATGGCACCACTGATACTGCAGACAAAAGTGACCTTCCACAAGTTTCTAGAAATAGTTTAGATAGTAGACTCGAAAAGTCAAAGAAGTCAAACAAGCCCGAGAAGTCACGAATGAGTGTTGACATATTTAGAAGACGAAAGGGGCTCGTGTGGTGATACTTTTGGAGCAAGTTTTTTGTGGGAGTGAGTTGAGACGCTATCACACGTATAAAGAAGGTAACTTGTTACTCAAGTATTAAATTGCTATGAAAGTGAGTTTTACTGTGTTATAAATATTTTGTATGCTATTGAACATAGGTCACAAAATATCTGCTTGTTTTTCTTTTATGTTATTCCGTGTTTGTTATCTTCTATTTCGACATGTAAAAGGAACATTATATTTGAATATGAATTCGTGTTGAAGTTCCCTCTGTTTGATTCATGTAATACACGTGTTTAATGGGATTGTGAATGATATGTTTACATCAGGTTGGTGCAATTTTCTTTCTTTGCCCTGAAAATCACTGTTTCTCATCACAGGGTGTATAAGGTCATGGCTCAACCCCTAGAGACGTGCAAAAGTCGGTTATCCAAAACCATAATCGATTGATAGCTTATGATATGGTAAGTTAACCATTTGTCAGGGATCAGCGTTGATTAATTTTGGTTAACTGTTCTGAATCGAAATATGGCGAAAATTGGTTATGTTATGGTGTTTCAAACTCGGTTATGTAGGTACCAAGATGAAACACAAGTTTTAAGCTCGTTTTTGGAGTTCAAATCTTGGTTATGTAGGAAAGTGTACATGTTGAAAGTGCAAGGGTGTAGTTTGTAGAATACTTGAAAGACAATGTTAAGTTTCTTATTTAGATGTGAAATTTATATGATTATGGGCATGAAAGGCGTTATATTTAACATTTATAGTAAAGGGTTATATGGTAAGTTAAACATTTATAACAAAGGGTTGTTTAACAATCAATCTTTAGATAGGTAACAAGTCTGAATGATTCAACATGTGTTTGTAACTTAGTCATGAAGAGACATACCAACCGATTCACATGTCTTGTTATGAGGCTATCAAACAGATCACTATCTGGCCGATTAAGAGTTAGATTCTTAATGGAATCACGAAGAAGTGCTATCAAAAAACTTCTAACATATGTGTATTTTGTTATTGTTCAAGAAAGCCGTTGGAAGTGGCAAGATAAATAAATATACTATCGAGTGACATTATAGAATTTGTTAACATCTACATGAATTTGCAAGTAGATTCTCTAACTTGATATCAAATAATACCAAATGAATTTGAAGCCAAATGAAGCATCACTCAAACCATATACATAAAAAAAAATTAAAAAAAAAAAAAAAAAAAAAAAAACAGGTCATCAACACCTAACAACAGATCAAGATCACATCTTTTTGGTTTCATCTTCCGCAGGATCACGAAGGGTACCAAACATCCAGTCCATCCACACCGTATAATGCCCATAATTATGACGATATGTCGTGTGATGAATCGTGTGGTATCCCGCACCCATCACAGGCCAAATCTTCCCATCTACACAATCATGAATGTTTGCAGTCCATATCGCTTCGATAAACAACAACCCTATGTGGGTCGTGAAATGAGTCGGCACTAGAAATAGCGCGATTACGTGTGGCACCGCTTGCAGTATCCCATCTATAGGATGAAATGCCAAACCTGAGACACAATCATCGTACAAGATTTAGCCTTAAATGACTGTTTTCATTAACTTTCCATTTATTTTTCTAGAAATGGTACCCTCCTTAATGACTGCATCACAATTAGGGTTGAGCTTGAGATAATTTCACAAATGGGCTTATTGCCACTTGAAATGACGGCCACTCGGCCAACAATGGCAATCTCTCGAGACATCACTAATGCTAATAGCAATGTTTTGGGCGATGTCTAAAGTTAATATGGCAAAAAAACAAGACATTGCCATTAGCATTGGTGATGTCTTGAAAGAACATTAATGCAAAGGGTGATGTGTTGAGGGATCATCACTATGAATGGCGGTTTTTGACTTTGGGACTGACTTCCAAGCGGTTTTTCTTTTGGTCAGCTGTTCATCGCTCGCCAACCAGTTCATCTTCCAGGTCACCTGACAACGCTAGATCGGGAACTGTCAATGCCGACAACCCCATTTGTGATGCATGGTTTGAATTGGGTACCATTTCTAAAACAGTTCTTAATTTTCATGCATGTCTCAAACCAAATGGTTCTAACAAACATACCTGCAAAAGGTGAAAGTGTGTTTTGTTTGTTGTAGATATGATGGGTTGCATGTAAGTATTTGTACAAAGGTTTAATGTCGTGCAACTCTCGGTGCATCCAGTAGATGCCGAATTCGACTAGTATGAGGTAAAAACACAAATTTACAAAGTATGATAACCACCCGACATCGCTTATGCGTGCAAAACATCTGGTCCATCCGTTTTCAACCATGTACTCCGAGATGGTGGGAAGAGCACAGTACCAAGGCATGGCCTTCATTGCAACATATATCTGTAGAAGCATTGATTTCCTTGAAGGGATAGCATCTGCAAGCCAAACAAGATTTCAATAAAAACATGCAAGAATTGGGTTTGTTCCTCTCAATTGGTACAAAGATCAAGTTGTTTGAATTTATTGATTTTATCTTTTCTTTGATGAAAGTGATGAGAGTGATGATAACTCAATTTAAAAGTTGAAGCAAGAAATTTTAAAATATAACAAGATTCAAATTGGTAAATCCCGCTTATATATAGCATATGACTATTTGTAGGATCTGAAAGAATAAGATCTAGGTAAATCTTACCCTTTACTTATAGAGAAAGAGAGATTACTTCCAAAAACACACTCGACTCTCGAACAAACATACAAATAACAAACAAGACAAATTTTCAAGCAAACAAACCAAATTAAACATAATTAAGCAAAATACAGAAATATTAAGGTAAGTATCTGCTGTTATAAACGAAATGGTAGCATGATAAATTAATAAATTCCCATCATTTAACGATTCAAATCAAACAAAGCCCATTGCTTTCATCAAGATGCTTTTTCTATCTCATATCATCATCATCATATTCAGTATATCCCACCATTAGTAAAGCTAAGGTAGGATCTGAGGAGGGTAAGATGTAGACAACCTTACCTTTACCCGTAGGAATAGAGATGTTGTTTTCAATGACACCTCCGGCTCATGATGCCTGATTAACCGACCAACTCAATGGTTTTAACGTTATTTTTACAAAAATAAAGTAAAATAACGTTAAAATTAGTGCAATTTAATTTTGCCTCTTAAGGGCCGACACATATATACATTATATGTGCACACCGCAAATGGGGCCTATGATTTTTCTACCCATGAACGGTAAACTCATGAATAACCTGCTAACCAATGGAAGAAAACAACTCTCCCGTGCTTACCACTACACCACTCCTTGAAACTAAAATCAAGACAGATTTTGATAAACATCATGACAGTAACATCTATGAATCAAATTGAATCAAGTCCAAAACCAATATCCAGAACAGGAAACCAAATCCATATATTGATGTTGTAATTACCTTCGGGAAGAAGAACGTTACGTTTAAAGTGGTAAACATAGAAGCACCAGAGGAAGCTGGAGACAAAGTAAACAAAGGTGGCAGCAATGTAGTTCCGGAGCCACCCTTGGAGGAGGTGCGGGATCGGAGTCCACAACGACTCCGGCAAGAAACTTCCAACAACCAACTGATTGTAAACAGTGGTTTCTTTAACGAATAAATGCAAGTATTCATCTTTCATTTTGAGAAGTATAAGGGGAACTAATGGTGGGATTTAAAGCAAGATTCCCACAAAATAAAGACAGATTTGGAGAAGGAAACACGAGGGAAGTGGTGTAGACTGAAGCAATTTAAATAACACTGGATCTACATGAGTTTTTGTAAATGGTTTTGCCCATAGTTTTAATAAATCAACGTGTTATATATTTTAAGTAGACGACTGTAAAATCTGTATAAATGTTAGTATATATTTTAACTGTAATACGTAAGACGGTTAAACAACTTCTTTATCATACTCTATTTCTCTTTATTGCATTGCATATAGGAGCATTATATGATTATCGATTGGCATATGTCTTTAGAAAGGTTGTGACACATATGAAAGTTAGGAGATTCGACAGCATCTTACTTTCAACTTAAAGGGGAGTGTAAAGAAACAAAGACAAGTATTAAAGATAAAGTGGGTGAAAGTGTACATTTTCAAAGTTAAGGGTGCAGTCTGTAAATTACTTTGTATGTTTAACACAAAGATTCGATTGGCATAATTGCATAAGGCAACAAAAAGGTTGTTACTCTTGTGCAAGTTGGGAGATTTGACAGTGTCTCACTGTCAACTTGAAGGGGTGTGCAAAGATACAAAGATTAATGTTAAAGATAAAGCAAAGGGTGAAAGTGCATATGATCATAGTGTAAGGGTGCAATGTGTAAACTACTTAGAATGTTGAGACTGTTTGGTTAATTGAAGTGTTGAGTTAATAAAAGATATGAATCATTCATGCTATATTTAAAACTTAATGATTAAGAGACCGGTTGACCGATTTAGATATGTTTTTAATTAAACAAACAGTTTCATCTTCTAACCGATTTATAAGTAACCTCTTAATGAATAAATTAAGATGTAATCAACAGACCTAAGTCAGTTTAAAAGGTATAGACCGAATTTTCATGTGATGACGTTCGTCTTTTAACTCGTCTTCGATTCAAAACAACTTGCGTTTTTTATTATCCACTAATATATATGAAAATTATGCTATTAATCAAGTAATTAATTCAATAATAACATGACTATTTAATTTTTTTGGGGGCACTATAAACCAAATTGGACAGGTAATATTCCCAGATTATTAATTTTTATTTATGGGGATTTTGGAATCTCTTAGCTATCAAATTGTTATGAAGTTACCTAGTATAAAAGAGTAGAATTGGTATTCTCACTAATTGACTTCAAATTACCAAATACTAAGGGATAAATAGAAGAGATATCTATGTAATATAATAAATGAAGGTTTGTGAGTGCCATGTGACACTCAATAAGGCACCTCTTGGACTCCATTTCCCGCTCAAACTATTTCCACATTAATTATTAAATTATTCAAAGCATACTTTTAATAAATTGTAGCAATTAATGACATGAGTGAGCTTATTGCAAAGCCTAAGAATTAATTTGTATACATATTGACGTTAATAAATTATTCAAACCGTTGTTTTTCTTGCGAGTCTTTTTTGGTTTTTTTATATGGAAATTGTAACCGGTATTCTCAAGTACAAGTAATGGGATAATCTATCTATTCTAATAAATAAAGGTTTATAGGGACATTTGTCTTGTTTCTAAACCACCTCAATTTTTTTTCCTCCTCTCTCTCTTATTAAATACATGTTTTGAATTAAGAAAAAAAGATTTTTAATGCATTAAAATTATATTTATATCCAAAAACACATTTTAAAAAAAAAACAAATTATTATAAAATATTGAATTTGCAAAAAGAAAATAAAAAAAAATAAGAAATAAAATTTAAAAAAACTATAGTCTTTAAAAAATAATATAATTATTTTATATTAAAAAATTGTCTTATATTGTTTAAATTTTTAATGATAATTTTTTATTATATTTTTTTATTCATCCCGTGTAATACACGGGGTGCTAACCTAGTTTATTATATAATAAAGAATAAATTACCGATATGGTCCATGTGATTTATTAATATTTCACTCTTGTTCCCTATGTTTCATAAATTACTCGTATGGTCTCAAACTTTAAACATTTGTTACATATATAATCCTTAGGTCACCAAATAAGCCTTGCATAATTGACCAAATTACCCTCACATAAGGACTATATGTGTTACAAATGTTTAAAGTTTGGGACCATGCGTGTAATTTATGGAACCTAGAGACCAAAAATGAAATACTAGCAAACCACAAGGACTATCTTGGTAATTTACTCTATAATAAATAAAAAATAAAAGAGGACACATGTTATTATTATAGATTATTCTTATAATAATTTTTTCGTTTCTATCTCATATTTAATGCATCATGTATCAAATAATAATAATTCAAAAAATTATGTAACAAGTCTAACAACCGAAAATTTGGTAACCGAATAATAAACGTGCGAAATTTCGGTAACCATTTATGTTCAAAATTTATATAAACGTTCGTAAAGTAATTACGATCAAAATGATATAAACGTTAAAAATATTCGATAATGTACGGACACGTCATAAAGCCTATTAATAACGTGCAAAATGTCTGTGACCGTTTGGGTTCGAAATTTTTATGAACGTTCCCGAAGTAATTACGATCAAACTAATATAAGTGATGTTGTTATACGATAAAGTATGAACATGATATAAGCTCGAAAATATTAAAAATATGTGAGTAAAGTAGAATGAAGTTTTAAAAATAGAACCTCAAAGTTCAAGGGCCCTCAGTGTAAATTTCAAATTAATTCATCCTTGTAATTCAAACAAATGTGACGTGTCTAGACTCTGGAAGCAAGACATTTTTCAATTTAACCAACTCAAAATTTTATAGATATCAATTTGTAAACGATAAGTCAGATCTTCTCAAACTATGAAGGATTATGAGTTCTTTCTGATCGACTTCTGTGTGTTATGTGCAAAGAAGGAATCAAGAAGAATCGATCGGACTGATTAATATTAACTACACACGTCGTTAAGGTATGTGTTAATGATTCTCATCTCGTGTTAGTTTAATCATGATTGACTAAAGAGACCAAAACAATGTTTAATTAGAGTTTTGGTTTTATATGGTGCCCGATCACATCTAGATAATGATCAAATTTTCTTGAGTTTTATGAGGATATAATATGTATGTGCTTCCATTTGCCTTAAATCAATGTTATTATACAGTAAGTTTAGCAAAACCCCAAAACGAACTAATTAAATAAGAGAATACACTTATCTAAGCCAATCAAATAAGTAATCTTTAAGCATAACAAGAATGCAGAGATAAAAATGATCAAAATGAGTGTAAGCGAAATTTCGAAACAAAGCTCCGAACGAAAGTTACGACAGGCCGAAGTTTCGATCGGCCATCGTAAATATGAGCATCTTCATGATAAGGTTATAATCATGATAATATATTCATATTAATAGGATATCATTCTGAACGTGAGAAAGTAAGGAAAGGAAGAAAAGCTAGCAGATTGTACCTTACTAAGTTAATGTGAGTTCTTCGTAGCCCAATTTTAAATGTTTTATCATTTTGGACTGATATGCATGTTGTAAAGCTATTTTATGAAAAAGAACTTTTAACCTGACTTTGGTCAAGTAAAGAATGTTTTAAGTCTCAACTGCGGTTGAGAAGTAAATGATTTTGAAAATCTCGGATGAGATGTAAAGAATGTGTTAAGTCTCAACTGCGGTTGAGAAAGAAATGATTTTGAAAGTCTCGGCCGAGGTCGAGTAGGAAATGTGGTTTTGAAATCCCGGCTGCAGTTGGGCAAAATATGAGCACTGCGGTGCAGAAAAGTGTTTATGTTTATGATGGTTTAAATGATTTAAACCATGTTATGTATGAATGAATGATGTTATGGATATAAATGATGTTATGTAAAAAAGTCTTGTACCGGTATGAGCTGTCAACTTCGGGTTGATAGATATAGAGTCTTGTATTTATACAAGCCTGTCGACTATGTGCCGCCAGTTGAGGAAGTCTTATGCATGCATGAGCTGTCAACTTCGGGATGATAGTTATAAAGTCTTGTGATGCACAAGCCTGTTGACTTCGGGTCAGCAGTTAAAGGTGAAGTTTACTTCACAATATGATTAATGTTATGATGACATGTATGTTATGTATTTGAATTATGTTATGTGATAATCTGAAAGGATAAAGATTTCTTTAAAAAAAAAGTTAACTTAGAACTCACCAGCATAAATGAGACTTGTTTTACATGCATATCAGGTCGAATAGTTTGGAAAGACTATGAGGATGGCTCGTGGTATACATTGAAGACTACCCTGGCATCAACTGGCTATAGTATAGAATTATTATAAATAATAACGATGTGTTAATAAGGTTGAGTAATTAGAGGTTTATATTATGTTATTACTTAAACTCTGCTGCTGAAATGTGGTATTCACGGTTTAAGAACTATGTGGTTGATGCTTTGTCAACCGAGGGGACTCCCGGGGCTCAGGGCCTCTCAACAAGTAAACATAAATTTAATAATTGCTTCATATTACGATATTTTACAAAAAAAAAAGGTCCAAAATCTTTTATGTAAAATTTTAGTACTTATTTAGGAAAGTTTTAAATTGATTATATGATAAATCAATCATGTGGATGTGTGTGGTGTTGACATAATTGTTAGAGTGACATGTGTCCTCTTAGTGAGGTGGACATCCTAATGAAGTGCCAAGTGACATTAGAGTTACTCTTTTATTAAGAGTAGAAGAGAATATATTATAGAGTAAATTAAGGTTTTGGCCCCTATAATTTAAGTATTTTAACTATTTCAGCTCAAAATAAAATCTTTTATGAATTCACCTCCTGTAGTTTAAACAATTACCAGTTTTTGCCCCTTAACTATTATCACGGTTTTTACCCAAAATCTAACTATGGTTGGGGGCCAAAAACATTAGCTGTCTAAACCACATGAGCTGAATTGATAAAAAATTCTGTTTTAGGCCGGAATAGTTAAAACACTTAATACATAGGGTCAAAACCATAATTTACTCTATATTATATTATACTTCATTTAATATATTAATTATATGTAAGTTATAAAATGAAATAGAAAAACATTGTATCGGTGTTTTAAGAGTTGATATAGACAATTCATGAAAACGGGGTTTTTTTTCGGTTGTCATATTTGTCGGCCCTTTTATCGTACAACATCCCTTGATAAAACGAAAGTGTTCCTCTCTTTCTGATTTGTAGCCAGTGAAGGATTTAGATTCATAGTTAAAACGACATTTGTGAATCATATTGATCTATCTACGTAATTTAGATGGGTTATTTTTGTGTTTAATAGTGAAATTCCTCCTCACGTGTTACAAGGGAATTATATATTAAAAAAAAATTAACATAGTAAATTTTATTAAATTTTTCATTAATGAAGTTTAAATGTTAAACTTTTTAAGTTTTTTTTCTTTTAATTTAACCACAAAAGTTAATAGTTGAATAGTATTTTTTTTTGTTACAAAAGTTTTAATAGCCACAAAAGTTAATAGTTGAATAGTATTTTTTTTTTTTTTATAAAAGTTTTAATTGTAATTTCTAAAATTATATCTTAATCATAAAAGCTTGAGTATTTTAATTTGAACACAAACTTCTCATTTTTCATTTTAGGAACAAGTTACAAGTAGTTTTAAGTTTAGACACAAAAATATTTTGCAATTTTTTTGTTGGTCTTTTCATTTTATTCACAAAAATTTGAATGTATCATTTGTGAACAAAAATACTCTACAATTTTTTTTAATATTTTAATTTTAAAATTTACATTATTAAATCGTAGTCAACAATTTTTTAAGCTAAAAAACATAAATAGTAATTTAATATAATTATAAATGACATAATTTGTAATTTACTCTTGTATATATTTAAGCATGGCATTAAAAATGACATTTATTCAATAAAGCTGACATAAATATTTTTCCCATTTTCGTCTCTTTCGATTTTCCTTGTTCATATTAAATATCGTTAAATTTTCTTGTCCAGCCTGAACCCCACTTGTAAGTTGTATCACACATGCAATCATGCATACATTGCTTTTTATTTTATTTTATTTTATTTTCAATTTAATCATTTATTAATCGACAAAAGCCTAAAGTAAATTATTTTCAAGCTTATTTTATTTTCCATTTAATCATTTATTAATTGACAAAATGATAAAGTAAATTTATTTTAAAGTCCCCCACGTTGCTGGCAACGTTGTAAGAACATTATGTATTGTTTCTTACTTTATGATAGTATTTTAACTTTATTTTTTCTTCATTCTTTTACAAAATAAAAGGCTGCGTTGTTATTTGTTACTTTTAATAAATTAATTTTTCTAATTTTTTATCATATAAATGATAATATTAAAAAATAATAATAATATCAAAATAGTTTTTTTAAACAATTTTATTTAAATAATATATTTTTAAAATTTTTTATTAAAATAATATGTTTAATACTTATATTAAATATTATAAATAGTTATTATATCAATTATTTTAAACAAATAAAATAATAACTCATTTCAGTTTTTATCTATAATTTAAATTAAAAACATTATTTATCATCATTTAAGTCATGGAATTGTTAATTTTATAATTTTATTTCAGCATTAATAGTTATTATTCATTCTATTATACCAAAGTTTTCTAACTTAATTTTTACTAAATGATTAATCAAACATATATGAATATTTTTAAGTTAAAAAAAGTTTATAATTTATTTATTTATTTATTTTAAGTATAATGCAAGCTAGCCATATTTTATTAGAGGAGAAGAGAGGAAGGAATACGGTGTCCTGCCCTTGAACATGTTATCTAAGGCCAGACAGCCTGTCTATAAGGGCGGGGGTTAGCAGGAACACCGCCTCCTCTCCCGGGCAACCCTCATGAGCCCCTCAACGGCTCTTGCTTCCCGTTTAATTTCCTCTGATACCCCAATTCCAATCCTCTTATAGTGGAAAAGGTTTTTCTCGTAAGGTTTTCATTAAGATGATGATGTAACAGAAAGTTTTGATGGAAAATGATTTGAGTGAGGTGAACGTTGTGGATGGTCTAAAGGTGCAAAGAAGGTAACCATAACTCTAGCTTATTACTTAAAAACATTAAATATGTTGATAAAATGCAAAATATTGTTTTTTTAATAGTTTAAAAGATGTATTATTAAACAATAGATGGAAACAATGCAGACAATTAAGTGGCAATCAAAATAAAGAAAACAAAATATGAATATAAAATTTTTGGTAATTAATTAAATTCATAATTAATAACCTAAAATTCGAAGTTAAAAACATAACGAGAAACATACCTTTAGGAACATAAACGTTGTGCTTATAGACATAAAAATAGAAGCTCCAAATAAAACTTGAGATGAAATAAACGAGCGTTCCGGCGGTGTAATTCCGGAGCCATGTCTGAAAAAAGTGCGGCAACGGCTCCCATATCTTCGCCGGCAGAAGCGTTCCGAGCACTATCCGGTTGGTCAACGACGTCTCGTCAACAAACAGTTGCAAATAGTTTTCATGATCCATGGAGGAAAAGGGTGGTGGCCAGTCAAACTATGTAAATATGGCGGTGGAGGTGGCTGTTTCCGGCGGAATGTTGGCCGAGGTACTCAAAAAAGAGTTGGAGAAGATGAGGTTGGAATAGTATCTCAAAAGATATATAGCCGCCGGATGCGTCAAATATGATTAGATTATTATAAAAAAGTAAAATACTTCTTTTGCGTTGAAAATTTGCGATTTGGACATAATTCATATTTTCTGCATTTTTTTATTTTTTCATGCATTAATTAGACTATTAATCAATGCCGAGGAGCTCATTGCCTATATAATAAAAAGCAATATCGGTGGAGGCTCTTTTCACTTATAACTTATTGTTTAAATAACAAATATTTCAGCAAGTATATTATAATGTTTGTGTGGTGGAGTTGGTAAGCCTACATTGAGTTGAAGTAAAGGCTGTGGGTTCTAATCCCATCCGTGCCTTTTTTTCCCTTCTTGCTCACCTTTCTTAATTTATTTTCTTTACCATTCACAATTTTTACCTTTTTAACTTTTTAAAACTTTGTAAAATATCGTTTTGATCATACTTAAGTTTATAAAGTTTTGGATTTTTACTTTCATTTATTAATTTTTCACCCTATGTTTTCGGGGTCATCATTTTCATCTTTTTGACATCTTTGAGTTTCTAAAATTTCCAGTTTACCACTTTTATACTTTAGTTGAAATGATAATTTGTTGTGTGCTTAGTTTTACGTAAGAATTCATATATATTCGTCTTGATCCTTTTTTCGATACAAAATTTCCTTAGAAATGATTCGGGTCAAATGTAGTATGTTTATTTCCTTAGAAATGATTCGGGTCAAATGTAGTATGTTTTTGTGCTTATTTTATATATGGTTATGTTGGTCTACATTTCAACATAAAAATTTTTAGGAGATAACTAGGTTGGGTCAAATGTATTACGTTTTTCATTCAACATAAAATATTCGAAGTACTACGTTTTGACGCCGATGCAACGCACGACGAGTAACTTTACTAGTTTCGTATAAACCTTACACTCTTATATGAGAAGTCTTATATAGTTATATTCAAACTTCGACAATGTGTATATTAATTTGAAGATAGTATAAAAGTAAGATATATTTGTCGTTTCAAACTAAATTATACTAACAAAATCTTTGTCGTTTTAATTCAACGGATTAGCAAAGTTTATCTTTGGTAAAATTTTTGTAATTGATTAAAATATCCTTGATTCTAAAAAGAAAGAAAAAACATTAAAAAAATTAAAAGAATATCTTCTCTTGATTTCTCTTATGCTTGATTTTGTATTAGAATCACGTATAAAACAAATGTTACACTGGGTGGAGTCAGAGGGTTTTCTTAGTAGTGGGCTCTCTTTTCAGTTGGTGGGTCGGGTCACCAGTCACCACACGTTGTTTTCGGGTGAAAGGTTAATCTGTTTATCAGGGTGATATCGGATGAATGTACGTTTATTGTTTAAAAAAAACAAAGTAAAAGCATTTAATTGGTTTTCTTAAATCAAGCAAGTCCATTATTATTTTTGTTGTTTTTATGTCTTTTTTCTTTTTATTTAACAAATAAAATAGAATTGTTAAATTATACCTATATACATAAATAATAATTTTATAATAATAATAATAATAATATAATATTAATAATATTATAATGCAATAAGATTAAAATATATTATTATTATAATAAAAATATCTATATAATATAATATAATAATATTAAAATATATTATTATTATCATAAAAATATTTTAAATTTAATAATAATATAATATTAATAATATTATAATACAATAATATTAAAATATATTATTATTATTAATGAAATATTATAAAAATATTATTATAATACAATAATATTAAAATATATTATTGTTATAAAAATATAATAAAATTATTAGATTATTATAAATAATATTATAATATAATATTAAATTAACATACCTCTTCTAGTGATAAGCCTTAACCCCCATCACGCCTCCACCTTCATTCCACAAGCCCCGTGATCGGGGCGTGACCAGTCTCGAGAGACTGTGATCACAAGCGTGATAATGTTTTTTTTCTAAACCAATAAAAAAAAACGTTCACATCACCTTCCATCAAACCTTTATGAACCCTCATTACATATATATTAAGTTCCCATCAAACCTCATATATGTGACGCTTACGTGATATCTGACAAACTCGCATCTAACCATTATATCACAACACATAGTCTATTCAGACTTTGTAGGGTGCACATGTGGCATACGACCCTATATCAACCCCCTCTTCCTGTTGCCGGTTGTTGCTTTCTTATGCACATAAAAAAATATATAGCCTACTCCAACTAACCATTGGGTAATTGCTAGTTTTTATAAAAAAAAAAAATTAATAAAATTTAGTCTATAAGTAAGAGGTATCTTTAATTTTTCACATCATTCTATTCATCTTAGTTCTCTTTCACTGTTTAAAGTTTAAACTACCCTCAAAAAGAAAATTGAATCCAATTGTATCAAATAATCCTGATAGTCATGCTACTAGGAAAATGATTAAATAAGAGGAGATTTTTGTATAAAAAGATTATGAATCAATACAAGTTTGAAATGTGACATGCTATAAAAAGAAATAAAAATAATTTAGTTATATATCTTATTTTTTATACTAAACTTTTATTTTTGTACTTGTTTTTTTAGTACTGGATTTTCGTTTTTTATACTAAATTTTGTTTTTTATGCTGTATTTTTTAGTTTTTAACAGGATGTTTGTTTTTCTTGTATTGAACTTTTTTTATACTGCAAAGTCTGGACCCGCTATACGACGTATTAGTAGAACCGGCATACCACGCCACGTATCGTCCCCTCTTTATTTATATTTTTGTAATAGATTTTTTATTTTTTATATTGAATATTTTTTGTTGTAACGAATTTTTGTTTTGGATTTTGTTTTCTTGTTTTTAGTATGTCAATTGTGAAACTCATATTAATTATTACTCTTTTTGAGCAAAATTCTTTTCCTCATGTATTCATCCCATTATATTATTTACACAATGTGGTCTACAATACAGTTCATACAAGTGTCACTCAACTATATAAACCAAGTAACCAACCCGGTTTACAATCCTATCCCCATGACGGTTTACAACCCATTGAAACATAAACGTAACAAAGAATGTAACACAAACTCATTGTATAACACAAACTAAAGTTACATAATTTAATTTGTGCTCAAAGTTGGCAAAAAAAAAAAAAAACAATTTTGTAACTTTATGAAAAACTCTTTTTTTTTTTTTTTTTTTCATTATCGCTCTCCATATTTTCCTAAGATAACCATGGTACAATATGAAGATAGAAACTTGCTGCGAGACAAAGGTTAATAGGGGGCGAAACACCCCCCTCCCCCCTTTTCCATCCGCAGTGTTAATTTTTCAATCAAAGGTTATTTTTGTTTTAAGTATTGGTTTCACCCCACTTAAAAAGTTTAACACTACATGTGGTTCTCATAAATTTCCACCCCGCCTCGCCCCCTCCCCTCGTCCCGTGAAAACATTCAAGCTTTGTTACTAGTTACATATATTGTCCAAGGGATCAAGACGAAAACTAAGCCCACTTTGACAATCGTACATCCATAATCACTCACGGCTTAAGTTATCATAAGCTACATACTTTTATAAATATCTAAATTTTTATAAGAGTTTAAGAATTTACAAATGAGTCGAGATAAAATCTAGATCAAAAGCGCTGTAACTAAAAGCTATATTATCCCCATCAAAAAACTATCATACAAATTGTGTAATTCGTTATACGGGCGGGCTAAGTTCACGCTCAATGTCCTCCAACGATCGCCCCTTTGTTTCAACAACGTTAGCAGCTATGTACATAACAGCAAGAACACAAATGGAGCCGAACCCAAGGTACACTTTGTTTATACCAAATTTAGTCACAACACTCAAGAAACACAAGCCGATAAAGAAGTTTGATATCTGATCAACCATAAAAGCAACCATTTGTTAGCCATTAAGCCCATGTTAAATAGCCGTTTACTCGATTCATGACTTACCCAATGCATGCCAAGTGACAAGGCGACTGCTTTTGCTCTTATTCTTGAAGCAAAGATCTCGGGTAGTAAAAGAGCTGGGACCGGACCAGCACCAAGTGAGAATGATAGCACATACCTGTTAATTACCATTATCAACCACCATAACCGAAATTTTATGTGTTCAGCTAAAAATATCAATAATTTGACTCACAAGATGGTTCCGAAGACAGCAAGTGGTCCAGAATATGGTGCAAGAACCTTCAAAGTGAAGGACAAAGAAAGCAAAAACATGGAAGCAGCCTATACCCAAAATATAATTTAAATAAATTTACAAATGCAAAAAAAGAAAAAGATGTGTGGATTGTTATGTGGGTAATTGGGTATGAAATGTATTATACCATTCCGGTGAAGCTTGTGACAAGAAGACTTTTGCGTCCTTTTTTATCCATCAAAGAAGACGCGATCATTGTGCCTGCAATAAAGCCAACGTTGCGGGTCAACTATAATGCTATAATTGTATTTTTATCAGTAAATAGTAACGATCAAGTTTATTTGACCAAAAACATTGGCTGCTCCAACTAAAGCACTTGCTGCGACATCAGATGTAACTCCAGCATTGTGGAAAACTGAAGTAGAATAATACACAACAGCATTTATCCCAGCCAACTGTTGAAACAAGAAAAGGCCAGCACCAACACTGACAACTGTCATACAGACAATGGTCGTTAGTCGTTAATCAAAACTTAAGCATATGCAATGAGCATCGATTTCCATGTGTCATTAACTAACTACAACAACCATATCTCACTCATAGCAAAGCTGTTGGTAGGGAGGCTGGCAAAACGGGTTTTAACAGGTTTCAGACGACGCGATTAATGCAAATATAAAGATGAAAACGACTTGTTTAACACTTAGTTAGTTTGGTGATTTAAGCATGACAATTCTACATTTTATGTATCAAAAAAGAAAAATGATGAAGTCCAGCCTCTTAATTTTTATTATTTTTAAAAGAGTAAAAAATCAAATAGTTGTTTTTTTGCTAAACAGGTCTAATCATGTCTTAACAGGTGCCCATTTTGCCAGCCGGTCTTACGAGGGTGAGAGACAAATAAGGTTTGTTAACTTATTATACCTTTGAAATACCGGGAACTAAAAAGATCAAACCAGCCAGCATCTTGTTCTTCTGCACCTTGACCCGAAGCACTCAAGTCTTCCATGAGCTCTGTGACCCTATTCTTTCCATATAGTTTTCTAATTGCTTGCTCGGCTTGGGAAATTTTCCTTTGCTGAATAAGCCAACGTGGACTCTCGGGAGAAAATGCCATTCCAAGTGCCAATAAAATAGACGGGATAACCGCAATGCCAAACATTGTTCTCCACCAATTAGGGTTTTCAGATAAGGGTAATCCAGCTACCAAAGCCGCAAGAATCCCAATGCAAATGAATAACTGGTTGATAGATCCAAGTGTACCTCGGATTTCTGTTGGTGAGATCTAAAAAAAGGCAGTTATCCTGTTAGGTATGAACTGTAAGGATAACAAACAAACATACCAGTAAAATCCCACTCAAACAAGAGAGGGGTGATGAGGACGAACCTTAACTCTATCTCATAAGATAAAGAGGTTGCCAAAGAGACCCCTGACTCATGGTATGAACTGTAAGGATGCTGACCAAAAGTCGAAATAAGTTTATGATAACTTACCTCGGATATATACAGAGGGACAATAGCAGATGATATGCCAATCCCAATGCCACAAAGCAAGCGGCCTATTATCATGGTTTCTACGTTCTTTGCTGTGGCACTGGAAAAGTTGATCATATTATGTAAATTTATATTTAAAAGTATTAGGAAGAAAGGGAAGCAGATCTGACCAAAGAATAGCTCCAATTGTAAGTGGGATTGCATCCAAAACAAAAGTTTTTGTTCTTCCAAAATGGTCTGCAAGTGATCCCCCTGTAAATGAACCAACAGTAGCACTAGCAAGAAGTGTGCTAACAACCCATCCTAGATTGAGAAATAACAATAAAATGAAATAAACAATTTGATTTATAAAGAAGAATAATTGAAATTTAGTTAGGGTTGACGATTTCTGACACAACATGAACATGACACAAAATTAATTAGTTTTGAATTGTCATGTCTAACTTGTATAATAAATAGGTCATGTTCAGGTTGTGACTTGTTTAACCTGTTTAATTAAACGGTTTATGTTCACAATGGCCTCTTTAACCATTTAATTAAACAGGTCATCATTTCAACTCGTCAACCTACTAATCCAACATGATTGCCACCCATATTTATCTGATAAAACTTACCTTGTAAAACAGTATTTCCCACAATACCAAGATCCTTTGCAAGGTACCCCAGTGCACCATTCACGACGCTGAAAATTAAGTTATAAATTAAGTGGATGGATTATAATGACGTAAGAATCTAGCAATGTTACTTAAGGCACATACGCTAAATGATATCCAAACAACATGGCTCCCAGGCTAGCAACACCAACATATGGCAAAACTGAACCAGAAGGTTTTGATTGGCTCTTAAGAGGAGAACTTTCTTCACTATCTCCATCTAGAATATAAACACATTTGTTGATCATTAGATAGTGATGATCGTATAGTGACCAACAACATAGACGAACTTCACATCAAAACAACGAAGACTGTTCTATTTGTTACATGTCACCCCCATAACAACGAACATAAAACTTCATGCAGCTTAAAGGTCTATGATAGCGATCGTTTACAACATATACATGTTTCAGCAGGTTTAGGTTATGTAATCATAGGCACCAAAAGGCAAGCCTTGGTAATATAATGTGCATATCAGGAGTGCATAAAGCGATGATGAGATCACCTCGGTACAGATGATGTGATGCGATTTTATGATGCGCATGGGATGCGCTCTAATGTGACGCATCATGTAGTTGATCCATATATGAAAAAAGTCAAAATATTATCTATAAAAAACTTTTTAGTACTTGGTTATAACGTACTTCTCACAAATGATGTCTGCACATCACACATTACACATCAGCTTTCGGGATCAAAATTCATTTGAGGGCAACGTGCTTTTTAAAACCAAGAGGTGAACAAGGTGAGGCCAAACCACCTTGCGCTAATCATGGCGCTCTGGTTTGGTTCAAGCCAAGTTCTTAAATTCCGGTCTAACAAGCTAAAACTGGTCTGGAACATCCAAAAATGGCATAAAACTAACATAAACTAAAATAGCCCTAAACCAACCTAAAATAACCCTATTGTGTGCTTGTTTAAAGCCTCCCTTTTTAAGCTTCTTGTGCCTAGGCGCAAAGATCACTCTTTGAGTCTTTGGGCCGCCTACCACCTTCGACTACAACAACGACAACCTTACCCAGTATATTCCCACTTTTAGTAGGGTCTGGGGGAAGGATAGATACAAACCTTACCCCTATCCCAATTCGGATAGAGAGGCTGCTCCGAAAGAGTACCGGCTCAAAGTTATCGTTTGAAGTTGATCATCCAATGACTTTAACGTTACTTTCACAAAATAATTAAAATAACGTTAAAATTAGTGCACTTTTACTTTTGCCGTTAAGGGCCACACATATATACCACCTTTGACTACAGTGTAGGTAAACAGGTACAGAATAACGATTTAGTCATTTAGATACAAGAATCATATGAAATTATGTGAAAGAGTGTAAGTGCAATGGATCTGATAAGTAGCTCCATTCTATGGTTGATCCTATGAAGTCACCATAGTTGTTTTTCAGTGAAACAACTTATCAAACACGTGGTATGCTAAAAAATCCATTGAAAGAAAAAACGACCCTTCATGGAAGATTGATGAAAACAATGATTGAAAAACATGTAATTTCAATCATAGATAGAATCACAAAGGAGAATCATGGATTGAACTACGAACCAAAATTTTGCTATTCTATGAACAATATCGAAATATCAAACTCACGAAATTGAAAACTAAAGCCAAGAAATAGAATCACAAACTAGAAAATTGGGCCTTGGTTGATCTGGTCTTGGCAGACGATCGAAACACACTTCCACCACCAGGACCTACACGACCAAGCTCAAGGCCCATAGGATCCGACCCGAATCGAAACCCGAAACAAGATCGCCGTTCTCTGTGACTCATGCAGACAGTGATGGCTCTGTTTTTTTAATGGATTCAAGCTTCGATCAAGCCTGCAGTTTTGAACATGTAAACTGGCGTTTCCTTTTATGCCCAAAATCTAGGATTTGGATCTTAAATTGGAACTAAAGTCAAATGTTGAAAAAAAGTGCCAAGACTGTGTATTTCCATGTATTCAACGCTGTTCAATGAATGAAAACAGGCGTGTTCATCGGGTCGGATAACGAGTCTATCCGAAACCCGATACGACTCGAAATTCAAAATTTATTATCCGACCCGAACAACCCAAAAACCCGAATTCGTACATTCGAATAACCCGAACAACCCGAATAAACCTGTTTTTTTTGTTATTCGGATATCCGACCCGAAAACATTAGTTTTTGCATATCCGAAGCTAAATCATATTATCCGATCCGAAAAACACGAAATAGATTTCGGGTAAGGTTTTTTCGGATTTCGAATTTTTTAAAGTTTCGGATATTTTGAACACTCTAAATTGAAAACTGATATAGATTGAAATTTTAGATTGTAGATCATATGAGATTTGGAGAGACTTTTCTTACATAAACAAATTTAATAACTTGTTTATTAACATAAAAAATGAGACTACTCGTTATTACTATATAACTATTTTATGTGTTTTCGTCTCCATAACCAATTGTTGTAACTTTATTTATTATATTTAATTTAATTGGTTATGTTAATGTCACTAAGGCAACACGCTTAATGATATTCGTAAACAGGATGCATCGTGCAATCTCATGTTCGACTTTTCTTATATATTTTAATATTAAACCACATTTTTGAAATTTCTATGTCGCAATATATGAGAAATATTTCTATGTTAGTTTATCTTGCTTGTTCATTTAAAGTATTGAGGAGCGCAAGTTAGTTTTTGTGTTTACATAAAAAACAGATTCCAGTCTTACAAAAGCACACTGATTTTAGAGTTAGCATTTTTTATTTGGACGGCATGGTATGAAACACCCAAGACTAGATTTCAACCGTCACTCGGATTTGACGCTTTAGGTGTCGCACCTCACCCGTAGAGGCAAGACGAAAAATTGGTAAAACACTTAATTAAGTAGGACTAAGATAACTTAATCATCAACTAGTACAAGATAGTTTTAATAAGTGTCTTAAAAACAAAAGTAGGCATGAACAACCCAATATCATAATGTCTATAATCATAACAAAACAGATGAAGTTTAAATCTAGGCAGCGAAAATAATAAAGCAAGTCTCTAAGATAGATTCCAAATTGTTAGGCACTAAAAGCTTCACGTCTACCTCTCCATCTTAGTTTAACGTCCTGAAATACATGCTTAAAAGAGTTTGGGTCAGCATAAAGCTGGTGAGCTCGAGCAGTTTAAAACATTTAATAAGTAAACAGTTTGTATTCTTTGTAATAAACAAAGATAACAATAGTTTGTTCGTGTACAATGTTCAAGTCGCACAGCCAATCCTGCACCACCCATATGATCTCGCAACAAGACCATATGTCGGTGTTCCGACCCTGCGTAGTTCATTTCCCATTAATGAACTAATAAAAATAGTTAGTAATTATGCCACAACGATTTGTCAATCTCAGTGGGGAGACCACTGTGTGTGAGGGTTTCTTAGATAACGCTACCCATAATACTAATGGCCCCAACTAGTGTTAATGGTGTGCTCTAAAGAAGGGACAACAATATGAAAAGTAACAAGTCTCAAACATTAGGACACATAAAAAGTTTTAGTAGTATGTAATTCATCCCAAAACATAGTAAAGAAGGGAAAGGTTTGCACGAAAACTCACCGAGGTTAAGGTTTCCAAATCGAGTAGTGAGTTGAATATTCCAAGTGTTTGCCTTTTATGGATAGGTGTATACCTATGTTTAAAGTGTTGCTAAGATTAGACTTAGTTGCTAGTATCATTGTGCTCTATGCATAGTGTTATACTTTACTCGGGTCCCATTTTAAATGTTTTGTAAGTTATAGGGTTTATGTGGTGTTTTGTATTATGTAAGTAGATTCTTATTACGGTTTATTGTACGCATACAAATACTAGATAAGTTATCAATTGGACTTTAAGCCACTTTTACATATAAAATACTATTGGGCCTATTGGACCTGTTTGCACGAAAACTCACCGAGGTTAAGGTTTCCAAACCGAGTAGTGAGTTGAATATTCCAAGTGTTTGCCTTTTCTAGATAGGTGTATATGTAGATTTGAAGAATCGATCACGAAATTCTACGATTCGATTATAAACATGCGGAATCTGTTTATAACTAGATTTGGATCAATCAACGACAATGTAATATATGTCACAAATCTGAATTACTCATTAACATTCAAGTGTTTACAATACAAACGTGAAATACAAAACACTTGAATCTACAAAGAAAGCTAAGATGAAGAGAATTTGATGAATTCTTGAACTTGATCTTGAGAGAGAAGTCTTGAACTTGAGAGAGAATTTGACTTTGTGTGTATGAATTATGAGCTCTCTTTTTTTCAAGTCCACCACCTTTCCTCTATATATATGTTTCAAAAGGTTTGCCAAAAGGTTTGCCTCCCAAACCTATAGGTTCGCCTCCCAAACCTATAGGTTCGCCTCCCAAACCTATAAAACATGTAAGCATCGAACCTCTCACGAACCTCCATAGCCGAACCTATGAACCATTTGGTTCGCCAGACAAGGTTCGCCAGCCGAACCAATTGGTTCGTTAGACAAACCTATACAACAACATAAACATAGGTTCGTCGAACATTAACCAAACCTTAGCCGAACCTTTTGTCTTTTGATCTTCTAATCATATACAACAAACTACAATTTCATATACAACAAGCTAGGTTCACATTAAATGCAGCTTTCACACAGAAAGTGCACTAACATACTCCCCCTTGAACCTTGCTGTTGTATATGCTCAAACTTTATGTGCATCGGGAAACGTATATGCATCAACATACTCCCCTACAACCTTGCTATCAACATACTTGCCTTCAGTTGTAGCTGTTATATTTTCACACAGAAAATACATCAGTCTCTTTGTTTCTACTTCACCCTCTCAATCTTAATCTCATTCTCTCTCTCTCTCCATCTTATGTCTTTCTTTTTCAAGATTCACCTGCTGAGGACTGCAGTGATATCTTCAACACACAGATCTTCATCACCCTTATCACCTGCATCAGTTGATACATAATCAAAACTAAATCTTTAGCTTCACATGTGATCATACTAGATGCCTCATCACAATTCCAATTTCTCTTTGTCACTTATTAACAGTAAATCAATTATAGTACTTACAAAGAATTAGTAAGTCACATCGGATAGTCTAAAAGAAAATAGAAGAAAATTTTTATGAATTTTTTCAATGATTTGAATAAACTCCCCCTAAAGCTATGAATTGCAAAATTGTATATCCTAGAATCCTACAAAATTTGTATTCTAACAAAAAAATAAATATGTTTTTGATGAGAAAGATCCAAACATGAGATCATATTGTAATCATACCTCAGCATTACTTGTTGATTGTTAATGAGATTTATTTAGTCGATGCACAAGCCTAGGACGATTGCCAGTATATGAGTCCACTTTAAATCTTACCACTTGTTGTGAATTTCGATTAATGAAACCAATCACAAGACTTTGTGTTCCCCACTCACTTGAACACATCCCCGCTTTGTGAAACATCAACCAACAACGATGCCATTGTAAATTATAAGTTCAAATTCTTACTTAGTTTGATCATGCAAAAATAAAGCAGAATATCTTTTGTAAAATAACAAAGTGTAAAATAATACAAAATGTTCAAAATCCGGTAACAAGATTGATACTTCCGTATGCGCAGATGAAACCAAGATATTGAACCAAAAAATAATTTAAGTTTAAAACCTAGCAATCAGATTGATACTTCCGTATACACATAGAATGCCCAAGTTTTAAACAAACCAAGAAAATAAAAGCAGAATGTCCAAAACATAACAATCAGGTCGATACGTAAGTATACGCAGAAAATGTCCATGTTTTGAACGAAAATAAAAGAAAAAATGAACTCAGAATTTCTTTTGAAAAAGAAACACATGATCAAACCAATATATGTACCAATACAATTAGCAATCACTGAGGCAAATGGCCACGTACTCAGGACAAAGATCGAACACTGTGTTCTAAGTAATGTGTCCCACAAAGAATGATTATGGCATTAGTCTACAGAAATCACAACAAATTGAAAGACCTACCAACATATCATACTAAGTGCATTGTGATCGCTTTGTATTTGATCTTGTATGATACAAGTAAACTTCAGAATATTACAATGTACAATCATTTCTCAAAGGTCGGATCAATTTCTCAATTTTCTAATTTTATATTGTTTTTGATTTTTTTAAAATTTTCTCCCCCTAAAATGCTAAAAATGAAAATCTTTTTGTTTTTTTTAGAATTTTATAAGTATATAGAAAAATCAAAATTCCCGGAAAATTGACAACCGATATGATTTACCATCTTTGTAAAACATTATGATCAATGTGACTTGAAAACATCAAGAAAATATGACAATGTAATTCCAAACCTGTCAAGTTCTCCAGAATAATATGACAGTTAAAGAATTAGAACGATTTTACCAAATACATGCCAGGAAGTTTCACTATCAATGAGCTCTCCTCCAATTGATAGGTCCTCTTGAAATCCTCCTGCACACACTCACAAATCATTAGATATCTTTAGTCACCCAAGCCTTCGAGGTCTTGAGTTTTCCATGAAAATCCATATACCGAAATTTAATCCATTTTCCAGTTGAAACTAATGAAGTTTCCTTTGAAACTTTGTTTGTTTTTGGTATCCACAACTGTTCCTGTTCAAGTGCATTCTTAAGATAATACTTATCTTGAATCACCACATTGTTGTTAAAAACCAAATTAGTCATTAAAGGTTTTGACAGTTTCAACTTTTCTTCATCTGAGGCTTTCACAAGTTCTTCCTTGTTTTGATTTGGTATTTTATGTCTTTTAGGAATGAACTTTGAAACCTCTGTGACACAAGACTTGGCATTACTAACTTGTCCTTGTAACTCACACAGATAAGGACAATTAGCAATGATATGCCCTCTTGTTCCACACTCAAAACATATTCTCCTCTCCACAAACCTAGGAGAATAGTTTTGTACAAACCTATGGTTTTGGTGATTTACTATTGGTGAACCATAAACCAATCTTTGATTACTTGTTGAACCCATATGAGTCAAATGTGACTTCTTACCATTTGACGTGGGAGACTCAAAGTTCAACATTTCACATCTTGTGGGACTGAGTGAAATCTTGTCTTTGTTCCAAGACTTTGAAGTATCACACTTTGATTCCACTCTGTTTGATGCACATGATGATTTCACAACCCATTTTGATTGAATTTGACATTAAGGTTTTGAACTTGAAAAACCGTTTTGTTTTGAAAAATTCATATTTTCATTCTTCGAAAACTTTTTAATTTCAACCAATGGAGTTTTGAAAGAAACTTTCTTTTTGGATGATGATGCAGAGTTTGAAACACATGATTTTACATCATCAAAGATATTATTGTGAGAATCATCATAATCCTTATGTACATCCGTCAACCCACATCTGTACAATGTCTCCTCATCATATTCCTCTAATGTACAATCTTCAATGATCGGAGGAATGTTGTTATCAGCACAAATTGGAGACTTTCCCTTAGGATTTAAACATTTAGAGCATGAGAGTTTAAAAAACGTACCTGAACTTACCTCTTTATCTGAAATAGTATGACAATGATCTTCACTAATGATAGTAGTTGTTTCAGACAAATCATCAAAGGCATCCTCATAAACACTCTCATCATCTGTTGACACCACATCATCACTTGAAGTTTCATCCTTTGACTTCAACACGTCATCTTCAGACTTTTTCATCTCACTTGTGATATCAGAATCATCAAGAATATGTGTATCTTCAGTTACCTTACATCTCTCTTCTACAACTTCCTTCACCTGTTTGCTATCTTCAGGCATTTCAGGTTCAATTGCTTTATCAGATTCTGACAATGAAGAATCCTCACTCTTTTCTTCATCACTACTTTCAATCTTCAAATTCACACTTGTCTCAATACAATCTTCAGTTTTCAGATCATCTTCCGTTTTTCCATCAACATCTTCTTTATCTTTCTCAACACTCAAAGTAGCCTTTAACATGTTTCTTTGTTCATCAATCCATGAGAAATCAACAATTTTCACAATCCATTTTCCGGTTCTCCTTATTTCCGATTCCATTTTGTCAACAACATCTTTGAAGTTCATTAATTTGACATGATGAATGATTTCAGTTTCCTTCATTCTTTCAACAAAATCACTCCATCGACAAGGTAAGAATTGCGTAAACTTCTCAACGATTTGCCCATCAGTGATATCAAACTTAAAATATTTCAATTCTTGCATAAGTGGTAAAAGACGATCATAAGCATCATTGATCTTCTTTGCAACATGATTGTTATATGCAAGTTGTAACAAACTCCACTTTGCACATGAATGTGGCATTTGTTCAAAATCAGTTTTCTTAATATCTTCAGAAATGATCACTGAAAACAATTCACACAATTCTCTTTCTTGATTAAATTCAGACATTTGATCTTCATTCAGTTTCAAACATGGTTTCTTGTATTGTTGGTACAATAACTTCTGATAATTATCATCCGCTTTGGTAATAAACGTTTCGAATGTGGATCTCCAGTTCGGATAATTTTCCAAATTGTCCAACACAAGTCCATTGTTAGCCAACCATTCCACGTTCCAGTTCTTGTATGTCATATTTAACTATTATGTTCAGAACTTGAAAGTTTAACCTCTAAAAAACAAAACAGCTAAAAACTCGTCTTAACGTCCGAATTAGGTCTTGAAACCTATCTCAAATGATCCGGAAGGCCCAAATTAGGTAAACAAGGTTTACTTGAACTTTTAATAATGTGTCTTTTTGGCTCAAATGAAGCTTTTTAACCTTTAAAAATAGGCCACGAACCCTTTTCACGAACCTTATCAGTCTTGGAAGCTCACGAACCCTTTATAATGTATAAGGATCAAAATCTCGCGAACCCCAACCAAAATCTCGTGAATCTAGGTCAATTTCTCGCAATTTCTCGTGAAATAGTCAATTTCTCGCGAACCTGGACGTTCTGACGAACCTATGAATGAATCTGGACACTCCCACGAACCTTTGGATGAATCTGGACACTCCCACGAACCTTATGTACGAATCTGGACGTTTCACGAACCTTATGGACGAATCTGGACGTTTCACGAACCTTGGATGAATCTGGACAGGTTCTGCTATCAGATTCGTCAAAGGTTCGTCTGACGAACCTGGACGTTTCACGAACCTTGGATGAACCTGGACAGGTTCGGCTATCAGATTCGTCAAAGGTTCGTCAAGGTTCGTCTGATCGAACGAACAGATCTGATCTTCACAAAAATGGCTCTAGAATCTTCATTTTTTGGAGTTAGAAGGCCTATGAGTAGTCAAAATTTTCGTTTTTTCGAGGCGCATCTTTCTATCGGATCAAAACTTGCAAAAACTTGATAATTTTTCGCAGATCTGACTTTTTGTTGACAAAAACGTGAAGAACTTCAAGAACACCTCCAAGATGATGAATTTTCTGATCAAATTACTTGAGATTGATGTCCAAATAGTCGTAGAATCGAGCCTAACGCTCTGATACCACTGTAGATTTGAAGAATCGATCACGAAATTCTACGATTCGATTATAAACATGCGGAATCTGTTTATAACTAGATTTGGATCAATCAACGACAATGTAATATATGTCACAAATCTGAATTACTCATTAACATTCAAGTGTTTACAATACAAACGTGAAATACAAAACACTTGAATCTACAAAGGAAGCTAAGATGAAGAGAATTTGATGAATTCTTGAACTTGATCTTGAGAGAGAAGTCTTGAACTTGAGAGAGAATTTGACTTTGTGTGTATGAATTATGAGCTCTCTCTTCTAGTTCCAAGTCCACCACCTTTCCTCTATATATATGTTTCAAAAGGTTTGCCAAAAGGTTTGCCTCCCAAACCTATAGGTTCGCCTCCCAAACCTATAGGTTCGCCTCCCAAACCTATAGAACATGTAAGCATCGAACCTCTCACGAACCTCCATAGCCGAACCTATGAACCATTAGGTTCGCCAGACAAGGTTCGCCAGCCGAACCAATTGGTTCGTTAGACAAACCTATACAACAACATAAACATAGGTTCGTCGAACCTTAACCAAACCTTAGCCGAACCTTTTGTCTTTTGATCTTCTAATCATATACAACAAACGACAAGTTCATATACAACAAGCTAGGTTCACATTAAATGCAGCTTCACACAGAAAGTGCACTAACATTATACCTATGTTTAAAGTGTTACTAAGATTAGACTTAGTTGTTAGTATCATTGTGCTCTATGCATAGTGTCATACTTTACTCGGGTCTCATTTTAAATGTTTTGTAAGTTATAGGGTTTATGTGGTGTTTTGTATTATGTAAGTAGATTCTTATTACGGTTTATTGTACGTATACAAATACTAGATAAGTTATCAATTGGACTTTAAGTCACTTTTACATATAAAATATTATTGGGCCTATTGGACCCGTCAAGACGTTTAAAGCCCAACAATATGTTTATAAATCTTAATTTGTCCAAATAAGTATATACTTGTTCAAATATTCAAAGTATATTATTTAGTATAACATCATTTGATTAGAAATACCTCATTTTACTTAGTGGGCTAATTGCGCCTGTAACGCCCATAACGCGGTTTTATCTATTTTAAATAATAGTTTAAGCCCATAAATTTTAGAAAATTATATTTTTATTGTATATATAATATATTAAGTATAATATTCTGGTCAAAATAGTCATTGGCTTGTATTTATATAAAACCTCGTTTTTACGCATTTCGCGTGTCGGTTATGTACGTACTTTTGTGTTTAGAGAGTCTTTCGTATTTCCTATCATACCAAATACTTTTGTAATATTATTTTATATATTTTTACTTATATATATATTCTGTAGTACAAGACTATGTCATTTAACCATTTACAGGTGTCGGTTTCGTAGCTATTTTTGCGTAAAATACGTTGTTAGTTATTTCAATCACCACAACTCATCAAAATATGATATTATATATTATTTATCATAAATAAACTTACAAAATTTCCATAATTTAGAAATATATGCAAATATGCCATTTTAGTAGTTTTTAGCACGTCGGTTCGGTAATATAATGGTTTTAAGTTTAAATCATGTTAGGGATGCCTTATAAAACATCTTTATAAGACGTTATGTCCGGTTTTAATGTATAAGACGTTGTATACATTGTTACTTTTTATTTTCAGATACTTTTACCCGTTTTAAGTTATATTACATGTGTTATAAATATCAAAGAGTTCATGGTGCTTAAAAACGAATGTTAAGTGCAACTACACTTATAAAGCTCAAAGAAACTAGTTAAGATGGTATACCCTTCTCAAGGTTGTCTTGTAGTGATCGATGCTTAACCCAAAATCAACAAGAGGCTGCTGTAAGTTTCCGATCAGACCTTATATATATGACAAATCTTATTCACAAGATGATAATCTTAAAGGTTAACATGAAGTTGGCGGTTTATGTTCTTACCCAACGACTTGATGACTCGGTCGACATGCTTAAGGTTCTAACTCGTGAATGACCTTAAATACTTCCTTAGAAACCTGTAAATATAATCTTAGTTGCTGAAAAATTTTAAACCTTCATACTACACAAAACTTACAACTTGCTTCCTACCCTTGTAATCTTCGTAGCTTCTTGTTCCCAACTTGATTACACACCTAATTGCTTCTTGAATGGCAGGTTGTAGGGACTGAAATGATCAACTTTTGGGGCTGATTTGGGGTGGTATGGCTGCTGTCGTGAATGGAGAGGGGTGGAGGAGATGACAAATGCTAGAAATATGAAGTTGTAAAGTGTTTAAGAAATGAGAAAGATATTGGGAGGGGTGGACGGCCACATATGGGGAAAAAAAAGATTGAGTGTAAGCATCAACTTGATCATTGACTAGTTTGCATGGATTTTTATTGGGGCTTAGAACCTATCTAATCACTAGCTTCCTATTCCAAGACTTTAAATTTATGACTACACATACATGTATGTCATGTTATGTATGTATGGTGTGCTTCCTATATACATACATACATACATATATATATGTATGTATGTACGTAGCATATGTAAATATGCACACCCATGTGTGTGTTTTAAATTTACAATCTTATTTGAATTTAATAGTTTTTTTTAGTTAACTTTATTTACACACTAATTATGAGTTTTTAATCATTAATAAATTTTAGTTTGTGATATGTTAAGTTTTATATAATATTTTTAATATCATATTTGTTTTCGTTAATATTGTTATTAACGTTTTTGGGGCGAGTAAAGTAGATCTAGCTTACGTCTAATGTAGGATCGTAACTTGTTAGTGTCTGGGTTAAAACCCAATGTGCTTAGTAACACGTTTTGTTATTCGATCCACATAATATTTAGCGAACTACTAACTTGGTAACTTAATGAAATATTCTAGACGATTAAATAAAATAAGAAAAGTTCAAATTAAACCTGAATTTTTGAGGTTGTTGCATTAGGGCGTACGCCCGAGCTCGTCCTATAAGAAATCTCACAACTGGGTAAACATGCTGACCTTGCTTTAGTATATATGTCCCGGCCTGGCTTCGAATCCAAGACCTCTTGTAGAGAAGTAAAGGAGGTAACTAGGGGTGTTCATTTTTTGATATATGAAGTTTCGGATATCCGAATCAGAAAAAAAAAATCAAAAAATATATATTTCGGATATCCAAATATCCGAAAAATATCCGGAATATCCGAAAAATATCCGGAATATCCGAAAAATATTCGGATATACGAAAAATTATTCGAAAAAAGTATCCGAATATCCGAAAAAATATCCGAAAAAAAACTATTTCGGATATCGGATATCCGAACTATCCGAAAATTTTAAAAATAGGTATCCGAATCCGAAGTTTCGGATATCCGAACCTCCGGATATCCGATTTTTTCAGATATTTCGTATTCGGATATTTCGGATTCAGAAGAGGTAACCATTAGACTACAACCTATTTGGTTTAGAGTTGAATTTAAATATTCAAAAAATTCAGTCTTCCCTACATGCAGAGAAAAATCCCAAAATGTCTACTTTGACCCAACTTTTCCTCATTTTGTCCATGTGACTATTCACTCACCCAAAATGTACACCCTGTTTACAGACGTCACCGCCCATATAATCATGTGTGTCGCATGTAGTCTAACCCAATAAAAATGGACACGTGGCCAACACAGGTGCCGCGCCTGTAAACATTTTTATTACTGTTTTTACGAGCGTCCAAGTTTACGGGCATCCCAACCTAGTTTACGGACGTCCCTTCTTTTTTCATGTTTTTTTAAGCGGGGAGACAATCGGTGACGCTCCTCCCGTAGTGTATTTTAAACATGGGCGTCTCGCCCCGTACGGAAAAAAAAAAACCCGCCCAATTTGAAATATTTAATAGCTTTTTTTTCCTTTTTTTGACTGGATTTTGTTTTTATACCAATTTTTTATTTTTATGTTCTTAAATATTATATTTTAGTAACCTTAAATATTATGACTAAAGCGGATATACCTAGTGATACTAAGTTATTCAAATGGTATCCTTTCAAGTGGTTGCATGATTGTGTTTTCAACTTTACAAATTATGTAAATTTACAAATTAAATGTAGAATTAGAGTGTGTGATTTATAAAAAAAATCTAACATAATATAACTTTTATAAATATTATTGAAAATTAAATGTCCATTATTAAACTATAAATTGACATAAATTGTGATTTAAATTGACATAACTATGGTATAAATTGTCATAAAGTGTGATGTAAATTAACCTTTTATTTATAACCAAATCTAAATGGCAGATTTCTATCCATGAAAGAGATAGATAAATGTCTTCTCTATTAAACGCTTTGAACTCACCAAAAAATTGAAACCACAAAAATATAAAATCCATACCAAAATGATAAACTTGTACGAACAAAAGTCTAGTTTGAAACCTTGTCAGCTATACTAAATAAAAATGACATCGTTTTATTATAAACCAACACATTAATGTTAAGAAACAAAGGCTATTGACCGTATTTCAATTTGGAAGGGAAAAAAATTGCAAGCAGGCAGTTCATGGGAGGGACGCGTATGTTTACATTCGGATACGGGCATGACGCCCATGTTCAAATTCGGTTATGAACAAGTAGCTAAGATCTTTAAAATATAATCAATATATTTATTTTATTTGTTGATTAAAACAACATGCTTCAAACACAGGGTTGGTCATTTTAAGCATAATCTATCTATACTAATAAATAAAATTAATATTGGACACTTATCATCAATCTAAATAACATATTTTTTTCCACTTCTCTATCATATTTATAAAATTTAGTTAAGGATTAAGAATAATGTACTTTAACATGTATAAAAATTAATATATTATTACTTAGATAAATTTAAAATAAAATTAATTACCAAGCTTTTAAATGAACTTATTTTTTATTTAATAGCTTCAATTTTATTTTTTTAAATTTCATCAAATTCAAATTATATTTTTTAAAATATTTAAAAAAACAATAATTATAGTAATTGTTTTAAAAAATTTCAAACATTTAATGTGATTGAATGATTTTAATGATAAAAATACAATATAATAAAATAATAAAAAATAATTAATGTTTAAAGAAATAAATAGCTCTAATTAAATTAACGTTTATTACCTAAATTACACAAAAATATTAACATACAGTAGAGAAAAAAAAATAAAAGATAATTTATAATTATTAATCAAAATATGTTAAACATATTTTATGACGGTATTTATTAATTAATTATATTATATTCAATTTATATAAAATATGAGTTTATTTATTTAAACTGTGCAATGTGAATCTTTTTTAGATACACAACCTTTTGCTAATATATATATATATATATATATATATATATATATATATATATGTGTGTGTGTGTGTGTGTGTATAGGGACTTATTCCATTGAGAACCACTAAATATGAAAGAACCAAAGGAACTAATTTTGAACCATATGTTAATAGGGGTATAAAAGTAATTTAACCTTAAAGTATGAGAAGTTACTATTTTACCCTTTTAAATAACCACTCTATGTACAAAACTTAAAGCATAATGTACAAGTGTATCATGCAGTTATCAAGTTCCTAACATAAAAGTGGTTCTTAATAGAATACCTCCCTATGTGTATATATATATATATATATATATATGTATGTATGTATAGGGAAGGAATCATATAATAACCCACTCTAATTGAGAAAACTATATAATTCAAATCCAATTGTTCAAATTTTTTAAATTTAATCTAATGATGACATGTGTTACTAATTAATTTTTAATACAAAAGGCCATTATGGTCTTTCGTGTTAATTACAAAAATCAGATTTAATATAATAGTGACAAATGTCACACTCTTAAAAAACCATCTATTTTTCTATTTTTAAATTAAAATTTCCCCTTAATATTTATACACTTATAACCAAAGGAACTAATTTTGAACCATATGTTAATAGGGGTATAAAAGTAATTTAACCTTAAAGTATGAGAAGTTACTATTTTACCCTTTTAAATAACCACTCTATGTACAAAACTTAAAGCATAATGTACAAGTGTATCATGCAGTTATCAAGTTCCTAACATAAAAGTGGTTCTTAATAGAATACCTCCCTATGTGTGTATATATATATATATATATATATATATGTATGTATGTATAGGGAAGGAATCATATAATAACCCACTCTAATTGAGAAAACTATATAATTCAAATCCAATTGTTCAAATTTTTTAAATTTAATCTAATGATGACATGTGTTACTAATTAATTTTTAATACAAAAGGCCATTATGGTCTTTCGTGTTAATTACAAAAATCAGATTTAATATAATAGTGACAAATGTCACACTCTTAAAAAACCATCTATTTTTCTATTTTTAAATTAAAATTTCCCCTTAATATTTATACACTTATAACTTTTTTATACTATTTTATTTTTTATAAAATTTACACCATTAAACTCGTCATATTTTTCTCTTTAATTTCGTTATAGTAATGCCAAATTTTTTTGGGTGTTCATAATTACACTAACGTAAAAAACATAAGTACAATAATTTCCCTTTTTTTTCAAAAATTTTCCATCAAATTTTTTTTTTCTCTCATCTTAAATATATATATTACAAACTTATTTTTTATTATAAAACGTAGTTAATTAAATAAATTTATATCAAATAAGATAGAAACTAGTTAGATAATTGTAACGTAAAAAAAATAATAAGTTACAGCTCGTAACATCAGTGTAATTATGAATAATTTGAAAAAATTCAGCTTGTTACATCAGTGTAATTAGGAACACTTTTGTAACACCCCAACCTGATTAGGGCTGACGTGTCACTTATACAGAGTTCAGAGTTAATGCAACAATCCATAATTTATATCCAAGCATAGTGAAGTCTTAATTAATCAAACTTAACATAAATAAAATCTTAAAATTCATTTATTACAATATTTAATTGGATAAGTTCTTGATTTTCTTTAAACACTTTCTTCTCAATTCCCCGTATGGTTTCCTTGATTACCTATACAAAACATAAGAACACCACAAAAATAAATACGGCTGATCCAAATAATGCTCAGTAATGGATAAACAATAGTAATTAAAAGATGTTTAGAAGATGGCGAAGATAATCAGAATAATGGTCAGAAACAGAAATCAGATTCAGAACAGTAACAGTAACAGAACAGTAAACAGGGGTCTGACTTGAATAAAATATAACATTTTAGAAACAATAATATAGGTTATAATGAAAGTCATAAATAGTGGGAAATCCCAGAATATACCACGAGCCGACTGTACATATAATAGTGTAAGGTTCACGTGTAGCTACTCCCGCTTACCAGACACATGAGATAGTTAGTGTTGGCATACACGTCACTATCCCCCAGAAATCAGAAAGTACAATTTAAGATTATCCTAGGACCAGTCCATACGCCTCTCCAGAATTCAGTCGGTGCACAAGTGTCCTATCAGAGTACTAAATAGAGACGCCGTAAACTCAACTAACCGTTACGGGTGGTTCCACATCATGGTTGCCGCCATGAAGGGCCTGTAGTTATCCTTACAGGTAGGGGCATGCTCGGGTAACAGATTAGAAGTTCAGTAGGGTAGTTAAACTACCAAGTAATGTCATAAGCGAATCATGCAATAATGAGTACAATATGATCTAGATCTATTGCATGATTAACGAAGTAGTGAAACACGATATCATATCGTGGCAATAACAAATCAGATACAATATCGAAACAAGTCCAAAAATACTAAGATTTAACTAAAAAGAATCCGTACCGGAAACAAAGCGAAATCAGATATACTATGAGATAAGAAAATAAAATTCGTACGAACGGTAGGCAAAACAGAAATATACTATAAGTGATGAAAAGAAAATCCGTACCTGGGCTTTAGTAAATAATCAGCATTTAATCAGAAAAACAATCGAGTAATCCAAATCCTCAACAATTCAGAGATCTGTGTTTTTATGTTATTTCACGTTAGTTTAACTGAATTACGAGTTGCACACGTAACCGGTTAGATTTCTTTTCACGTTAGTAATCTATTTATTTTACCAAGTTATTTTTAACGTTTGTAAGTACTAGTTAAATTCGTAAACATGAGGTTTTACTGTTTCCCATAAAAATGTTACGATATAAATGATTTTAACATTAAACAATAAAAAAAATATGTTTTAAAATGAAAGATTCGAACTTACGATTTCTGGAAAGGGTCCTCAACAAGTCAAACTAGGAAATATGTTTTCAAATGATTTGTTTGTTTATTTTCTTATCTATTTTGAATCTTAACATATACTACTTATGAAGAAATACATAACATAAATGTTCAGGAGATTTAAAACCGCTATCTACCAATACGAGTTAAGTTGCGATCCCAAATCTTTATTCTAGCTGATCATTTATTATTTAACTTTACTCATCATGGGATCCTTTGTTTATTTAAATTCTAAAACAAAACAATAGCCTTTCATGTATTAGTCGATCATCTCTCAAACCGTTAATTATACTCAAACCCAACATATATATACCCATACGCAATTACGACCATGCTTTCAAACTTTGTTTCTAATTTGTTTTGATCAAACTTCTACTTCATTTGGGAATTCCACCAGACAATACGAAATAATCAGTAGGTTTGAGATTAATGTTATTAAGAATCAAGATGAATAAACTATTACCTTGAATAGTAGAACAAGACAAATGAGAACAACCAAGTATGGTGATGCGCGGCGGATAGCGGCTAACGGTCGGGGTTGGACACGAGTTTGTGAATCAACGAATTCATGCACCGGTTTTAGTTTCGTCTCCGTTTGCAACGGTTGTGTTGATAGCTTGCCTCGGTTGTTTTATCCTTGGAGCGATGTTTACAAAGAAACAGGGTCGGCCCAAGCATTTTGGGGGCTTAAAGCAGACTAATAAAATGAGGCCTTTTTAGTAAATAAATATTTTGCTTTTAATTCTAATAAATGCTAATAACACACTTAACATAATATTATTTTGATAATAACATAACAAAAATCTAATAAGCTAATGACAAATAGAAGCAACAAAATTGTATTGAGCTTACATAAAAAATGCAACTAAAAAATAATCATATATTATTATCATATCTACTAATAACTGAAGATTTTAATAAAACATATAGTCATAAACAATTTTAGAAGCCTATATGCAATAAATGTTCCTAAATAAAACTACCTTTAATAAAAGTGAAAAATTTTAAAATCAAATAAATCAATTGGTATAAAAATATCAAATTAATAAATAAATAACAATAACAATCAACAAAGTTAAAAGAAACACTTAAAAAAGTCAATCGATGACTACAGGAAAAAATTCAAAATATCACATTAATCAAGATGAATAAGCCAAAAAAAAGATTGTAAGAATAAAAAGTACTTAAAATTTCAATTTTTAAATGAGTGAAAAACTGATGGATGCGTGATTGAATTTTTCAAAAAAAAAAGAACTCAAAACTGCCACACTATAAAGTATAAAAATGTATTTTTTTTCACTCTGTTTTTTTCATTTTGGATCAATTTAACAAAAATCTAACGCATATAAATTTTTTTCTAAAAAACAAGGCCCTAAGGTTTTGAAGGCCCCAAGCCCTAGCTTTACTCTCTAAGCCTGTCGGGCCACCCGGCAAAGAAAAGTAGTGATGCGAAGACGACGCCTTCTTTTGCTTATGATGGTGCGATGAGGGGAATAATTTTCTCTTGTTGAACATTGATTTAGGCTTGTTTCTAAACTTTCTATCTCTTCAACCTCTCACATGATTTCAGTTATGGCATACATAATTTAAATACAAGATAGCTACTAATTAATTGGTTTACGTTTAATAAGATTTTTATGCCATTTTAACCGTTTTATTTCTTGTGAGTATATGCAGTGTTAATTCGCAATAAATAGAAAACTAATTGAATTTTAATCATTCAGTTATCAATAAATTAATATGAGTATTCTAAAAATATCTCGTACAATACAATTGATTGAGATTTATGTTGAGCAGGGACTAGTTCTTAAATCGGGTTTCAATTCGGTCGGTTTCGGTTGTGGGTATTTAGTCGAATGCTATTTAAATAGGATTTCCACAATTTATTTTGTTAAGGTAAGTCGTTATATTATTTGTTTCAAATCGTGAATCATAACTCAGCCTGACGTTAATTAGTTAGATAGCTTGTTACTAAATAACTCCATAATTCAATAGTAAGCTGAAAGCTCGGTTGTGAATTCGTCGGAACTTGTATTTATTTATTTGTCTGAATATTCTTAGTTCATATTTATTATTCGACTTCTTTATTGAGTTTGAGTTATTAATTAAATATTAATATTTAATATATTTACTCATTTTTTTTTGTTTTTGCGGGTATTATAACTTTGAAAAAATTCATCTCGTTACATCAGTGTAATTACGAACACTTTGAAAAAATTCAGCTCGTTACATCAGTGTAATTTCGAAAACTTTAAAAAAATTTGACAAAAGTATACTTAAATTAAATATAAAAATGTGACAAATTTAATGATGTAATTTTTTTAAAAAAAATAATGATGTATATAAAAGTTATGAAGGTTTAAAAAATTGGGGGGTAAACTTTTATTTTAAAAATCAAATCAAGTACACCTAACAAATCTCCAAAATACCCTTAAAGAAATCTCAATCACTCATTTTTCCTAGAATTAATATGGACCACACATTTCAAATTCATTAAATTAGACAACCAATCAAATTGGGTTAATAAGTTATCTCAATTACCATGGGTTACCAATTGATACTTACCCTATATGTGTGTGTGTGTGTGTATATATATAGACACACACATATGTAGCAAAGATAATTTGAAAATCTATTTTTGTTGTGAAAACCATTATAACCATGGTAAAAAGAATATACAAAAACATTTTTTTTATTTTTTTACAGATTTGTAACATTATTAAGCACATTTTTATAAAAAATAAAAAACACCTAGCAGTTTTTTTTAAAATAATATTTTTTAAACTCATGTAAAACATATGTAACGCCACGTAAAAATATTTCGTAAGATGTAGAGCATTGTTACATATGTTTTTCATGGATTTAAAAATTATTTTAAAAAAATACATGGTGTTTTTTTAATTTTTTTATAAAAATGTGTCATATAATGTTACAAACCTGTAAAAAAATTTTAAAAATGTTTTTTATATATTTTTTACTATGTTTTTCATTATTTTCACAAGAAAAGGGGGTTTTCATTTTAATTTTATATATATATATGTGTGTATATATATATATACAGGGGATGATTCGAATGTTAAACATTCTTTATTGTGTTAATTAAATAATTAAATCTTATTACTTTGGGGCCCACATTATTAGTTTAAAAGTTTAGGTTTTTTCTTCTTATTTTATTAATGTAGGTGGGTCCTACATTAATTAAAAAAGAAAAAAAACACATCTTTAGATTTACTTTAATGTGTGCTGCAAAGTAATAAGATGTAGTTATTTGGTTAACGAAATAAATATGGTTAACAAAAGAACCACATCATATATATATATATATATATATATATATATATATATATATAGAAGAGTTCCTAAGAAAACCATCATTTTGAAGAAACTAAGAAAATTAATCACAACCATTATCAATTAATTTTTTTTTCATTTTTATTTCTTTTCATTATAAGATAAGAAATGTAAAAAAAGAAAAAAAAATAGCAAAAAATATGTATTTTAGGTTATTACATATATATATTACATATATATATATATGTAATAAGTATGTGTACATATATGTAACTTTATAAGTTATGTATGAAACTTTTTGAGTTACATATTTTTCAAAAAAAATTGTTTATTATAACATTTATATCCTTATAATAAAAAATTATGAATTCTTTTTTTTAAAATTTTATTAGTTAGTATGAGTTTTCATAGTTTTTTCAAAATAAGAAGTTTTCTCATTAACCTTATTATATATATATATGGGTTTTATTAATTCACAGGATAAAATCCATATATGTGTGTGTGCACTATTATTTTTAACCCATGTAACACATGTGATTTTAATACAGTTAAACTAAATATAAAAGGATGAAGAAAAATTAGAAAATAATTGGATTGTTTCGAAAATGATTTTGGGGACGACTCACGTGTGGAAGATAGACCTTCAGATTTTGGAACCTAAATAGAGCAGAGCTTCGTTCTCGTGACCTTCTTGTGGTCCATTCGACTAGGCATAACCTACCTTCATAGCCTAATCATAACAATTCTCAGTTTCTCACTAGACATGTACAAACCAGTTGATTAATCAAGATTGAGTTATCAGCTTTTCTTTTTTTTGAACGGATAAAATTTTATTCCACCAGGGGTTAGTAAGAGTCTAAAACCCCAAATCAAACATTACAACCACGCTGGTAAAAAACAAAACAAGAAAAGACAAGATGATACAAGAAAAACGGAAAATAAGAACTACCCAACATCAAAAGACATCCAAGTAACCCAATCCAAACCTCCATTCTTTTTTCGATGCTTCACCCAGAAGTAACTAAGCACTTTAACTTCTTCTAAAATCTTCTCCTTAATTATATTTTGATTACGGAAAATAGCTTCATTTCGTGCCTTCCATTTACACCAAACCGCTGTTTGAATCACCGAGAGTACCATGTCCTTTTTGTGTTTTGTCGAAGTTAGAAAGTAATGAAAAGTCATAAGATCACGAAAGCTGAAGGCAAAGAAAGGGGGTAGCTTGCACCATCGTTCGATGTCACACCATATATGTGCAATTATTGGACATGCAGTAAAGAGATGCTCGACCGATTCTTCAGACTCACCACAAAATTTACAAAGAAGAGAACCATGAATAATGTTTCTAGTTCTTAAAGCTGTTAAAGTCGGAATTCTTCCCATCTCCGCCTGCCAAGAAAGTATATTCACCTTCTTTGGAACCAACTTATTCCAAGGAAAGTTAAAACCACTGACCCTATCCGATTGTTTTTGGCATAAACGTTTAATACAATTGACCGAGAAGGAGAAATTTGGTGGATCTTCCCATCTCCATGCATCCTCCTCATTTGTTATGTTTGCTTGAAGGAGAAGCTGAGATAGATTATTTAGTTCCATTTGTTCCTGTGGATTAAAGTTGCTCTCATTCCAACTCCATTCCCATATTATATTCCTACCAACTATGTTATACCTTTCCTTAATAGTACATGACTTGCTCACTTCCTTGTTGAAAAGTGAGGGGAACAGCTTGTCAAAACTATCATTTCCCAACCATTTATCGATCCAAAATCTAACTTGATCCCCCTTACCCACCTTACCACTGATAAGCTTAGTTAGATCAACATTGCATTTTAAAAGATCCTTTCCGATTTTGCCGATGCTTTTCCAAACCCCCGGCATTGATACACTTACCGGAATATAACACCATGAACTTGAATTGTGATGAAAACTCCAGATTATTCTAGTCCATAATCTTCCTTTTTCAGTCTTTAACTTCCACCACCATTTGGCTAACATAGCCAAGTTTACATCTTTGAGCTTAGCAAGGCCCAAACCCCCGTTGTTCTTAGCTGTCGTAATAACCTCCCAAGAGACCCAACATATCTTTGATTTATCTGAAGCTCCATTCCAGAGAAAGTTTCTACGTATCCTTTCGAGATGCTCCACCACTTTGACAGGCGCCTTATATAAGGAAAAATAGTAGAGTGGCAAAGAGTCCAAAACCGATTTAATAAGAGTTAGTCTTCCCCCCATGGAGAGCAACCTTCCCTTCCAGTTTGATAAACGTTTATCAAAAAGCTCGATCACAGGCTTCCAGTTTTTTGCTAAGTTCATGTTTGCTCCAACTTGTAGACCCAAGTAAGTAAAAGGAAATGATCCTACCTTGCACCCGAATATACTTGCCAGCTCATGAATTTGAGAGTCTTCTACACCAATGCCATAGAGTGAGCTTTTTGCTAAGTTCACCTTAAGCCCATATACTAGATGAAAACCTCGAAGCAATCTAAGTAGATTTTTAACGTTTAAATCTGACCATTCTCCAAGAAAAACCACATCATCAGCATAAAGGAAGTGTGTGAGTCTTAAACCATTGGAGATATTAATGCCGCGATAAGCTCCCAGCTGACAAGCCTTTGATATAATGACTGATAACGCGTCCATAACTAAAATGAAAAGAAAAGGGGATAGCGGGTCTCCTTGTCGCAATCCTCTTTGACATGGGAAAGATGGAGTGGGACTCCCATTTACAAGGACCGAAGATATGGAGGCCATTAGAATGCTAGAAATCCACTTTCTCCATTTTATAGGAAAATGTCTTTGTTCAAGAACCGAGTCAATAAAATTCCAACAAACACAATCAAATGCCTTCTCAAGCTTTTCTAATAACCAGTTTGGTTAAAAAACTGGTTTTCAAAACCTATTCTTCATAACCTATTATTTGGCTATTTTTGTAACCGGGTTAACCTAAACACGACCCATAACCTATGATTACCTTCATGGCAACTTACTTTTCCCATTAACCTGTTTCATAAATCAAAATTATTATTTTTATTTTTTATTTTTTGAAAATATTTAGTTGCTTTCTTTTGATTATTATAATAACTTAATTGATAAATTAAGAAAACGTTTATTTTTTTTTCATTTACGATGATAATTTTAGGGCATGTTTGGGATTGTTATTTAAGTTTAGAAGACTTTTTGTTATAAGTACTTATTAACTTATGAGTTTTTAAAATGAACTTTTTAAAAAGTGTTTGGATTGGTTTTAATAATCAAAAAGTCGATAAGTATTTTGGATTAGATTTTAAAAAAATGTTTGGATTAACTTTTAGCTTATTCCATCAAAAAGTTAAAAAGTCATTTTAAAAGTTAAAAATTATAGCTTTTTAAAAACACATGTTTAACCTTACTCAAAAAATTAAAACAAAAGGTGTTTTTGTTATTACCAAATATCTTTTTAACTTATTGACTTTTTCATAAAGCAAATAAATTAATAAGTTAGTTTTAAATGGAATCCAAAATATGCACTTAATATCTTTTCGGTTACATTTAGAAATGAAAATTATTTAGATTTTTTTTTATAAGTTTGATTTGTGTAGATACATTATTAGTTATAATAATATTAATTTTTTATTAAAACATTATATTAATTATTTGTCACTCATACACACCTACTAAAATAATATTATTGACATGCTTCAAGTTAACAACCAACTTATAACCTACAAATTAATTTGATTAATTTTGATAAATGGGTTAAACATGAGTTATTTTGATTGACCTGAATTTATCTCTATTTAGGTTAGGGTTGAGAACTTTGATATGAGTAAATATATGTGCCAAGTTCATGTTGCAAAATTCAACCTACCAACTTCTAACATGTTAGCCGCTTGCATTTTTTTTTTTTGAACGGCTTGGTACAACGACACCCAAGACGGGATTTCAACCGTCCCCTCGGATTTGACGCTCTGGGGCGTATGCCCGAGCCCACCCCAGAAGGAACCTCACAACTGGGTAAACCCCCTGACCTTGCTTCAGCAAATATGCCTCAGCCCGGATTCGAACCCAAGACCTCCAATAGGGAAGTCAAGGGGGTAACCATTAGGCTAGAAACCCTTGGTTAGCCGCTTGCATGTTAACATGACACAATTGACATTCATAAATTGTGTAACGGTAAGCCGTAGGGTGTTGGGGTGTACACGTGTGCTGACACAATGGTGATGAGGTGGAAGGTGAAGGTGCATGAGATCGGTGGGTTAACCGGGGTGAAGGGCATGTCGTCGGTGAAGGAGCACAAAGAACAAAATGGGAGGCTGATTGTTGTGATGCAATAGATGATATAAATAGAAACTTGCGAAGGTGTACAACTTAATCATTAAACGGGCTCATGGTCTCAACAATACTAATATGAGAGAGTGCTCAAGATTTAATTAAAAATGAGAAGAAAAAAATTAGAATGATACGATTTAACGGGAGGACACTTTTTCTAATTTTATCCATAAATAAGAGAGGTTCTCTTTAATTAAACCTACACCACTGACCACCCCCTATTATGTATTAACCATACATCACCCGCCATTTTATAGTGACCCATATATACTATATAGACAGTATAGAACTCTATTTTCAAATATTTACATTATGATCTAGAACAATGCTCCACATATAGTGTTATATAACTACTATAGTATTATACATGCAATATAGGATTATATAGCAAGTACTTGTTTTTTTATATGACCATTTAAGTGTTATATGGTCAATATAGTTTAAGAACTATACAGGCAGTATAACCCTATACAGGTCATATGGAATTCATTTTAATTGTCTAGTGTATAGAAGACAGTGTTATAATGCCCAGTAATAAGGGATGGTGCATAACCACAAGAACTAAGGTTTCAATGTATTAAACAACGTATTTCAATCTCTAATCTTATAAACCTTGTTATTATACAAGTTTCGTGAGGGATAAAAAGATATAAATTGTCAAAATTCTTTAGTGTTTAAATAGAGTTTTTATTTTTTGAGTTTTTTTTTAATTTATAATTATTATCAGAAGATATTTTTAAGCTTTGCTTGTCAATCAAAGCTTTTATATTCATCTCAACAATTAGCTTTTCATTACAACACTAAAAATTATCTAACAACACAAATTGAATTTTGTTCAGTTAACAAAAAAGGAATAAATACCTAAAACAATTTCCTTCTCACCCCAAGAAACACATTTTGGATCTTCAACATACATCAATTTGTACAAACACTAGACTTAGTCCCATCTTCATTTGACCCATTAGAATAAACTCCTTCACAGTTCAAACTCGAAAAAGGCCAATCCCGGTTGAAACATCGATCACAAGTTCATCGATCAACGTTTGGACTATATCCAACTCGACTATAGCACCCGTCTCGTATGCTTCAATCTCAAAATCTGACCATTTTCCTGAACCATGGCTCATGTCCATCCTTAACATCAGCTCACCTGAGGTCACACCCATCCATCTTCTCACCTCCTCCACAACTTCAAGAATCAAACTATCAAAACCCATGAACTGTGGTAGGCTCATCCATGATCTAAATCCGCACTTTGCATATTGCACATATTTCAACTCCAAATACTCTATTAGTGAATCAAACACAAAGCGTTTTAGTTGATATCTTGCATTCGAATTATGAGACCCGAGAAAGCTCCCAAATGTGGTTCGCATTACATCTGCAAGCGTGTCTAGTTCAAGTATAAGGTCACATATGAAGAAAGAGTTCATTTCATTCGGGTTATGTGGTATTTGATTGCCAAGAACCAGCTCAGAGTTGAAGATAACTTCTTTTATGTTTCGGTTTGTTCTGAAACTAACAAGATCCATGCTGCATAGGACTTGTGAAATATATGTTAAAAGATTGGCTACCAACTTGTTATGGGTGTCTTCTTTTCTCAATGGCAGATCCGAATACAAACGATCCATCTCTGATTCTTGAAACTGTGATTCATCATCATATGAGTAACTCATGGAATCCGCGTGTTGCGTATGCACTTGAATCAGATAATGAACAAAAAGTTAAAAATGCAATCTTTGATTGTTTATAAACAATCTCCAAGAGATGAACAGGGGTCAAAATGGATCAGGCCAGATTGAACACTTTCTTTTTGTTTTTTCTTTTTTCTTGTTTATGATTAAGAAAGCCATATTGTTACAATGATTCTCAATATTTGAATTTGTAAAGAGAATGAAGTTATTTAAATCAGTTACAATAAATGGAATCCTTAATAAAATACAAGTTAGAAAAGCCTATATATGTAATAACCAGTTAGGTGGTTTTTTTCCATTTTAAATACATAACATGTGAATCTAACCCATTTCAAACCAACCCATTTGCCCATAACTGATAAACGGGTCAAAATCATCACTTAACTATATACAGTTATACTGCAAGAAACTGAAAATAAAACAAATTTTTTGGTTTTATTCATTTATAAGAATAATATAAAAATAAACAAGTGACTTTAACCAATTTCAAACCAACCCATTTACCCATAACTGGCAAACGGATCAAAATCAACACTCAACTTCATATGCAAGAACCTGAAGACCAAATTTTTACCTGAGCTATCTTCTAAACTGCTGGAGCAGCAACTTTCATTCGAAAATGAAGCTTCAAGGACCGATCCCAGGCTAGAGCGGTTATTTTTACCCCCAATTATGCTTACTTTTTCTGATTTTATCTGATTATCAACAATATGAAAACAAAAAAAAAAAAAAAGAAAAATTATGTCAAGATGTTAACCAACATACAGTCAAACTAACACAATGAAAGAAACTTACAGTCTGCAAACAGAAGCGTATCTTTTCATGGCTCGGGTTGGATGCAAACCGTTTGCGTGAATTTGTTTTAAAAGGCAAAGCATTCGGGTTCTTCATTTGAGAACTGAATCTAAATGTCATCCCATCATCACTGTTCTTGGTCATAATGTGTCCCTGATAATCTGGTTGCCAATCATCCGACCTCGTTTGTTTTTTACTAGATTGAGCATTTTTAACCATTTTTGGGACATTAGCTGAAGAACCAACTATACTGCAGCTTTTACCTTTTTTTCTGGTATATGTTACTTGCCTATTTTGCCTTGCAGACAATGAGTTAACACGCGCGTTTTCAAACTTCATAACCTCAACTTTAACCGGTACCCTTGATCGTGTTCCACCACTCGAACCCCTATTCAATGCAACAAAGTCTTTGGTGTCACTACCGAATGAAAAACAGTTAAGTTTTAACTGATCTCGGTTATTCTCTTTTTGAAAAGTTGAGGGTGAATGTTGGTTTGATGTAGGCTCTACAACATCAATCAAATTGCCACAGGTTTTACAAGATGTTTTTACAATCTCCTTATCAACATCTCCACATTTATCTGATCGGAGCCTGTTTCCTAACGGTCGTGGTGCATTTGATGCACCACGGCCGTTAGTAATGACATATTTAGACTTGTTTCTAGCATGCAACCCAGGTTCTAAAATTCTAGTGGCTGCACCCATTAACCGCGACGTATTCCTCTTTGCATGATGACTGGTACTTTTTACAGGCGAAGCGAGTTTCGGGTGATGATGCTTTCTTGATTGAGATAAAACATTTTTCAACTGTAATGCTTCAGCTCCAAATCTGGTCACAGATCTTCTATCCACCAATCCGGTCTTTTGAACCTTTGGAGGTCTGAATTCGCCAATTTCACCCACAACTTTCTCTCTAAACTCGCCGGGAGGCTGATCATGGTTAACCGGTGGCATAGACTCTAACCCCATCAGTCTAGCAACCAGACTAGGAGTCTGAACTCTATTAGCGCCAGTTTTGTTCTTATTTGGGAACCCCCCACTGTTTTCATCAGCAATCTGAACCAGCAGAATCAATGAGAAGAAAAACAAGATCATGATAACCAGTTGGACCAGGAACCGTCATTAAAACATGTTGGTTTTATATCTGTAAACCGCTCTCATTTTAACTGGCGGGCCGGTAATTTTTTTGCCCTAAACTTTTTTATGCATGGTTATTTGTTTAAATAAGTTTATAATATATATTTTCAATGGTATTTTTAACATTTTATGATATCATCCGGTTGTTGAGTTCAAATCGACTAGTTCTTGAATTCATACCGACTAGTGTACCGGTAAGGTGACTCGGAGTGGTAGTTGGGAAAAGCATGGGGAAAAATTCACCGAACCTGGGCCGGCCGGGAACACCGCGCCCCCGGTTTCGGTGTGGGGAAATTTGGGGTTGGGTCACCAATTGTTGCCGAGCCTTGGGAATCAAATCATATAGCCGTTGGAAAAAAAAACGAACGTTAGGAGTTTAAAAAAAAACATTTTTCAACTCTAATCGTATTTAAACAACAAAAAATCTCAGACTTTTCTCTCATCTTCTACATTGTATACACAAAATTTATAAAATTTTGAAGCAAAATAGAAGGGGGTTCATCACGTGGTGGATCATCAAGCAAAAAATTTAGAAAACCGCGTCCAAAAAATATACAAACGCCTCAAATGAACCCGTTCAACACACCCGGGTATCGTCCACAAATGCCATCTCCGAATCAACCCAACTTCTACTACGAGCAAATGAACCCGTCTCAATATTTGCAATATTCACCGGGTACTCAATAACAATTTATCAAGAACAAATGTCATCTCCGAATCAACCCAACTTCTACTACAACAATTTATTAAGAACCAATGCTACAACTGATTCTCGATAGTAAACGAGAAATTGCTGCATGTTGGGGATGGCATTGCTCCTTCTAGTTCTTTACTTTGGACGAATGTTTGGATTCTTTTTTTGGTTGTACTCTCTTTTTATTTTTAATTTAATGAATCTTTTTTATTTTATTATTATTATTTATTGTTAAAATAATTAATTAAAATTAGATTTGAAAATGTGAAAAAGTGGGACGATACTATGCAAAATGAGGAAAAATGATGTGACGCTGACGTGACAACGGGAAAAAGTAGGACGACTTCCTCCCCTAACACGGTTTATAAACCCGCCTCAGACTTTTCCACCTTTTTTAGACAACGAGTTAATTAAGGTTTTGATCTTTGGATTTATGCATTTTAACATATTTAAAATAAAAACAGAATTTTCTTTGTTCGTTTAAAAAACTAACCTTGTTGTAGTTTTTTAATCATATATGATTTAACATTTTTAGTTATAGTGGTCCAAAATCGTAGTTTATTCCTAGACAATTAACGTATACATGTTGCATTTGGTGTAGAAAAAAAGAATAAAATCTAATTAAGGGTCTTGGTTTTTTTTTTTCCTGAATGAATATTTAACGAAATATTATATTTTTGCGATCATGATAACCTCAATGAATATTTAACAAGTTATCATTATTCGAACAACCCAACCCGACCCGAACCACTGATTGAAAGAATTTATTTGGGTCAAATTTGACGTACCAGTCTTGATCTGGGCAGTTTGTCATCACCTCCAAACTTCTTTGAACCTTCTTTCGTACGATCTATCAAATCGAAACAACAAAAATACAACATTACTGAATCAATTTAACACCAAAAGTTGCTAATTTGAATGATTTTGTAACCTGGTGGAAGCAATCGCTTGGAGAACAGTTTCTTCTTCGTGAACCTCCGGTTCCAATCGAAGAGCTGAAAGAATATACCAATACACCCACCATTCCTTCGAGGTTTCTTCTCTGCAACAACTAAAGACGACGACTTTACACTCTCACTGTCATTCATCTTCTTCACCCAAATGTTGAAAAACAGAGCCTACAATTTCTGCAATTTTTTCTCAAAATCAAACCACATTTTGCTCATAAATCTTGATTTTTCTTGGTTTTTCACTTTTTCTTGGTCCAATTACATTACTGAATCTATCAGACGATCAGCAATGTAGAAGATAATGATGAACCCAGAAGCCAGAAAGCTAATTTTGACACGAAAGAACAGAGGAATCTTCTGCAAAACCGTACTGCAAAAGCATCAATCCGGAAAATAACTTCACGTTGGCTGCTGCTAAAATCTGCCGTACGTCTCGTCACCGAAATGATTCTTTTCCCTTTTCACGCGAAACAACGAACTATCTGACACATAATCAAGAAAGTAAACGAACGAAAAACCCATCAAACTTAGGGGGAAAACATCAGAATCTTGATTTTTGACTGTAAATTATGATCATACGAAGTCCGGGGAAGAAGGTGGAGGATTAATGGTGGCGTGTGGAGTGTAGATGATAATGAAAGACGTTGAATAGAGGGGGTTTTGGAGGGGAGTGGGGGTTGATGCGTAGGCTAAGATGGGTTGGTGCGTAGGATTAGAAAATTAGAATGTGACAAATCTTTACAGCCCACCCCACCACTAAAAAGTGAGCAGTGAAGCCAAGCTACGGACTACGTTATGTCAATGTAGTAAAGTGAGGTCCAATATTTTTAATCTATACTTAAACTGTTTCAAAAAATCCGGCAAAGTGAGATTAGTTGTTAACGTTTAATTCTTTAATAGATACTAGATAAGAAGATGAATCTTAAACTTAATCTTGTAATTTGAAGAAATAGAGGCGAGGATTTACCATTCCATAGGTTCCCGTGCATCAAGGGGGTGTGGTATCACAGGTGATGATCGATGGAATTGATCTTAATTACCAACTGTTAGAATAACTAAAGATAGCACGACTGGACCCTCTACCGTTCAAAAAAATTGTTTTCAAAATAGTGTGAGATATTATTATAATGAATTTGAACAATAATTTATAAAAAAAATTCATGTTTTGATTTAAAACTGTCAAAATGGTGAACGCCACCATTAGGCGTCCTTCATCGACCGATTCCACGGCCAATATGAGGGGAGGTAAATCGTGTGATTCAGGGAAAATTGGATGGTGTCGGACTTTGAATCCTAAACCTTCATTATGGATTTTCACCGCTTACCACTAGGCCACCATTGCGAAGACTAAATTTATAAAAACATTCATGTTTTGATTTAAAAGTTAAAACTGTCAAATAATCTAAATAAATTGGTTTTTTTCGATTGGTTTCTTTGTTATTTCCGGTCGGTGAATTTTAAAATTCAACAAACTGTTTGATTTACGATTTATAGCAAAAATAATAATAATAATAATAATAATAATAATAATAATAATAATAATAATAATAATAATAATAAAATAAGTGTAAACCGTACTACACTGGCATATTTAAAAATATTTTTTAATTGTTTGATGTTTGTAAATTGTAATTAAGTATCTTTAATTTTATATATTAGTTTAACAATAATGTTAAATGTTGTATGATCTTGATTCCTTAATTTTATGCCTTCATTTTTTTTCAACGACTTGGTATGATGACACTTAAGATAAAATTTCAACCGTCTTCTCGTATTTGACGCTTTGAAGCGTATGTCCGAGCTCATCTCAAGATGAACCCTACAACTGGTAAACCCTGACCTTGTTTAAACAAGTATGTTTAAATCCGGATTCAAACTTAAGACCATTTATAGAGAAGTAAATATGTTATCATTAGGTTACAAATCCTTTGATTATGCCGTCTTTTATTTGCTTAGAGAGACATATTTATGATAATTCCAGTTCCAATGATTAAAAGAAAGTGTAAATGAAGTTATTAAAGAGAGCAAATATGGTGATGAAAGGAAAGAAAATATGGAGCAACAACTACTTTATTTGTATCATTTGAATAGTTATTATTTTTTTAATCCAAAAACTATATGCAGGTTATCATTTTTTATGCGTTATATTTTAAACAGATTTTTTGTTATATGTTTTGTCCCTTATTTTGAACATCTTTTTTGAATGCACGAGTCCACACTACAAAACAAAACCTTAAACATGCATTTTCTTTACTTACTTTAGTTCGGTTTAAAATCTTAATAATATAGTTATGGTTTTCAAAAATTAAAAAAAAAAATATATATACTTGCTAATGATTTGTTTCACAGTTTAACCTAAAAACTATAAAAACTGAAGTATCAACATAATAATTTACAACATATGTTTTTTAAACTTATAAATTTTGGATGTTTATATAACTTAATATAAGACTTTATTTGATTCTTGAGTAAGTTTTTCTTGAGGATGTGTTGCCAATAAACCATCCGTAATACTTCCCCTGTTAGTCGGGCGGGGAAGCAACTTTGGGCGGCCTCGAGCGGGCACACCTCCCCCTACCCAGGCGGTGCTCAATTTCGGACCACAACGGCCCCGCCCCCCGTGAAGAAGCCTCCTCTCACACCCCGCTTACTCCTCTGTTACATTTTCAGTATGGTAACCACTACGGGGTTTTAAGGTTTCAGTAGGTTATGACGTGACAGAAAATTTCTATGCGGTGAGGAGTATACATGGTCTCACCGCTTGAAAGACCCACCCTGCCACACACCATTGACCATTGGCACACAATGATGAAAGAAGAATGACAAAATATGCATATAAATGATTGTTTACTTGTAACTTTAGTAATTGTCGGTTGATGTAAATGATTTATTGATTTCATTGCATTTGTGTTGCTATGTCTTTTCTAAACATTTTATTCATTTTAAATACATCATTTGTTTTTTTTTTCTTCTACATTCTTGCATAAATATATGACAAAATTACACATTTGAACCTTTATGTTTGTAAGAAATAACAAATATGAACCTTTAACTATCTTAATTATGCTAAACAACCTTTAACTAATTAATTTGTTTCAACTTTTAACCTTTACATTAACCTCGGTTAGATTTACCAGTTAAATCTAGTCATGTGCACAACATGTGATGGGTATTCTAGGTATTTTGATCTTTTGTTATTTTTAAACCTAAAATCCACTATTCAATAATTTACTCCAAATAGGGGTGTTCGAAAATTAGGGCCAAATCCCACCCAGAAGTTCACGTGGTTCCTCCGTCTTCGGTTAGTGTTCACCCAGAAGTTCACGTGGTTCCTCCATCTTCAGTTAGTGTTCGAAACCTAGTGTTGTAGTTGAATAGGATTTATCATTATTACTACTGCCATTGTTACATAATAATAAAAAGAAAAATAATAAATCTTATCCAACTACAACCTTAGGTTTCGAACACTAACTGAAGATGGATGAACCACATGAACTTCTGGGTGAACACTAACCGAAGAGGGAGGAATCACGTGAACTTCTGAGTGGGTTTTAGCCCTAATTTTCGAACACCCCAATTTGGAGTAAATTATTGTATAAGATACGATAATACGTGAATAGTGGGTTTTATATTTAAAAATAACAAAAGATCAAAATACCTAGAATACCCATCATATTTTTTGCACATGACTAGATTTAACTGGTAAATCTAACCGTGGTTAATGTAAAGGTTGAAAGTTGAAACAACTTAAATACTTAAAGGTTGTTTAGCGTAATTAAGATAGTTAAAGGTTCATATTTGTTATTTCTTACAAACATAAAGGTTCAAATGTGTAATTTTTCCTAAATATATTAATGTATAATAACCAATTTATCTTTAAAATAAAGGATATGTTATAACATAGCACATATAATTATGAACCGAAAAGTCTAATATGAAATAATAACCCTCATTCCCTCAAAAGGAGTGATAATACAAATACAAAGAAGGTAGCAAAATTACTAAACACAATTGACTCAAAATCTTTGTGAAGGACATTAATAAACTGATAAGCAGTTGGAATATAACAAGCTATCATTTTTCAGGTCAAATAAATGAAACATAAACAAACATACTTACTAAATAAGTATAAAAAAATAAATGTCACATAGAAAATACAAATCTATGTTAATATCTTTTATTGATTGATTAAATAAAATATTGGTGGTGGCAAATATTTGCCCATTAAATTGTTATATTGTAAACTTACGCCAATTCAACATATAAATGAAGCTCACAATGAATATATTTTAAGCAACGTTGCTTTATTGTTCAACTAATGAAGCTACAATTATATAAATACAATATCTTGTAGTAGATCTCTTGGACATTAAGGTAAACAGTACAATCAACATCAAAATATAAATGTAAAACATTGAATCATCAAACCATGAGTAAGGTGTTGCGTAAATATGCTTAACCACAATCTAATGGTAATTAGACGGCGTCTGAATACCCTGTGATATTTTTTTATTAAATATTGTTACAAAATACCAATAAGTCGTTGCTCCAATCTCATAGGGTGTTATACATCATTTTCATCATCTATACACCGTATTTAAGCCAAATCAATCATATTACACATATTACTTTTACTTGTACATATTTTTTTAAATATTTTTAATAATGAAAAATACAAAAAAAAATAATTTATTGATACACCAATCACCGATATACCACTAACCTAACCCATCTCATAAAAAGTGTAGGACAAAAGATTGGTTTTTGTTATTGGTTAGTCATTACGAAATCCGGTGCCCAAAAGAAAATCAAAAAAAAAAATCATTGTTTAGTCAAAAGTAACCCAATGATCAATAATTAGAGTTTAATATATATAATTTTTATTTTTTAAAATATTTCATAATTAATTATTTATATATTTAGTTACTCTTCATTAACGTTGCTTTTCAATATATATAAAATATATATGATAGGCTTAAATACAAAAAATAATAACCATCTTCGTACTTCACAATGTGTGTTCGCCTACTTCCTATAAGAAAGTGTTTAGGGTTTTTTCTTTTTAGATAATTACACCTCGTTTATAATAAACTTATATAAATGAAGACAAATTAATGTGTCTTTGTATATATATATATAGATATTAATTTATGAACCATAATTTTTATTATTAAAAAAATTTATTTACCAAAAAACTCTAATTTTTGTATTTGCATTGAGCCATAAAGTAACTTGAGTCGGGCTTACTTACCATTAGTAGGTCATGAGAGTTTTCATTTTGGTTTTTATCTTTTGGCTTTTTATATAATGTTCTTTATGCTGAAGATATTAACATGTTTACTTAACTAGGAAACATTATGAAGCCCTTGGTTTTGTCTCACCTGAATCAAAGGAATATAAACTCATAAAGTACATGCGTTACTTTATTTGATCTTAGAAGAAAAAAATCTAAAACAACAAAAGATGGGAGATGGTACCTAAATACAAAATCTTAAAACCAAATCTCGTCCCAAAACACATTACCAACATGAAAACGATCATCTTTTGAATTGTTAATGTTGGCACATTTAATAAACACGTTGTCTTTAGATTGATATGGCTTTAACCATTTTAACTAAAGAGTCATGTCCCAAGTGATCTTGTTTAGCCCCCTATTTAAAATTATACTAAAAGATTAGAAAAATAAACATATATCTTTTATAAATCAAACCTGTAATCCCATATAATAAAATATGTTTGTTGTTCGCAAACCATTTAATCTATTTCCAACATGATTACTGCCCATTTGATACCCGTCAACTCATTTGACTTCTTTAACCAAACAACTACTTGATTAAAGTGTGACAAACTTTTAATTCAAAGAAATACATAGTTCGTTATTATACCTGGTAATCTTGATCAATATTAAGATAAATGAATAGAACCGAGTAAACAATTATTGTATTTTTGGTTGAAATGAGTAGCATTGTAACATATGATGAGTTGAGATGTGTAACACCTTAACAGAAAGGGAGTCAAGACATGTAACTTAAAACTATGGGAATATAATGGATTACAACGGGTAAGAATAATCATTAATATATTTGATGAGAAAATCGTTAAAAATTATTTAAATAAACTATTTGCTTAGTTACAACTCATATTAACATGAGCAAAATTGATTTTTTTTTTAAAATGATCCTTTTAAACTTAAATGAATTTTGCTTAAAACTCATCATTACTCGCACTCATCCTGACCCGCACTTGTTCTAACCCGTTACCCAACCCGCCCATTTTGCCAGACATAGTTGTGATGTTTAAACACAATAAAACAATACATTTATTAAAAAAAAAGATGTTACAAACAAGTTATTAAAGGCAAGAATACATACATGATACACCCAAATTACAAAATATCTATTACTCAAAAACCTATTCATTGTAAACTGGTTGATATCTCCTTCCATTGGCAGGACAAATATTCACCTAATGCCTTCTTTTAGTTTTTTTAACAGTTAACATTATGTACATTTATATTATATAACACATCCACCATATCTTTCTTTTTTAGTTTTGAACCATATATAATATTATTCTATTAATTTTACTACTAAACTACTCACAAATTTCATTTTTTTTTAATTTGAACCAAATACGTTCTTTTTAAAAGACAATGTCTTTATCAAATAAGATACTTTCAATACATTGACCCACCATATATTTCTAACACATTTCATCATTTAATTTTATTTGATGTATTATTAGTCAAATTGAATCTAAAATCGGTAAATATAATACTCAGGACAAAATCATCAAATTCATCGTATCTATACTTTAGGTCACTAACTACTAATCATTGTTACACAATAACTTTGTATGTTACACAAACTTTTTTATATTCCATATAGTATGTTCTTCTTAACTCATTCCACCCGTAAGATTTAACAAATGCAATAAATTCTAAACATCATTAATGTGGCAATATATTATTTGGCATTACACATGATTAAATTGGTCAAATATCAAGCATTACCATGTTTCTATCAACAATGTGATGACAAACACTTGTATGAAGATTTTGAAGAAAATGATCAGCAAGAGCTATAAAAACAAACTTAAGTTCCATAAAGTATGGCTACCAAAAACTTACTTGTATTATAAAAAAAATATATTAAAATGGCCTATAGTTTGTGGTTCTAAATTACCAACCCTTAGTGCATTCGAGGCACATCAAAATTAAAATAATATATAAATTTTGTAGGTCACTACAAAGACACAACATGTTCTTATTAAAACAACCGATACCAACAAACCATTTAATTCTCCTCTTTCCAAACAAATTTTTTTTCTATCAACTAATAAGAATCCTAATTATGACAAAAAAGAAAAGAAAAAAGAAAAAAAAAATAAAGAAAGCCATGAACAAAGGCCTAATGTTTTCTCACTATAAAATGTTGATAATAACGTGTTGAGTGAAAGACATGCTTACTAAAGGTCATTAAAACATCTTGCATCAATTGACACACGTTTGCGTCACCTCTTTCTTGCAATACAATAATATCTTACTATTCGTGCACTCTAAAGTTATGCAAATCTCAAAAGTGTCTAGAATTCTTTAAACAAACATGTGAACTAATATTCATGTATATGTTCAAGGCAGCTGGCCCACCAAATCCTAGACCAACTTTATTTAGGGACAATCTCTCTTTACTACATGACCTTTCATTGATAGAAGTGATAAAAGACACAGGTCTTGGGTTTGATTATTTATTCCACCCGGTTTTACCGGCCTCCCACAGTCGTGTCTTTGGGCGGGTGCTTGGGTCGGATTTTCCCTGGGAATTGGTGGCTGGTGGGCTAGAGGCTCCGTCCGTCTGGATTAGTGGCAAACTTGGGCATCCTATAGCTATTGATCAGGGCCGCGTACAGAGTACCTAACAGTTGATTAGTTGACAGTTAAAAAAACATAGACCTGTCATTGAACTTGACACCAAATTATACACAAATACACAAATGGATATATAAACGAAATTTAATGCATAAAAATGTCTATTAGTGTCGGTTTCCATAAATGAGTAACACATGTTTTATACTAAACCACATGGAGTTGGTTCATCTTTTTAATGAGGGTGTTTGCTCTTCTCTGTAAAAAATAAAGAAACCATCATCTTGAAAATGGAGAAAATTTTGGTATATATGGGGGTTGTTTTCTGGTCAATAAACAATATATTATTGCCACATGATAACTTTTATATGTAGCTTCTTGTCTTTATTTGATGTCACATGTTCTAAAAAAATAAAAATACACCAACCATAAAAGGAAGGAAGAGTATGTTTGTCTTAATGTATATAGGTATATAATCAAATACAACACCATTAACATATATCTAAATAAAAAAAATAAAAATATATATTGCTTACAAAAAGAATTTTCCTAACCATTTGCATTTGCATAAATATTTGTTTCTCTCAGTTAGTCAGGTATCAAGAGACCATGAGTTTACCACGTAAGTGGGTTCCTACGTTCATAAAAAAAGTAAAAAAAATCATTAATAACAAAGTAAAGAAAACATTATTGCAAAAACCGTACTACAAGTTATTTCTATTTTTTTAAACTAGTAAGTGCTTTCGCGTATTATGGCAGGAATTCTTTCACGATTCACAATACCAAAACATTGACACAATCATGTATATCTAAAAGTAGATTATAAGGGAGTGGTTATTTCCACACCCCACTTTTTTAATTCAACACCCCACCTTTTCCTGTACGTGTCGTATAGGTCTCTACGACACGTACAGCACCACCTGCAACCTTGTTTTCTGCATGTCGTACGCCTCGTACAGATCCCTACGTGGCGTACGCCATCTGACACCTACAGCCTTAAATTCCCATATGCGACTGGTTATATTCCGTGTTGTACGCCACGTAGAGTCCTGTACGTGGCGTATAGGTTTTCTGATTAAAATGGCTTGTTTTTAGCCCATCTTAACATTCAATTTTTATACGTATAGTATGGTACTATACGACACGTATAAGCCTAAAACAATTAATTTTTATTTCAAACTTTAAATTAGAATAAAATTGGTAATGTTATAAATTTGAGTTTTATAAATTTAAACATTTTTAACGTTTAATAATTTAAACATTTATAACATTATTTCTAATGTTTATCGTTTTTACTATTAATTTCATTAATTTAATATTATTTTTGTTTTACAAAATAAAAAAATAAACAACCAATCAAACAAACATAGTGTATATACAAATTAAAAAAAAATAAACAACCAATCAAAACAAATCACAATATATATACATAAACAATGTATGTACAGTACAAGGAAAACAAATAAAACTACAGATCCAGCTGGGGAGGAGATGGCAGAAAGGGGAGGCGGCTCAATACCAGCCTGTCTGGACCTCTCGATCTCGCGATCGATCATCCAGAGCAGCATCTCGCTTTGCCGAGCCAGGATACTATTGTGCTCCCTAGATTGTGCAGAAAGATCCTGGAGTATGTGATCCTACTCCCTGAATCGTGCAGAAAGATCCTACAGTATCGCCTCGAGGCGAGCCAGAAGCCTCACTGTCTGGAACCTCTGCTGCGGAACGTAGTGAGCGCCTCCGGCCTCCCATCCATCCTCCTCATCACCCCGCCCCTGGCCCACTTCACCCTCACCACCACCAGGCTCACCATCATGGTCCCCCTCACCATCAACAGCCTCACCCTCCTGTCCAACACCCTGGCCCCCGTCTACGTCCATCATCTGTAGTAGGGGAGGGACCCATATCACTCCCCGTACTAGGGAAAACCTTAGACCTAGGGGTGTTAAAAAAATCCGTATCCGAAAATCCGTATCCGAAATATCCGAAAAAATCGGATATCCAGTAGTTCGGATACTCGGATACCTATTTTGAAAATTTTCGGATAGTTCGGATATCCGATATCCGAAATAGTTTTTTTCGGATATTCGGATAATTTTTCGGATATCCGAATATTTTTCGGATATTTTATGGATGTCCGGGTAATTTTTGGATATCCGAAATATTTTTTTTAGTATTTTTTTTATTTTTTTCTAGATTCGGATATTGAAATCCACTATCTGAAATTTCCGGATATCCGAAACATCGGATATCCGAAAATGAACACCCCTACTAAGACCTACACCAGGAAAATCCCGGACGATCTTCATACCGAAAAGCGTCCGGCAGACAGCTCCTCAAGAGTGTCCTGGTGCAGATGACCCAAGGGCGCGACCTATAATGGTGATATAGGCACCGCCATATATGGCTCTGCACTGCCGCCGATGGTAATATGTGGCGAAATACTCGGCAAGGCAACACGCGAGCATGTACGCCTGGTGATCAGGCAGTACAAATAAAATAAATCCTGTAATGTGCACCACTCGCGGCTTCTTCCACGTCCAGCTATCGATGTGGCAATCAGCCGGTGCATATATCGAATGAGAGGGTCGCGGATGTGACTGACACTCGCCTTGGTCCCTATATAGGGATCCTCGGCAATATGAGGCCACCATGCACGCAAGGTGGCGTCATCAATCTCAGTGATCCCCTCAGTGTACAACGGGGTAACAGTCTCTGGCTGCCAACATAAGCCAGAGATAACAGCTAACACGACCAGCGACATCTCGTGTCGCTGGCGAAGCATCGAGAATAGGGCTGTAAACGGACCGAACCGAACCGAACAAGGCAGTGTTCGTGTTCGTTCGTTTAGGTTTTAGCGGACAAACGGACGGTTCGTGAACATCCAACCGAACAAGACTTCGTGTTCGTGTTCGTTTGTTAAGAAAAATACTTTGTTCGTGTTCGTTTGTGTCCGTTCGTTAACTTCACAAACGAACACAAACGAACACAAACGAACACTAATGAATGCAAACGAACACAAACGAACACTAATGAACGCAAACGAACACTAACGAACACATGTGCTTTAAAACATAAAAATTAACATTTTTAATCCCAAACATACATTATAGATCTACTACTTCAACATAAACATCTAAGTTCCAATTAAAAGAAACAAGATCTAGTGTCTCAAAAACATAATCATCACAAAATAATATCTTGGCTTTAAATTCTTCATATCATCAAAACACGAACCGTAAATCCATTCATCTCCAATTCACCATTTAAATTCTATCCTGAGAAAATTAATAGAAAAAAACAACAAGTCAAACAAAACAAATACACACAATAAGTTAAATGTCAATAAAATTATATAAATGTAAAATTACACTTGTACCAAATGGTGAACGTATGTCTAAATATTGATCTTCATTTGATTGGAGTGGACCACTACAAGAATCATCAGACATCTGCAATGAAAACATAATATGAAAAACATGAAGAACATACATAACTCATTAACAGTTGACAAGAAAGAAATTCGTTTTAAAACATCATTTGTTAACATAATAACACATATATTGCAGTATGTTCATGGATGATGGAACTGGGTCTAAAGCCCATTTGGTTATAGGTTTTGCAAGGCTACCAAACTACCAAAGTGGGATTTAAACCAACACCTTTAGCTCAAAGATTTTGGGCATGTGCGTATGAAATAAAGCCAAGCTGCAAACTGTGATAAGTTTAAACAGTGATACTAATTTAAATAAACCAACACCTTTAGTGTTTTGATATCTTAACCTAATTTAAATAAAGCCTCTAGGTTACTTAAGATAAGTTTGACACAGTGAGTATTGAAACAAAGCAGTGAAACTCAATCTAGAGATATTGCAAAAATAAAAAAATTGTCAAACTATTATAGAAGCAAGTGTGGAAATACCTGCAAAAACCCAATTAATCAAAATCAACAAATTTAGATTAAAAAAGAATGGAAACGTACACTGTGAGACCAGCAAATTTTCAATAAAATAGTTAAATACACGATAATAGGTGCCAAAATTGTGTAAAGGTGAGAATGTGATATCAACCTACTAACCCGAGTTACAGATGATATGGAGTAGGAATGCGAAGGAGGAGGCGACAGAGGAGGGGAAGACAGCCGGAGAAGGAGGCGACGAAGGCGGAGGCAAGTGCTAGTAGACGAAGGCGGCGGAGGCGGAGGAGCTGGCAACGAAGTAGGCGGCGATGGAGGGAACAACGACGAGGAGGAGGCTGCGATTGAGATGATGTTGTGTTGAGCCCTAATTTGAACGATGCTTTGCAGTGAACCTTTTTGTTGGGGGGGGGGGGTTGGGTTATTTAGGGACATTAAATTTTAATAAACTAAAATTATAAATTTTATTACCGAACGAACAAACGGACATAAACGAACGCTAAACGAACGAACGTAAACGAACATATTACCGAACGTTCACGAACACAAATGAACGAACGGAGCCTTTGTTCGTGTTCGTTCATTTAACTTATCGAACGAAATTTCTTGTTCGTGTTCGTTCATTTATTAAACGAACGAACACGAACGAACTTCCCGCCGAACGGTTCACGAACTGTTCGCTGAACGTTCGGTTCATTTACAGCCCTAATCGAGAACGCTACCTCCGGCACGACAGCCGGATGGTAGTTGAATGTGGAGAGGAACTCCACGATGATCTCCCTGTAGGAAGTCTGGAAAGCCATGTCAAAGAGCCGTCTACACGGCGTCTCCTCGCTTATCCACCTCTCGGCCCGCGCTCGCTCGCCGATCTCCGTCAGTATTTCCCAGTTGAAGACCTTCTGCTGGCCGGTGTTCATGGTGCGGAACTTCGCGCACCGGCCCGCTGCTACGGAGCCCTCTAGAAACTAAAGGATCGGATGGTCCTGTAGATCATCGTCGCTGCCCTCCTCCTCTGATCCAGAAGACATAATTGCACGTGAAAACAAATAACAGACAAGAAGTTAATTTATTTAAAAAAAAATTATGCTTGTACGCCACGTACAGTGTTATACGTGACGTAAATGGTGGAGTATAGCCTGTAGTATAGCCATACGTGGCGTACAAGGTGGAGTATGGCTATACTACATGCTATACGCCACCCAGCACGCCACCTACAACACTGTACATGTCGTACATGTACAAAACAAATATTCAAAAATGAAGATGAACTATACGCCATGTACAGTGTTGTACGTGGCGTAGAATTCTTGTCCCTATGAATTGGGGAAGAACAGTACGCCACGTACAGGGCTGTACGCCACGTACTGTTCGTCGTTCAGCCAATGTTACGCTTCCCAACCCTTTCCAGTGGCAATCTAACCCATTCTAACGGTTAAAAAGTGAAAAAAACTTACCTTTGATGTCTTGAAAGATGATTTGAACACTCTTAGCTCGAATTCGGACTTGTATGGCATGATATGAGGGAGAGAGGCTTGAGAGGCTCGAATGGCGTATATGGTGGTGGTTTGGGAGGCGTATGCCTGATCAAGGACTTTTATAGGGCCCTGTACGTGTCGTACAGATCCCTACGTTGTAATCCTTGTGGTTTTACAATTTTCTATTTGAATTATAATTATATTCATACATAATAAAACAAAGCTTATAACATGCTTTGGATAGTTGTATTCGTAGTTTTGACATAAGATAGCTTTCAAGTGGCTATTTAGACAACATTTCCTCATCCTCTGTCACACCCCGAGCCGGCGGGGTAGGATCGGGTTTTCCCTGACGGGCGGAAGGTTCCCGGGGCGCGATATCGTGAGTGATAATCAGAAGTGATCAGATTGTTTACATTGCACATGATATAACTGAGAATTGCTAAGATAATAGAATTACAAAGTTAAATTACATCAGTATCGTTTATAATTTAACAATGTAAATCTATTGTAAACATCATAAAATAACTATCTTGTATTTACACAAGATATACAAAATAAATTGTATAATGATGTCTTCAAAAGTATGCAGGTCCAAAATACTAAGTCTCCTATCTGAAGTCCTAGTCCAAAGGAAATGACTTCTTAATTAACATGTTCGTCACCTGAGAAGTCATGCAAAAAGATCAAGTCAACACTTGGTTGGTGAGTTCATATAGTTTTTAGTAATTGAAAATGATTTGAAGACCTCCTTTAGAGAAGACCCTAACCTCATTAACACCACATGTAATATCCGAATCGGTATGCTTATATATAGGGCATATGTAGGGTCGAACTTACCGCCCGCCCAGCCACCGTCCCACCACATACTAATCCGTATATGACACTGTTGTTAATGATAATTAAGCATTTTTACCCTTAACACAATTCCATAAGTTTCTCTGTTTGTTGTCCCTGTCATTACAATCGTTTGAAATCCATGTTGATTTCACAAGTTCATCACACATTATGATCAACTACATTAATTGTATAAACAGTTATAAATGCTTAATTAAATAAATAAATAAACATTTAATAAAATCTAAGTCCTATTGATTGGGGCCTTTGGTCGTACTCGAGTAGACTAGTCTGTCAATCTAGGTACTTAGTGGTTAGGGAAACTGTAAATATCCTCAAACATATGACCTACAAATCAAACGGTCTAGCTAGGACTTCTTGAAATGTAGGGTTTTTGTTTCGTCTGTTTTGGCATATGTTATCTCTGATATTTCCCAGGCTTTCCCTTGAAAATGATTTATTGATTCGTCTGATTCTGTTATGAGATGTACTTGATTTGTTGATCATAGAATACTAGATTCATTGATCAAATGTACACTTGATTCATAGTTCAACAAACACTTGATTTGGAGAACATTGAATATTGTCTTTGCAAAGATTGTTTTGTTTGATTTGTTGAAGTCCCACACTTGTTTCACCAAAATGTTTCATTTGATTCATTGAATTCACCCATTTGATTTGTCAAAATGATTAGTTTGATTCCTTGAACTCCCACACTTGTTTTGTCAAAATGTTTGATGTGATTCTTTTGAAATGTTTTGATCTGTTGAAATCTTTTAGTTTAAATCTGATTATTCACTTAATTTATAAGTAAATCAGTTAGTAAACCTGCATAAAATCTTCCTAGACATAGTCTAGGATAACATTTTTATATATAAGTAAACATATAAAATTAAAAGCATTTAAGTAAACAATTTAATAAACAGTTTACGCATGCTCTCAGCCCCGCGTTTTAAAAACAAAATGTTAGAAAAGGGGCAATGAACTCACCTGTGCTGCTATGTAATTTGATCTAACACAAAATGCGCGCTCCTATATGTAAGCTAAGTTTCTTCGGTTCCTGAGTTATTTTATAAGAATTCGAATATAATAAGTACACATAGTAGTCGTTGTGCCTAAGGTTTGAGTCTTGTTGTGTGTGCAACTAAGTGTCTTAGTACCTAGTGTATCTAAGATCTAAGCTATCTTAATTACCCTTCTCATGATCCCAAATCCCGTGGTTAATTATAATAACTTACTTTTAGAATTTTAAGAAATTTCGGCAGAGTTTCCTTTGTTTTTAGAGCAAATCCAGACAAATCTCCATTGTCTATTTTATAACAAAGTCCCAATTCAATCAATCCAAACAATATCTAAACCAAAGCATTACCATTAATCTTTTATAACCAAAGAAAACAATGCCATTCACATTTCAAATTAATTAAAACTTTAGAAATTATTAGACCAACTTTTTACAAATTTATAACGTATTCATCTTTTATAAACATCATTATTTGAATTTAATCACATCTAATGTACAACGGGCTTAGTTAAACCCCATTGGGCCACTTTGGCCCAATTGAATGTCTTTGGTTTCTAGTTACTTAACCAACTTGTGTTGTTGCTTCTCATGAATGTCTATGATCATTTGATTTTATTTATTCAACCACATCATTTTATGTTAAACATTTAGTTATACCTATGCATGTATGATTAGGATTTCATTCTTAGTCATGCACACCCACATGTATAAGTAATTGATCCAAGTACCACCATGCATGCACCTTATACGATGAATACACATGAGAAACCTAGGTTGGTGATGAGTTACACATTTCCTAGGTTCTTACTACTAGTGTTGATGGTTCTTGATCCCACCTCAATCTAATTAAACGAATTTTAGTTTAACAATGGTCTTAGGGCAGCGAACCTTCCCCCCCAACCCATAGGTTCGGCTGGTTCCAAGTAATGTAGGGTTCGGTTACATCTCTAACTATCTATAGGTTCGTGTACTGGTTCGGCTAGCTAAACGAGAGGTTCGGCTGTAAAAGGTTCGTAGCTTGATTTAACCCTAAGGTTCGGTGGCCAAGAGTTTTGCATGGCCATGGTTCGGCCATGTAGGTTCGTAAGTTCTCAAAGGGTTCGGCCTTGCAGCCATTTGGTTCGTCGGTCCTAGGTTAGCTCAACACCCTAAGGGTTCGGCTATGCAGCCATTTGGTTCGCGACTGCTGAACAATGGTTCGGGGCTCAGGTTGCGCAGGTTCGCTGCAGACAACAGGGTTCGTGGGTCAGAAGCTTTATAGGTTCGTTGCAGATGTGAGCCAGGGTTCGTTGCAGGTGAAGGTTCGGCTAATGAGGAGTAAAAGGGTTCGTCCAATGAACCCACGAACCTGTCGTGGTTATGCATCATCATCTTCATCCTAGAGAGTTAAATCTGTTACAATTTCACCCCTAATAGTTCCTGAACATGCAAGACACCTCTATCTAAGTGTTGTAAGTGGTTATCATCGATTATCATAACAAAACCCCATGAACTCGTGAAAAACCCTATAAACCGAGTTTAAAGTGGTCATTTACCTTAGATTTCGTGGATGGATGCTCAAAATACTTGTACTTCTGGAATCTACACAATGAGAGGATCGTAGTGACACAAAAATGACTTGAATCCGACTTGAACCGAGTGAGATCTTCTAGAGAGAAGTTGGAGAAACGATTTCTAGAGAGAGAAAGTTGGTGGACGAAAATGAGGAGAAATGTGGGTCTTGGTGGTGGTGGTTGGAGCCTTAATGGCTCATTAAATGTTTAGGAAAATACCCGGTTGCTCGGTCTCGTTCGGTTTCGCGTAAAGTACTGGTTCTCGTAGTTTTCGCGACGAAACGACATGATTATAAAATTAGAAATAAATTAATTATTCTAAGTTGTGATTCCTAATAAATTAACTAATATCTTCTCATTTATTAGATTTAAAATATTAATTTACTGTTTAAATCGAAATGCACGGTCGTCGCGCGTATTCGTTCGAATCGTCACTCGTACGAACACGACGATAACTATACTTTTCAATCTTGTTTTCTAATTATAGAATATCATTCAGAACGTTAAACTCTCAGATATATTCGTACAGATCGTCACCTATACGAATAACCTGTCAATTTAGCATTCATGTAACAATATTCGCATGTTTTGTTCTTTAAAGCCTCACATACGTTTATACATAATAAATCCTAACAATAAATCACATGATGGCTCTGTATTGTTAGATAATTATCTGACTCAAGAACCATTGTTTCTGAACTTGTTTCTGTTAAATGTTTCTGAGTTTGTTCTATGATAACACAAAATGACAATGAAAAATGATATGAATCTGAAACGTACTGAAATGTATATGATTCGTACCTGTTTTACTGTTCATGTACTGCAGAGATCACTGTTCCGGTGACGGTTCCGGCACTGATGTTACATCCTCGAACTAACATTTTGGACCACCCAAATCTTCTAGATATAATAGTATACTAAGAAGAAACTAAATTCAAACGGTGCATAAAACCGAGCCCAAACGAAGCAAGAATCACAAACAAAAGTTCGAGAACGTAACCCTTGATTCACACCAAGATCCAATGCTTCAACCCAATTCTCAACACCATGAATGTTGTATTACACTCTTCCATATGATAGTACTCTGAAAACGATGAACGTTGGCGAAAACCGTGCGCAAAACGGAGTTATAACGAAGCGGGAATCGCGAAAACAAGTTTGATGTTTGTTGACGGTTTCCAGAAGCGAATTCTTCCTAAAACCCATCCCACATCGCCCAAGAAACCAATATTTCTTCCCTTTAAACACCTATAAATATCCTTGCTTGATCCATTATATCTTTGCAACTCCTAGTTGAGTATAAACAAGTTGAATAACCAAATTTTGGTGGTTCTACAAGTGCAACACCCATTGGGATGTTGAACGTAGTAGTTTTAAATTTTACTCTTGGTGAGGAGGTGCTGTGCTTCGAGACCGTCTCGTCTGTAAAGTTTCTTTAAGGTTATTTTCTTTTTCATTTTCTTCTTTTCATTATTCATTTATTTATTTTTTCCTAGTCTAAGCAGTTGAGCTTAGTTTATTAGTTGTCGGCATTAGACTCGTTTAGGTTGTCTTGTTTAGGTCGCCTTTAGAGTTGGTGTAGCCTTGTAGAGGCTCGTTAAGCCAACGAGTCCGGCCTATGATGTCCGTTCATTTATCTATGCCTAGCATAATGTTTACCTATCCTCGTTGCATTCGTTTGACTAGGTTGAACCACGTTTGCATTCGGATCGTATACTTTTTCCTTTGAGCTGCTGTCTCACCACGCACGTTCAATCCTCAGGGCATCCAGTTTGATACAACTGTTGATCTTGATTCTTCTTCATTATACTAGTTTCCTCGAGCACCATTAATGTGAGTTTCTTCACACTCCCTTTTACATTTTTGTTTTGGGATGTTACACATGTCTTATTCAAAACTTTATCCATTCTATTATTCATTCAATCTATGATGCAAGCCTTAGACCTAGTTAGCTTTATGTGTTAAATGCTAAGCTTATACAATGTGTTGATTCTATGTGTGATTCTATGTGTGTTGCCAGGCAAGCAAGCTAGTACTTAGTAGCCTAAGATGTGTTAGATACCATCTTCGCATTGCCTTTTGTCATTGTGTGAAAAAGGTGAAAAGTACACCTAGCAAACTTGTTGAATTATAACTGTTGATTTATAGTATGGCCATACTTTAATTAACATGTTGTAAGGATACTTGTTTGGACACAAGCTATTGTTATTCATTCATTTATTCTATTTATTAAAACTTGTATTCATTCTATGCTTATGATACGTATTCTAGTTAGGCTATAGTTTGCAGCACTTTTATACTTATTATTTAAACTTAGTGTGTGATCTCACCAACTATGCAAATAGTTGACAAACTCTATTTTACATGTGTAACAGGATAAGGAAGCATGATGAAGACATATGATAAGAATTAGTGACCTAGTTAAATTGTAATCAATGTTTTAGCGTTGCAAATGTAACTGTTGATTATTCGATTCATGTGATGATTGTTTAATATCCAATGAATGTTGTGTTGTTTTGTAATCATGATGCATTAAATAGTGAAACATTATAATAGCACCATGAGCTAATGAACAGTCGAGGTCGCGCTCCGACGTATTCCGCCATCGGTCGGGGAGTGACGTACGTGGTGTATAGGGTGGAGTATGGATATACTACAGGCCATACTCCTCCCTGTACGCTACGTAGGGACCTGTACGCAACGTACAGGGCCTTTTTATCATAAAACTGATACTCCACCCCTGTACGCCACGTAGAGGTCCCTAACTCCCTACGTGGCGTACAAGGATGGAGTATCACTTTTACGATAAAAAAGTCCATGTACGTGGCGTACAGGTGTCACACCCCCAAATTCCCACGTGCGGTGTCAGACCGCGCGGGTGTGACGTGGTCAGGATCACATCTTATGGTCATATAGAACGACTCTATATGAGTTCACAATCAAACAGTTTTGTGATTTCTAGTGATTTTAGACTAGATTGAACATAGATACTACCTCACAATGCCTTGGATCGATGAGATGAAGTTTGAACAGATTTGAACAGCTTCAAAACTTCCTGAGAATGGCTCCTGGGTCGTCACAAGTGATGGTGGTATCGTTGTCTAGCTCCAAGCTTCGCCTCTAAGCTTCCTATCTCCAATCTTGAGCTCTCAAGACCTCAACAATGGCTTCCAAATGGATGTAATGTGAGTGTAGCATAGGTTTGAGGAGGTAAATGGCCGGAGGTTTGAGTGTGGGTTTGATTATAATGAATGCTAATAGACTAGGTATCATTGTTGTGGTGTTCAAGAAGATTTTCCCGATTTTAACCTGTCAGGCGTACCGCCTAGCGGCAGATGGGGACCCCAGGCGTACCGCGTGGATGAGGCGGTATCCAAGGCGTCTTCCTGCCTCGCGCGTATCGCCAAGAAAGAAAGGCTGGGTCTAGGCGTACCGCCTAGCCCGCCGGATGAGCCCAGTTGGCCCATTTTCAAGGTTCGGTCCGTTCTTCGCGTATTTCTCGATTACGGACATCGTTTCGAGACATATGAACATCATTTCTCCTATTTTAGGTTCCCTAGAACCTAAGTGCGGTGTAATTGATCTGTGGTTTGTGTAAATCACCAACGTTCGTTATTCAAGACGCGTGCAAGTGTTGTGCGATAATTTCTCGAATTATCGGTGTGTTTGGACTATTGTGCCACGTGTCACACTAATTAATCATAATTCTAGTGCCACGTAAGTAATAATAATACACATTATTATTTAGAATAAAGTAATGCTGACCTGGAATTTACGAAGTGTCACAACAGGTCCCTACGTGGCATACAAGGTGGAGTATGGCTTGTAGTATGGCTTGTAGTATAGCCATACTTCACCCTGTACGCCACGTAGGGATCTGTACGACACGTACATTTTTTTAATTTTTTTTTAAAATTTTAGATTTTTTGGTAATCATACGAATTTCATTAAAAATTTGTTATCGGTTTTTAGATACATTTACATTTAAAATAAATCAATATAATCGGTTTCTCCTTTTTCGCGATTTATTTCTATGAGTTGTTGTATACGTTGTCTATACATATATTCCCAAGAAGGCGCGTTTAGTGTGTGATACTTATTCCAAATCCCCCTTACTGACGACATCGGATAATCTTCTTTCAACTTGATTGTAACAATTCGCAATTCCAGGTTAGAATTTCGTGTCTTAGTCTTAATTAAGTCTTATTAAGATTAAAATAATCAAAACAAATCATAAGAATATAATGAAAACTCTTGAAGCAAAGAGGGAACAATGACACATAATTGAAACCTAAATCACGATAAATTTGCGAAAAGGCAATTCGGCATGCGTAATCGTCAAATTCATGACAGCCTGAACTTCCTAACCACATTATATTCCTAATGGGATGTAATTGGAAGTGTAACAATAGTGGTTGATCAAATGTGGCAATTCCCAAAGATACGCGCGAAAAAGCCGAAAAACCATAAAACTCATGTGTTGGATGATCCTTTTCACACTAATACCTTCTAATCTGGTTCAATAGATATTTTGATGGAAAAATATTTGAGCAAACTTATCAAGAAGCAAGAAATCCATAAAAATCCAATAATTGACTTTCCAAGGCAAACTTTTTGCCTTATCTACACCCTTTCTCTTCAAAATTCGACCAGAGTGTTCTATAAACCTTCTGGAGCTTCCAACATACTTCAAACATCATTTCTAGGCAATCCAAGCTGAGAACCAAGATCAAGAACCATCAAAACAATAAAGCAACCTCCAAAAGTTGATTTTCAAGCCAAAACTCAACCAATTAAGTTTTGATCTTAATTTTTGGTTCTAATATTCTTAGGACTATTCTGGATGTACAATGCAATTTCAGCAGTTCCTTCGGATTGAGCTGACATCCGTTATTTTTTGATCTTCTTGCAGACCCTCAGAATAATTTTTTGGTTGTGCGAACCAAAGTATCAACGTTCCAACAAAAATACTTGTATGCATCACTTCAAATAGGTTAAACAAACATGTTTGAATGATGGTTAAAGTTTGGAAACCATCAGATGTTCAAAAACCACGAAAAGGACATTTTTGTCCAAAAACCCGATTTTTCAAAGTTATCCAAATCAAAATTTTTCTTCACCAAACTCTAGATATATGTTAAATATTAGGATCTGGAGATTTTGGCCCGGTAAAAATGTTAAATTATCAATTTTGGCACGCAAAAACCATGTTTGGCACGCTGAAATGGGGTCTGCGGCCCCTGTGGCACGGTGTGCGTCTCGGCCATGCGGCCCGTGTCGCGGCCCCTATGCGGCCTGTGTTGTGGCCTGTGCGTCTCGGCCAGGCGGCCCCTATGCGGCCCGTGCTGCGGCCCCATGCGTCTGGGTCGTTATCAGGAACATTTGGCCAAACGACCAACTGGCTAGCCAAGGCCAAGGCCAGGCCAGGCCGGCTCGAGCCACTGACCAGGTCGCGGCCCAGACCACCACGCCACCACCCCAGACCACCGAGCCACCACCGGCCAAGATTCCGGCGAAAAGGAATATTCCGGCGACTTTTCCGGCCATACCTTAATTTCGTCCGTTTTGCGTTCCGAACTCCGTTTCACGATCCGATTTGCAATCCGGTGATCCGATTTTAATAAAAATGACATATTTTTAATCAATTTCGTGTTCTGGACTCAATTTTTCAGTCCATTTCGCAATTCGAAAATCCGATTTCAGTCTGGAAACTGATTAAAACTACGATTATTACATGAAATTCAGTTTTCGCGTCAGTTTTCAATACAAATACCCATTTTCAATCAATTTCGCATTTCGAACTCAGTTTTGCGCTCTGTTTCGCAATCCGGAAGCCCGATAATCGATTTAGAAGCGGATTGGAGTTCCGATTGTGACCGGAATTCAGTTTATTATCGGTTTTCAATATAAAAACCTATTCTTTGTCGATTTCGCATTCCGGACTCAGTTTTGCGATCTGTTTCGCAATCCGGAAGCCCGATAATCAATTTAGAAGCAGATTGGAGTTCCGATTGTGACCGGAATTCAGTTTTATTATCGGTTTTCAATATAAAAACCTATTCTTTGTCGATTCCGTGTTTCGGACTCAGTTTTATGATTTGTTTTGTAATCTGATAATCAGATTTCAACCCAGAAGTCGATTGAGAATCCGGATTTGATTCAAAAGTTAATTTCTCACCAAATGAAGGACAAACAACTCACCGAACTTTAATAAATTACAGATTTGGAATCCAGGAACTAGCAATATGAACGTTGTACTTTGTTTATTGATTTATATCAATTGAGGTGAGCTCACGACCCCTTTCTGTATTTTGACTTTTGAAACTCGGGGAATGAGAAAACATAAATATTCATGTGAAATATTCTGATTTTTTTTGTGGAACTCTTAAACGCTTTTGATCTATTTGTGAAACATGAAACCTGATTAGATCATGTGGAACTCTGAAACGCTTTTAATCTATTTGTGAAACATGAAACCTGATTAGATCAGGTGGAACTCTGAAACGCTTTTGATCTATTTGTGAAACATGAAACCTGATTAGATCAGGTGGAACTCTGAAACGCTTTTGATCTATTTGGGAAGGGGAAACACTGTACTCGTCAGCTCGGTTACGGGAGCCCAGGAGTTATAATTGGACAGTTGGTTGGGAACTAAACACGACCTTGTTGGAAGGAACAATGTTCGCACCGAATACCAATGTTTTACACCCAGTTTGGGGTCATTAATATTATTTAACTTATGTTATGAAAACGTTTGATTTGTTTGGATACATTACCTATGTTTTGATAAATAAACTTGTGAACTCACCAGCAATGTGCTGATTGTTTAAAATCTTGTTTTCTCAAATGCATAATAATACAGGGGGTGGAGCTGGGAGCTCAATCTTTGGTGACCTATAGTAGAGTCTATGAGAGATAGACTCTACAGTGTGATACATAGCATTATATATATATATATGTGTGTGTGTGTGTGAAACTCAGTTAAACTGTTATTACATTAGGCTTGTGGTTAATGTAGTTGTAATATTGCTTGGTAATATAGAAACATATGTGTCGTTTGTTGTAAACAATGACTGTGAAACCTTGAAAGTCACACGGTACGCTTCTGCAACGACAAGGGTGTGACATTGATGTTGAAGAAATGATTGTTGTTAACAAATACGAACGACACGACTTGATGAGGGTTGATGGCTTCGCTCTCTGTGCTTATCCACAACGGGAAATATGCCTGAGAGCGTTTTCTATTTATTAGTTGAACAATCACACCAAATCTTTGAGCCATATGTCCGATACGCATCTCTATGTGTATCCATCTCGTCTAGCAGTTGTTGTCGAACGTAGAGCCACATATTTTCATCAAAACCTAAACCCACAGCAACAAATCGGAAACCGCGGTTGCCGTCGGGCATTACGTCCTGTATGCGTAAAATGTGACCGTGAAACAAATTTGGTATAAAGCTTTTAAATCTGTTAAAATTCTAGACACTTTCGTTTTCAACGACCGATTAGAATGAAGCAGAATCTTATGATAATTGGATAGGATCGTTTTTTTGTTTTAGTTTTCCCTTTTGAAGATGTTGACCGACTACACTGTAGTGGGGCATTCATATCTTTCACCTTGGAATGTGTGTAATAACTATGTCTGAGTTGATCAATGACGTTGTGTTGTGAGTTCTGTTTCTTTTGTTGTTGCACTTTAGAACTAGGACGTCCACGAACGTCTGTCTAAACAACAAGCGGTTTCTTATCACTTTTCCAGGGAAAAGTTGTAGCCAATATTTTCTTCATCATACGTTTTTTCACATCGGTCAGTTGTGTCATTACTTGTTGTTTCACGGCTTGTAACTGTTCTTCAACATTAATTTCTTTTTCGTCTAAAAATAACGGACGAGTATCAAGTTTGGTCCAAAATATATCTACGGCAACAAGTGGAATTGTGGTAATATATCTTCCAAGTTCACTACTTGGAGTATTGCCTATTTGTTTTTTACTATTTTCGTTCATTAATAAATTATAAAAAACGATTTGTGGATCTTGTGAACTACTAGAACTTGATGCCGCGTTTCTCATTGTTTGGTATATGGTTGATGTTGATCCATATTTTTGAACATAAACATCAAACATATTTGAAAATTGTTTATTATAAGTTGTTTGTAATGTTTGCGCATAAAAATGATCTTCATTGAGTAATCTAAATCGTAACAAATTTTTTCAAGTAAAGTTTCAACCCCGTAACATTTACGCAAGGGTTTAAAGCGGTGACACAAGTAATAACCGTTGGTATTTCTTTGAAATATTTTAAAAATTCTGATTTCATTGGTGGAATCATATCACTTAAAGGTTTTGGTCTAAAAGACAATTCTCACAATTTTAAACTCATTAAATAAATTTAGTTAAGTATCAAAGGACTTGTTGGTTAATAAACACCGGATAAAAATGTTGTTGCGGTTTTAAAAACATGAAGCAATTTCGCTATTTGTTCAATAACATCCCAACCCGACGGATTAAATGCTTCAACCCGACCCTTCTGCGCTAAAAGATTATGGAAAACAATTAAACTATCCTTTTGTTTTAAAGCTTTCTCAAACATGTTTAATGTTGAATCCCATATAGTTGTTACGTCCCAATTTGGACCTAGATATCTAATATTCTAATCTTTACAAAAACGATGATAACTAGTATGTCTTTTTGTTGAGCTAATGTCGTGTAACATTTGTTTAAAATTATCCCTTGTTTGTTCAATAGTTTTATCCCGTCTTGAACCGGCAAATTAATGATATGTGCAGCACATCGACTATGGAAAAAAACACCTTCGCAAATAGGTTTATATTTTAAATTAGTTGTTAGATCGCACGCGTATTATTCGACGCGTTATCAAATGAAATTAAAATATTTTGTTTTCCAATTTAAAAGTTTTTATAACTTTGTCTAAATGTAAAATAAATTCTCACATGTGTGAGGATAATCAAATAACTCAAAAGCGACCGTACGTTTCTTTAATTGCCACGTATTGGGTTGTATCCAATGAGTGATAACACAAATTTACGAGTCGGGTGAACCATGTGCAGCGGACCAAACATCACAAGTTAAACTAACGCCGGTTTGTAAGTTTTCAAAACTGAAAATAAGTTCATTTTTAGCCTTTTTCCACATTTTTAAACAATCTCTTTTAATAGTATAACGACTTATGTGTGTGTAACAAGGTTGAAGAGTTTGTTGAATAAGTAGAGTTAGACGAGGGTTGTCGAAGTGATTAAATGGTAAACTTTGTTGAATCACGAATTGAGCCATTTGTTCCCGAACCGCATCGACACTATAAGCGAGAATACTCCCATCGTTGGACATCGTAGGTTGACCTTGTGTGGCTTCGTTCTCCAAAGCGTTGCAATATTTGTACTCGTGGTGGTTCAAAGGACTATTGGCGTCGTGTTTGAATAAACTACCACATAGCTTGCACCGAAATTTACTCGGACCGCTCGACATTTTACACAAGTCCTAATTTTTCCATATTTTCGGATTTCTCTTTGTAAGAATAATTTCAACAACTTCAAGGTTAGTTGAATCATCACAACCTACCGAAGATTGAGCACTTGATGAATCCATTTGTGAGCGGGTTTGCGTTTTGAGAGTTTAGATAGCGTTTTTTACGTTTTGAGAGCTTAGTGAGCGTTTGAGAAATGTGTGATTCAACCTAAGCAACCAACATGTATTTATAGTAAACTTATGGGGGCTAAAATGCAAAAAAACCCAAAAAAAAGGTCAAGCCTCCAACGGCTCTTTTTTTTTAAAAAAAGGTCAAATTAGAAAATAGCCGTTAAACCGGTTTGGAAACCGGTTTGGGAAATCGGTTCATAAACCGGTTCGGTTCCAAACCTATTCCAACTGGGAAAAAATCCAATCCTATTACAAACCTACGGTTCAGACCGGTTTAGAAACCGGTTTGAAGGAAACCATTTTGGGGACGTGTAATACCGGTTTATAAACCAGTTTAAAAAACCGAACCGCTTTTTTTGCCCAAGTCTAAATCGAACTGGTTTTAAAAATACGGGTCTTTGCAAATCGAACCAGCTAAATGGGCTTATACTAGGTCTTTGCAACCCAAGCCCAAGCTATACTTGGTGAACTAACATTATAATAGAATTAGGGTTTTTCACTTTCGAGTTTCGATCAGCCGATTCCTGCCATTAGAGACTCCATCCAGAGGTATCGTTATTTTCCATTGTTAATTGTTTAGATTTGTGCTAATTGATTACATTAGACTTGATTAAAGCGTAGATTTGATGTTTGTTTGTTTATTTATACGGAAGCAGCTTATTGTAGATGTTTATCGACTTATTTGGTTTCATTTGCAGTGCTTGATTGGAATCATTGATCCTTGAATGTTTATCTTCGTGTTTCTAAACAAAATCTCACGTTTTGATTTAAAGTTTTGGAGCTACATGTTTCATCTAATTAAAACGGAGTGTTTAAATTATGTATCTTTTTGCAGATTTTTAAACTTTGTGTTGTCTTGACTAATATGTTGAATTTAACACAGGATTTTTAAGTTTTTGTGTTTAAATTTGTTGAAAAAAAAATGGTGAATGCCACCGTTAAGCAGCATCCCTCACCGACCAGTCCCACGGACAATATGAGGGACGGAAATTGCGTGACCAGGGAAAATTGGGTGGCGCCAGGCTTTGAACCCTATACCTTCATTATGGATTCTCACCCCTTGCCACTAGGCCACCATCGTGAGGACTAAAGAATATTTACAGTTTTGCTGGTTATTTAAAGAATATTTAACCTGATTATACATTTTTGCATTACTTTCAATTGTATTTTTTGCTCGAGTATTGCAACAGAGAATTTTTTGTGTTTAAATGTAATAAGATCTATGTTTGTTGATCTTGAAATGAATTGTTGATCTGTGCTGGTTGCTTCTTTTTGTGTGCAATAAGATTTATGTTTCTCAATAGTCCACTTTACAACCTGACATTAATGTTATGTTTACTTATAATTTACTCACTCTTATTGATTAGTTTGATCGCTCAAAATGTATACATCAAGGAAAAAGATACACAAGGACAAGGATGTTGAGCCCACTGAGTTTGAGGAGTCTGTTGCTCAGGTAAGTTGAACTTGCCCTGTTTTTGACACAATCTATTGTCTTTTGGTGTTGTGGTTCATGAACCAAACTGTTATTAACATCGTAAGATAAAATTAAATCATTGAAGATTGAAACTGAAATGAAGTGTTGCAAATCTTTTGGTTTACGATTGAGAGGTAAGTTTGCCTATATATCACAGTCATTGGACCCTTCCAAGAACTTGGGTATTTGTGGGACTTTACTAGATGTGGTTGTTGTTGTAGGTAAAAAATGTTGAAAAGGCGTAATATTCTGAATGAACATAAGTAATCATTGTTTAAAAAAACGGTCTGAGGCGGCGCCTTGAGGCGCGCCTCAAGGCGAAACGGGAGAAATTCGTTTTTGAGGCGGCGCCTCACAACCTTTTAAGAAACGTACGCCTCACTGGGCTGAGGCAGTATAGATGGGCTTGAGGCGGTGAGGTAATTAGAGGCGGTTGTTAACGAATCACGTACCTAATTGTGTAAAATCGTGAAATGGTCGACGGAATCACCTCTACAGACGAAGAGACACTGATTTCAGACGAAATGGTCGACGGAATCACCTCTACAGACGAAATGATCGCGAAATGATGCGGTGTTAGACGCATGTTGCGCTGATCGTGGATTGCGGCCAATTGCGCCGAGTCAAGAAATTGAGCGGGCAAACTGAAAAATTGAGCGTCGGAGTACCTGCGATTGTGGAGTAGATACGATGAAGGTGAAGGGCTGTGTGAAGTAGAAGAGCTGCTGTGAAGGAGAAGTTGCTGTGCGTGAAGGAGAAGATGCGTGAAAAAGAAAACCCTAATTTTGTTTCTTTGGAATAAAGGGCTGTGTAATACGTAAACAATGAAATATTCTTTTTACTTATTATATTTATGTATGTATATTAATTTTAATATCTTATACAAGAAGTGTACTTTTTATTTGATATTTTGATCATCAATTTTCAATTTTTAATACTATCTTATTCAAATTATTTCTAAATAAAAACACAAGTATTGGCTTTTCAATTGTGTGAAGTATTTTCGTGTTTTATATACTTTGTCCTTTTTATGTTTATTGAATTTGATGCTGAAATTAGTTATAAAAGTTATTTAATTGATGTTTAGTATTTTTTTTGACATATATATTATAAAATTATTTATTTATTTACTCCCGCCTCGGACTTACGCCTCGTATCGCCTTGAGGCGTACGCCTCGTGAGGCAGAAGGAAAACGCCTCGAGGCGCGATTCCGTTCTTTTAAACCTTGTAAGTAATAAGATAATTAGAATCAAATATGGGAACAGGTTTAAGCATGTGACTTTTGACATGATTGGGTTTTCTCAACTTCTTTCATGATGTATCATTGTAACATACTAATTGACATGTCTTGATTTTATGATAAAATACATCAAGAAGTAAACATACATAGTTTTTCATCAATGATATGACATATTTTGAACAATCTAGTCAGCTTTTATGTTTGATGGTCTTTAAACCAAATTTTTCAATCTTTTGTATAAACTACAAAAAACTATTACTGGTTTGAACTAGACTGTGAACATCTTCAAGCTGTCATGGTTTTCTAACTTTAAATCTTGTATTTGTAGGCATTGTTTGACTTGGAGAATGCAAACCAGGACCTTAAGAGTGACTTGAAGGACCTTTACATTAATAGTGCCGCGTAAGTACCCTTTTCCTGTCATTTTGATTGCTTTTTTATCAGTACACGATTGTGACGGGTTAATTTTTAACTGTTATTAGCCAAATTGATGTTTCTGGAAGTCGGAAGGCGGTGGTAGTTCATGTTCCTTACAGGCTGAGGAAAGCTTTCCGCAAGATTCATCTCAAGCTTGTGAGAGAGCTTGAGAAGAAGTTTAGTGGCAAGGTAGTCTTTTTTGTTCTATGAATCTAATTAGGGGTGTCAGTTGTGATGGTTATTTTGTCGTTTAGTTCAACTCAAACATGGCTAATATATCTATTCGTGCAAAAAATAGTAACCTTAATCTATACACTGTTAAGTATTGAAATCTGAAGTCTGAACACAACTAGTTTAACCTATTTAGTGCTTGAGAAGAATTTAAATGGGGATGTAACTTTCTTGTTCTATAAATCTACTTAGGGGTGTCAATCTTGATGGTTTTTTGGCTGGCTGGTTGAATACCACAACCCAAACATGACCATTTATATGTGTAAAAATATCAACCTTATTCAGTACACATGAAAAGTTGTGAAACCTCAACATGACCTATTTATCTAAACTTAAACATTTTGGCAGGTTGTTGTAAATGTGTTAATTGGGTTGGTGGCTGTAATAAATGAGCTAAAAGGGTTTGTGGGTTGACATGCTTATTTATAGGTGTTGAACATATGATTTGTTTAATTTAACTGGCCATCCCAAACATTATTTATTTACAGGTGAGGTATGACAATCTATAACCTGAATGTATTCGTGTCAAGTTGAAAATTGATTCCTTATATCTATTATACAAGGAACACGATAAATTAAAATAAGTTATTCTTTTTGGCAGGATGTGGTTCTGATTGCAACCAGAAGGATGCTGCCACCACCCAAGAAAGGTTCAGCTGTTCAGAGGCCTCGCAATCGTACTCTAACAGCAGTGCACGATGCCATGCTTGAGGATATTGTGTATCCTGCTGAGATTGTAGGAAAGCGTATCAGATACAGGGTCGATGGCTCTAAAATTATCAAGGTATTTTTGCGTCAATTTTGTATTTTTATTTTTTTGCACATTTGGTCTCTAACCTCTCTAGTTACTTAAAACATTCTATAGTTGCATTACGGAGTATGGTTGTTTTTTTGTCTCTAAGCGAATGTAAAACATTCTATACTTGCAGATTTACTTGGACCCCAAGGCAAGGAATGATACTGAGTACAAGCTGGAGACGTTTGGCGGAGTTTACAGGAAACTTTGTGGGAAGGATGTTGTGTTTGAGTATCCAATAACCGAGGCGTAAATGACCCCCTTTGTGAGCAATTGTTTTTTTAATGGTTTCATTTTTGTTGTCATTTGAAATGCATTTTGACATTCGACCTCAAGAGATTTGGATCATGCTCAGTTTCTTTGTAGGATAGATGCCTGTGTTGTTGAAGTTATACTTTCAGTTTTCTTTGGTTGTTGGTAATACTTGGTTTTAGATTCTTGCATTTCTTTTCTTGTTTTTTTAGTAATTGGGATACCGTATCTTTAGCTCAAGTAGTTCAATTCTTCACTTCAAGATCAAATATATGTAGAATATATCAAAGAAATAGAAGAATAAAGATGATTTTAAACACCCCAAGGACAACAATTCTAAACAAATTTTCATGATAGTAGTAGTGTGAAAATGCAACTCTTGGAATAACAAGTGTCATGTGTAATTTTTAGTTATCTGGGAGACTGGGACTAGAAGTGGGCACAAAAACCGGTTCTGGAACCGGAATTGAAACCAGATATACTTGACCCATTGTGGTGATGTTTGATTTGAGAGCTTCGGCTGCAATCACCATGAGATCTTTGGATAGGTTGATTCCTACAAGCCCTTGTGGGTCTTCTTGTTCATACACGCATTTGTAAGCTCTGTCATCCGAACCATGGTTCGTGATTAACTAATCGTCCCAATATTTACTACAGCTTCAAAATTTGCAATTTCTGTTAGTGATAAACTTTTATCTTTACGAATAACAAGACTTACTTTGGAGTCGGTAATAATGCATATTTGATTAAAGGACCACCTGGATTAGGTTAATCAAATTCAAAATGTAACAAGTTTTGAAGATGAAATTGAATTTAAAATTAACGAGAAGGTAGAGAAAGGATATTATTGTTTTATGACTTCAATTCTTTACTTATATATAATTTCAAACGTATTTTATCTAAAGTTTCTTTATAAAACTTGCATAATATACACGGTACCAGCTTAAATTTTTGTAAAAGAAGACATTTTGAAAACACTTTATTTTAGCATAATGTTTAAGAAACAAAACTTTTTAAATAACAAAAGTTTAAAAAAATGATAACATAATATCATAATTTAAGTATTTATCCAATCATCTTTTATCTAAACATATTATTTTATAATTTATAAATAGCTATTTGGTATTTTTACTATTCAATACATATACCAAGTACCAAATTATAATTTTGTAAAAAATGACACTTTTTCAATAAAAAATTTTTATAACAAAATTTTTAAAAATAATTTTGAAAAACCATGTTCTAAAAAAATGATATTATTGTATATTACTTAAAGTATTAACTTATACATAATTTCTAACATATTCTATATCAATTTTTTAAAAAATTTTTCTTTAGCAAATGTTTATCATTTTTATGTTAAACACGTGTAATATACGAGAACTAGCGTAGTAATATGTGTGTAATGGATGTCAAATCAATCAATTATATTTTAAAAATATTATTTGTAACTTGACTATTTGCAGAATTTGTGAAATTAGTCTACAAATTTACTCTTTATATAGGTTTGAAAGATTTTACTTGTTTTTTTTATACAGAACCCCAAATACTATATAATTTACAATAAAGATTTTTTTTTTGGTTTTTTTTTTTTTTTGATTTAGATATTCAAAGAATCAAAGGGTTCATTTTACATATTTAAACTACTAATAATTGGTTTGTATGCAAAAACTTTGTTTTATTGGACATCAAGAAATTATTAAATTGCAAGTGTTAAAACATTAAAATGTACCCAAAATTTAGATCTCTTTCTTCTCAAACATAGCAAAACAATGGCTGCTGGTGGAAGCTATGTTCTTGCAAGCATTCTCTCAATGAAAATCACCAAAATGCCCCAATCCCTTGTCAACAACGAGTACAGAATGAAGGTGCCATACAAGCTGAAACTAGGGCAATCTCGTATTTTCCACAAACTGCCTTCTGGTCTGAACATGGAGGTTATCTTCCAGAAGGGTATGCGAAATCAGCAAACCGAGAAATCACCACCATTGGTGTTCGTCCATGGAAGCTTTCATGCAGCTTGGTGCTGGGCTGAACACTGGTTACCTTTCTTCTCCCAAAATGGGTTCGATTCCTATGCCCTCAGCCTTTTGGGTCAGGTTCAATTCTGCGTCTAGCCTTTCATTTTCTTGGTTCTGTGAGGTTAATTCGCTTAAATGAACAAAAAACGCATCAGATATCCGGATCCCCATGCGTGTTGTTATGATTTTATCGGTTGTGTATGTAATCTGTAAGCCTAATTCTGATTCAAGTCATAATTTTGAGCATGGGCAGGGTGAAAGTGATGATCCAGATGATACTGTTGCAGGTTCTCTTCAGGTAGATTTATCCATTTTTGAATAATCTGTTATTTTCAATGAATTTCATGTTTCATCTTCAATCTGTGCAACAGACACATGCTGCTGATGTTGCTGATTTCATCAAGAATCAGACCACATTATCACCCGTGTTGATCGGACATTCGTTTGGAGGGCTCATAGTCCAGTACTACATTGCAAGTCTTGAAAAAGATTCTAGTGGAAGTAAGTTCAAGATTTTTAAAATCAAATGTGTATGGGATCAAAAGTTCTTACTTTTGCAAGATTGTAACAAAAATTCTAGTACCTTGTGGATAAAACTTGTGCTAGACATGATTAATACGCGCAGATTGATACGCGCAGGTCTTGCAGGAGCTGTGCTTGTTTGCTCTGTGCCACCTGCAGGCAATAGGTGCTGTTGGTGTTTCATTTATACTCACCTTCTAGACACATTATATGGCTAACTCGTTCTGTTTTGGTGGTCAGTGGCTTAGTATGGCGGTATCTCTTTACAAAACCTGTTGCAGCCTTTAAGGTACACTACATATACCAGAGAAATATGCATTTTATCAGTAATATTGTGTAGAAATAAAGACAGAACCGGCATATGCAAAATAACAAATTAACAATCTTGTGTTGTTTTTTTAGTTTTTTCATTTTCTTGGTCTTAGTTTTTTCATTTTCTTGAGGAGTGTTATACATCTATAGTCATGTGATAAAAATTTCACACATATGGCCATGAGATACATGAATCACTGGTCGCATATGTGAATAACACATTGGTGAATCTATAGTGGATACCCACTCTCAATCACGTATCTCATGGATAAATGAGTGAGATGGCAAATAGGAATACTACACCTAAGAAATTGATTATTTGGTGATTTTCAACATTACAAAATACTTGTGTATTCTCAGGTTACTATGAGCTTAGCAGCAAAAGCTTTTCAGACATCATTACCCCTTTGCAAGGAAACGTTTTTCTTATGTAAAATGGATGATCATCTTGTCCTTCGGTCTGTCTCTGTAAATTGTTCATAGATGCTTTGCAATCTAGTACATTAGATTCCATTATATCTGTCAAATTGAAGTTGGTTTTAAACTTAATATTAGAAAATGTCTTGTTATTGACAGTTACCAAGAATTGATGACAGAAAGTTCAAGAATGCCATTGTTTGATCTGAGAAAGCTAAATGCTTCACTTCCAGTCGCATCGGTGCCAAACTTGTCTACACGAGTTTTGGTCATGGGTGCAGTCGATGACTTCATTGTTGTGAGGATTATGTTTATTTTATATAAATTATGAATATTATGTTGCTTTTCTTTATGTTTTGTGCATGGTAATATCATGTCGTGCGTGGAAAGTTAAATCATATGTTCACTTTACATCATATGTCTACACCTTTGACTTTTTTGTGATTTTGACTAAGTGAAACCAACTTTGTGCATGTGTGTTTATCACAGGATGCAAAAGGACTGGATGAGACAGGGAGCTTCTATGATGTGGAACCAGTGCGGGTTGAAGGGGTTGCTCATGACGTGATGTTGGATCCTTTGTGGGAAAAAGGCGCCCAGCTCATAAAATCATGGATACAAAATTTAGACGCGAAGATTTGATATGAACCGTTGATTTGTGACTTTGTGATCAAGCAACTCATACAATCATGATGTTGGAACCTTTGTACCCACCGGTTCAGGTATGACCGGTTCCGGTTCCGGTTCGGGTTGTTGGTTCCAGTTCCGGCTCTCTTTTTTGCCCACCTCTAGACTCTAGTGTACAATATGCATGTACTCATACTTTCTGTCAGGAGTATGCTTACCATTGCACACCAATTTCATAATTTGGGTATATTCTAGAAAAAAAATCATCGTTATTCTTAAAAATCCAACTAGAATTACTATCCAAAACACTTTCATAAATCATAAGTGGTTATAATCAACATTAATTATTTTTTAAAACCAAATTTTCTCTAATTTACTTCTGTAAAATACTAAAAGTTGATCAATTTTCAACCAATTTCACTTGTATGCAATTATATTTACTAATGGCAATTAGGTTATTGAACACATTAGTATATGTATATTGAAGGACTTGATGGAAGGTGATATACGTGCTATTTATTTAGGAATAAAAAATCAGAAAGGCCACTGATAGGAATCATAATCATAATTAGAATTATATTAATATGTTAGTAATAGTTAGTAATAGTAGTTTCTAGATAAGGGTAGTTTAGTAATAGTTATGGGATTAGTATGTTATAAATAGAGGGAAGGGTTTTGAGTGGAGGGTGTGAAGAATATTGTTTAGAATTGTAATTGGCTCTTGCTTTATGCAGAGAAGGGTGTAACCCTGGAACTGATTTTGTAATCAATCGTTCATTAAATCATCATTCCATCATCTTCTTCTTTTTTCAATTGTAATCTCTATTTCTATTGTGTGATTGATTTGGATCTTCATCATTGGTCTGACCTGCTTCAGACCTGCCGTTCTAATCCTTCAATTTGATTTCCATCCATGGTTGTCGTCACTTTCAATTTCATTACTGATGGATACCTACCGCCGATCTAGTCGTCTCCACCTCCAATGTCGACCTAATTTCATCTCTGCTGGATTTAATTGACGGAATACGGCTCCAATTCCTGGTCGATTTCACATACTGTTGTCGAATTTTTTTGGACTAGCGTTCAAGTCGCCGTTAATTACAGGTTACGTCATCTTCAATCTCATCATCGTGTTTCCAATTTCATTCAATTTGATTCCAATTTCATCACTGTTGGCTCTAATCGCCGCCGTTTCCACCCAGTTTCCGCCGATTTTGGTTGATTTTCCAGCTTAGTCGTCCAATTAGCCGTCGATTGCAGGTTGATTTTCTGGATTAGCTTCCCAACTATTCAGTGATTTAGACTCCGACGATTTCAATTTCATATTCTGAATTGATTCCATTCGTATCATTCAAATTTCAAATCACGCTCACTTTTTGCCTATCTGATTCAATTTCTGTTGATTCAATTTCAATATCAATTTCTTTTGATTCAATTTTAATTTCTTTTGATTTCAATTTTATTTCGATTTGACTCAATTTTTGTTACCTGTTCATTCTGTTGGATTATACACTGTGTCGTTCCATTTTACTCATCCTTCACGTTCACCTTATCAATCATGGTTAATATAACCTCTCGTTTAGATGTTCACGAACAACAGATCGTTCAACTTCAGCATGAAGTGGCAGAAATCAAAACACCGATCAACTTGTTGCAAGAGGAGCGAATGGCATCAATAGAATTTCGCAAAACTATTCTCGATTGGATGACGAAACAGGACAAACAATTTGTTGAGGCTCAATTGGGATTATCTGACATTATTTTGTTCGATTAGAAGACCTCCTCCGGCTCCAAGGATGGTTTTGTTGATTTGCAAAAGCTTCAATTGCCGGAATTCAGGGAATTTGAACCTCAGAAAGACGTTCGAAAGGTGAACCTCAATTTGGACACACATTCCACTCCTGATGCTTTGGCAACAAACGATGAAGAGCTTCCTAATCCCAACAGCATTTATGTTTTACATTGTGGGGATCCATTGGAGCCTTTTGAAGCTACCAACATATTGGGTCAGTTTATGCTCAAACAAGGTGGTGCAACTCACTTCTATGACCGACCGTCCACACCACTAACAGAGAATCGGTGTTCGTTCAGCTCAGGAGCCTACTCTACTCCTAAGTTAGGACATCTTTTTCATCGTGATCAAGTAGTTCGATATCTTCTGCGCATGGAATGGAAAGGACGTAGGAAGAAAGGAATGTGTTTGCGTTAGGGCAATCGATATGGGCCAGCTCACAAATGTCCGGAAAGCAAGTCATGAAAGAGAGGCAGGACTCCCAAGTCTTAAGGACAAGACTTTTAAATAAGGGGGGAGTAATGATAGGAATCATAATCATAATTTGAATTATATTAATATGTTAGTAATAGTTAGTAATAGTAGTTTCTAGATAAGGGTAGTTTAGTAATAGTTATGAGATTAGCATGTTATAAATAGAGGGAAGGGTTTTGAGTGGAGGGTGTGAAAAATATTGTTTAGAATTGTAATTGGCTCTTGCTTTATGCAGAGAAGGGTGTAACCCTGGAACTGATTTTGTAATCCGTCGTTCATTAAATCATCATTCCATCATCTTCTTCTTTTTTCAATTGTAATCTCTATTTCTATTGTGTGATTGATTTGGATCTTCATCAGCCACTCATGCTTATGACCATATTCATAGGGCTTGTGACAGGATTGTCATAACGGGTCAGACACGACTCGTTAAGACACCAAAATCCATTTCGTCCTCCTTTGGTAAGAGATTTGTTCCACCAGTTGTACAAAAGAAGACAAACAATGTTACCTAGATGACCTTATAATATGTTATAAGACTATTCTCATTCACAGTCTAATACAACCCAACCTTTTAATAAAAACTATTTTCTCTCTCTTCCATCTACACAACTTAATCAAACCCAACTTTTCACTCTCATTAACAACCCAACTTCGTTGCCGGAATCAAAACACGGGCAACCTGTTTCTGCCACATTCACCGGAATATTCTCATGTCCGGCCATCAGCATCGCTGCAACGTGAATACGGTTTTTAGGAATAGGGACAGGGTCATGAACAGTGAGGCATACGATGGCGATTTTTAGTGATAGGAAGGTGGCGTTGAATTGCTCCGGCGGTGGAAGAGTCGGTCATGGGATGTAAGTGACGCCGATTATGGTGGCGGTGACCATGGGGAGGAGGAGTAGAGAGAAGAATTGAAGGTGATGAGAGAGAGTGAAAGGTTGCAAACATTGGTTGCTGAAACGAGCAGATCCTCACCCAACTCACCCTTAAACTAATTTTTTTCTTAAATTTTAAACAGTGCCATGATCTCCTTCATGATTGCTGATGGAAGTAGTCTAAGAGACCTTTGTTAAACGTAAATTCTCAACCACAAGTGTAATAAATTAGTTTGCTTATTCTTGGAGCCAAAGAAAAACTAAAAGAAGATCTTGTTAATGAATATAGTTGAAGACTATACCTACTGAAGCATTAGTTTGAATCAATTTACATAGATGTAATGTTTATTTCATAATTAAAAATTGGTTTTCCTTTTATATATAATGGTATTTACTATTATTTATTTTCTCATATTTTCCAATGGGGGTCTCTTTATTATAATTATTTTATTAATTATCTTCTACTACTAATAAAAGAGTAAATTCAATGCCACATGGCCTTTTACTAGCATATGCACCTCATTAAATGGCACATGTCATTCTAATACTATTGACACATAAAATATTGTACAAATGTCATCACCACATTAAAGGTGAAATTTTCCATTATCATAAAACACAAATTTATTAGCATTAATTGTCTTTTAATTTACTATTATTTTTAATTTAAAAATTAAACAATAAAAGATTAGAGATTTATTAAAATAAACTACGGTAAAACCTGTGTATTACATATGTTAAATAAATAAATTTTAAAATTATTTATTTTAACTATCATAATATATAGTTTTCAAATATATTTTTTAAGTAAATAAAGAATTTATTTAAGTTGTATTATTTATCAAGTTTAATAAAATCATTAATATCTAATATGAGAAAGAAAGTATGAAAAAAATCAAAATTTTAATAAAAGATAATATATAAATATTAAATATGAGAGAGGGGCTGGAAAAATAACTTTTAGGTATTTTAAAAAATTGATATATGTCTTACTAAAACATTTATTTATTATAAAGTATATATATACACAGGTACAACAACTAAATTATTCAAAGTTGTATTCATTTATCATTATACAAATTCTTTCAATTTTTCATTACTTAAAATATAAAACAAACATTGATAATAAATCCATGATTTTTTTGTTTTTTTATAATAATTAAAAAAATTTAATAGATTTTTTAGTAAAATGACCTCATATTTGCAATTAATAAAATTACATATAATATTAAATCTACATTTCATGTTATTTTTACACATAATTATTTTTTAACATTTTGTATTGTTTAAATTACGTATAACACATTTTAGCCATTTAAAAAACTAACATGCACAATAAATTTTAAAACTTTTAAAATTCCTAAAATTTAAATCTGGAAAACTATAACAAGCAACTTATTTTTATTCAATAATATTCGTTAACATAAAACATAATGTTTTTAGCCTTAATTATCTCATAATTTATCATTATATTAAATTTAAAAATTAAACAATAATAAAATATTGATTTATTAAAGTAAATAAATATAAATAATAAATAATTGAAAGTTTTATTAATGTATTATTAAACAAATTTCCTTCAAATTTATACTGCTTAAAATATAAAACAAACTTTGTTAATAAGTCCAAACGTTACGTTTTATGTTTTTTTTATAATAATTAAAAAATTGTTGACGTATATTTTTTGATAAAATATCCTCATATTTGCAATTATTATATTTAAATTTAATTTTTACATAATTGAAACTAATATTTTACACTTTATAAAATTACATATGATATCAAAAGTACATATAATATTACATTTACATATAATTATATTTTAACATCATGTATATTAAAAACTATGTATAACACATTTTAGCAATTTAAAAAAGTAAGAAACAAAATAGGTTTTTTATATTTTAAAATTATAAAAATTTTAATATAACCAACTCATTTTTTATTTAATAATATTATAAATTAAAGTAAAAAAATATCCAGATAACGTCAATTGTTTTGTAATAAATTAATATTCTAAATTCACGAGTTAAGATTTTAACTGATTTTTTATTTATTAATTGAAATGATTATAACAACTAAAATGGATCGGAATTTGTATTAAAATATGATTAGACCATTGTTTTTTAAATTATTTCTTTATTTACGTATATATAATTGTATTTTTTGTATTTTTAAAAGATTGCGACATTAGTGGATAAATTTAAGTAAACAAAAATGTTGATTATCATTTCTTTTTTACCATGTCATGCAAAACTATAAAGATATGATAGCGATAAAGAAAAAAAAACTTGGTAAAACGATTGAATTCTTAATGTTTTATGTCGATCGTAATTATATCATTTTATTAAATTTTTTTGTGAATTGTATTTTAACTCAGTGTCAACCCGTGTGTTACACGGGTTACTAACCTAGTTCTTAATAAAAGGTAACCTAATTCCTAATATATTAAAAACATAATTTTGTGAATTCTTAATACAATTTTAAAACTTTATTTCTAAGGATTTTGGAGTCATGAAATCGTTTAAAATAAGTCATATTAGAGATTTTATTATAATCTTGTATATATTCTTACAAGAAATTACATGCAAATCCAAGTAAGAAAACAGAACTGAAAGTATTTTAGGAGTACTAAGATAATATTACTGTTCAAAAAAAAGTGTTGCAAAATTTTTTAGTTTATGAACAATTAATATAATTCAATAAAGATAAAAAATCTAACATATTTAGTGTTATGAACATTTAGTAAAATTACATATTCAGTGATACACACATGTGAAGGTGGCCAACGTACCTGGAACCGGAACTGAGGAACTAAACCGGAACCGGTCGTACCCGAACCGATGGGTATGGGAAGGTTCCGGGTTTTCAGATAAATTGGAACCGGAACTGGTTCCACCAATAAACCGGTCAAACCCGAACCGGAACCGACAAAAAACCGGTTGGAACCGGTCAAAAACCGGAACCGGTTCATGACTTTATTGACCGGAACCGGCTTAAAAAAAAACGGTTTGGCCACCTCTAGACAGTTGACACGTCAATCACGGTTTTTATTTACTTGACAAACAAGGTGTGACCCAAATCCAGCCACATTTTATCTCTTAAAGATGCACTTCCGGCAGTTCGGCCTAGTTGCCTAGCCACTACTCACTAGCCAGCAACTAAGGCCCAAAACCAAGCTGTTCAATTTATTATTGGTTATTGTCAATATAATTAATATACGAATTGCTTTTTTACTTGATTTTGTTTTTAAGTAGATTTTTGTTTGATTTGTTTAAAATTGATTTTTTATAAAAAATAAAATAAACTAAAAACCAATGTTCCAAACAATTAGATTTTTATTAACAAATAACGTTTTGTTGATTTATTAAAACCCAAGTAATAAAAATGATAGGTAAAGTTATGTTTTTGTTTTTTTATACTAAATTTTTGTTTTTATATTTTTAGCATGTCACATGTTAAATTCAAATTTCTTTTTACACTTTTTAAGCAAAATTCTTTTATTAGTGAATTTACCCCTATATATAAGGTTTGTTTTATATGAAAACTCAATTTTAAATATAAACCCTTAAATCCTATATGAGTCCTCTATTTGAAACCTTAAAAATAAATATGTGTTCACATTAAATTTTATTAAAATTGATTTGTTTATTCAATTATTCAAACCTCATTTTTTTTCAGGTTTAATGTGAAGCAATATTTATTTTCAAAATAAAAAATATATATCCGAATAAAGTTTAAAAGTTTTGTTTTACTATTGAGTTTTCACATGATACAATTCATATATATATATACACATATATATACACACACATATGTATACACACACACACATATATACACACACACATATACACAGATAGGGGAATGTTAAAAATATAACCCACTCTTAAATCGATAACTCTAGATAACCCGTCAAGATCAAGCCAAATTTTTGATTTTTTAACATCATTGTAAATACATTTAAAACACTTTCTTATTTTTATGAGTTTACGTAAATTCTTCACCGTTTGAGAGTTAACGTCGTTGTAAATTTTTAAAATTTTGTGACTTACGTACAGTGCTGTAAGTGTAAAATTTTAAAAACTCATAACGACGTTAACTCTCAAACGGTGATGAATTTACGCAAACTCATAAAATAAGAAAATGTTCTAAATGTGTTTACAATGATGTTAAAAAAATTCGAAAATTTGGCTTGATCTTGACGAGTTATCTAGAGTTATCGCTTTAAGAGTGGGTTATGTAAAATTCTATGCCCTACACCTTATTACTTTGAGCCCACACTAAAGTAAATATAAAGGTATATGTTTTTTCTATATTTTAATTAATGTATGACCCACTTACATTAATAAAAAAATAAGAAAAACCTACACATTTAGAATTATTTTAATGTGGGCCTCAAAGTAATAAGATGTAGTTATTCGGTTATCGCAATAAGAAATGATTAATATTCGAACCATCCCCTATAAAATACACACATATATATACATATATAAGTTTTTTTTTTAAATTCAAAGTGGTTAGTTTCTTGAAGACTAAAAAAAATAGTTTACGCGTTAATAAAAATAACACGCATAATCACAACGTGTATAATTAGAAAGTGATGTTTTATCTATTGTGGAGTTTTTTATGCACTCATACATTACTTGAGTCAAACATATAATTAATTTGAACCCACACACTTAAACTTATGTAGCCTAAACTTACATTTATAACTCATTTATCTATCATATATAGTCAAACAAAGTGACAAGTCAAAATGGTTGACACATTGCAAGTGTGTTTTTGTAGAGTTTTAAATAAATCGTAACTCATTACATTTTTTTCTTTCTTTATGGTTTTTAGTTAAATCTGAATTTCAAACTCTTTCCAGGCTTTTTACATATGTGTAACAACTTGTAGGTCCTGTCTTTTCAGTCCCTTATCGATCATGAACATATCTATATACATACATACATATATATATATACACACACACACACACATATATATGTAACAACTATTTACACATTTATATCCATTTTAGACATGTATAAATTCAAAATCATTCAATTTGTCTTGCACACACGTATGTATTGCAAATAAAACCCCAACCATATATATTAATGCAAATTAAATAAACATGCAACTAGCTAGACACGAGTGACAATGAAGGTTAACAACTTGACATGGCCTACGGTGGTTTGATTTTGTTATTGAGTTAGTGGAAAGTCTTCGTTGAAGAATCTAAGTTTGTCAAAGAAGATGACACTGATGTTATCATCTTCATTAGAGTGATTTTTTAACCATTGCCAAACCATGTTTTCACCATCCAAGACGGTGAAAATGGGGCAAAGTTTTTGGTAAGATGAAAGATGATATAGAGAGATGGTGTAATGCTTAACACTACTACAAAACTAGGCAATTGTCACCAAAATTTATCACCAAAATAAACGGTAGCAAATTTTGCTACCGATTTCTCACCAAATGCAAATTAAAAGAATTTAACATGTTATGGTAGCTAAATGGTAAGAAATTTTACCCCATTTTATTTTTGGTCACAAAATGGTAGGTAAATAATTGTTTCATAATTTGCCACCAACATAATGGTGGCAAAAAAAAAAAAAAAGAAACCATCAGAGCATGTTTTAATTTATTAATCAAATAGGATAGGGAAAAATTTAGTTACAAAAATTGGGGAACTACTGGAGCCCTTTTAACCTAGAAAAGCAAAACCACGTACTAGAGCTCGTCAAAATCTCATGAATCACGAAATCACAGTCTAAAGCCGTGGTGAATCCTTTGCAATTGTACGTGGTGATTCAATTTGCAGCCGTTATCTTTGCAATCGTACGTGTCGAACGTTCGATTTCAGTGTGTTTTGGTGATTTCTATTTGCGCAGCGGTAAATGATCGATTGGAGGAAGCCGTGGAATCGCGATCGAGTGCGCAGTATGTTGTGTTGATTTCGTGCGGAGGCGCTGTCGTCGCACCGTTGTCCTTTGCAATCATACGTTGATCTGGCTATCATTCTCAGGTATATATGTATTTCACGTTTTCACAATTTTTGAGCTGCTGCAATTGATGCGAGTGGGCTCACCAGCCGAGCATGTTGAAGAACTGCCTTCTTCACAATGCTTCCATGTGATACAAATGCCCTAATTCATAAGAAAAAAGTCTTTTAGCCAACAATTCATAAGATAACAATGCCACTCAGATTAACCATTAGGCCTTAACCATCAAAATGCCACTCTGTGTGAAAAATCATGATTGAAGAAACTTGTATGATCTTAATTCTTGACAGCATCTCATTGATAGATAACTATAGTGAACAAATTCAAGAGCAGTTTTAATAATCATTCTGTTTTTGTGTTATATTTTGCTACATAGTGGATTTTATTTGGTACAGATTACTTATTCATGACTAGAGGTTTTCTAGGTTAAAGTTAGATCAAAGAGGGTTGCTTCATGGTTTTAGGACTATTTGGATTGTCCACATCATTAGCATTCCAAAGAACGAGTTTAGATTTCCTTAACCGAAGTATTTGAGCCATTTTAGCATTGCATTAAGAACATAATAAAGTGAACTGTTATTCATTTTGTTAGGTTCATAGGGCTTGGACCTCAGTTTGGGCCAGGTTATTTGTTAAAGATTTACAAGCTGTAAATCTGATGATGCAGAACAGTGAGTTCCAATGTTTTTGAAATATATAACCAATAGAGAACTCAGGAGACGAATGAGAAACAATAACGAAAGAATTATGAGGGTCCAATTATCATAACATAGCAATATGTTATACTTATTCATGGGCCACAATCAGGCTTAGTGTGTATGTTCTAATGATTAGAAAAAAGTAGGTTCCTATGTAAACATCATGTTCGGACCCGTTACCCAAACGAATTTTGCTTAAAACTCGTCTTGACCCGCATCTGTTCGGACCCGTTACCCAACCCAACCCCGATAATTTCAGCTTTTGCAGCACTGTAATTGGCTTGCCCAATATTGCCAACAAGACCAACAACAGATGCTATATTACACGTCATGCTACTAGATTTAAACATCATGTTAGTATCTTTTCTATTGGTTAAATTATTATTATTATGTATATTATATCAACTCAACTTAAGAATCATTTTGAGCTATTTTTAGATCTTTTGGCTAAAGTTTACAAAAGATTTAATAAAGCTTTGAAAAAACCATAAGCCAGGTGAAGCAGGCTTAAATAGAAGTTGCAGCATCGTTCTTGTTTCCAGGGTATTCTATGATGATTGTTTATTTACTTAATTGCCAAATAAGTTTTCACATTAAATATGGTGTTGTTTAGTGAAGTAGCTTGTAATTGAGCACAATTGTTTAAAATGATGAGACCATTCAGTTTATCAAATTTGAAATAGGTAGTTTGAAGACAGGAGTCTCATTTGTGGATTTTAGAATCTACTGACATTTAGAAATTGAAACACTAAGAAAGTAAGAAATTGTGAGATTTTGGTTTGCTTTGAGCAACTGATTAAAACCTCAAAAATCGAATGGTGTATAAGAATCAATAATTCATGTCATAATCCTGATTAGTCTATGTTTTCAAACTGTAGTTATGTTGCATTTGATGTTATACTATGTTTGCTCGACGTTCGTTGAATGTGTGTAGGTTTCATATTTTCTAACAGAAATGGACACCAATTAGGTAAGTTAATCTTAAAAGATAATGTCATCTCCTTTCTACATATTTGATTATGTGCCACAGACGGCCACACTGCACACAATATTATTTTTATTTAACTTTGTGTCATTTTCTATTAACTTAGTATATTTGTATATATTGATATACATAAATACACACACCACTACTACAAAACTAGGCAATTGTCACCAAAATTTGTGGGGAAACCAAGCTTCTGATGTTTCAATCTACATGATCCTGGAAGTCATGCTGAAATCATGAAATGTTGCGATGTAACTGATGATCTGATTATTATAGTACTTGTATCCTCTCAACAAACTAAAAATGGACTTACAAACACGAATGAAAGCTGCCACACTAAACTACTCTTTTAATCTGCAGTTATTAACTTTCATAATTATCTTCCATGTCTTTCGAATGTTCTTTTCATACCTTGAGTGTTTGTGTACATGATACCTCTTTTCATAATTAGCTTCTATGTATTATTGATGTCTCTCTTTTGATTGCAGTTCCTTACTAAGAATGGGACATATGACTTCTGGAACTGGTTTGATGATTGTACCTGGTATGTGGACAGTTTTTAGTTTACTTTAACGATTGAGTTTATCACTTAATAATGCAAACGTAACAAAATATCTTTTATTTCTCATAAGGTATCCTGTTGGATGAGTCATAGGCGGAACTATTTACCCTGAGCTCTGCTGGAACCATATCAAAGTAATCTAATTAGATATGAACTTATGCCATTACCAACATCATCCTCTCTATATGAACATGATCCATTATGAATTTTATTTGTTACCTAAACTCAATTTTACTCGTAACAAATTTTTATTGGTTGTTTCGTAGAATAAGAAGTTGAATGAGATTATCAAGGAGATTTTGAAGGAAAAAGAAGAAGAAAGAGAAAGATTAAATGTAATTATTGTGGAGTTTGAGGGAGAAAAGGAAAAACACAAACCAGAAAAAGATGCTATGAGCAATTAGATGTCAAAAATCGAAGATATGTTGATAATTTTGGTCTGAAAATAGACTGTAAAACACTTTTAATTTGATTGTTTAGACTTTTATTATGTTTCGATAGTTTGTATTTTGTTTGATGTTTAATCTATTACTCATACTTGAGAAATTATGTTTAGAATTTTATTATCTTTGGCATGTGGAATGAAATGATGTTTAGAAATTAATGTAAATCTAAGTTTTGAGATGGAATGATCATAGGTGGTTCAGGTGGTTTTGTGGTGGTTTTGTCGTAGAAAAATAATTATACATTGTTTTGGTGGCAAAATGGTGGTAACTATATTTGAGATTGGTGGGAAAATGGTTGAAAAAAATAGCAAAATGGTAGCAACCAATATGGTGGCAAAATGGTAGCAACTAATATGGTGGCAACATGGTAGCAACAAGTATGGTGGCAAAATGGTAGCAACAAATATGGTGGCAAGATGGTAGCAACTAATATGGTGGTAAAATGGTAGCAATATTTTTGACCTTTTTTTTGGTAGCAACATTATGGTAGCAAAAAATATAATGGTGGCAAAATCGTGGCAATAGGTCATTTGCCACCAGCATTTTTCCCACCGCCTTTATGGTTGCAAATTGGTCTCAACAAGGCAATTGCCACCATTTTGCAACCAAAATTCTGGTAGCAAATCCCTTGTTTTGTAGTAGTGTAAATAGAAAAAGAATTAAGTTACTTAAATATCCACAGTTTTAATTAAAAAAATATAAATGAATATATATGATTAAGTCCAAAGTATTTCTTTTTAATTAAGATTGATTTTCATTTGATATATACAACTCATATGTGTGTATAAATGAATTGTTAACATGACTAAAAAAGTTAAGTAGCCTATAGGTCACTCCATTTAATCTTACTAGTTACTACGTACATCTCAAATAAAGCTCACTTATTAAACAAATAAGATATATAGGTCAATTTTAAACATTAAATTATTTATTAATTACGTTACATGTACACTTGCCTAACACCAAGCCTAATTAGCTTTGTGTCATTCCGGACCAATTGGAAAATAGTCACATCTAGTGTTAATCCATTATTTAACTAGTAAAAGTTTATGACCTAATAGCTTAATGAGATTGGTGATTTCTTTCTCATAAAATATATGTGGGTTCAAATTATTTTAATCATATTTCATTTTAAATCGAGTTTTCATTTGATATATACAACTTATATGTGTGTATGAATAAATTGTAACCATGACTAAATAGGTTAAGTGGTCTACAGATCATCCCATTTATCTTCCTAGTTATTACATCTCAAATGAACCTCACTTATTAAACAAATCAGATATATAGGTCAATTCTAAACATTGAAATGTTTATTGATCGTGTTACATGTACACTTGCCTAACACCAAGCCTAATTAGGTTTGTGTCATTGCGGACCAATTGGAAAATAGTCACATCTAGTGTTAATCAGTTATTTAACAAGTAAAAGTTTATGACCTTTATAACTTAATGAGATTAATATTGGCGATTTCTTTCTCATAAAATATATGTGGGTTCAAATTCTTTTAACAACAAGGATTGGGTTAATTTTCAAAGTAAAAAATTAATGTTGATCGATTCCTATAATTAATCATTAGAAATGTATATGAAATAATAATAATAATAATAATAGTAATAGTAATAATAATAATAGTAATAATTAAATAGATCAGATGAAACTTATGAATCCGTTAAGTGTTGCATTGATTACCGACATGGCTCCCTGAGACATATTTGATCGGGTTCTTGTTTAGAGTGTATGATCTGTTGGGAATCATGGTGGTATTCGGTTTGACTTTTAGGTAAAAACAGGTTTGACCAATTAGTATATTAAATCCATATTTAATATAACGCAGCGGAATTAGGGTTTCAAACTTTAACACTTTTGAAATTCCCAATCAGGATCATGGTTACAAACATACAAACACGGATATAATATTAACTAATCTAATCTACCGAATAGAGGTGGGCATCGTACCCGGTTTCAAACCCGAACCCGGGGTTCAACCCGGAACCGGACCCGGTTCCAACCCGGTCAACCCCCAACCCGGTTCCAACCCGCTTCAACCCGCCGGTTCCTACCCGGTTCCGTTTTTAAAATTATCAGGCGGGTCCAAACCGGTTCCAACCCGAACCGGTTCCAACCCGGTAGCTAGAACCCGGTTCCAACCCGGTTTCAACCCGGTTTTTACCGTTTTAACGAAAATTTCGAGTTCTAGCCGTTGAACTAGCCGTTTGGATCGATTTCTAGCCGTTTTTTTGATGTTTTTTGGTCCAAAACTTAGTATAAATTGTTGTGGCTTGGTTTAGTTTGATTACACACTTGAAAACGAACAATCTAAGCAAAAAACGCTCTCGTTTCGTACACCCGACTGCTTTACACTCTTTGTTTCGCGATCCATTTTTATTACACTCGTATTTTAAACAAGTATAACCTTGTTAAAGCAATGGCTCACTCTACATCTTCTGTCGGTCAAGGTTCTAACACCGAAGTTACAGTTGTCCGTGTTCTTACGCATAGTAGGAACATGGAAATATGGTGTAACTGGGATTTAGTTGAGATGAGTGATGGGTCTCAAAAGGCTCGTTGCAAGTATTGTGGTATGCTTCTTGCAAAAGAATCAAACACGAGTTTGAAGAAACATATTACCAAACCATTTTGCAAGGCGTTGAAGAATGATCCAGAAAGTCAACAAACACAAATCAGTAATGATGGTGGAATTTTTCACTACAACGTAGACGAGGTTCGTGATAGAATGGCGAAGTTCGTGATTCAAGAGGCGTTGCCGTTTGGACATTTCGACAACCCTCGTTTAACAAACATGATTCGAGATACGCTTCAGCCTCGTTATAATCATGTAAGTCGAAGGACGCTAAGGCGTCATTGTTTAAAAATGTGGAACAAGGCAAAAATGATTTGATCTTATTTTTTGAAAACCTAAACACTAGTGTAAACTTAACTACAGACGTTTGGTCTGCACCTCATGGTTTACCGGAATCGTATATTTGCGTCACCGCCCATTGGGTGGATCCCGTTTCGTGGCAAATGATGAAACGTACGATTGCGTTTGAACTTTTCCCGTATCCACATACGGCTGAATATTTGTTTCAACTATTAGATTTCGTAATAACACAATTTAAGTTGGAAAATAAACTATTTTCAATAGCATTTGATAATGCTTCAAACAACACTGCTGCAGTGGAAAAATTAAAATTAAAATACAAACCATTTTGCAATGGTATATTTTTCCACAGTCGATGTGTAGCACATATTATTAACTTAGCGGTGCAAGACGGTCTTTCTTCACCGAATCTTGAAACTTTCAAATATGGTTTTAGAAATATGATACATGATGTTTTTAAAAAAAGTAGAAAAACATTTACCGATTACAAAAAATTGTGTAAAGATACGAACAGACCTTGTTATGGTCCTAATTGGGATGTACCTACTCGGTGGAACTCCACTTTTAAAATGTTTGAAAGTGCTTTAAAACAAAGAGCAACTTTACAAACATTTCATACGAGTCTTTGTGAAAGTGGTTACGCCGAACAATTTTCGGACTTAGCTTGGGAGAATATTCAAGATTTAAAAGATTTTCTTGAAGCTTTTAAAACCGCCACTACAAAATTATCAGGGGTTTATTATCCTACTAGTCCATTGGTGTTACCAGAATTGTATTTGATGACGTCAAATTTAAAAAATTTTGAAATGAAAAACCAAATGTTTGAAGAAATTATAAGTCCAATGAAACTCAAATTAAAGAAATATTTTAAAGATTTACCACCCGTGTTTACTTGTGCCGCTGCTTTAAACCCAATTTTAAATGTTACGGGAGTTGAATGTTTGATAGACGAAATAAATGATAATTTGGATATTCATGAAGAAGATCCAAATTTTTCAGATGATGCAAAAAAAAGTTTTCAAAAAAGTTTACAAAGTATGTATGAATTTTATTTAAATAAATATGGTCCTAATATAAACATACGTACGAGTACGAGCGCATCAAGCTCGAGTAGTAGACCTCGTGATCCGCTTCTTAGTTTATTTAATACCGTTCGTAATGAAACGGCAAAACGACAAAGGGGTAACACCCCTTCAAGTGAGCTCGGAAGGTACATTGGAACAGATTTTGTTTCCACTTTTCAATCCGAGGATTATCACAATTTAGACCTTTTGTCATGGTGGAAAGGAAAGGAATCCGATTATCCGATTCTATCCACTATGGCACGTGATTTACTAACCGTCCAAGCTTCTACGGTAGCTTCGGAATCTGCGTTTTCTCTTAGTGGCAGGGTATTATCTTTACGAAGAACAAGACTTACTCCGGAATCAGTAGAGATGTGTATTTGCTTAAAAGATCACTTGGACGCGATCGATCGAATTCAAAACATAACAAACCTCGAAGATGAAATCGAACTTGAAACAAGGGTACACGAAGAGGAGGTGGAGGAAGGATTATCTCCCGACATATCCGATGAAGAACTTGCACAAGAAGCTCGTGCTCGTAAACGTACGCAAACGCAAGCGGGAACGAGCACGGAATAAAACGCATGTTTTCAAGTTATTGTATTTGTATTTATCTTTTTAAGTTATGTATGTCTTTTATTTTTTTAAATAATTAAAAGAGAAATAAATGTTAAATATGTTATTTTTATTTTTATGTTATGTAGTTATGTAGTTATGTATGTAATTTATTGTAAAATTACTAGAAATAATAATGAATTTTTTTAATATCATTATTTTTTTTATTCATGTTCTTAAATCAAGTATTTTTTTATTTATTTATGTATGTCTTTTTTTTTTAAATAATTGAAATATAAATAAATGTATTAAAAGTTATTTTTATTTTTAAGTTATGTATGTAATTTATTGTAAATTATTATAAATAATAATGAATGTTTTTAATATTATTATTTTTTATTTATGTATTCAAATTTAAAAAAAAAAAAAAAAAAAAAAAAAATTTAAACCGAACCCGGTTTGAACCCGGTAGGTGTACCCGGTTCTGGACCCGACCCGACCCTACCCGGTTCTACCGGGTTTAGATCTACAAATGTGAAACCGGTTCCAAACCGGTTCGGGTTTAACTCAAAACCGGTTCCACCGAACCCGGTCCATTTTGAACCCGGTTTTGAACCCGGTTCGGGTTGGGTTTTGAACCCGGTTTGCCCACCTCTACTACCGAAGAGAAAATATTATACCCTTTCGGTTAATGATTAACCGTTTGAGACACCGAGGTTCAACGAACGAATACTAGAACACGAGCACGAACGGGTTCCTAGTTTACAATGGAAGTCGGTGGTGGTTTGCGGTAGCTAATTGGAAAGCACCAATCACATTTCCTTTTGATTTTTCCTTTTGGTTCACGACAGAAGCAAGAAAGAAAAATAAACTTTCTTTTGTGTTGCCTTTTTCCGTAGCTCCAAGAAAATTAGGTTAGGTATATTATGAAGATAAATCTCTATTAATCTTATAATACTTACTTTCGGGCCTAAAGCCTAATCTAGTTAGTTTAGGTCCAATACACAACATCAAGCCCAACACCATTTGTTTAATTAAATTAATAATTAAACTTCTATATAATTTATAACGATTATAAATTATAAATCCGTTCGTGATTACCGGTTAATCAAATTAAGTGGATTAATATTCTTTGACCAAGGTGTAACTCTTACGGGTCACAACTCGGTTAGTTACGTTAACTTATCGGATCCATATATATAAATCCAACAATCTCCCACTTGGACGGATTTCGATAAAGGTCAACGTAGACAGTCAGCGATGCTCTAGCTGCACATGACTACCACTAACAAGGTATGACACTTTAAAGTCATTAACCAAATTATCGTGCTACTATAGCAGGACACTAGACTTATGATAATCAGTGTCATCTATCCTTTCTGTAAAAGACATCAATTGAAACAATGAGACATGAATCTATTCATTCTCATATGACGTTCAATTATTATTGTTCTCGATTTAGATTCAGAGTGGTCCAATCAAACACACAGTCAGTTTGGGTAAGGCCTTACACTTCACCAGTTTGAATCAACGAGGGCGCCGTAATGTCTAACTGTTACATGAAATATGTAAGAGTACAGAATCCCAATCTTGATTATATACAACTCCCACTGAACCTCAGAACCATTCCCAATCAAAGCCTTTATGAATGACAGTTACGCGACATCGGTTGACAATGATCAAAGAATGCCCCTTAGTAAACGAAAGTTCTAATATATATCTCAGGTCAAAGGATACAAGATGAGTTTATCAATTTCAAAAACATCTCATGACTAAGATCCATGGAGATGATTTGAAGCGAGTTACATCCAACATCATTCATAATGATGTTTGTGAATTTGGTAGTCAACTACTTGAGACCAAATCCAGAATAGTCTTAATTCAGAGTCGTTCCCACGAGTCTGACTGACTACGGATAATTAAGAATACAATATTCATGGATTAAACGTATTAAAAAAGAACATAGTTATAAAATTCAGAATTGCATTTAAACCAGTAAATCAAAGGTGCATTCAAAAGTATAACTGTTTATATGTCCGTACATCCAAATACTAAATCAAAACATATCGCTAGCAAATCTAAGCTCGATCGCATTCCTGTGCTGATCATACTTGTCCTGAGTCATGGGCTTAGTGAACGGGTCTGCTAGGTTTTGATCTATGTCCACTTTGTTTATTATGATGTCTGCACGTTCCACTATTTCTCGTATGTAGTGAAACTTTCTCAAAATGTGCCTGGATTTGTGATGAGACCCGGGTTCTTTGGCTTGAGCTATAGCACCTGTGTTATCACAAAAGATTTCGATAGGTTTCCGAATACTTGGAACCGCATCGAGGTCAGCTATGAACTTCTTTATCCAAGAAGCTTCCTTTGCTGCATCTGATGCAACAATATATTCAGATTCGATGGTTGAATCCGCCACTACACTCTGTTTGGAACTTTTCCAGGAGACAGCTCCTCCATTGAGAGTGAATACGAAACCTGATTGTGAGCGAGAGTCATCTCGGTCAGTCTGGAAGCTAGCATCAGTATAACACCTTACAGTGAGCTCTTCTTCCACTCCTCCAAATATCAAGAACATTTCTTTAGTTCTTCTCAAGTACTTCAGAATGTTCTTGACTGCAGTCCAATGGACAATGCCAGGATTTTGCTGAAAACGACTGGTCATGCTCAAAGCATACGAGACATCAGGTCTAGTGCATAACATGGCATACATAATAGAACCAATCGATGAGGCATATGGAATTGCTTGCATTCGCCTAATTTCAATGTCCGTTGAAGGAGATTGCGATATGTTCAACATGGTTCCTTTAGTCATGTGAATAGTCACATTCTTGGAGTTCTCCATGTTGAAGCGTGTCATCATTTTGTCTATGTAAGTACTTTGACTCAGCCCTAGAAGCCGCTTAGATCTATCTCTGTGGATTTTTATTCCAAGAATGTAAGCTGCTTCTCCAAGATCTTTCATTGCAAAACAAGTTCCCAACCAATGCTTGACTTCGTTAAGCATAGGAATGTTGTTTCCAATAATCAGTATATCATCCACATACAAGATGAGGAATGATATAGTGCTCCTACTAGCCTTTCTGTAAACACAAGGTTCATCTTCGTTTTTGATGAAGCCAAACTCTTTGATCTTTTGATCAAAACGAAGATTCCAGCAGCGAGATGCCTGTTTGAGTCCATAAATGGACTTATTTAGTTTGCATACCTTACTTGGATATTTTGGATCAATAAAACCATCAGGCTGAACCATACAGACATCTTCAGAAAGATGTCCATTAAGAAAAGCGATTTTAACATCCATTTGCCATATCTCATAGTCATAATATGCAGCTATGGCAAATAATATCCTGATCGATTTGATCATAGCAACGGGTGAAAAAGTTTCATCATAGTCAACACCTTGAGTTTGAGTGAAACCCTTTGCAACCAGCCGTGCTTTGTAGGTATGAACATTTCCATGCATGTCGGTTTTTCTCTTGAAAATCCATTTGCTCCCTACTACCCGTAAACCGGGGGGTAGCTCAACCAAGTCCCAGACTTGATTGTCACGCATGGATTGCATCTCAGAATTCATGGCATCGAGACATTTCGCAGATTCTGGATCTGATATAGCAGATTTGTAGTTAGTAGGTTCGCCATCAGGCTCAGCTACTACCAGGACTTCAGAACCATCAAGATGCCAAAGGTATCTATCAGGAGCATTGCGAGTCCTGCTACTTCTACGAATGCTTGTGTTTATGTCTGATTCATTAGCAACTACTTCTTGTTGATCAGACGTTCCGACTTCGTCAGCGGTTGTTTGCGGTTCTCGAATTTCTTCAAGATCCACAATATTTCTTCCAGTTCCTCGATCAAGAAATTCTTTCTCGAGAAAGTGACCCTTCCTTTTGATGGAAATCAAGTTTGCATCAGGATGGTAAAGTAATATCCGCTTCTATTATGGTATCCGACGAAAACAACCTTTTCGCCTCGAGGATCAAGTTTGTCATCAGAATCTCTAGTGACATATGCATCACATCCCCATACCCTAAGGTAAGACAAATTGGGTTTAGTGCCAAACCATATCTCATATGGTGTTTTGTTTACCTTCTTAGTCGGTGCCAGATTTACAATGAGGACGGCGGTCATAAGAGCAAAACTCCAAAAGGAGTGAGGCAAGTTAGTTCTACACATCATCGATCGGACCATATCAAGTAGGGTGCGATTTCTCCTCTCGCTTACGCCATTAAGTTGGGGTGTGCCAGGAGGAGTGGGTTATGAAACAATTCCACATTCTTTCAGATGATTGATGAACTCTATGCTGAGATATTCGCCACCTCGATCTGATCGAAGTGCCTTAATCGTTTTACCAAATTGGTTCTCTACTTCGTTTTGAAATTCTTTGAACTTTTCAAAGGTTTCATGCTTATGCTTCATTAGATAAACATATGCATATCGACTATAATCATCAATGAATGAAACGAAGTATCTTTCATGATTTCTAGACATAGTTCTGAAAGGACCACACACATCAGTATGTATGAGTGCTAACAGCTCTTTTGCTCGTTCACCAACATGGGTGAAGGGATCTTTAGTGAGTTTGCCAGCTAAGCAAGATTCACAGTCATCAAAGGAGTCTTGTCCAGTGGATTCAAGAATCCCCTTAGGCCGGAGCCTTTTTATGCGAGATTTGCTTATGTGGCCAAGTCTACAATGCCATAGAAATGTATTATTAATGCCAGATTTGATACGTTTAGAAAGATTGTATATGTTATTATTTGGTTGAACATCTATTTCATAAATTCCATTTCGAGGTTTAGCCTCAAAATAAAAGACATCATTTAAGTAGGTAGATATAGCAATACTATTAAAAAAGTACTTAAATCCTTTTTCAAACAATAAAGAAACTGAAATAATGTTCTTGGTCAAACCAGGTGTAAACAAACAATTATTCAAAATAAGTACAAGGCCAGAAGGACATGTAAGATGATATGTCCTAGTTGCAAGAACTGGTACTCTTTTCCCATCACCAACGATGAGCTCCATGTCGCCTTGTTTCAGCTTATTCCATTTTTCAGGTTCTTGCAAGACATTAATAATGTGGTAACCACATCCAGTGTCAAACACCCATGTGTTGCTGGAAACAGTAAAAAGTTCAATAACATAAATAGAGATACCTGAAGGGCCTGCACCATTGGCCTTGTTCATCCTCAGCTTAGCAAGATATTCAGGACAGTTACGCCTCCAATGCCCCATCTTGTTGCATTCAAAACATTGACGCTCCTCAGGGGGTGGTGCTTTAGTAATGCCTTAGCTTTGTTGGTGGCAGGCTTGGCAGCAACAATAACTTTATTTTTGCCCTTGCTATTATAACCACGTTTCTTGGGATTGGGCTTTCTAACACCAGTAGATCGAACTGTCAATACCTGATTGACCTTGCTTGGTACATTCATCTCAGCCTTCTTTAGCATCCCATGCAGTTTAGGCACAGTCTTCTCCTTAGCATTCATATTGAAATTCATTACAAACTGGTCGTAAGACTTTGGGAGAGAGTTCAAGATGAAATCCGCTGCCATTTCATTTGACAGGGCGTAAACAAGTTTACTCAGTTGGTCGATGTACCCTTTCATCGTAAGAACATGAGCACTAACTGACGAGCCTTCTTGCATTCTGCAGCCGATAAGCTGCTTCATGGTGTCATAGCGTTCTTGACGGGCTTGTTTTTGAAACATGCCTGTAAGTTGCTGGATCATGTCAAAGGCACTCATGTCTTCCATGTTCTTCTGAAGATCAGAAGACATGGTGGCTTGCATAAGGCAGGCTACCTCAATGGCATCCTCGTTATGCTTTTCCCAGGCTTTACGGGCAGCAGCCGTATTACCCTCAGGCTCGTTAGGAACTGGACCTTCCAGTACATAGTGCTTTTTTTGCAAACTTGAGAACAATTTTCAAGTTACGATGCCACTCGAGAAAGTTGGTGTTATTCAGTTTATCTTTCTCAAGTATGGACTTGAGAGCGAAGGAGAAGTTGTTTTCATGAGACATCTGTTAATGTAAGCAAAAATAAATAATTAGTATTTTGATGTTTAATTCCTTATTTAATTAATGACCCATTAACAGTAATAAGAATAAGGATTGAGAATCTAGCAGTATCAGTTACTAAAGGCAGCTGTGGCACACAACATTAGTAAGTGATATTAGGTAGACTGACAACGTTTGTCAATTGTGAAAAATGCACAACTCTCAAGTATGAGGCCACTAAGACAACTTGTCTATTTAGTGATACGTTTAGCCTCATCTATGCTCACTTTCATTTCCAGACAGCTGTGGCACGTAACAAGACATGAAAGTAATAGTCGTCCTAAAACAGGTACATGTGGAAGAGCCGGATGTGTCAACGAAACTCTTGCACCTTGGAGGACATACTACGCACCAAGTGCGGTGCTGTGGCTCCAAACACTGGTGTTTCGCATTATGCTCCGAGTGTTCCTTAAAATAGGATAGCATAGACTATTGATTTTATATATATGGGATCCAATTTTAGTGTTTACCGAATAAGGGTCAAACACAACGAATGATCTAATCATACGTGTGTTGTAAAAACCAGTTTTACTATATTTAATGTCATGACTTTGTGATGAACCCTTTCATCTCTCAGGACACTTAATTTTAAATAACCTATTAAAACTAAGTTTGTCGCGACTTGTATAACCATTCAAAAGTTAATAGTTAATCTATTAAGTTTCTGAGTTTTAAAACAATTTTAGATTGTAGAAACTCATTGGTTATATTTTTCAAAACAAACCATTTGTTTTATAAAACTTTTACAAGTTACAAAATTGATTAGTTTTTGAACTTGTTACATTTTATTGCGATTATGTTTTAAAACTTCTTTTAAAACCATTTTGGTATTTGGTTGGTATGTTATAACATTTATAAGATAAAGCAACCATAATATCAAATTAAATAAATATGTAAATCATAAGGCCAAATTGTGTTTAATTTTGCTAGAGCCAAGTAGCAAAACAAACTAGGTCACGGGGTCACAACACACAATCAACCACAATGATGAATCCAGTGCATGTTGTGATCTTGAGCTGCTCCCACTGATCTCCAGATCCGTGCTTCTTGATCTTGATTCTTCAGTTTTGTCTTCAGGTCTTTTGTCATTACAATATTTACAAGAAATTGTAAAACATAATGAGAAAATACAAACCCTATTCTATTACAACTTTGAGCCATCAAAATGGACCAAACCATAATAAACCAAAACTGAAAAATTAAGCAACCAAACAAACACAAGGTCGGGCCTGTAACATCAGTGCCGGAACCGCCACCGGAACAGTGATCTTTACAGTACATGAACAGTAAACCAGGTACATATTTCAGTTCTCAATTTCATATCATATTCATTACATGTTATCATAGCACAGTTCAGATTCAAATTCAAGAAACAAGTTCAGAACAACGGTTCTTGAGTCAGATAATTATCTGGCCACACAGAACCATTATGTGATTAATTGTTAGGATTTTATTATGTATAAACGTATGCGAGGCTTTACAGAACAAAACAACATTGATGTCGTTATGTGAATGCTAAATCGACAGATTATTCGTAAAGGTGACGATCTGTACGAATAAATCTGGAAGTTTAACGTTCTGAATGATATCCAATAATTAGAAAACATATTGAAAAGTGTAGTTATCGTCGTGTTTGATCGGGTGACGATTCGAACAAATACGCGCGCTGACCGCGCGATTCGATTTAAACGTTAATTAAATATTTTGAAAATTTAATACTTAAGATATTTAGTTAATTTATTAGGAATCACAACCTAAAATAATTTTATAACTTCTATTTTAAAACCGAGTCGTTTTGTCACGAAAATGACGAGAAACTAACGTTTCTACGCGAAACCACGCGAAACCGAACGAACCGGAACATACCCGGGTGATTTTGAGAGCATTTAATGGCATTTAATTGCCATAAACCCTCCCCAACCACCAGCCATCATCCCCATTCGTTCTCTCTCTACCCTTGATTCTCTCTCTAAAAACCCTAGTTCTAAATCCTTCAAATCTTCACGAAATTTGGTGTTTTTGGTTTCAAAACAACCACTACACTTTGTAGATTGAAGAAGTACAACCGATCTAAGGATCTACCCACCGGATTCGAGGTAAAAATCGAACTAAAGTTCCGACTTTGGGGTTTTGAAAACCCTCTTGGTCGAACATGGTTGCAACCGGTTAAACCCCTCCCTAACCCTTAGGATTTACACCATAGTGTCTTAGAACTATGTAGGAACAAGGTGTGTGGCATGAGCATAGCTAAAACTCCAATCTGTGAGGGCTGCATCTGGGTTCTTGGAGCCGCCGAATGTCTCAAGAACAGCTCATCGAATGAGCTTAATCCATATTCGACCGAATGGCCTTGGGCCACATTCGGTCGACTTGGTTCCATTCGCCACAAGCTTCATTCGACAACCTTCATTCGGCCTAAGATCCATTCGATCGGCCATGCACATTCGGGCCAGTGGCCATTCGATCGGACCAGTCCTTTCATTCGGCCAACACCTCCTTCGCCGAACCAGGGCTCCATTCGGTAGCCTACATTCGCTCTAATCAAACCCCATTCGACCATGCTCCTTTGCTGGTAGTCTTTAGCCCCTAGCTCATTCGTCCGGGCCTTATGCTGCCTGGGTCATTCGACTACCCCCTCCATTCGGCTAGTGCCCTTCGGGTGAACCCATTCGGCCAGTGCTTCAGTCGTCGAGACTCATTCGGCCAAACACACTTCACATGGTCGAGCCCTATTCGGCTTAAGACTTATCATACGGTTGTGGAGTTGGGTGGGATACACACGTGAGTTGAGTATATTAGCATGCATGAATGAGTCACGTATGCATGCATGGACAAAAATCTATTATGTGTGTGCATGGGAAGCAAACTAGGGTTTCAACACATAGGATCTAAATGGGTTGGGTTGTGAACTTGGTATGGAGCTTGAACAAAGGGGAAACTAATATGATATTAACATAAGACAATAACCTAAGGTGGGATGTGTTGATTTAATTATTAACAACTAAACCTTAGGAAATTTCAAGAGGATAATTAACTAACTTAGATGGTTTAATCGAATCATCTAGGCTTAGGTTATCAAAGGAATATCAAGAAATCGTTTAAAGTGCAAAGATCTAATAAATGGGCCGAGAGGGGCCCAATGGGCTTAAACCGAGCCCATCACATGTAAAAGTTCTTTATTTAAACTAATTATGTTTTTTTTTAAAGGAAATTAAATGGTAAGCCCTTTCAAATTTAAAAATAATTGATTAATACGGGATAATGGTTATCAATGGGTAATAAGTTAGACTAAGTTAGATGAAATCTTAGAAGCACAATAGTAACCTAGAACACTTAGTTGCACACCGAGACCAACCCTAGACCCAACATCTACTATGTATACTTATTGTATTCGAATTTTTTTAAAAACAACTCAGGTGCTAAAGACACATAAGCTACAGTCAAAGAGCGCGCATTATCTTTTTTGAATCATTTGCACAGCAACACATGTGAGTTCATTGCCCCTTTTTCTAAACATTATTGTTTTAAAACGCGGGGCTGAGAAGCATGCGTAAACTGTTTTATTTAAATTGTTTACTTTATTGTATGTTTTTACATATGTATGATTGTTTATACTACTAGACTCCTGTCTAGGTAATTATCAGGTTAGAGCAACTAACAAGTTAATTTAAGTACTCTTATGAGTAATACCTTAAATTTAAACTCTAAACAAACCCTTAGTCCATCAAGCTCAATTTCTAGAATCTAATTTCAAAGTGAAATCAAACGAACAATATCAAAAGATCACATTCAAAGGAAACCTAATTCAGTGTGGGATCTGAGAACAAAGAATCATAATCAAGAATCAATTATCATTGTGAATCATGAGAGTTCAAAATATCAAGATCAAGAGGCTCAAGGAATCAGAAATCATAAATGTGTGTGAATCATGAAAATAATGAAATCATTATGATCTAATGAAATCATTATTATTCAAATCAAGGTGGATGTCAGTTGTATAGGGAATCAAGACCACGTGTAACACACATATAAAGTCCCTCTCAGATACAGAAGACCTTTGGGTCAGGCTGTAACGGGCAATAACATGAACGATCAATGAAATCATTATCAAAGTCAAATCAAGAGAATCAAGTGATCAAGAATCAAAGGATATCCTTAAAGTCCCTTTCAGATGCAGAAGACCATTGGGTCAGGCTGTAATGGGCAAAACATTAAAATCCCGTTCAGTTCAGGTGTACTCCTTGTGAGCTATGCCTGACATGGGTCACGTGTGAGAGGTTACAACTTGGACAACCACCAACAACTAAGTCTAACTGATTGAGTCAAATAAGTCCCAATCATCATGCCTTAGTTGTATTTAAATGTTTTATTTAATTATTTAATTAAATATTCAACATTTTATTTCTATCACTGACTTTTGGGAAATCATATATCTATGAGGAACTCAAGAGGATCAAAGGTAAATCAAGTTTTGGGATACATAATTTAAATCAGAGGTTGTAGGGTAAAAATGCTTAATTATTATTAACAACAGTGTCATATGCATATTAGTATGTGGTGGGATGTTGGCTAGGGCTTGTCCCTTACATATGCCCTATATAAGCATACCGATGTGGATATTACATGTGGAGTTAATGAGGTTAGGGTCTTTACCGAAAGAGGTTTCAAATCATTTTCAATTACTAAACTATATGAACTCACCAACCATGTGTTGACTTTATTTCGCATGACTTCTCAGGTGACGAACAGGTCAACTGAAGAGTTATTTCTTTTGGTCTAGGTTACAGATAGAGAACCTAGCTTTTGGACCTGCATACTTTTGAAGACATCATTATACAAACTATTTTGTATATCTTGTGTAAATACAAGATAGAAATTTATGATGTTAATGGTAGATTTACATTGTTAAATTATAAACAATACTGATGTAATTTAACTTTGTAATTCTATTATATTTAGCATTTCTCATTTATATCATGTGCAATGTAAACAATCTGATCATCACGATTATCACTCACGATATCGCGCCTCGGGAACCTTCCGCCCGACGGGACAACCGATCCTATCCCGCCGGCTCGGGGTGTGACAGGGCCTGATTTACATATTCAATCATAATTTTATAATTAAACTAGGTAATTCTTTAGGTCAATTATAACTTTGACCAAATAAATAATTTTACCCAAATAATTAGTCAGATCTAAATCTGGATCAGAAACTCAAAATTTTAAACAATTTAGAGTTTGTGATCTGTAACCGGTTAAACTGACCGGATCCGTTTTGCATGTTGTAAGCGTGGCTCCGATACCACTGTTGGGAATCATGGTGGTATTCGGCTTGACTTTTAGGTAAAAACAAGTTTGACCAATTAGTATATTAAATCCATATTTAATATAACGCAGCGGAATTAGGGTTTCAAACTTTAACACTTTTGAAATTCCCAATCAGGATCATGGTTACAAACATACAAACACGGATATAATATTAACTAATCTAATCTACCGATGAGAAAAGATTATACCATTTCGTTGACCAAGGTGTAACTCTTACAGGTCACAGCTCGGTTAATTACGTTAATTTATCGGATCCGTATATATAAATCCAACATGATCAAGATAAATTTAGGTGGAGAGGTTTAGAGGTTTACAAATTCTAATGGTGAGCAATTCATGAATGATGTTGAGCATTAGTCTAATTAGAAACATTAATCTCCTTTATATACATTTAAGAGAAAACCTTAATTATATATGATAGTAAGGGTAATTATGTTTATCAAATAATTACCTATCTTACATAGATTTTTAGGCGATTGATAATTAGATAAATAATCAAGAGGGTTATATTATAGATAATTTACTCTTACAATTAATACCAAAAAAAAAACCTGAAAAAAGGCATCGATTTGCTCACGGATTGATCAAGTCGATTAGATATTTATTGATGTAATCTAGACCATAAATTTCGAGCTTTATTACCTGTGACTATAATGCAAAATATCTTCCATGTCATAAGCAAGTAAGCAACTTTGCACTTTCAAATTCTTTCTTACTTTTGAATAATTTGCATTTTTAGTTTCTATTTTATCACATTTCAAGATAAACTAAACAACAAACAAACATAATTTGATTAGATAGGAGGTTAAGACTGATATTTTGAAAACTATAGTAGACGGTCCAAGAGGACTCAAACTGCTAGTGTCGGTGGTTTGTCGGTGGTTTGATTACGGTTTAATAGACCGGACATAAGTGAACTATAGACGAGAGCTACCAAAATCTATGAAAAACATCTTATTCTTTCTTTTTCACTTTGTCGGAGCATCTATTGTCGAAATTGATCTGTCACTATGAACCAACAGCCACTCAAACACTTGTTACTAATAATATATTTTTTTAGAATGACAATTAAATTATTTTTGTAGAAAGTAGTTGAATTAGTGACGTTTACCTATGATCATGTTCTAGATGATTACCCATAGACGTACACTACTCCATTAAATAGTAAACCATAAAAATTAATATACAAGTACACCAATTGTTCATCACATTTATGGCTATGACCCATAATTCAAAACGGAAAAAGACAATTATTGAATGTTCGGTTAATGGTACTTCTCATCATGTTTACGTCTAACAATATTTAGACTGTAGATACTCATGTCTTTAAGAGTCCATTGAATTAATGATATTTATCAATTTTAATTTCTTTTATTATCTAATTGTAGGTATTTAGGTGAATTTTAGAAGCTCTAAAGTAGAGAATGTGTAAAAAAGGACATTGATACATGATGATAGAAATATAATTGCTTAGGTTTGCTAGCATACAATAATTATATTTATATATATTAACAAAGTAGCCTAAAATCCCGAATGAATAGTAAGAAAACAAGAAATTTTAAATATATATACAATCGTTAATAAGAGTAATGATTTTAACTAATTAACTCAGCTTAAGGCCTTAATCGGACCTACCACATGACAGGGCCCAATCAAGGCCTACCATATAACGAGTTCTAATTCCTGTTTTTAAATTCTGAAATTTGGTCCTAATTGAATTACTTGGTTGAAGAATTAGTGAACAAAAGCTAACGAAGGGGTTAAATCTTCCTGATTAAGTGTGCATGGGGATGAGAACTTCATAACTTATGATTTTTTAACATAACGTTTTCTTTTTAAAAATATATGAAAACATGCATAAAAAGAATTATAATTCTCACAAAAATAAATAATAACTTATTAATTTTATGAAAAGTTGAAAACTATGAGAACTCTTTACACATGCGTAAGCATGTGTTAAAAGAATGTTTTTAAGGTTCTTGCCAACAAAAAAAGTTCTCATTTATCCCTCGCATGTATAATATATTAGGTTTGAATCATAATTTGTTACATTGGTTAAATAAATAAAATTTAACGTTATATATTTAAAAATAAAAAAATTATGACATTATAAAACACATGTGCTACATGCCTACATTGATTGAATAGACTCATGTAATACACATTTTAAATAAAATATAATATGATTCGATAATACATACAGTCTTCAAAATATGTTTTCAAATTAATGAACTTTAGTATGAAAATTATAAATTTTGTTAAGTTGAATTTTAAAACATTTTTTTCTACTAGATTTTAACTTTGTTATGCAATTAATAAATATTACTTCGATTTAAGTATAGTTAGTTCTTTAAAAATACTTTTAGCACAATTAAATTTACTTAAAATCTCGTTTATATTAAATTTACTTTAAAAATATTTTTTTTATTATACTACATGTTGTCTTTTACCAAAAGCATGTTGGATATTAGATGTCTAATTAACGATAAGTTCAACGTTACTATGAAAGATATGATTTAAAGAGTTCCACTTTTATTATACTACATATTGTCTTTTACCAAAAGCATGTTGGATATTAGATGTCTAATTAACGATAAGTTCAACGTTACTATGAAAGATATGGTTTAAAGAGTTCCACTTTGGAAGGCAACGACTTAATTTTAATTGTTAAACATAATATATGATCACAAACTATGATCGGTTTTAAGGATTTGATGATATTATTATTTGTGAAATAATAATCGGTGAGAATTAATTATAGAGATAATCTATGCAACATAATAAATCAAGGCTTGTCTCAATGAGGCACCTTTTGGACTTCATTTTCCGCTTAAACTATCTCCACATTATTAAATTATTCAAACATAATTTTAATAAATTGTAGCAATTAATGGATGAGTGAACTTATTGCAATCCTAAGAAATAATTTGTATACATAATGACGTTAATAAATTATTCTCACCGTTGTACTCATTTTCAAAGTTGTTTGAACCGGACCGGACTAGCCGACCGGACTGGTCAGACCGGGAACCGGCCACTAAACCAGCCCAAAATAAGCGTACAACCGCTCGGAAGAGAACCGCAGGCCCATCTGGGTGACCGGTCGGACCGGTTTTATTTATTTATTTATTTTAAAAAAAACTAAAATCTAAAAAATAAACCATGAAAACCAAACAAGGGGTTGAAATGGTAGCTTTTTCATACAAATGGTGCCCTCCTCTCTTCTTTTTATAGGGAGGGGATGAAGGTTTTTTTTGTACTCTCACCAATGTGGGATGAGAAGTTAGGAAGAAAAAGAGATGTGAGCCTATGTGGGATGAGAAACAAGTTTTTTTTCTTTTTTTTTTAAACCAAAATCCAAAAAATATAACATTACAATTAAACTTGTATTTTTTTAAAAATGATTATGTTTGAGTGAATAATAATTATGTTTATTTAAATGTGATTATGATTATATAATTTTTTTGAAATTTTTTATATATTTATTACGTCGTTCGGTTCGTGAATCCGGTTCGACCAGTAACCAATAAGACGTCCGGTTCAATGTCCGGTCCTGTTCTGAAAACATTGGTGATTTTCCTTACAAGTCTTTTTTGGTTTTTTATATGGAAATTGTAACTGGTATTCTTAAGGGCATGTAATGAGATAATTTGATTTATATACGAAAAGCTCATTTTAGTGAAAAATAAAAAAAGAACAACCAAGTTTTTATTATTTTTTGTTTATTTTTTCGGTGAAAATCTAATGATATTAGAAGTAAAAAATGTTGGAAATTTTTGCGAAAATTATGATTTTCACTAAATAAGCTAAGATGAATGTGATATCGATACTTTAATTTATGTGGATTGGCTGTGCGCGTAGTTATAGTGCGCATTTGTGTGACGTGGTTCGGCTCAAGTCGTTAATCAAGTGTCTATTTAAAAATTGAGATTAGTAACTCTCATATTAATCTATAAATTGAATCAACACTATTTACATTACATGTTCTATTCAAATTTTAATTAGTAACTCTCATGTTAATCTATTAATTGAATAAAGACTCTTTATTTTACATGTTTTGATTACATGTATTAAATCATAACTTTTGGCATCACTTTCATGTAGTAAAAAATTCAAGTTTTAGCTTTAGTTTTAAACAGGTCAAAATCGCTCAAGCCCATATTAACAAAATTAAAATATTCAAGTTTAGATAAATGACCCACGTGAAAAATGATTTTTACAATAATTTAAACTATTTACTAATTTATCCCTTGAAAATTTGAATTGGTTTTGTTATATATTATCATTTTGTTATAAAAATATGAACACAAGCAACCCCAAAGAGCAAGGAGCTACTTTTGTTAGTGTTTAGGTTTGAAAGAAGATTTTGATGTAATTTAGCATTTGATGTTTAAGAAAAAGAAGATTTGGATTTATGTGTGTTTGTTTCATATCAAATGCAAGTGATGATGCTTTGTTTTTCATTTGATTAATTTATGATGCGTTTTGTGATCTAAAAAAGATGTGTTACACGGTCAATCATTAAAGCATCTTCTGAACTATATTTCTCGCTCTACCTCATTACCTATTTTCTTTTAATTTGTGTGGATTGGCTGTGTGCGTAGTTATAGTGCGCATCTGTGTGACGAGGTTCGAGTCAAGTCGTAAATCAAGTGTCTATTCAAAAATTTAGATTAGTAGCTCTCATATTAATCTATAAATTGAATCAACACTATTTACATTACATGTTCTATTTAAATTCTAAATTAGCAACTCTCATATTATTTTACATGTTTTGATTACATGTATTAAATCATGATTCTTGGCATCACTTTCATGTAGTAAAGACATTTAAGTTTTAGCTTTAATTTAAATAGGTCTAAATCACTCACACCCAAATTAACAAAATTAAAATATTCAAGTTTAGATGAATGACCCGCATGTAAAATGATTTTTACAATAATTTATACTATTTACTAATTTACCCCTTTAAAATTTGAATTGGTTTTGTTATATATTATCATTTTGTATTAAAAATATGAATACAAGCAACTCCAAGGAGCTGCTGCTGTCAGTTTTTAGGTTTGAAGGAAGATTTTGATGTAATTTAGCATTTGATGTTTAAGAAAAAGAAGATTTGGATTTATGTGTGTTTGTTTCATATCAAATGTAACTGGTGATGCTTTGGTTTTCATTTAATTAATTCATGATGCATTTTGTGATCTAAAAAAGATGTGTTACACGGGCAATCATTAAAGTATGTTTTGGACTATATATATTGCTTTACCCCATTTTCTATTTTCTTTAATTAATTTGATCCAACAATTTTTATTTAGTATAAAATTACCATTATTATAATATTTTAATTTTATTTAAATTTAACTGAAACAATAAATCATTTTCAATAATTTATTTTTCCGTAACTTATGTTTTTAGCATACATTATAGTATAATTTAATAATTTTTATTTATTTAAATATAATGATAATAAAATTTATGACAATTACATTTGTAACGATTATTTCCAAATGTGTTTAAAATGCCTTTAAATTTTAACTATTTATTGAACTGAATAAGCCAGTACAAGAAAGCTTACCTCACCTAATGTACTAAATGGTCTTAAAATATCTGGTTTGCCAAATAATAAATTAGTACTCAAGGCTGGAGTTCCTGTCATGTTGTTAAAAACAAATGATAAAAAAAATGGTTGACATATATGGTGGCAATGTTGGTACCAAAATATTCATTCCATGAATCAATTTGATACCATCTAACAACAATTTCTAATTTCAGTTTGTTTTCCAATGACAAATAATAAAAGTTACAAACAATCTCTTTCACGAGTTGGATTATATTTGAATCAACCGGTCTTCATACATGGGCAAATTATCATGCACTTTCAAGAGCAAAAAACAAAGATAGAGTGAAAAATATTAATATTAGATAGAGATGTGAAAGTATAAATAAGACGCCAAATATTGTATATAAAGAAATTTTTAGAAACTTGTATTACATTTAAATCTTTGTAAGCAATCTATCTTTCTAAAGTATGAAATGTTCATCATCTTTGTTTTATATGATATGTAACAATCTTCAAAACAATATTTTTATACCATATGATTAATTACATCTTTTCTTTTATTCCACCCGTGTAACACACGTGTTATAACCTAGTTAATTCAATAAACAAATAAAGTTTTGAACTTTATTAAAGGGTTAGTTATTAATTAATTGTTAATTAATAATAGAAGGATTAATTAGATGTATAATGTTTAATTAGTTAAATGTTAACTATTTAATGAATATTAACTAATTAATTGTTAATTAGTTAAATGAAGATTATAGTAATTAAAAGTTAATTACTATAGGGTTTAATAAATAACATTTAAAAGGGTTTTAAATGTAAATAACCCTTTTATAAATAAAGGGTTTAACCTCCCATTTTTGGTGGATCTATATTTGAAAGAATCAAATCACAAAACCCTAATTCTCTTCTCCCCTCCCTCTCCCTTGTCGTCGACCATAGCCAACCCCTTTGTGGGTTTTGTGGGCGTCGCAAGCAGCTACCACCGAGCCACCAGATCGGGCCGCATCCGAGCCACCCGCAGGCCGCACTAGGGGCCGCGCCGGGCTGCACCAGGGCCGCAACAAGGCTGCCTTGTCCAAGCTGAGCCGAGCCTAGGCCATTAAGCCGAACCGTGGGCTGAACCGTGAGCCGAACCGTGAGCCAAACCGTAGTGTGTTTTGGACTTTTTCGGAGATTCGTAGGACGAGATCCGGACTCGGGTGATCGTAGTGTGTCAACTAGCGAGACCATTGTCGATCCATTGTGTGGATTTGGAACCGCTTCATAAGAAGGTCTATTTCTAAAACACCCTATGGTTGTGTTATTTAAATTTAATTGTTGTTTAACCGTTTGTAACTGGATTCTGATTTGAGAATTGTTTCGATTACGAATCAAAAGGTTATAAAAATTTAAAAGCTTCCACTGTATTAGATCTGATCTAATTATTTAATTTGGTTTATGAAAACTAATTTAGTCAATTAATGAGATTAATTGAATCTGATACAATGAATAGTAACCTAAAATTCCCAACAAAGCATCCAATCACATTAAATTTTGAAAATTTTAGAAATCTCTTGTAAAAAACAATTAGTATCATTATTTTTTCTATTTTGAATATTTCAATGAATATAATTTGAATTTAATGATTTTTATAGACTTGAATACAAGCATTTAAATAAAATTAAATAAATTTATTAGTAACTTCATAATTAATTTCAGATTAAATTTATTTAGTTAAAAATATATTAATTATTATCCATATTTATATCTATATCGTATAATCCATAATCTATATCTACAATAACTAATAAGTATCATAAATTAAATTAAATAAGAGAGATGTGAGATTATTATATTAATATAGTAACAAGTCTATCAAACTAGGGGTTTGCATGCGCGTTGCGGCGGGAACCCCGTATCAAACAGGAAAGAAACATGATGTCTACCCAATTAAAATTTTGACCAAAACTTTTTTTGAGTTATGTCATTCTGCTGATATTGCTATCCAATTACGATGGCGGCGAAAACATTACGAATATCAAATGCAGATAAAAAACCAGCCGCAACTGTTGTAATCCGTCCTAAAACATTAAATCGAATCGTCGCAAAAACAAGTGTCAATCGTAAGGAATACATACCCAAATATAATTACACAATGTTAAATATTCACCGATACAGGTATTTAATCTCCACGGCGATGAAATCATCACGAATATTAAAAGAAGAAGAAAAAACCGGCAACAATAACTGTTAATCCGTCCTCTTACAATAAATTGAACTTTCCCAAAAGTAAATGTTAATCGTAAGTAATACAAACTCAAATATAAGATTACAATGTTAAAAATAATATAACAAAAACAACAAAAAAACGTGTTCGTACTCGTAAAATATACCATCAATAAAAACGAACATAAAGTAAACAAATATAGAATTATAACTATTTTTCTAATTATTATCATTATTTAATTATTTAATTTAATAATTGTTGTTTAGTATCTATATATATACATGTGTTAGGACAAAAAGAGAAAAAAAATGATGAAGCATATGCTGGAACTCAGAACCGCCAATGTCACACCCTTGTCGTTGCGGAAGCACACCGTGTGACTTTCAAGGTTTCACAGTTATGGTTTACAACAAAAGACACATATGTTTCTCTATTACAGAATCATGTTACAACTACATTAGTCGCAAGCCTAATGTAATAACAGTTAAAACTGAGTTTCAAATATTCCACCCCTGTATCATTATGCATATAAGAAAACATGATTTTTAAACAATCAGCATATTGCTGGTGAGTTCACAAGTTTTAAAATGTCAAAAAGTATGCAATGTATCCCAAACAATTCATATGTTTGCATAAAAAGAGTTTAATATTATTCGTGTCTTAAACTGGGTGTAAAACATTGGTATCCAGTGCGAACATTGTTCCTTCCAACAATGTCGTGTATTAGTTCCTGACCAACTGTCCAATTATAACTCCTGGGCTCCCGTAACCGAGCTGACGAGTTCAATGTTTGCCCATTCCCAATGTCCTTGTCGCAAGACATTGTGTGTTTTAGCGTTATTGAGCGCCCGCTCGACATCTGGTCGTGGTTTTAGCTACGAACCACGGGCGTGGATTGTCAATCACAAATAGAATCTATTCTAAATAATCACACCCCCCACAGTTAACGGTTACAGAATAGGGGACTTGGCGACAAATTTGTAACCCGTGAAATAATGACAAGTTTGGTCATGTGTTTCTCCCCGCTGTCACGTGTTTCAACCAAATGTTTTACAACGCTTTCGTTTTCATGTTTCACAAAGTGTTTCGAAAGTGTTTCAGCATTTCACATGATGCAAATCAGGTTTCATGTTTCACAAAATGTATCGAAAACGTGTCAGAGTTCCACCTAATCCAATCAGGTTTCATGTTTCACAAAATGTATCAAAAGCGTTTCAGAGTTCCCCCTGATCCAATCAGGTTTCATGTTGCACAAAATGTATTGAAAGCGTTTCAGAGTTCCATCTGATCTCATCAGGTTTCATGTTTCACAAATGTATCAAAAGAGTTTCAAGGTTTCACCTGATCCAATCAGGTTTCATGTTTCACAAAATGTATCGAAAACGTTTAAGAGTTTCACATGATCTAATCATATTTAATGTTTCACAAAATACATCAAAAGCGTTTCAAAGTTTCACCTGATCCAATTAGGTTTTATGTTTCACAAAATGCGTCAAAAGCGTTTCAAAGTTTTACCTGATCCAATCAGGTTTTATGTTTCACAAAATGCATCAAAAGCGTTTAGAGTTTCACAAAAATCAGAATGTTTTAAATGAGTATTTATGTTTTCTCATTCCCCGCGTTTCAAAAGCCAAAGTACAGGAAAAGGGGTTCGTGAACTCACCTGAGTTGATTCAAATCAATAACAATGCACAACGTTCGTATCACTAGTTCTTGAACTCTAAACATGTATGTTATTAGATTTCTATGAGTTACTTAAGCTTAATCTGACTCTCATAATTTTTCTTGACGTTCAATGTCAAGGAAATTACAACTCAAGTCTTCAATCTTATCTCAAATGTTTAATCAGTTTCCTTACTTTAACATTTCACAACGTGTGATAACTGAGAACTTATAATGATTTAGGTTTTTATTAAGAAACTTATGACTTGTTGGTTTAATCAGGACATTCCCACTTCCCAGATTAACCAAATTAGTATTGTTGTTGATTATATCACCAAAACAGTTTCTCAATGGATTCCAGGTTTTGAAATTGTTAATCCTTGTCATTGATCATTCCAAAGAATGACCAGGACAATCGTGTTATAATCAAATGGTTAAAACCATTATCATCTATGATATGGTTTCATGATAATCAGACATTATAACGGATCAAAACAAAGATTTCACCGTTAACCTATCGAGTTCTTCGTTTCTAACTATTCCTAGCCATCATCTAGGCAATAATCAACAACAATAACCATGATATCATGTTTAAAATCTAGATCTAAACCATTCATTATCAAAATAGTAAGATAAAACGAATGGTTACCCGATCGGACGGATTTCTAGGATGAAAACGATGATCAGGACTTATAGAAACGTTCCCTAACTTGATCCGGACGTTTGGATGGCTTCAAATATGAGTTTAGAGGGTAGAACCAACTCTGTTTTCGCTGGAAATCGCGTATTTTCGTCTAGAAATGACATCTGATCGTGCAGATCAGATTTTTATACCAGATGGGTCCTTCGCGTACCGCCAAGGCTGGAAAGAGGGTCCTTGGCGTACCTCCACCGCCTTAGTCAGATTTCAATTTTGTTTTTGCGATTCCGGGAGCATAGGAACTCCGTTTTACGCGCCGTTTTCGCCACGTTCATGATTTTTAGAGCTCTTTCCAACCATTATAATTTCAAGACCTGAAAAGTTCAATATATCTTATCTCTTATTTAACGCTATATTCGATTCAGTGTATCTTGAAATCGGAGCCTCATTTTGTTATTGTGCTTACGCTCATTCTCTTTATTTCCGAGTTATGATTTTAACCTGGAAATTGCGAATTGTCACAGCCAAAGAGAAAACACTAAAGCTAACCGTGCATTACCAATTGATTTACACAAACATTTGGTTATCACTCACGCTTTCAAGACTTTATTTAAAAACAAAATTCATAAAAAAATATTATTAATATTTCAGTGTAGTCATTACATTTCATATTATATATATATATATATATATATATATATATATATATATAATAGGGGTTTGTCTCATGCGTTGTGGCGATAATCTCATATTGAACATAATATAACACTATATTTATTCAATTAAAATTGTAAAAAAATATATATATTAAGTCATATCACTTTGTTGATATGTGTATCGGATAACGATGGCGGTAATAACATCATAAATATCGAACACATACCAAAAAGCAGGTCATAACATGTATTAGCCGGTCCTAAAATACTAAATTGAATCGCCGCAAAAGTAAGTGTTAATCGCAAGAATTATGAACCAAAATATAAGCGCAAACATAAAACAAACAAATATTTAATTATTAATGTTTTTAAACTAGTATAATTAAATTAGAGTTGGTAATATTTAATAATTTTTTTAACGTCAGGGGATCTTCGGGTGCTAACCACAGCGAACCGGTCGATGTAGCCAAGGTCGATTCCTCGACCGTCGTGAAACAATATATCCCTCTATCAGCTGAAACAGGATAAATCCATAAAATATATCTTCTTCTTGAGTTTGAACTAGAGATGCACAAAATAACCGATTAACCGAACCGGTACCGGTTCGTAGCCGGTTATAAACCGGTTATTGCAATCAGTTATAGGTTTTTGACAAAAACCGGCAGTTTAGGACCGGTTTGAGATTCCAGGAGACCAAACCTGTTAATAACCGGTTAACCAAACCGGTTAACCGGTCCAACTCACTAAAAATCGGTTATTTGAAGGTTAACCGGTTCGGTTAACCGGTTTCGGTTATTATACGGTCTCAGTTTTTGAGCTTGAAAAATCGGTTATTAACCGAACCGCTTATTGGAAAAACCGGTTTCTAGCCTTTGACTGGTTAACCGGTTTGGTTATTCAAAAACCGGTTTGGTTATTCAAAAACCGGTTTTCGACCGGTTAACCGATTTGTGCACCTCTAGTTTGAACCCCTGAATGTTTAATTATTTAACTTAAAAGTAGCTACTTTTTTTATTTTTTTTAAAGCTGAAAATTATGAAGCAAAAAAAAAAATAGTTAGCCAGGGCGAGATTCGAACACTGGGCGACCGGTAGAAGGCAAGAAGCCTACATAAGCCACGTGTGGTTTTGCCATCTGATCATGTTTTACATGTTCAATTACTAATTATTTATTTAAAAGAAAATTGATAAAAAAAATATTATTACTGTTCATATCCAATCATTACGTTTGTAAATTGTTATATACTAGGGTTTTACCCGCCGCATTGCGACGGTAAACCCGTATTTAATTGAATAAAAATTCTCATATATCAAAACTTGAATCAGATTAAAAATCGTTACCTTATTGTAAAACATAAATTGTAATTTAAAATCATATCCTAAAACCGTGTTAAAAGAATATCATAAACTGTGAATAAATAACTTGCTTAAAAAAATCTTTACGAACAAAATGATATAAATGATACAAATGCTTGATAATGTACTGATGTGTATAGGCTCTTAAATAAAGTGCAGAATTATACGACCATTTAGTTAAACTAATATACTAATGACTACTATCCAAAATTCTTCACCAACATAAGACGACTAAACAAAACAATAACAAATTAATTATTATTTAACAATTACTATTATTAATCAATTTTGAGACTATCGTCATGCCGTGGAAACAACATCATGAATATCAAAACGTAAACAAAAAAACTGATTGCAACGGCTGTCAATCAATCTTAAAACAGTAAATCAAAACGTGTGCAAAAGTTTTGTATGTTTAATTATTATTAAAATTATATAAACAATTAATATATATTAATTATCATTACGGCTAGTAGCCGCCTTCTAGACTCATCATGTCGTGGTGACAACATTACGAATATTAAAATGTAAACAAAAAACTGGTTACAACGGCTGCCAATCCATCATAAAAAGTAAATAAAAACGGGTGCAAAACTTTTGACTATTAATTAATTAGTTATTAATATTATTTAATAATTACATAACCATTAGCATATTATTATTAAATAATAAATTATTTAATTATTACTAATATTATATAATAATTATAATCCTGTTGTGGTTACAACATCACAAATATCAAAACGTAAGAAAAAAATTGGTTGCAACAACTGTTAATCCATTTTAAAACGGCAAAACGTGTGCAGAAGTTTTCACTATTAATTAATTAATTATTATTATTTAATTATTATAAAACAATTAGTATATTAGTATTAACTAAATAATAAAATATTAATTATCACTATTGTAGCCGCCGTTTGTTTTGACCAACATCGTAAGTTACATAATTATTAATATTTAACTTTTTTTTTTGAACGGCTATTAATATTTAACTAATATTAATAATATATAATAATAATTATTTAATTATTATTAATATTTAATTATTATTACTATTCACTCACAACGATGTCGTTTCATAAATGTATATATAGTAATATATATATATATATATATATATATAATTATTTTTATTTATTAGTGTGTGTATATATATATATGTAACTATGTGTGTGTACATACACGTCAAAATATGCATTATATATTAACTTTTAAGGTTATTAAATTAAAATAAATGAGTAGTCGAATTTGGTTATTTAGGTCTTGAGTCATAATATTAAGGATATGTTTGCGCTAAATTTCATAATTTTATGATCTAAGATTTGTTTTCCTGCTTCTTTTATTTCATTTGTAACTTTTTCGTTTGCAATTTTTATTACTTTATTTATTTCTTATTTAATCTTAACTTTTATTTAATCTGTGTAAAAAAGAGTTTATATTCCTGTGTGGGAATTCCCAAGTAACAAGAAATTTTGGAAAATCCATCTAATGTTTTGTCTTAGAAATTTGAGTTACTTTAAGTAACTTTCAAATTTAATAATTTAACTAGTATATAGGACCCGCGCGTTGCGGCGGGATCTGATATACTGACGTAAAAGCAACCAACAGAACATGAGGTTAAAATCGTGTACAATAAAAACATTAATACCTAAATTACAGTTGCTTGGCAAAAATTAACCCTATACCAATTGTATGAAATTTCAAAACTATTAAACAACATATCTCAATTTATTATAAACTGAAAGTTATAGTCCCATTACATATTGAAATCGCTAAAAACACAAAACCCTATACAACATCTATAACGTAAGCTTTGAAACTAAGAGTTGAATATTAAGAACTCATTTAATAGTAAATAATGTGATTACATAAGACTTAAAAAAAGGCGCTGCGTAAACGTAGAATTTATAAACAATACAAATATTATAAAATTATTAAATCGAAATCGTATATATATGTAGTATATATAATACTCATGGTTTATAAAATTACCAAATCTAAATCGTTTGTGAACTAATTACGATCAAAATGATATAAACGATACAAATATTCGATAATGTGCCGACGCGTTATAGGCATGTGAACAAAGCGCAAAATTATTGTGACCGTTTGGGTTCGAAATTTATATACACGTTCATGAGGCCTTTGTGATCAAATTAATATAATCATGACTTTTATCCGATAACCTATTGACGTGTTAAAATCATGTGAACATTAAAAATATGCGAGCAAAGTGAAGACTTAAAAAAAAGGCCCTGCGTAAATGTAGAATTTATAAATGATACATATAATTATGACTTTTATCCGATAATCTATTGACGTGTTAAAATCATGTGAACATTAAAAATATGCGAGCAAAGTGAAGACTTAAAAAAAAGGTCCTGCGTAAATGTAGAATTTATTAACGATACAAATATTATAAAATTATTAAACCTAAATCGTATATATATGTATTATATATAATACTCATGGTTTATAAAATGATTAGCTCTAAATCGTTTGTGAATTAATTACGATCAAAATGATATAAACGATACAAATATTCGATAATGTACGGACGCGTAATAGACATGTGAACGACGCGCAAAATTTCTGTGACCGTTTGGGTTTGAAATTTATATAAACGTTCATGAGGCCACTGCGATCAAATTAATATAATAATGACTTTTATCTGACAACCTAACGACGTGTTAAAATAATGTGAGCATTAAAAATATGCGAGTAAAGTGAGAGGGGGATTTAAAAATAAGAGTTTAAAATTCAGGATTATAAATGAAAATTCTAAATTAATTGAAATCTAAAATATGGAATGACGGCGGACGAAATTGCGGCTCTTGAAATGTAAAGTGAGATGTATGCTTAAAAACTTGTACCGCGTGTATAAGAATAGGTAGAAAGTAAGGATAGGATTGAAAGTAAGGCTGCTTCAAGGTATTGCACCTACGCATTAAATACTTATACAAAAAGGAATAGTAACTTTCTCACACAAACGTAAATCTGCTATTTAATATATATATTAATATGAACTAAATTAAGATTTTTTATGTTATTCAATTAAATTTTGACTTTTTAAATTACATATATATTGATTGTATGTATTAACTAAAGACTTTTGAAATCAACATTTTTTAGTACAATTGTATAAATATAAGGCAATTATAAGGCAATTTGTGTCTTATTTTTTGGTTCCAAAAATATTACATGTAATCCACCACATATTTTGAATAATTTTTAACTTTTTTTACTCTCCAAGCTCTGTTTCAAAAATTATTTTCAGGTGCTAAGTTAATCCTAGTAGTACACATACTGTTCCAGTTGTTGTACCCAGTGAGACATAAATGTTCGTCTTGACAAGAGGTGTGAAATCTGTTTTAAAGGAAGCGTATTGAATACATGTCTCAACCATAATCATCAAGATGTTTACTTTGTGTCAATGAAGAAAAAGTGGAACACATACTATGTTGAAACTAGAGTCAAGAAATTACAAGAAATATTATTTAAGAATTTGTTGTAGACATCGTCAAGAGTCTTGGTTGAAGACTCAGCATGAAGTATGCTCTAGTTAAATAATTTATTTAGAGCACCCAACAAATACATGGATCAATACAAGTTTGGTATATAAATTCGTAGTTTATATTATTTTATTTTAGTCTTGTAACCGGTACAGAACTAGATTATTTCCTATGAATAACTAGAGTATCGTTACTATTTATATGCTATTGTTTTATAATAAAAACGTGAACCCACTTCCTAAACTCTCTTAGTAATTAGTGAAAGTTAATTATTTAACTTGAAAACCATAATTTTTACTTTATCAATTCATAAATTTATCATTCTCTATCCTGTCGCCAAATTTCCAATGCATAATTAATGAATGAAAATGACGAGGGGGCACGATGATAAAAAAAGTAGCAACTAAAATAAGTCAACCATAAAGTAAACACGAAACCACCGAATTAAGATTTTTTTTTCGAACAACAGATGGTCTCGTTGTGCTACCGCCAGTTATCCTGGCGGTTGTTAACTAAGATCGATTCCTCGATCGTCGACCGTGAGATCGTACCTTCTGATGCGTGGGAACCCTATGGAATATGTAAATCCTCACCCCCGTTGATACCGATGCCGAGATTAACCTCAATATTCCCCCTTACCTGGTATCAATTAAAGTGTCACCGAATCCAGATTTCATTTTATATTATTGTGATTTTTATAATGAATTCGAGCATTGATCAGAAAGTAGGGGTATCCCTAAATTCAGAAAACACTATTGAAAGACTATATATACACAAAATAAGATACATACATGCGTACATACGGGAAACATATTTATAAAGACATAAAAAACCTTAAAAAGAGTAGGATGTTACATAGATAAAACACGTGTACATTAAAAAAAAAAAGATATGTAAAAACACAGAAACTAGGCTACAAATGAAAGTAACGTATGACTCTCGTGCAATTTTTTTTATAACATGTTCCAATTATACAATTTCGGATAGTTTCAAAATTGCAATTATTTAAAAAAAAAATCATCACGTCAATCTAAGTTACAAAACACAATCAAGAACCTGTTGGCTGTTGATCAGAACCGGAAAACAATATAACTGCATGTTTTTTAGTTTTAAAATTAAAATAAATAAAATTATTTTTATGTCACTTAAATAATGTGTTTTATGCTTGTTCTAGAATTTTTTTGTTCTCATTTGAATATATCACTATATGTGTTTCTATATATATGTATATACAAGGAAAGTAATTACTAAAAACTCAGTTAAGTTAAGAAAACTTGGTGTAACCATTAAAACTTTTTAGGAAAGATAAGTTATTATAAAAATAAAAAAATTTATAAGTACTTATTATATATGTGTTAGAAATGGAGGTTTTAGAACATTTAACATTAAACACGTATAACAAGCGTGAAACTGTGGTTGCAATTTTTGTAAATTTTAATCTTTTATAATAACGTATTTTAAATATCGAAAACATAATTTTTATTATTTTAGGTTATTTTCACAAGTTTTCTTTAAGTTCAAATCTATTTTGAATTATTTTCAAAGATTTTCGTGGTCACAAGTGGTGAAAGTGATATGAGATATTAATAAAAAGCAATCAAATGGTTGAGATTTTAAAATGATGCCATTTACTCAAAAGTTGCATCATTAGTTAGAAAAGTTTAATGCGAGCATGTGACATCTCCATAATTAAGGCTTTGTATCACGTTGCGAAAAAAAAAAAACTATTTTAAATATCAAAAATAAGATTAATTAAAGCATAAATCATTAAACTCTTGCAGAATAATAAAAAAAATAAAAATCGTTAAAAGTAAATACATATATATTCTATTTCTTGATAGTACTAAAAAAGTGAGTTAAACTATTTTATATTATACGAGCAGTTTTATCATTCCATTGTTTTACTTAAACTTAAAAGTTAAAAATTCACCCATTTTTAATTGGTTTTTTTTGCATTTTTTTCATATATTACTTGATTTTAGTTTTTCTTGCCCTTCTTCAAGGAGAGGGTATCGGTGTAGTATTGGAAGACAGGGTCGTCAAACAAAACTTGTGATGAAATTGTTGATGAGAGACATAATGTTGTGAAATATTGCTTGAATGAATTTGCTAGCATGCATCTAAGAGTATTATTTCTTGTAAATTTTCAAAGAGTAATTTTGTCATAATGTGTATTTTTATAAAAGAAGAAATATATAAATTTAAGTTTTGAATTAAGTATATATGTAATAAGGTTTTAGAATAAAAAGAAATACGTAATTTTTCTTTTCGAGGAAAGAGATATATATAATTTGAGTTTTGTGTTAACTACATATTAAGGTTTTAAAATAAGTTTGATATATGTAATTTTCTTATATTATAAAGTGAATATATGTTATTTAAATTTTAAAAATAATATACTGGATACGTAATTTCTTAAAAAAAAAGGATCTTCATATAAACACTTTTGAAAGAAGTGCAATAGTGCATCTTTCATGCCTGTGAGCGTGGTCATGAGTCAGGCCTAGCCTTAGGCTATGTGCGGCGCCTTCTCCGCCCGGCCAGCCGAGTCTCACCCTTCGGCGGGGTGTAGCGGGAACACCTGTAACATCAGTGCCGGAACCGGTGCTGGAACAGTGATCGCAACAGTAGCATGAACAGTAAACAGACAAAAACTATACATATTCCATTCTATTTCCTATTCCTATCAAACTTTATATAAACCTCTTATTCCAACCATTTTACACACTCATTTTCTTTCAAACTATCTCTATTTTTATACAATTTATTTTTTATAAAAATGTCATTATCCTCTCTGGTGTTTTCATCATCATCTTCATCTTCTGATAGAGAGGGTACGGAGGTTTTTATCTCGTTGTTGGAGGCGATGGCTCAACAAAACGTATCTCAGATTCTTCGGCATATCATTAGAAAACTTCAAATTAATCGAGACAGGGAAGCGGGGCATGATCTTTTGATGCGTCATTATTTTGGAAGTGAACCGTTGTATAATGAGAAGGCTTTCAAGAGGCGTTTCCGGATGCAACGACCTTTATTGGAATGTATCGTCAACGACCTAGAGGGTGCAGATACTTATTTTCAATTGAGATGGGATGCTCGAGGCAAGCGGGGATTTACACCTTTACAAAAATGTACGTCGACTATTCGACAATTGGCATACGGGAGTACAACAGACATAATGGATGACTATTTACAGATGTCAGACAACACTTCCAGAGAATGCCTTTATAATTTCTGTAAGAATATCCGTCGACTCTATGGTCCTAAATATTTGCGGAAACAAATTATAATGATGTTATGAATTTGTATGAATACCGTGAAAATTATCATGGGTTTCCCGGTATGCTTGGTAGTAATGATTGTATGCACTGGAATTGGGAAAATTGCTCGGTTGCATGGAGAGGACAATTCATGAGAGGCGATCACGGATGCTCCTAAATTATTCTTGAAGCATTTGCTTCATAGGATTTATGGATTTGGCATGCATATTTTGGCATGCTCGGTGCGAATAACGACCTAAACGTTCTAAACTTGCCACCGTTACTCAATGATATGGAAAATGGTGTGTTTCCACAATCATCTTTTTTTTTGTAACGATAACGAGTACGCTTATGGTTACTATCTTGCTGACGGGATTTACCAAGAATGGCCGGTTTTTATGCAAACAATAACATGTCCAACAACCATTAAAAGGAAAAGGTTTAAAGTAGCTCAAGAGGGTGCAAGGAAGGATGTCGAGCGGACTTTTGTTTTCTTAAAAAAAGATTTCAAATTATAAAAAATCCGGTTAGAGCATGGCATCCCAAAAAAATTAGATCAGTTATGTATGCATGTATCATAATACACAATATGATACTTGAATGTGAGGGCAAGTCGAGCCCGTTTGTACCGGATGAAGACGAACCGCCATCTCCTTTTGACATTGATGACCCGCGCAGAGATAACCAAATTTTGGCGTTGCGAAACAAAAGCATTCACGAGTCGTTAAAAGCCGATTTGGTCGAACATATCGAAAGGGTTCGCACCGATATTGTTGTTCGTAGCATCTAAGGCGATTAGTAGGTTTTTAATATATTTTTGTTTTTTTTAATGTAATGTGTGTTTTTTGTAAAATATTGAATTATTTTAATTTAGTGTAATGTTTTTTATTTATTTTTAATGTTGATGATGTGGAATAGTGGGGAAGGGTTTCAGTGGAGTGACCACTGTGGAGTTTTGTGGTTTTAGTAGGGTGATGACGTGACATGAAATTTCAGTGGGGAGAGATTTTCAGTGGGGTGACCGCTGTGGATGGTCTTAGCAGCAAGCCAATAAGAGGGAATTGTGTTTATATGTTGACATGCTGACTCACCTCTACGATATTGTTTTAAAAAATTCCATAGTTTAGATGAATCGAGACACATATGTTTTCTTTATATTTTTGCAACCAAACTTGATCCTTATATTTAGAAGCACCTAAAAAATAAAAAAATAAATAAAGTACACCGAAAATAAGTGAATAACGTGTGTCATGTTGTTTATTAAAATGTTAGTCCCGAGCCCTAGGCTCCAAGTGTCAGCGCGTCACTATCGAACTAGAGTTGTTAGTCCTTGCCTCCGCTATGTCTCGTAATAACATAGCAAGATAGGTCGAGATTTCACGTGTCCTACCTCCAGTCAGTATTGTGCCACGTGGGGTTCGTCACACCCAAACATATCTATTCAAACTCACCTCGTTGTTTGTACATTAACGGTAAGACTTTGTGAGGGCTTGTTACGATTACAACACTTATGCTTGTCTAATAAACCAGCGTACACAAATATGTTTGTATAAATAGTAAATGCTTGACTCGATTCAACAAGTATTCTCCCCCTATTTGAAAAGTTTGTAAAAGTGTACAGAGGGACCGTAAACTCACCTTAGTGATTGTCGGAAAGGTGAATGCGTAAGCTCCTGCTCGGGTAAACGTGTCGGTCACCGGCTACCTATATCGTATACCATACGTGAGTTCGTGTAAGTGACCGTGTTCGTGCTCGTGTTTGTGCTCAACAACCCTTGGTTGTTATGTTTGCTCATGTTGGTCCACATTGACCGTGTTTCCTCGTATTTGACCGTGTCAAGTTAACGATCCGTTGGTAAACCGTGTGTCGGTTGTGATTCGTGTAACATTCGTGATTGTGCTCGTTGTTTGCAAAACGCGCAATTCGCGTTCATGGACAACTTACTATTTATAGTAAGTTTCCATTTATAGCAAGTCATATATCACATATCGTTTTTAAGGTTCTAGCATGCTTGTTAGTCCTACGTGATCATGTTAACACAGAGAACGTTTCCAAATGCGATCAAATAAACACTTTAGTCTGTTTTTAATCATTAAAGTTTCCTAATAAGAAAAGTTTCTAAATCTAGCATGATTATCATTGGAAATCATCTATTTTAACATACATTAATCATATCATATCACGTTAAGCCATTTATCATGGTCGTAATATATCTAGTATCCTTAGATCGAAATTTCACAAAATAAAGTTACTAAAATAGTGTCTATGACAATTATTCATCAAATGATTATTCCAAGCATTCCTAATCCATTTTTATACCAAATAACATCATATTATATCATTTATCATCATGTAAATATATCCATTTAGACCAAATCATCAAATAGCAAATATCGGGTTACAAACGTTACTATAAATAGTAACTTGGTCTAAAATGACCACAAATCATTCCTAAATCTATTTCTTAGCATCATAACATCATATTATCATCCAAATAACAAATTTATACACATGCATGCTCACATTTCTATCCATATCATCATGTTGTATTGTAAAAGTTACTATTTATGGCAAGTATCTCAAATAACACATGTTGGACCGTTTTAATACCTACAAATCATGAGACACCTTACCAATATCATCAATAAGCATATGCGAATATCCAAAATCATTCCAATGACCATAGATTATGCATGCATGTTGTCATTTTGATCATTTATGACAATTTCTAGCATTATAACCATTTACATCATCATGTATTATCATATAACATCATCTATGCATTCTAGATCATCGATATTACTAGGAAAATCATCAAACCCAGATTCATATCATCGGAATTTCGTGCATGCGTAGGATGAGTGCTTGCATGTATGATATAATGCATGCATGTGTGTAGGAGTGTTTTTAAGCTACTAGAGATGTAGAGCTACCTTTTAAAGCTTTATGAAGATAATAATGGTGATGATATCAGTCCTCCAAGCTCCTGGAACAACGAATGAAGCAGATTAAAGAAGATGGTGGTGGGTTCAAGCTCTAACTATGGTCCTTCAAGCTCTAAGTCTTCAATCCTTCACTTCCTTGAGCTTCAATGTGTTCATCAATGGCTTCCAGAGGGTTTCAGGGGGTTCTTGGGAGTGAAAACGTCTAGTGGTAGCTTGCAAGGCCGGAGAAAATGATTAAAAGTGGTAGAGTAGGCATAATGATATTGGTTTTATAAAGATTTGGCGTCTGGGTGTCGTCGCGTACCGCCATTGCCTTCAAAAATGTGCTTCGCGTACCGTGATCGATTTTGGGAATTCAAAATCCCCGCCCCCTCGTCGCGTACCGCCATGGGCCTCTCCGGGGTCCTTAGCGTACCGCGACGAGTCCCGGAAGAGCCCAATAGGCCCAATTTCAATGGTTTGTCTCGTTTTTTGTCGTTTTCCCGCTTGTGGACTATTGTTAGGCATCGTTTGAACTTCCAAGTTCAATGTTCGAGCGTTTCGTGAGTTTATAGTGTTTGGTTACACAATGTGCTAAACGTTCACCAACGTTCGTATTTTCTTAGACACGTGTGTGCGTGTTGCGATAATTCACCGAATTATCGTGTTTGTGTTAGTGTTTGTACTGTCATGCCACGTGTCACACTAAATTAAACTATTTCTAGTGCCACGTATACAATTATCAATTAAATAAACATTTAATTAAAATAAATGTTGACCTGGATTTTGCGGGGTGTCACATCATCCCCTAGTTAGAAAGAATTTCGTCCCGAAATTCAGCTTATGTTGCCAATGATTGCCTGTTCCGCGAACAGATGTGGATACTTCTTTTTCATTTGGTCTTCACGCTACCACGTGAATTCCGGTCCGCGTCGCGAGAAATTGACAGCGTCTCGTCAGACAGGCATTTCTTGAAGTTTGATACGTGAAACACGTTGTGTACACTGCTCAGCTCGTTAGGCAGATTCAGTTCATAGGCCAGGGGCCTATTCGTTTGGTGATCTCAAAAGGTCCAATGTAACGAGGATTCAACCTCCCTCGTTTGCCAAATCGAATAACTCCCTTCCACGGTGAGACCTTGAGCATTATTCTGTCCCCTACCTGGAATTCTAATGGCTTTCGTCGTCTGTCAGCATAGCTTTTCTGTCTGTCCCGAGCTGCTACCATTCGTTTGCGTATTTGCACGATCTCCTCGGTCGTTTCATGCACAAGTTCAGGGCCAGTCAGTTGGCTTTCTCCAACTTCCGCCCAATAGATGGGTGATCGACACTTACATCCGTAGAGTGCCTCGAATGGTGCAGCTTGTATGCTCGTGTGATAACTATTGTTGTATGAGAACTCAACTAACGGTAGATGAGTCTCCCAGCTACTGCCAAAGTCAATGACGCATGCGCGGGGCATGTCTTCCAATGTCTGTATAGTTCGTTCGCTCTGTCCATCAGTCTGCGGGTGGTAAGCGGTACTCATATCCAATCTCGTGCCCAATGCCTTATGCAAAGACTTCCAGAAATGCGACGTGAATCGGCTCTCGCGGTCAGAGATGACCCAAATGGTATCGCGACCACTTGCCGTCTTAGGCAGTTTAGTGATGAAATCTATAGATTTCTGCTCCCATTTCCACATCGGTGTTTTAGGTTGTTGGAGTAGACCTGATGGCTTCTGGTACTCAACTTTGACTTTTAAGAACGTCAAACACTTACCTACATAAGTCGCTATTTCTGCCTTCATGTTTGGCCACCAATAATGTCACACCCCGGGCTCTCGGCGGCTCGGGATTTCACACCCTGAGCCGGCGGGCTGGATCGACTTTCCCGTCGGGCGGAAAGTTCTCGGGGCGCGATATCGTTTGATAACGATATCGTTTGATAATAGAATGATCAGATTGTTTGCATAGCACATGATATAGTAATGAGAAATGCTAACATGACAATGATATAGAATTACAAAGTTAAATTACATTGTTTCCTCATAATTTAACTAAGTAAATATAATCAAAAGAATCAATGAGTGTATATCTTGTAACTGTACAAGATTCTCAAAGGATGATTCATTGTTTTGTCATTCCAAAAGTATGATCACACAAAATGTAGCTAGGTCTTCTAAAAGTCCACTAGCTATATCCTTGAATACTGGTGACTAAACCTGTTCGTCACCTGAGAAAACATGCATTTAAACAAAGTCAACACTAGGTTGGTGAGTTCATAAGTTTGATAATTGAAAATCTTGAATTGTTTACATACACAATCACAATGTCATACATGTTACTTGTAGGTTGTTTGATTCACACATTCACACAATGGCCTTTCTATAGTTATATTTACAAGTGATATCTCATCCTATTAGCTATGCTTATATATAGGGCATATGTAGGGGAACAAGCCCCAGCCAACATCCCACCACATATCTAATAGAATTTAATACCACTTGTAATACAACTATAGATCACCATTTTCATTTCACCCGTCCGTTTGTGTTCATCACCCATTGTATCATATGTAGAATAATATCATAATAGAGGTTTAGTTATCAAACCGAAGTATTGATAAACCCTCAGCGTGTTAAGGAAATTAGATTAATTTAATCTGATCATTGTTATTATTCTATTTCTTGTGGGGCTAACTGTTAATCACTTTTAAATAATAAGTGTGTTAGTTAACCAATTGATACTTGTTCTCAACTTGAAGTGCATAGAGCCTAAAAGGAATCCATTGTAATCCTCACGTAATCAGATTACAATGCATCCGACCCTGACTGTTCGTCAACGGGTAATATCACCATGTGTCGCTTTCTAGACCCTGACTGTTCGTCGCCCTGTCACCGGTCATACGTTACCGGCCAAATGATAGTACGATCAACATACTAGCCCTACAAGCTAGAGGTTTGTCAAACCTATGGTACCACTATGCTATCGTCGGTTTAGTCACGTCAAACTAACTGGTCAACGATTTGTGAAAGGGACTTACAATGATCAACTTGAATACATGGCACATGATTGAAATGATATAATGCAGACAGTTCAATAGTAATCAATTGTATTGTGTGTTCACCAATGTTGTTTGTTCTCAATGTTGTATGTTCTCGTTGTTGTTAACAAAGTTAAATAAGAACTTGTCTTATTATACTATGTTAATTGTTGTGTGAATGATGTTGTTATCATGAAGTTACATTATCATGATTATCATTCCTTGTTGTTTCATATAGTCACCCTATTGTCACTAAGATATGGTAAGAACTAGTCTCACTACACTTAGTCGACTTAGGTGGTGGATGTTCCTTGTTTCGTGTTATCTTGTAGTATGCGTCGAGTTGTAAGTAGAGTGTTATAAGCACTTGTTTTATTACACTTAATTAACTCTAGTGTTGAATGATATTATGAAGATATATTATCTTCATATCATTCATGTGTTTTGTTGTTGTTGTCATCATGTTCACCTGTGATTATCTCAATGTCTGTTCTTTTAAGAATAACTAAGTGTTGTAAGATATAATCTTACAACTATGTTATTCTATTGTGTTGATGAGTTATGAAGGTATATTATAATATTCATCTTAGTTGTTCATGTCATATCATGATCATACAAGCATGCATACAATGATAAACGATAATAATTCAAGCAATATTATCTAAATCATAGTATAAGCAATATGTTAAACCAAAACTTTTAAATAAATAAAAGTTAAGCATGTTTCTCAGCCCCGAGAGTTTAAAATCGGTTAATGATTAGAAAAAGGGCATATGAACTCACCTTGTAGTTGTTGTAGTTAACTTAGCCTAAACAAGAATGCATGCGCTCTTTGTTGTACTTGATGCTGTTTTCACGCTCCTGTATTAATTTCACATTGTTTACAATTTGTAAGTGTGAGTTGTAAATGATTTGTATGTGTGTATGTGTTAGCCTTAGAATTGGCTAACACCCGTAAAGCTTGGTCATTATTCGGCCCTCGTTTAATGGTTATAGATCACACTAGCACTCAATCAAATTAGATTGAGTTTAGTATAGTCCATTATGTGTTATTGTTTGACTTGATATGAATCTTATCATGATGTGTAACCTTGAAACTATTATAGTTTATAACTACAATACGTAGGTTTTTAGTTTAAAAGATTATAAATCCTTGGCACTTTGTGAGAATTTGAATAGATTGTCATGAAATTATCCCTTGACTTAGTGTTTAAGAAAAGTGGTAATTTTTCTTTTGTCACGTGGGCCGAATAACATGTTCATGGGCCAAATCAGTGGGCCTTGGCTGAATCCAATCACTCTGGGCCAAAACAAGAAGATGGACATCTAGTTGGGTGGGCTAAATATGTGGGCCAAAGGAGTGCTGCTGGGCCGAAATATTCCACATGGGCTGGATGCATAGCCTGGTTTCAAATAATGGTGTTGGGCTGAATTGGTGAATTGTGGGCCGAGCAATGGTGTTGGGCCGAATGACTGAAGATGGCCGAATGTCATTCGAAGGAGGTCTGAGACGAATGAGGTTGGGTGAATAGTGATGCTACTATGCCAAATGAGTCTGCCCCAAACCCTTGGCCGAATGAATGCTCCCGATCGAATGGCAAGGTGGGTGAGAGTATGGCTGCCGAGAGAATGGAGGTGGCGAATGAGAGGTTTGCTTCGGCACCCAACTCCTTCGCTCGCCCCTTGGCTCATGTGGCCTAGCCATGCGCCCCAACCCCATTCGGCTCTGGTCTTTCGGCCAGGCTACAGGCCGGCGCCCAGTTGGCTCCTTTGGGCCTCGATCATGGAGGTCACGGCGGCTGTAGGTAGTTATGTTGTTCATAGGCTAGTTTGTAAGTGTGTATGGTGCACAAGGACAGGTCTTAGCCGGTTTCCCTCAAGTGGTTCGAACCAAGGGTTTTAAAACCCTAGAAATCGTCACTTTCAAGCTCGATTACCTCGATTTTCAGTGGATTAGACACTAGATCGGCTGTACTTTTAGGAAGAGGAGGTCGAGATCTTCGTTTAGGCTCAAGAATCACTCAATTTCATCAAGAAATGAGTGAGTTGTGAAGCTTTGAAGTTCAAAGTTTGTAGAGAGAGAAAGAAACCGGATTTTGGGTTTTTAGAGAGAGAAAGGAGAGGGAAAATGAAGGAGATGAGTTCATTCATGGTATTTATACCCCGAGTGAGTTTGGGTTCGTTTCGGTTTGCTCGGTTCGCGTTTTCGTTGCGTTTCCGGAACGTAACTCGTGTATTTTACGTAATAAATAACAAGAATTTATTTTTAATGTTTGGAAAGTGGTTATTCCTAGTGAATATTTTAAATTTAATATTCTTGAATTATTTTATCGAATTCGTTGATCGGTTTCGTTTCGTCAGATAGCGTCGCCTTCGCGTGTATTCGTTCGAATCATCACCCGATCGAACACGACGATGGTTTTGCTTCCTGACTTTTGTTTTCTACTTTTCAGTCGTCATTTCAGAACATTAAACTCATAGATATGTTTGTGTGAATCGTCACCCACGCAAACACGCTGTCAGTTTGTTATTCTGAAATAACTCTGAAATTGTGTTTGAATTGTGTTTCCTCACTGACAGACTCAACTAAACTTCCTGTTTTCACCTTGTTTTCGTACTGATTTATCGGCCATCTGATTCCTGTCATCTATGGATATCAGATCGCAACTGACATGTTCTTGTTGTTTACCTGTACACTGTTGTTTCTCTTGATTCGTTGTATTAATTGTACTTAGGTTTTCACCTAAATACATACAACTGTTGTTTATCATGAGCTGTTGTACTTACAGTATTTAAGTTTTCACATAAATACGTACAACTGTTTCTTGTATTTTGAATTCTATTATCACAAACACTGTTCATATATTGTATTTACACACAGTAAATAGTGAAAGTACACATACCGTATGGACTTGCCGGACGATCAGGTACTGAATGTCACACGGGCGCTGCGACCCGAATTGGTTTCATGAATAATACAGTCTCGGTCAGAGTTTATTATTCATTTACTATGTTTTAGCGGAAGCGTTGTTTCATGAATTGATAATTCTGTAAATAATTCACATGCATAGATGTGAAAACCGTTTTCCATGATTTATAAAAAGTTCATACGCATAGGTATGAAAACCCTCACTGTCACTTTTTATAAAACATACGCATATGTATGAAAAACCACATTTCGTTATTTGTAATTAACTTTTCAGGATTTTATAAAATTTCATACGCATAGGTATGAATATCATCATTTCATATTATTGTAAATCGGATTTTCACAAACTCATAATTTAGAATCATTTTATAGTATCCGGTTTATACATGACTTGGAGGCATAGCTTTAATAGCTCCATGGTCTTACCACAAGATTTTATTCAAGGCATCATAGGTTAAGAATCTCTAATCTTTCTTCTTTATTACATTTTATTATTACCTGAAAAGTTTTTGAAAATAAAACGTCAACATAATGTTGGTGAATACAAATAACAGACTCGATGTGTAAGCATAACATGTTCGGTCCTTTAACCATAATTAATAATGGCAATACTACACATTTTGCAGGTTATTTCACTGATCGATACAACCACTGCATACCCTGTCTTGTACTGTCACTGGTTAGGAAAAACAGCGGAGTGCGTCTTACAATTGTTCCCTCCAGCCCACAGCCCGTCACTGTTAGGTTGCCTGAGGAGTGCGTATTACGTATAACCTTCCAGCCCACGTTACCAGCCACGTATGAGAATTTCACCCATAGCGGATACAATTTGCAAATCGTACGTATACTAATGGCCTAAATGCTGGTCTAATAGTATCCCTTTATGCGTCAAAGTTTAAACATACCGTGCTCATAAAAATTCATTTATAAATTTAAAAACAAGTTAGATGTATTCATCGAAATTCAGCTTGTGTTGCTAGTGATTGCCTGTTCCGCGAATAGATGTGGGTACTTCTTTTTCATTTGGTCTTCACGCTCCCACGTGAATTCCGGTCCGCGTCGCGAATTCCGTCTCACTTTCACTATCGGACTGAAATGTTCTGTTCTGTTAAGATACTACCTGTCGGTAAATATCTTTGTGCCTCATTCTTAATGTCTATCACAAACATTAAGATGATATTGGAAACAAGTAACAAACATTTACACAAAGGGGAGTTGCAAGCTCCCGAAAAATGGGTTGTCAGCCTATAGTACTATCATTGTTTCCTGTTCGGTTCCACATAGGTTTACTAGATACGGTTCAAAAGATGAGGACTTTTGATATCGTGATAGAGAGTTATGGGCAAAATCCCATGAAATCCCACAAGTTCACATGAATCACACAGATAACAATGATACATATCATATGTTCAAGAAAAGTTTCACAGTGATACCCCGATGTTTGTAAAACATTAAAAAGAAAAGGAGTTGTACGAAACTCACCCGAGATATCGAAGGTAACAGATAACGCGCAGACTTGTGTTTGTGGTTCAGTTTTGCATTAGTTAAGATTTTGTATGTTATTTGTGTTTTAATTTGTTTATTAGATCTTACTTAACGTTCAATGTCGAGTACATTGTATTTCAAGTCATCAAACTGATATAGAATTCCTAATCATTTATTTTAATTGAATATCATACAATGTATGATAATGTGGGAACCTATAATGATTTAGGTTCCTCATGCAAGGTTGATGACTCATTGGATTAATTAGGATGTTCTCAGACTAACCAAATAGGTATTGTTGTTCATTATATTATCGAAGTCGTTTCCTGATGGATTTCTGATCTAGGAATAGTCGATCCTTGTTATTGATTATTTAGGTATCATAAAACATAAGAATGTGATATTATAATAGGTTTAATAACCATATTCAATGTTAGTATCTGACTGTTAACATAAACATCAGACCGCTATTCCAATGATTATCTTAATGTCTGCATTAACTTAAAACACTTGGATTTCACAATCATTGTTATAATCAAATGGTTAAAACCATTATAATCTATAATATAGTTTCATGATAACTGGGCATTATAACAGATCAAAACAAGGATTTACCGTTAACATATCAAGTTCTTCGTTTCTAACCATTCCTAGCCATCATCTAGGCAATAATCAACAATAATGACTATTGCATTACATTCAAAAACTAGATCTAATCCATGCATTATCAAACAAATAGGAGAAGTCGAATCATTACTCGTTTGAGCGGATTTCCGGATGAAAAACAATGATCGGGTGTTGCAGAAACGATCCCCAGCTAGATTATGATGATTCGATAGCTTGAAAGCAAGGTTTTTGGTGACTGAATTCGATTTGGTGAGAGTTTGGGAGCTGAAGTTTCGAGAGGTGAAGAAATATATGTTTCTGCATGCAAATATGAGTTTTTAATCTGATCTTTGAACCGACCTAGTCTTCGCGTACCGCCAAGAGGGGCTAATGGGAGCTTGGCGTACCGCGAATAAACCCGGAGGAAATTTAGATATTTTAGACTCTTCGCGTACCACCAAGAAACCTCAAAACTATCTTGGCGTACCGCGAAGGGTTCCGGAGCACAATAACTTTGAATTTTTCTTACTTTTACGATTCCGGACAATCAGGAACTTCGTTTTTCGCACGATTCACCCACGTTCAGGATTTCTCGCATATTTTCAAATCGTGATGATCACAATTGTTCTTTTAACATGGATTTCAAACAAAATGACGTGGACTTTCAAACGTAATTGTCACATGGCAGACCCAATGGGTCAAACAACCCAAGTAAAGGTTTAGAACCCCCAAAAATATATGACCCATAATTTTTTTTTAAAAAAATTTCGTATGTAGTGGTGTTTTTGTAGTTTGTGGGCTTTTTTTAGTTTATTGGCTTTGAAAAAAAATAAAAGGTACAACAAAAGTCCATATAAAAGCTTTTTAATATTTAATTTAAAAATGTTTTAAAAAAATTGATTATAGACATTTTATAAAAAAATTTGCTTTTAAAAAACTAGAAAAATAAATTTAATCTAAACATTTTTATATGTAAATATAAACAATTTTTTTAACTCCATCAGGGGCGGTCATAAGAATTCAAGTACACCGGGTTGGACGAGCCGAGAAAAAAAGGCCCTAACGTATTATAAATTTGTGTTTTTTTGGTTTTATGTCTTTAAATATAAGTAAATATATATAATATAAGAAGAGTTTTAAATATTTTTGTGCTTTTGAAAAAAATTGGTCCTGGACAGAGATCGGGTTTGCCCTCCCCAAGGCCTCCCATAAAATCCATCATATATGAACTTTTAATTTGTTATTGTTGATCTCAAGCCTGGATAAAATGCGAATAATTTTTAACGTAACCGTTAGTAAGGACCCTAGACTTTTTATTCCGCTTAGGTTATTGAAATGGTTGAGTCAACACTGCCAGTACCCATACTTGATAAAGATATGATACTCTTTAATTAACTTTCACTTTGCAATAATTCTAATCTTGTTGAGGATTCATAAATGAGCTACAATTTATTTGTACAAAAACACAATTTATAGAGCAATGAGTAGCATCCAAAAAACTTTTTCGCATTGCATTCATTAAATTGCCAACGTGTTGCCAGTAATTGAACCTACTGTCAAATTTAGACATTTTAACAACCGAATTATAGTGAACTTTTCTTTATTTCTGAACAAGTCACAAATATTTAGCATAAGATTAATGCAAGTAGTTGTAGGAAAAACAAATACTTCAAACAATTTTAAATAAAAAATAATAATAAAGAAAACTTGTAATTGAAGAAAGAAAAATATATGAAATACATTATACATGACTGCCAACCTTTGCTAGTATTAGTTAAATGAATATAAAATATAGAAGCTCAAATTGGTTTCATGTACATGAAATTATGAGGCCTAATGTCGAAAATAAATTTACTTTCTTAGGATACACAAAATCACAAATTTATAAATTTAAAAACTTTAATTTGTTTAAAATATCTTGATTTATAAGATGGAAGACGATTCAATTTATCTGCAGTTCTCTTTTACAGCCACAATGTCAAGTACAATAAAAAATGTCTTTCGTGCAACTAATTAAGGTGAATTTAATGTGTCAGGTTAAACTTGTTCATAAAAAAAAGTTAATAAAATACTCTCATTGTTAGTTAGAAGTAAAAGTTAATAGAAATATGCTGTTATTTTTTACGCCTTAAACTAACTGAGGCGAGTCAAGTTTGGCTGCAACACTACTTTTAAATAAGTTCAAACTAAGAGTTGTGTCACAAGTCAGTTTTTTTTATATTGATTCTTTACTTATTAATTAATAGACACCTTTTAACACATGTATAGCATTCTTTATAGGCTTAAGACATGAACTTGAGCTTCTTTAATTTTCAATTGAATATAATATCTATAATAGACTAATTACTGTTAATGTTAGTTTTTTTAAATGTATAAATAAATAAATACATCAAATAAACAAATGTGTGTAACAAACAACAAGCCGAGTCGACATAAACTCGGGCTGGGTTTATTACAATAGCTCAGCTTGTTTATAAATATTTCTTTTGTAGCCGAGTTTTTTTTCAAACGAGTTGCAATATATACACGATTGTTTTAAACAATCATATTAGTATTATTTGTATAATAATTTTCCTATTTAGTATAACTAGCTTAAAAAACTCATGTAATAGAAGATTGAAAAAATAAAAAATTAAATAATTACTATTAATCATTTATTTAGAAAATATAATAAATATTTATAGTTAAATTTATTTAAATATATCTAGATATATATTTGATAATATTATTATATAAACAAGAAAATAAAACTGAAAAAATGTTATAAAGTAAGACATGTTATATTCAACTATTTTTTATTATAATAATCTAGCTTAAAAAATTCATGTATTAAACGTTTAAATAAATAAAAAATTAAATAATCATTTAGTTAGAATATATAATAATTATTTATAATTAAATTTGTTTAAATATATAAAACATATTATTTTGATATCACTATTATTTAATAAAAGAGAGATAATATGATTATTAGTTAATAAGAAAGAAAAATAAGTAAATGAAAAAAATAAAAATAAAAACAGATATTTATACGTGTTATCTTATTTAATACGAGTATGAGACAGTAAAAGAAAGTTAAGAAGACATCACAAATGCATTTATTTTATTCTTAGCTATTCTTTTATTGTAGTAAATTCACGTAAACGACGTCCTAGCATCAATATCACCATCTAGTGACATTGTTGGTTTGGAGACTTAGCTGAAATTGGAGTGCCAATATTACCGTAGACTATGAACCACTATGTTATGGCCATGTTAATGCGGTTCGAATCATGACTTAATTTCATCTTTAAATATGGCGTTTAAGATTTTGTTCAACTACATCATTGTTTGCTTTCTTCTTCTCGTTCTTAGATTTATATGCCGTGAAAGGGTAGATCGCACCCTTGACTTCATATATTTGCAGCTTCAACTAAGTCTATGCGTAGTGGGTGAGTCGCTGGCTTGGCGGGGGCTTGATTTTGGGCAATGGTCAGCGGGAACGCCGCCCCCTCCCCCGGTGGCTTTCAATTTCCCATTTGAACGGCCCCGTGCCCCGATTTCTCCTCTTGTTTGTGATTCGTGAGGAAGGTTTTTCTGTGGAGATGTTGAGATGATGTGACACAGTTAAGAATGTTTTTTTAGTGGGGTAACCACTGTAGATTTTAAGGTTTTCAGTGTGATGTGGCTAGAACTTCGATAGGGAAGAATTTAAGTGAGATGACCATTGACCAATGTAGATAGTCAAATCTTTTTGCTAGCTGGTATCCTTCACAATGTCTTTGGTGAGTCACATGGAAGGGCAAATAATAACCCATCTACGGGTGAAAGGGTGGTGTTGGGACGTGATAAACAAGCATGGTTATGCGTTGTTACACGTATTTTTAACTTTATTATATGATTGGTATTTTTTACAATCAATTAGAAATATAGCAAACTGAAAACGTAGTAGGCTCAAAAGTTCCTAAGCTTTTTCATCTGAAAGTCGAGTTAATTGTAATTAACATGTAATGTATAAATATTAATAAAATTTTGATAAATAAAATCATCGGCTTAATTAAGTTCGTTGGATGGTGAGTCTAAGTTGTAATGAAACCAATAATTGTATAATTTGTATAAAACCTGAACATGACTCGTTTAACCAAAACTTTTAGTTTTCTAGTGCTTATTATATATAATTTAAAGGTTTAGATTGGTGAGAAGTGTGAGAAGGATTGTGGGCCATTAGATATATAATTTAATGGTTGAGATCAAAGTTGTATTAAAAAAGTTAGTGGAAAGGTATTTTAGTCATAGACACTTTTGTTGACTTTTTATCATGTTCCCCCCATTTTTTTAAACGGTCATAACTTTTACATACAATATTATTTTTTTAAAAAAATTACACCAAAAAACGATCATTTTTTTATCTTTAAAACGAGTATAGTATTGTTATATAAAAAAATAAAAAAAAAAAACGTTTTCCTCTACCTTTTATATTTGTAATGCGTCATTGTGTCTAATTGTTTATTATTGTGTCTTTTTATTTGTGAGTGTTTCTTTTTGTCGCCGTAGTGTCTAACTATTTTTTATATAAATTCATGAGCTTTAAAAATAGTACTGGTGAAACAACAAAATCACGTACTTTTTATATGTAAATCATAATGATAAAACAAAACAAATTCATTTAATACAACAATGTGTATATTACACAATGACCTGAACGTAAAACACAATGACGCGTAGATTACACAATGACCTTAACATAAAACAAAATAATGACTATTACACAATGACCTGAACGTAAAACACAATGATGCTATATTACACAATCATCTGAAGATAAAAAACAATGATGAATATATTACACAATGACCTGAACATAACACACAATGTGTATATTACACAATGACCTGAACGTAAAACACAATGACGCGTAGATTACACAATAACCTTAACGTAAAACAAAATAACGACTATTACTCAATGACCTGAACGCAAGACACAATGATGTTATATTACACAATCATCTGAAGATAAAAACAATGATGAATATATTACACAATGACCGGAACATAACACACAATAATAATTATATTACACAATGTTCTAACGATAAAACATAATGATGAATATATTACACAATGACATAAACATATATACAATGACGAAAATGTATTTTTCAAAAAATTAAAACAATTTATGTTTTTTAAAATTATAAGTTTTATAAACATAATGGTAAAATAACACAATTATGTACTTTTAATACATAAAACATAAAAAAATAAATAAGAACAATTTATTTAATGCATAAAAAAACAATAACAAAATAACACAATATGATATAAAAAATAAAACAAAATAATAAGAATATTAAACACAATGACATGAAGCATTAAACACAATAACTTGAAGCAATAAGCACAATGACCAAAATACCCTTTTTATAAAATTAGAATAATGACACTTGTCAAATCCACAATCCTTCTCATACTTCTCATCAATCTCACCCTTTTTACTTGAACCTAATCCTATATATATATATATATATAAGGGTATAAAAAATAACCCTCATCTTTTGCTACAACTACATAACCCATTTCAACCAATCATAAATTTATACATAAGCTTTTCATTAAAATATTAAAAAGGGCATCCTTGTCATTTTACCTTTATAATTTTTCCCCCCATCTTTTTTAAACATTAATAACTTTTTTATAATATATTATTTTTTAAAAAAAATTGCACCATTATATTCGTCTCATTTTTCTCTTTAATTACGTTATAGTCTCGACTAATTTTTTTTACTTTTTTTAGATGCCCTATATTTACATCATTGTAACGAGCTTAAATATAACAAATTTATTTGAAACTTTTTTAAAAATGATAAATTACAGTGATGTAATTTACATTGACGTAAAATTTGGTTTCGGTTTTTTTGGTTAATTTGTTTCCGGTTCGGTTTTTTCGGTTAATTCGGTTTCGGTTCGGTTTTTTTTTTTTTTTTTGCTTTTTGCTCATCCCTAATTTGTAACGAGCCTAAATACAACAAATTAGTTTGAATTTTTTTCGAACAATGATAAATTACATCACTATAATTATCATTGTTAGAGAAAAAAAATCAAAATAATGTGTTATATTACATCACTGTAATTTATCATTGTAATTATCATTGTTAGAGAAAAAGTAAAATAATGTGTTATATTAATTACATCACTGTAATTTATCATTGTTAGAAAAAAATTTAAAATAATATGTTATATTTATGCTCGTTATATCGATGTTAATAATGGGCAATGAGGAAAAAAATTAAAAAAAACTAGTCAACATTATAACGGGAATTAAAGAGAAAATTACATCACTGTAAATTATAACCGACTTGTAATTCCCTAAAGCCTAAACCTTAAATCATAAACTATAAACCCTAGTAATAAAACCAAAATTATAAAAACAAACCCTAAACCTAAAGATAGAATCTAAAAGCTAAAAAAAACACGCCTTAAAATCTAAATTTTAAAAGTAGTTGTTAAAGCTAAAACCAAAAAGAAAATATTGTAGGGTTCGATTAGATGGTTCTAATATCATCGAAATGAGTTCAATCGAAGTTGTTTGGTTTAGGCAAAATATACTTTTTATTTGATCATTGTCCTATATATATCACAATTAGAAGTTGTTGAGATTTTTAAGGGTATTTTGAAAATTTGAAAGTAAATATATGGCATGCATTAAAATTGAATAAAATTAATTAAATTTTGGATAAACAAATATATTATAATATTGTTTAATGTGAATCAAATATTTATTTTTAAGATTTTAAATGGTGTTTCCTGATAAGGTTTACGAGTTTCAACTTGAAAATCGATTTTTCACAAGTTACAGTTCCTAATATAGACAAACGCACATTATTTATTTTACACTATAAATACTTGATGACAGTTTCTTTTAACCTTTGAAATATAACTTGCAACAAAAAACAATTCTTCTTTTTAAAAAATTATATTAACAAATAGGTTAAATGAGTCGATCTAACCTAACCCGATTTGTTTAAGATTAAACCCTACCCAAAGAAAAGAATTTTGTATTAAGTTTATTTTGCATCATAATTTCATATTACTTTATATTTAAGTTCATTTCATGTTACAAACTCGTATACCTGCATTTTATCACTAAAGTAAATCGATATGGACTGATGCTCAACTGGTACGGCTTAACCACTTATTTATAGAACTTCTCTTTATTTGATAAACATGATGCCAGTCAACACTAACTCCAATTTTAGTATTAATTACCCAAACCTACTTCTCCTCTCAACCGACAACTAAGTCGAAAGAGACACTTGTCTAATTTTATTTGAACATTTCAACAATTTCACAATACTTCTATCTTTTGACTTCAATGTTTTTCATGCCAATCGGTATCAAAAAGCTATGCATATAATTAAAAATAGTGTTAAGAAATACTGACCAGAGGTTGTGGCGTGGTTCATAACTTCTCTAAGACCCTCTCACCTCGTGTTTTAACAATACGGCTAGTATTTCAATAATCACGACAATGTACAAATCTATCATACTAATACTTTTAAGTTCTTAAAAACTAATATACCTTTAGTTTGAATTTTAATGTAAGATCTCTCTTTTAAAAATAATGCCTATAAAAAGTGAATTAATTTAACATTAGCTACTGAATGTGTATAGATAATCGTGCCCCTCACATGAAGCAAGGCGAGCCTTCTACATGACAAAGGGGGACGAGATTCACGCCCATTTTTCTGAAGGCCTTAAATTTAGAAAAGGTTTTTTTTTATTTATATATATATATATATTTATATTTTTTAAAATACATATACATACACGCATGCAGATATAACAAGAAATTGTCAAATAGAAACATACCCACAAACATAAAGCACTTATTTTTGTAACGAACGTGTCTTTTTTATAATGGATTTATGTTTTTTGTTGTATCTTATCTTTTTGTATGGTATAAAAATATAAATGTTAAATATAAAGAATATAAATCCTATACAAAAATAAGTGTTTTAATGTTTTTGAGCAAAATCTTGTTTTTGTGAGATCCAACCATATATATATTAGCTTAAAAAACTTATTTATTGCACTTATTGAATAAATAAAAAATAATAATTTAAGGGTTGTTTGGCAAACATGCTCTTAGCTAGATTATCCAAGTGGATTAATCCACCAATGGCAATAAAGGAGGAGAAACGAAGATCAGGCACCGGTTAAATACCAAAATGGTCACCGCTTGAGGAGGGGGAGGTGTTCCCACTGACCCCTGCCCCAATATGTGTGTCCCCTCCGAGCCAGCAGCTGCGCTGCGGGGAGGTTTTAATGAGTAATATGTTTTAATGATTTAGAATGTGTTTTTAGATTGATCATTAAGAAATTTACTGATTGATTCAGATGTGTCGTTAAGAGACTGTCAAAGAGTCCAACCTCTAACCAATTAAGATGTAGTTTTTTTAATAGAATCATTAAAAATATTTGAAACTTAATCCTTGATTAGTAAATATAATACTTTTTATAATTAAATTTATTTAAATATTTAAACACATATTTTTTTTAATATCATTATTACTTAATAAAAAGAGAAATAAGAATATAAAAAGAAATCAAATAATGACATGTATCATCAAATTTAATTTATGAGTGGTATGAGAAAAAAAGTTGAAAAGACACTAAAAAGAGACACAGATACTCGTCAACTATTATTTTATTATGGCAGATATTAAAAATAAATTGTTTTAGTTTAGGTTCACCTTGTCATTAAAATTTGATTTATTTTAGTCATGTTAACATTTCAACCATATTTTAATTAAACTCATTTATTACTTACCTAATTCGCAGTTAGCTCATTTAAATTACCTAAATTAATCACAATACGAGAAATATATTTTAAGGGTCTACTTTTTTACTCGTCCTATGCTTCAAATTTTTAAAGATTTTTGGGAGGTGTTTAACTATATATGAAATCAATTTGGTTACTTTTGCTATATCCATATGATGTCATGTGTGTTAACGCGTATACCATAATTATTATTTATTGATGCATGTCGCGATTTGTACCATATCTTATATATGTTATGTGAATATGTGATAGTGTTGCCTAACAATATTTGGAAAGAAAGAGATCATGGATTGCCACATGGTATGGTATAGATTACTGGTACTTGCGAAACCAACATAAAATATGAAGAAATTAAATAACATCTTGAAAGAGAAAATAAGAAACAAGTAAGTTGTAGGTATACGTTATGGTTTGCATACAATAGGTTTCTTGTTGTCTAGTTGATTCAAATCATGCATGTAATATGTTTTCTAGATTTCTACATGTTGGAAAATTTCATAAAAAATAAAGAGTAAAATATCATTTTAATCCTTATAGTTTGGCAACTTTTGTCATTTTAGTCAAATAGTTTAAATTTTGCCTTTTTGGTCATTATGGTTTCATTTTATTGTCATTTTCGTCCATGTGGTTTGTTCACTTTTGTCATTTTAGTCCAAAAGTTTAATTTAATTGGACTAAAATGACAATAAAATAGAAACATAATGACCAAAATGACAATAAAATGAAACCATAATGACCAAAATTGCAAAATTTAAACTATTATACTAAAATGACAAAAGTTGACAAACAGGGGCGTCTCCGAGAATTCGAGTGACCCGGGCGAAAAGGGAGAAAAAGGCCCCTTAGATAAAAAAAAATTTAATCATTTTTTGGGCCTTATAGTTTAATCTATAGAATGTTATAATGGGACAATTGAATTTTTATAAAAAATATATAGTATATATAAAATTTTTTTTATAAAATTGTGCCCCAAAAACGATGGGCCCTGTGCGGGAGGGGGGTTTGCACCCCCTCCAAGCCGCCCATGTTGACAAACCACAAGGACTAAAATGACATTTTACTCAAAAATCAAAAGTGATTAAACAACCAAAAAAACCTGCACTAACTATATAAATAAATGAGTAAATTACTTTATGTCTCTAAGTTTTATATATTAGTCATATGGTCCCAAACTTTAAACATTTGTAACATATATAACTCTTATTTAAGGGTAACTTGGTCAGCTATATGAGAGAAATTTAGTGACCTAAGGACTATATGTATTATACATGTATAAATTTTGGGACTATATAAATAATTTATGAAACCTAAGTACCAAAAGTGAAATATATATTAGCAAAACACATGGACCATATCGGTAATTACTCTAAACAAGTCTACACTTATTATTAATAATGAAAATATAAAATTTAATAAAAGTAACATTTGATTAAAAGTTAAAAAAACATTCGTGTATAGGTGTTGAATCAATTGACCTCCATGGTTTGCAAGATTCTTTTTTTTTTTTAAATATAAAAATATAAAATTGGATAAGATTGTTTTGATTTTCTTGGCTTTTTTTTTTAATCTATATATTATTTTGTTATATACATCTTATGACCAACTCCCCAATTAATTCTTTTGATAGTTGAACCTGTGAAATTTAATTAAGCTTTAATTGTCATGTGATTTGGATATGGAAATGGTGATCAGTTGGTTAAACGATGAAAAACTGTATTTCTTGTTGGAATATATTAAAAATATTTAATAATTATATGCACTTATTGTTAATATAATTATCATCAATTGGTTTTCATTACAAGTAAAGAAGAAGTTAGTGAGTATTCAGTAGGAAGATAAGATAACAAGCATTGATATTGAAAGTTGTATGTCTGATGAGAAAGTGATGTGAAAAATTGGGTAACAAGTCATCTCATCTAAGAGAGTGATGTAAAGATAATTTTTAATTTATCCATAGTTTGTGTCTCACATCCTCAAATGTGAATTAGGTGATGACATATATTGTGGTTCAAGGTGAACCTCTTTATATAAAAAGTTAAATAAAAAAAGGGTTATATATCTAACCATGTAAAAATCTCCAAAACCATTTCAATTGGTCAGGAAGAGGATATATACTCTTGATGCTACCACTGAGATCCCTAGCTCTGATGTCCTAATTAAAAGCAAACCAGCTTAAACACAAAACAATCAGGACGAGTAATACCTAAACCCAACGACTATTATACTGAGTATGATATTAGTTTTAATATATTTAACGAGTATAAGACGGATATGAGATAGGTGATATCCGAACAGATTACCAAAATCATATATCAAGACATATTTAGTTTTTAATTTTATTTTCACTTAAACCCTTTGTCTTAATTTTAGTAGGTTCATTATAGAGAAGTTAAATTTTCTTCCATACGATTTCTTCACTGAAGTTTTTTCTTGTAATTGCTTCCATGTGATTCTTTCTTGACTCACATGGGTGGAGCTTTGTAGGGACGAGGGGGGCGTGTTTTTTCGTGCAGTAGTGTACATTTTCCGATACGTAGTGTAAATTTTTTTTAAAATTTTTATTTCGCCCCCCCTCGGAAAAAGTTTCACCCCCTTAGACTTTTAGTCAAGCTACGCCACTGAATGACTCAATTTTTTAATTAATCCATTGATGATGATCTGTGTTTTGGTTCGACTTTATTCAATAAAATTTGGAAGAAAGTAAAGTTCATTCAAAATCTGGCTTCATGGCCATTAACATGAACAAATAGTAGTTCATTCAAAAATTCAAAACACAACTGCAGCTTTTATTTTCAAACATAGCTGTAACCTGATCAGATGGCTATGTAGTCCACAATCATTAATAATTAATAAATGATAATATATACACTCTCATTATGCTTTTTTTTTTTTTGAAAAAAAACACACACACACATACTTGGAGTTGCAGGAATGATTAATCGTTGTCAATCTATCGCTTTACCTATAGCGACAACAATTCGTTTCTATAGATTTCATAGCTATAGACTCGCACTACAAGAAAACTATTCAAGAGCAGCAACACCTGCTCGGATTTCCATAGATGCAAAGGTGTAGTTATTAGGATAAAAAAGGGGAAGACGAAATTAAGGGTGTTCATCCGTTAGGTTAACGGTTTGTTCGGTTTGTTTTAATCGGTTTTCAAATTTTTTTCCTAACCAAAAACCAAACCGAACCGGATTCGAGAAATAATTATCAAAACCGAATTCAACTGAACAAACCAGTTAAAAACCAAATAAACTGATTAAAAACTGAATAAACTGAATTCAACTTATATATTATTAATAAAAATAATAAATATAAATGTGAACTCGGTTTATTCGGTTAACTGAATAAAATAAAAAATTGAAACCGAAAACCGAATCCGGTTCGGTTATTTCGGTTATAGACACGGTTTGGTTATCGGTTTTAAACAGAAAAGAAATTGGATTATCTTAATTTATTCGCAGATTACCTCAAAGCGACGTACACCATTTTGAGTCCATGAAAACGATAACACTAGCAAAATTTCATTTAATAGTATAAAAAATTAATTTAACTTTCACCAATAACTTGCCATTACTAAGAAATTGGTGAAAGAAAAGGAAAATCTGATCGTGATTTTAATTACAATAAAACAAAAACAAAATATAAATAAATAACCTACACAAATGATATTTTAACATTTGACGATTACTACTATTGTCACTATTAGTATTTTAAGTATATGATGAGCTAACAATATCCATATAATTCTATAGTGACAATACGCTTTCATTATATTTTAAAATTTGACGATTACTACTATTGTCACTATTGGTATTATAAGTATATGATGAGCTAACAATATCCATACAATTCTACTTTAAAACTTGTATCATAACGTGCTATTGATAGGATTTAGACCCATTTTTTAAAACAGAGCTAGACGTACATTTTAACACAAGCTAGGAGTTAATTATGTCCACTTATAAATTAGTTGATGTGAATTGAAGACAATTTAATTTTAACATAAATTTTTCCATAACAGAAAAAGAGTATATATATTGACTATTAATGATAAACAACATTTTACAACACATCATTTCTCGTTTTACAACAGAATTTTTTTATTCTGCATAAATATGTGAAAGTAAAAAAAAAAAAAAAAGGAAAAAAATAAAATACAAGACGTAATTATAAACCCAACAATTTTGAACTGTTTTTAATACTTTGCAATCACAGCTTGACAACATCCGGGATATGAACCGGGTACCGATCGATGCAATCTTCCCACGGCCCTTCGATCGGAGTCTTGATATTCCGGTTACACTTCCACACCGCACTGTTGCACTTGAACCCACTTCCAAACGCGATTTGCCAAACCCTATCACCCTTTTTCATCCTCCCTTTGGACTCGATGTAGCTAAGCTCGTACCATAAAGATGAAGAAGATGTGTTACCGAACCGGTGCAACGTCATTCTTGAAGCTTCAACATGTTCAGCCGATAACTGGAGGTTCTTCTGCAGCTCGTCTATAACCGCCCGACCACCCGCGTGTATGCAGAAATGCTCGAACGCTAACTTGAAATCGGGTATGTACGGTTTCCATTTCCGGTTGAAAATCTTCCTACCGATGAGGGTGAACAAGAAAAGAAGCTGTTCGGATGCAGGTAAGACTAACGGACCCATTGTGGTGATGTTTGATTTGAGAGCATCGGCTGCAATCGCCATGAGATCTTTGGATAGGTTGATTCCTACAAGCCCTTGTGGGTCTTCTTGTTCATACACGCATTTGTAAGCTGTGTCGTCCGAACCCTTGTGGGTCCGAACGACGTGAACGAGCTTGTACTTAGCGCGTGAACGCTCGCGGCGCTTGTTGGATAACAGAAGCGCTGCAGCACCCATCCTGAATAGACAGTTGGGTAGGAGCATCGCGCGCTCGTTTCCTTGATAATAGTTTGGTGTGATGATCTCGGTGCTGACCACAACCGCGTTTGAGTTTGGAAGAACTTGAAGCAGGTCTCGAGCTAAATCAATGGAGATCAATCCAGCACTACATCCCATCCCGGATAGATTATAACTCTTGATGTTACTTCTTAACTTGTACTTATTCACCACCATTGCCGACAACGATGGTGTTGGTGAAAACAAGCTGCAATTGACTATAAGAACATCGATGTCTTTAGGTTTCAAACCAGTTTTTGCAAAAAGGTTATCAATGGCGGAGAAGATGACGAGTTCTGCTTCTCCCCGAGCTGCTTCCATGTTTGGGTTTGGTGGGATGTAATGAATTGCTGGAGGTAAGCTTGTTTCTTCACCCAATCCAGATCTTTCTAGAATCCTCATCTGAAACTGAGCACTTTTAGGGTTATCTTTAAGGATTAATCTTGAATGTTCCATGAAGGTTGAAAAGGGTACACGACAGGTGATCGGAGCTTTGTAGCAGGTGTAATCAACGAGATACACGGATCGAGGTTTCGACATGAAGTACACGGTTGAGATGAATAAGATGAAGAACACTGAACATAGTATTTGAACAAGATCGAGATGGATGGATGTGATGGTGGTAATGATGGCGTCTGGACCGAGATGGAGCAAGTGGACGGAGATGGTGGCGATGATCGGGATGAGCAAGAAAGCGAGGAAGTTGTTAACAAGGTACTGGTAGCCTAATTTGACGTATTTCAGCTTGACGGAGGAGGAGAAATCCGGCAATGTTTCCGGCATTTTGGGAGATTTGCAGAGACCTTGTTAGGTGTAGCAATGGCGGATTGAAGGGGGTGAAGAAGAAGATTGACGGATGGAGGGAGATTTAAAGGCGCTGTAATGAATGAAGGCAGATGAGAAGATATAAATGAGGGGTCAGCTTCAACATCATGCAACGGTACCTGGAAACTGCGGTGAACTCCTTTAATAAAGTGAAAATTATACTTTTTCATGCTTAAAATTAATAATAATTAGAGAAAATATTACCACACTTTATTAATCCGTAAAAATTAAGATCTTTTAGTTGACAAATGTTTAACCTTCTGTTAAATGAAGCTCAAATGTGAGTACATTTAAGCAATGTTTTCATAACCGAACCGAATGTCTTACAAGTTAGTGGCCGTATCGGATTTAATAACAGAATGACATAACAGATATATAAAAAATTCAAAACAATTATATAATTATAAACACATTCAAACAAACATAATCATGCTACAAAAATACAAGTTTTTAATGCTTAATTCTTTGGATTTTACTTAAAAAAACTTGAAATCCGATCCGATCAGTTAACCGGTTAGCGGTCCGACCGGTGAACTGGCTCAACCGGACGGTTCCCTTAAGGGCAGTTCACATGTGGTTTTTGGACGGTCGACCCCTCGGTTCCCGGTCCGGCCGGTCCGGTCCCTTTCTGACAACAATGCTTTTAACATCGAAGTGATGCATTGGTTAAAGCATATGACATCCAACCTATAGATATCAAATTCAATTTTCAGTTGAGGCATTTTTCCTTAAAGACCACTGACATTGTTGTTTGTTGTTGCACGTTGCATGTTCCTTTCGATTAGTTGGGTATTGACGGAAAGGCAAGGGTTTAACACGTAAGTAGGTTTTCCTGGTTATAAAAATAATGTGACTACTTTACTATATATTCAGTATTAAATTAGCAAATAAAAAAAATATAACCACAAATTTCTATTAGTTAATTAGTTTGCTTAGAATGAATTGTTTTCCCCACAAAAACGATGGCTTCAATGAGGGAAAAAGTGACGTTGTTCGGAATGCATGTTTTCATCATAACTTGAATCGGTGATCGACCAAATCAATTGCCAAAAACATCATAAACGGAAGGCAATGAAGATGATGACTCAACTTTCGAAAACGTGACGTACGACCAAATTTAAATCCATATTTGAAACCCATCACATGAAATGTTATGCATATGCTCAAACTTAATTTAACTACAAATCTACAAATGAGATGCTTTAATTGTAATTGATTAAATTATAACAAATTTCATATTCGACGGGTTGTTGGTCTCCTGCCTCGTAGTCATGCTATATGTTTATCTTCAACAACGAGGGTTTTAGGAGCGCTCTCTCTAACACATACACACCACGACAAATTCACTCTCTAAAATTATAGATTTTTACTTGCAAAATCATATGAGAAAGATGTTGCTGGTGATGGTGATAGGAGATTGTGGGAGAGTGATGATAGCAGTGGTGGAAAGTAATAATGGCTAGGGTTGTCCAAAAAGTTCGAAACTAGGATTCGGCTCGTAGCTCGTTCGGAAAAAGCTCGGATAAAACTCGGCTCAAATAAAGCTCGTTTTTAACCGAGCCGAACCAAGCCAGCTCGTTTTGTAACCGAACCGAGTCTGAGCTAGGGCTGGCTCGGCTCGTTTGTACAACATGTTGTATACTAAATTATAAAAGTATATGTTACTTTCACTAATAAATATAATTTGACGTTCTTTTGTAATTATGTCAAAAAATAAAATTAAAAAAAAGGAAAGAGAACGGAAATGAATCTCAAATCTTACGTGCTCTACTAATTCTTAATTCCTAAATCATATTCTTAATTCCTAGTTCTACGTATTCACACATCTTCTCTTATGTAAAAACAAGCCAAAAACGAATCGAGCCGAGTTGAAATGAATGCAATTCAAATATTAAATTTCTTATGTAAAAAATGAGCCGAGCCAGCTCGGTTAAAAAAGACTCGAGTCCGAGCCAAGATTTTAGGCTCGATTTACAATTCAAGCCGAGGTAGGCTTGGTTTAAATCCGAGCCGAGTCCGAGCTGACTCCTGGCTCGGCTCGGCTCGGCTCGGTTCAGCTCGTGAATATCCGTAATAATGGCCGGAGGTGATTGCTGAGTTTTTTTAGGATAATAAGAAAAAGCGTGTAGGTAATTTAACAATACTCTTAATGACTCAAATTGATGGACACTAATCTAAATGTCTTAATTGTTACAAATCAAGAACATCATGTGCTATTTATGTAATGATCTATATTAAGAACATAATGTGAAAATAACGTCAAATTTAACGGACAAGTGTGTAATTTTCGCTTTAATAAATGTTTAACCTAGATGCTTACATTTATAGCCCCTCTTCTTTTATTTATTGAAATGATAGATTAAATTTTACAAATTATAAACTATGACACGTAGTTTATGTAATTATCTATCAAGTCATCATTTGAATTCTTAAAATATAAATTATCGATAAAATATAATAACACGACGTTTTTTATAATCATGTGAGTCTCTACTTGCATGGTAATCTCACATACCCCCTCTAAATACACACTCAACTAACAAGATAAAGCAAAGCCACAAGCCTCCAAGGAAACCGACTTTAACGGTTTAATCTTGATACTTGCATATCTATGTATTATAATAAATAAATGTTTTGTTTAGCCACATGTCATTTTTTGGTGAAGTCAACTTGTGATTTTCCCGCCTCTCTCTTTTCAATTAATATTATCCCCTTATTAAATAATGAATTATTATGTTTAAAATAATAAAATTGTCTACTTAAATAAATAAAAACTACAATTAAAATAAAAAATAATCAAAATTAAAAAAAATAAATGTAAGTGAATAATAATAAAATATAAAAATATAAAAATATAAAAATAGAAACTTCAAAACTTATATTTATTCAACCCACATAATAAGAGAGAAAAAAATAACATTTTAACAAATTACATATGTTAAACCCATGTAATATAATACATGGGTTTTAACCTAGTTGTTGTAGTATAGTAGTGTTTGGATGTATATGACTAGATACTTATAGAAAACTTTTACATGTATTTCAAACTAAATAAGTGAATCAATATAAATAAGTTCAAACAAAGGATTAATAAGGTACTGAAAATTGTTTAAACAAAATTGAGGATAGTTTTTGCAGTTTAATGAAAGATGGATGGCGATTTATGTAATTTCTCTAATGAGAAACTAAACATGCACGAGTAACATGAGTACACGACAGCCATCCTGGTCCCATAAAGCATAACATTTGCCTAAACAGGAGGCTATATAATACCTCAATAAATCTAACACCTCAAATATTGAAACTTTATTATCAACTTTATTAATTTTCTACTTTCTTTTTGAATGGCACTTAAACTGTCTCAACGTGTTACCTTCAGTTATTCTGACGATTGATAGCTAAGATCGATTCCTCGATCTCCAACTTTGAGACACGTGTGCCCCCAGATGCGCGGGAACCGGATGGAATCCGTAAACCCTCACCCCCCATTAGGTTCGAACCCGAGATTAAAGCTCTTATTTCGTTCTTTCACTTGGATATCCATTAAATTGCACCCAACAAGGTTTGAACCCAAGACCTCCACTTTGGGTGGGTGGACCTTTACCAGTTGAGGTAATTCTCCGGATATTAGTTTTCTACTCTGAGATACGTTTTGCAAAATAATTTTTGAATACAAAGACATTACCGTTTAATGTTATCTTGGTGGTGGGATAAGAGTCATGAACCAAATGGTCCTAGGTTTGAATCCCATAAAAGTGTTTTTTTCTCTCAAAATATTGAATTTTCTCAAAAACTTGTGACTTGGTGGTGGATATGATCAGATGATACTGCTGGTGATATGATGATAATACAGTGAACCGTCAGTGATCCCAAATTTCGTCGTTCAAAAATAGTAATAATAATGATTTTTAATTCCTAGGCAAGTTATTTAACAATAACTCTGAGATAAGTTATTTAACAATAAATTTGGAAAAGAGATTTTAAAAAACAATATATTCTTTAGATATTGTTTCTATTATTTATAGTGGTTATTATAGTAATTGTGAAATGGAAAACTGCGTAGTTTCCCTAAACAAAAGAAAAATAATCGGAATTTCCGACAATTTCCTAAAAAGAATATTTTAACATTAAATAGAAGATGATTTAAGAAAATGATTGAAATTTCTCAGAATATCCAAACACTTTTCCTACAAAGAGAAAATTACATAATTAATTTAGAATAAAATTTGGTATGACCAAACTTAAATAATTATTAATAAAACTATTTTGTTGGAAATTAATTGGAAAAAATTTGGTATGCCCGATAATCTTTCTGACGAGAAAGAATTAATTATTCTTAAAATTGTTTGTGATGAAAATTTGTTATAATTTCAATATTTCATTGATGATTCCAACAGGATATGTTTGTTTGGTAATTTTCATAGGAAAAAAAAGCTTTTGTAATAAGACTTTAAAACAGATTATAAGCCTCAAGATAACATAGATAAAGTTACATGTTGGTACCTTTTCTAGCACAAATATGTTATGCTCTTTAGAAAGATTGAACATATTTATAGCAATTTTTTTATGTTATTCTCCCCATGTAGATAAAAGAAGAGGTGATCTTCCTAGCTAAACTGACTTTCATTATCCAAATGCTCACTTGTGGAAACCAAAAGGACGTTGGATATACTCCATAAAATAACCCTAAGAGCTAATGTGGAACCTGAGAACGTTGGAACACAACTCCTTAAGTCTATGTAACACTTTAAGTAAATCTTGCTTTGTTTTAATTTGTGTTGTAAAGTCACAACCATGGTTGCATAAGGCGTTAGGCGCTAGTTGGACGGCGAGGTATCACCTAAGGATTACTCGGGATTAATTGTCGATATATATCAAAGTCAAAACAAAAAAAACATTTCATTTCCATGAACCCAATTGATCTTTTCTAGTTGTGGATAAACAAACCAACTTTTCTTCATTATTTTTCGTAGACAGATTGAAATTTTTATATGAAATTTTACACACACACACATATATATTATATTATATTATATTATATTATATTATATTATATTATATTATATTATATTATATTATATTATATTATATTATATACACACTCATCAATATCAATAATTTAATATAATATTTCAAATAATTAAAAAAATAAACTTAAACATACCAAGTCAAGCACTTCAAAGTTCAAACTTAAACACTGAACCAACAAAAGAAGATCAAAGCTGAGTTCAAAATTATAGATGGATTTCAATGTTCAGATGTTGGATTCGATGTTTTAGTTGTTGGATTCGATATTTCAGAAACATATTATGTATTTAAGGTTGAGAAATGTCTCGAACAATCATGAATCTGGTGTCTTTTTACCCGAAAAAGTCAAAAAAAATTCGACTAGGCCGCCTAGGCACCAACTACAGCCAAATCAACAAGGTTTAAGGGCGCCTAACGCCTAGGCAGCTGCCTGTCGATTTTTACAACAACGGTCACAAGAGAGATACTAGTATTTTTTTCTCTCACAAACAGATTTTACCATTGTGAGATCTCTTTTTTATTAAATGGCAGAGCATCTCAAAGTGTGATCAGCCGTTATGTCACCAAGGTCTAGTTACCCTGACTGTCACTGAGATCGTACCCCTAAGGCGAAGGAACCAGATCGAATCCGTAAACATTTGCCCCCCATTGAGTCAGAAACCAAAATTAAGCTCAAGATTTCACCCTAACTTGAATGTTGTTTGAATCACTTCAGTCGAGCCTTGAATCCTCGCCTCATAAGACGTTTATGGGTAGAGTTTTGCCACTGAGACAGATTAGCTGGACCATTGTGAGATATCTAACGGAATAGATTTCGCGAATTAAACTCTGTGAAATACGGTAAAGAAGTCGGAAAAATTAATGAAATTTCTTGTTATTAGTTTATTTAATTTTATTATTTTTAACTTACGTAGCATGGAAGATATGTTTATAAACAATTTATTTATCATAACCTTTTTTAATTCATAAAAAGCTTCCATCTTAGGTGCTGTTTCTTATCCACTCAATCCTATTTAGCTTTGCTTCATTAATGACATTAATACTATGTCTAAAGAAAATATCACCTAGGTTGAGAGGAATGGCTTAGAGGTGACATTTAATTTGTAGAACACCATCCTATGGGCTATGGGATGGGAAAGAAACAAAATTAGCGAAATACTGGATGATACAGTTTAACTTTCATGATTTGTAAAAATCATTTATGCATAATATCCAACGTACCTTTTTACCACTAGGAAGGGGAGGGGAGTTTATCATATCGTATTACGAGCCATTCGTTTTATTTAAACCCCACCTGACCCAAATTAGTTTAAATCCCATCCAACTTAAATCTATCAGAATTATGATTCGGTTCGAATTTTCATAAATTCGAACAATACGAATAAAATTGAATAAAAATTTATTAATTTTTTGTTTTTGCTTTGCTGTTTATTTTTTCATATCTATCCGTTCTTAGGGTTACATTTTACTAGTTTAGATTCATAGTATAACAGTCACTTTAAATTTCAAATTTAAAAACGATCATAAATAAAAACAAATAAATTTCGTGATTTATTTAAAGGGTTATTGGATTAAAATACTCCCAACTTTAACCTCTTGGCCGGCGATATTCCCCACTCAGGAAATATTTCACATCGCTCCCTACTTTAAACTTAGTTTTTGCTGGCACTCTCGTCCTAACAGAACCGTAACTCCGTTAACTTGAATCGCAAAATCGAACCTAACAATCACAATACATTCTCTCAATCAAAAATTGAACTCACATAAACTTATTGGCATTCATTTAGTCCTAATTGTAGCCTTAATTTCATCAAACATCATTATTCCTATCCATTTTGAATCCAAGAAACAGTCATGGCTACTGTATACACGAACTCAAGCAACTCGAATCCGATCCAGGTAATCTTGAAACCATTAGCCTCGTTTTTATGTCTAGAACGAAAGCCATATGATTAATTTGATCAAATATCATCCTTCCTATCGATTTTGAATATAAGAAAAAGTCACGACTGCATTTATAAACGAACTCAATCAATTCGAATCTGATCCACGTAATTCTAGATACCATTAGCCTCGTTTTTAGGTCTAGAACGAAAGCCCTATGGTTAATTTGATCATCAGATGATCATTTAATCGATTTGGATTGGGGTACAAAACTGGGGTTTATGTAGAATTGGGGATAATCATCAAAAGTGTTAACAGAGTTACACTTCTGTTAGTTTGGAAGTGCCAACAAAAACTAAAACTAAGTTTAAAGTAGGGAGTGTTATGAAACATTTCTTGAGTAGGGAGTATTGCCGGCCAAAAGGTTAAAGTTGGGAGTATTTTAATTCAATAACTCTTATTTAAAACACTCGAACAAGTCAAACAACCCTAATAACTCAAAATTAATAATAGTCCATTTGCTCATAAAAGATTATTCGAATATCCGAACAACTCGAATTGCTAAAACCAGAAATCTAAACCCGGCCCGAAGAATTTATTCAAATCCATTAGGATCCCGATATATCCGAACCAAACAACCTGAATCATATTAGATTTTTGGTTTCAGCTATGATTTTGAGTTTTGATTTTTTTTTTTGGATTTTAGTTTTTTTGAATTTCTCAGGAGGGTGAAGTGGGGTTACCCTCTATTCTTCAACTCAACGATCTCATCACCAAAAGTAGAGGTGGGCAAAAAACTCGAACCGGAACAGGTTTTACCGAACCGGTGGGCACATGTGGTTCCGGATTCTCAGAAAAAATCTGAACCAGAAAATTTAGCGGAACCGGTTCCACCTTTACTTGGCAAAACCCAAACCAGAACCATCCAAAACCCGAACCGAAACCGGCCAAAAACCGGTTGAAACCGGTCAAAAACCGGAACCGTTTGTTGACTTTGTTGATAGGAACCAGAACCGTTTGGAACCGAAACCGAGGGGTTTCAAACAGAAAAAACCGATTTCCCCACCTCTAACCAAAAGCAACATAGCATCATTAATTTTGTAGGATATATGCTATTGGATCCATTCTTCCCTTAAACCCAATCTTCCTAATTCAACCAATCTATGAATGATATGTCCACTTAAATAATTCTATCTAGAAGTATGCAAACAGCCCACCATTGCTCAACTTTATCTACACACATTATTATGATTGTAGGAAGTTATTATCATTTAATTTGCCCTTCATGATGATCAATTTTAGTGATAGCTAAACGGTTAGCGTGTAGTATACCTTATCTTCTACAAAGGATTTTGTTAACATACATTTAAGAAATGGTAAATATGTGTTTCATATAATTTTTTAGAACAAAAATGGAGTTCAACGAAATTTATAGGAATTCTAAGCTTGTTTACACTATATATAAGAGTAAATTACCAAAATGGTCAATATGGTTTACTAGTATTTCACTCTTAGTCCTTAAGTTTCGTAAATGACCTATATAGTCCCAACTTTAAACATTTGTAACACATATATTCCTTATATGATTATAATTTGGTTAATTATATGAGGGTAATTTGGTGACCTAAGGACTATATGTGTAACAAATGTCAAAAGTTTGACACCATATGGATAATTTATGAAACATATGGACCAAGAGTAAAAAAGTATCTAACCACATGGACTATATCTGTAATTTACTACTATATATAAAAAGTCAGGTTCTTTAGTATCTCTATAGTTTTTTACATTACTATTTGTTTTAGCATTTATTTTTAAGCTAGTATTTATATCCTATATAAATAAAGGTAAGATCATATGCAAATAGAGAGTTTTTGTAAAAATGGTAAGAACCGATGATGTGATGACAATCTAGGGATGGCAAAAAAATGGGATCATGACTGGTATACCTGAAACCCGCTACATATGGGATGAATATCTCAAACCCGATGAGTATTGGGCTGGGTATGTGATTAATTTTTTAAAATTTCAGCCGGTATGAGACGGACATGAGATTTGTTCATATACTCGTTTACGCGGCCCGATTATCCGATTATATATACCTTTTACCCATCCCGTGTGTAATATCACTGTATTTCGGGTTGTCCGTACATGTTCAATTGTACTGTTAAGACCTGATATGATATTGATAATTACTATGAATTATTTGTTGATATTATCACTGGTATACATATTGAGAAGTTATATTAGCACAAAGAGCATGAACCCTGGGAAGTTTAGTTTGAAACACAACTAAACAGAGCCAGAGAGTTTATTACAGTTACACTTATATGTTATGGATTGTTGAATTGGGATATGGTAGTGGTATAGGATTCTATAACCAAAGATAGACAAGGATATAATCATGGACTATCGAAGAGGTGGTGGGACGGTGGCTGAGGCAGTTGCGACTGACCTCTACATATGCCCTATACATAAGTCATCTTCGGTTTATCATGATTATATCAGTGTTGAGGCTTTGGTGAGGAGAATCCGAGGTTTTGGTTTGGAATGGAAAGGAATTAGGAGTTGGTTATTGTTTGGTTACTAAACATAGTCAAGGACACATGGTCATAGTTTATCGAAATAGCGGTGAGACAGTGGCTGGATAGGTTGCGACCTACTCCTACATATGCCCTATACATAAGCATATTTCGGTCTATCATGGATGTGTCAGTGATATGGTTTAGTGGGATTCGGATTGGGAATATATATATGTATATTTAAAGATAATAGAATAATGAAAACATTATTGGAAACGATTACGCGTTGGTGAGGTTACGGACATAACTTAAAATGTGAATGTTATTTCAGAAATATTAACTTAATAATGTATTCGCGTGGGTGACGATTCACACGAATATAATTATTAAGAATAATATATTGAAACGATATTCCATAAATCGTAAATCGAATCGAAATACGATACGAGCGTTGGATTCGGAAAGGTGACGATCTTTACGAATACGTACGTAAGTAACGTGTTACGACGAGATAACAAAATAATCTTAAACGATATTAAAATAAGAAAAAGGAATTAAAAACGTTTATTAGGAATTACAACCTATGACGTATTTGAATGAGTCGTTTTATTAAATAAATGATTTAACGAAATTAAACGAAAACAATCTTACGAAACCACTTTAAGTTAAAAATCATTTTATTAAAAACGAAACATAATTATTTAAATGTGTTATAATTTAATTACGTTCTACGTGATAAACCGAGCATTTAATAAATTTTTAACGCGATATAAGCGAGACCGAACACGCGGAAAGAACCCGGACTATAAAATCCCATTTTTCCTTCTTTCCCCTCATTCTTGCAAGATCATACTCTCTCTACATTCAAAATTCGTCTTTCTCTCTCTCTCAAACTTCTCTCTATGATTGCACACTCGTTTCTCAACGGACTCGCGTGATCTTGGTGCCTAAATGACCGCGTGATCGAGGAGAACACAAACCCACGAAGAAATCCAACGTTTGGCCGACCTATAGAGGTAAATCTCGAGTTTTGTTTCTGTTTCTCACACTAACAATGAACCAGTTTGCATCCTTATAGTTTAAACGATTTCTACACTTGGAAAAACACAAAACGAAACTTGTATGAGCTTGTGAGACCATGGATGAACATATAAGGGGTTAGAACTATGTGAGAATGATGATGATGGGGCTGTGTTCGCGACACATTGAAGGCTGGCCGAACCTCATGTGGACTGGGTAGGTCGGGCGAACCTCCATGGTGGCTGGCCGAACCTTGCATAGCCACCAAACCCTAGAAACCTTTGGCAGTGAACCTTCCCACCATCTGTACTACCCTTGGCCGAACCTACAACAGTCACTCAAGGGAACCACGAACCTGTTAGCTTCAAAATGCTCTCAGCCAAACCCTACAGGTCGGCGAACCTTTGCCATGCAAAACCCTAAATGGTCGAACCCTCATGCTCCCCACGAACCTATAATGATCACCGAACCTAAATACTTAGGCGAACCAGGGATGGGACGAACCTAAGCAATGTGGCAACGAACCCAAAAAGAGGGCCGAACCTTAGCATCATGCTTAGCCGAACCTTTTCTGCTTTAGCCGAATCTTTCATCAGTAAAACCCTAGGGTGGCGAATCTCTCAGGAGCCGAACCTTGTGAATTGGCCGAACTTCATGGTGGCGAAGCTGGGAGAGCCACGAACCTTGGGCTGCTGAACCATAAGGTTCGCTGAACCTAGAGCTAACACCAACCTTTTTGGGCTATCGAACCTTAAACTTTGAACTAAGATCGAGAGGGAATGGAAGAACCTAGGTACACGTATATCCATGCATGCATGGGCATTCTAAGTTGCTATATTTTTCTTAATAAACACAAGTTATAAATCATGGATTTTTGTGAATTAAATAACTTATGGAAACAACATGAGTTGATTTTTAAAAAAAAAGTTGATTAAATATGATAACTTATGATGCATAGGTTATCTTAAATCAACATGCATGCATGCACGTAAGATGCATACATATGTATAAGGTTTATTACATTTATCACACGTGTGACTTTATACCCTTAATAAGACACTATGATATTTATTGATTAAACTAACTAATGTTAGACTGACTTTTATAATGGGAATAGGAAGTCTTAAGAATTATCACTATAACCCAGGTGATAAACTTAAGTTGGTCATACGATTAACTAAAAGACAAACGAATACGATAACTTAATACTGATCACACTTAGATACTTATGGATGTGAAACACGCGATAATTACAGATTTTTGAAGTGACTTTGATTCCACATACGTGAGCGCGCATTTTATTGAACACTGAATCTAAAGAAGTCAGGTGAGTTCTCATAACCTCCTTTTAAACTATTTTGTTTTTAAATTCGGAGGTGGAACATGTATACCGGTTTTATATATTATTTTGATAACACATGGTTGACACCTGGTTTATCATTATGATATTCATACTATTGGATTATCTCTATTCCATGAGTCGTTGTTGTTGACTTTGGTCATCCGCAATGATTGCATGTATCGTCACTTGGATTATCACAGCTCCATTGGTCGTTGCTGTTGACTTTGGTCATCCGCAATGATTGCATGTATTGTCACGTGATTTGCCACAACTCCATGGGTCATTGTCTTTGACTTCGGTTAATCGCAATGATTGCATGTATTGTCACTTATACTAATTGAGAATATTGATGATTGAGATTGGTTGAATGCATATGTGATTGATTATCTATGATTATTTGAATTATGTGACTGTATGTTTGTAATTATGTGTTGGGTTATGTGTTGGATTATCTCGCAGGTGCCATGTGGATTTTCTCAGAAAAAACCATAAACTTTCATAAACATTTTGTAAACATTTTGAAATATAAAAACTTATGGTTACTCACCAACTACTTCGTAGTTGACACTTGATTTTCTACATGTTTCAGGGAACGAGGAGAAGTAAGTAGAGCAGGATAGCTCTACATCTTTTGGACATCATCACGTAGGGTCTTGGACTTAGCTAAAATAACTGAAATTCTGGAGACTAGAGTTTAGTTAGTTTAGCTAAATCTTTTGGTGTAATTGATGTAACTATCTCATGACGAACATGATTTTTGTGTAATTAATTTGGTTGATTAATTGATATGTGATGATTTAATTAGATGCCCACGAGCTTATGAACAATCTACACATCGCTCGTGGCATCCCGACGTTTTCGCCATCGGTCGGGGTGTTACACCGTGTACCCAAATATAAAAATCCATTTATTTACATTAGAAGTAAATACAATTTGTTTCTTTTTTTATTTCCTTTTAAAATTAAGAAATTGTTTATAAAGTTTGTTTCTTTTTTTTTATGTATGTGTTTTTTAGCAACTGTAACAGTTTTTAACCATTTTGTTAATAATTGATATTATTCGGTTTATCTTGAATGTTGAGGGCCAGATCACTCGTCTTATTTTTACAAAAGTAACATTTTGTATAATCAATATCTTTTGATTAAGTTTTAGATTGACTTTGGTTTGACTTTATTATAACCCGCGTTATATAATTATTAACTTATATTTAAACACTCGATAGCTTCTTGAAATCTTAGTCATGAAAACTATCTTATAAGATTCTTAATATCCCCCCTTTCAACACACGTTTTGTATTTTAGCTTTTTTTTTTTTCAAAAAGATAATTATTATCTATCATTTTAAATATTATGTATTTAAACAAACATGGGCATAACAAGATTAACATATAAAACATGCATCCGAAATTCTGAATCAGTGAATCAGTGAATGGATACCCATATTTGTGAGATTCTATCACAAAAGAATTGAGTAAGTTACACAAGACATTGAATATTTCCATGTCTTCTTGTTTTGATCGAATTGAAGCCGACACATTTGACACGTCGTGTCTTCTATATTTTCCTATCTCATTTTGCTAGTAAATGTCTCAATCCTTAAGAAAAAAAACTAAATTTTTATAAAATGTGAAATTTTATAAATTAAGATTTTTTTCTGAACAAAGAATTTTTCTTTTAAAAATACGAAATTTTAAAATCTATCTTTTCAAATAAAAAGAATTATTAAGAACAATTAAAAAAGTAGGAAAATAAATAATTAAAACAAGTTTCTAATCAACGAAATATTTATAAGAAAATATTATTCAAAAAAGGTTTCTTATTTAAATGAAAATTTTTGGAATACATGAAGTTTAAAAAATTGATAGTTTATTTATTTTATTATTTACTTATGTATAATTTCAATAATATTTATCTTAAATTATCATTTTATATTTAAGGAAAGTAACATTTTAACTTCAATGATTTTGTTATTTGAAACCAATCACACCCCTACCTAAGTGTGTTAAAAAGAACCGTATCTAAATCCTAAATATTCTAAAATCTAAACCTAGAGTATCTAAAAATTTGGAGATCGGGTTTTCGGATGCCCGGAAATTCAAGTTTGGATACATGTTTTGAAAAATTTCGGATAGCTCTGATATTTCAGATAATTTTTTTGATATTTGAATAATTTTTCGGATATTCGGATATCCGAAAAATATATTTTCTTAAAATTTTATTTTTTTTTTCTAGTTTGAATATCCATTTTGATATCCAAATACAAATCCAAATTTCGGATATCAAAAATTGCTATCCAAAACTTTCAGAGAAAATTTTCAGATATTTGGATCACCGGATATCTAAAAGTGAACACCCTACCGGTGCTCTCATGTAAATCATCTTAATAGTCGATATCGTTGTTAATTAGACCATAGGGTATGCCCCATGGTTCACCCACTCCACATGTGCGCCACGTAGGCAGCCACCACAACAACCCACTCCACCAAAATGGTGGAAATGCCCCTTGGTCCAACCACTCCACGTCATCATTTCTTTTTTTAAAATTAAATAATTAGATATAATCATAAATTAAAAAATTACATAAAATTATAAATAAACATTACAATTTAATAAAAAAAAGCTAATTATCTCTATATTTATTTCGAATTTTTTCCTTCTTCCGCTCGGCAATTTCACGGTCGACCCCGGTTAAGTGGTCGATGTTGGTGAATAAAAGTTGTAACTCCACCAACCGTTGACGTTCCCGTTTTAATTCGTTAAAGTCACTGATTCGTTGAGATTTATTTGAACTCGAGCATCCGGTTAAGCCCTTGTTCGGTCGGCCTTTGCACGATCTCTCCCAATCGGACGGGTCAAATCCTCTATCTCGTCGTCGTCTTCTTCTTCATCGAGCTCGTTTAGATTTATTTGAACTCGAGCATCCGACGAGACGGGGCTATCGGTAGACGATGTTTATTAATCGTTTTAAGGCCGACGGTTGAACAGTCAGGATTTTAACCCAGTTAGGACATTTCCTCTTAATCTCCCAACTCCGTTGTGAAGGGGGCGTTAAACTCTTGCTGGAATTGATTGAACGCCTCACTCTCAATCATTGCGTCGCTTTGGCCGCTCTGGTGAGTTTTCCCTTCTTGGGAATAAATCCCGTTGAACCTTTTAACCTTTCGGTTGATGTCCCGCCATTTGTTAGAGATCATATCGTTTGTACGATACTCTCCACGTCCCATGGCTTGGAAAAAATTACTTCGGATTTTACTTCAGAAGTCCGGTCCTTTTTGGTTATGACCTATAAACAATATATAATTAAAAAAATATTAACAATTTCAAACAAATAAATTAACAATATTCAAAATAATAAAAAGAAAGTAATTACCAACAATTGGGTCTTCTAACACATCGACCCAAGCTTTTGAAAATGCAAACTCCTCCTCCGGTGTCCATTTTTCGAGACAGGTTGGAGCTACCACAACGGGTTCGGTATCCCCAACTTGTTTTTTTGTTTTTATGCCTTTGTGTTGGTTGCGTGCTTGGACCGGCATCGGTAAAGGGTTGAGTCTTGGGTACAACTTCATCCTAAGATAGTTGAGCAAACCCGTGCGTTTGTTGACTCGAACCATATTCAGCAAATGTGTAAAACCCTTGTTGTTGACTCGATTCAAAATGATAACAATTTGAATCAAAAAAAGGATTCATTGGAGAAGGGTTAAAGAACCAATTCGGAGGTAGGATGTTCGGGTTTCGGTTAGGTGGCGCGTTTGGGTTGTAGTATTTGTTTGGTGTTTGGTTGGGATCCATAGAAAGTATTTTTTTGTTAAGAAAATTGAATTAATTTGAAATGGGGAGAGTGCGAAATTTTTTGTGTTGAATGTGATATTTAAATGTGTAAATTTTTGTTTTTTTCTTTTTATTTCCAACGGTATAAAGCAAACGGTCATATGCCTGTTGCCCCACTCACGTCGGCCCACCCACGCCCAGCAGGGGGCGGTGTGCCACACCCACTCACGCCCACTCCTATGCCCACTCCCTTGGCACACCGGGTGGTCTTGATACTACCGAAGCCTAAAAATATGAGTAGGTTGGGTTGGGTCATAATGATATCAGTTTGAATTTAAATGAGACATTTTATAGAAAATCAATATAGTTAAAATTAGAATGAGTTGTAACTAAACAAATATTTTATTTATTTTTTTTGATAAATTTCTCATCTAATATATTATTAATCAATCTTAGTCGTTTAAATCTATTTTGTTCTTTTACTTTTTAAGTTACCTAACTTAAATCGTTTTATGTTATAGTGTTATCAATTTAAACTAAAATACATTAATTGTTTTCATAAATTAACTCATTTATCTTAATTTGAGTTAAAATGGTGAGTTCTAATACCACCAGAAATTTTATTTTTAGTTTTTTATATTTCATAAAATTTCAGATATAATACTTTATGTTTGGAAATTTCAAGTAGTCCTTTATGTTTCAAACGTTGCAAAGTCGGTCATTTATTCGTTTCTTTGTTTTTTTTATATTAGGTAACAAACAGCATGCGTTTAAATGACCCATAACAGGTAGATCTTTTCATTATGTCCATTGTTTAACATGATGTTACAAACATGTACACCACGGCCACAACGTGTCGGGTTCAATAACATGTTACAACACACATATATTTTTTTAATTATTTAATCATATAAGTGTCACAAACATGTAGTACATAACAAAGTTCCTAAACATGCAAGTCTTGCGACTTATTTTCCTTAAAACTATTTTGGGTTCAACATCCCAAAACACCGGGTCAAATTTATGGTTTCAATCACCCGGCAAGTATCGGGATAAGAAATATATATATATTGTTGAATGTATTAAAAGAACCAAAGGATATAACTGTTTTAACGAATTTTTTAAAATTGAATTTATAATTGAGTAATCATTCAATTACATATAACATTTTAATCTAACACTAACTATTGCAATTTTTTAACAATAAATATAGTTTATTCTTAATTTAAATCACTTCAAACTAATCTAGCTACTTATGTTTATGTTTGAATCTATAATCTTCCATGTAACAATTGAATGTTTGCTAACTAAGTTAAAACTTAAATATTACAAAGCTTAAATTCAGTGGTGGATCTAGAAATTTTTTTCATGAGTTTGAGGATCATTACATAATAAATTTTGTAAAATCATAAAGGCTAGTGCTCTCCAAAACTTTCTAAGTACTTGTATATATTTCCTCATGTACAGACAAACAGCCTTCGGAAGGAAGAAATTAACCCTCGGAAGAAACATTGCTTCCGAAGGTAAACTTCTTCCTACCGAATGTTTATACAAGAAAAGTTTCCGAAGACTTCTTCAGCTATCAGAAGCTCAACACTTAAATGAATTATAACTTCAAATTTTCCGATGACAAAGAGCTTCCGAAGACCAAAAGCTTTCGACAACCATCTCAGCAGCCTCAATGTACATAAGACTTACTTCTGACAGATTCCATACACTTGTAGATATATTCAGAGCTGCTTTCTCTTCCGAAGACTAATATAGAAGACATTTTTGTGAAAGTCAGTAGCTCAGAAGATTTGTCAAAACTACAGAGATACCTTTACATTAATTCATTTTGTAGTCTAGGTATTTATTGTAAAAGTCAATGGAGTCTATTGTATTAATTGTAATTAATATGGCTTGGCTTGTCAAGTCCAGAACAGATACTAGTTTTAGCATTAGTTTGTTTCTAGTATTTTGTTCAGATTTGTATTCCTACAAGGATACAGCTGTAGGTCTTAGTATAAATACGTTCACTTGTTAGTTAGCAAAGCACCGGTGAATGCTTGAGCATTGTAATTGTAATCTCAACAGTTGAATGCAATATACTTAAACCTTGATTTTATAATTGCCTTTTGTATTGTGTTTCAAACGGTTTTACAAAATAAGTTGATAGAATTTCCACAACTATCAACTTTGTAGAAGATAATTTGTGATAAGTGTTGTGTTTGATACATAACCCGATCCAACAAATTTTTTTCTCTTTTATTCAGATTGAAGTATATCAAATCGATCGAGTCGGGTCATGTTAAAAAAACAATCAAACTAAATTTTGATATATAAAAACATAATACTAATATAATACATATAAATTTGTTCTTATGTATGGCAAAATAGGTGGGTTAGGTAAAGGGTCAGAACAAGTGTAGGTAAGGATGGATGCAGGTCAGGATATGTTTTAAGCAAAATCAGTTTGGGTGAAAACGGGCCAATTTAAAAAACATCAATTTTGTTTAAGTTAATGTAAATTGTAAGTAAACAAATAGTCTAATTGAATAATTTTTAGTGATTCTCTCTAAATATATTATTGATTATTCTTATCCATTTAAATCCATTAGATTTACATAATTTTTAAGTTACTCATCTTGACCAGCATTGTGTAAAGATGCACTACAAGAAATTGGAGGGTTTACCTACACAAAAATTACCCACACATCTACTTGTGTAGGTAAATACCTACACATATTTGAATAAATGTAGGTAATAGTTGATGATGTCTTTTCCTAATGATTAAAATTTAATATGTGTTGATAATATGTTTTAGCTACACTTAATATTGATGGGAAATTTTGTCCCCAAAATTTTCAAACAATTAATGATTAATTAGCCACACATATGACAAATTTTTGCTATGTGTAGGTAAAGTATCTACACATACATAAAAAAACTAAAATATGTGTGAGTAATTGATTATGTTTTACACACACTTAATATTTGTAAATATATATGTAGATAAGTTAAGTAAATATATTTTATTTTATTTTTTGAAAATGACATGGCAAAATATTTATCTACACATATTTAAAATGAACAATATGTGTAGGTATATTATAGAAATATTATATACAGTTTATACACATACAATTATGTTAAGTAAAAGATTTATTGCATAAATAGTTCTTGTGGCTTGATCAGATTACAGATTTGGTCCCCTATATTGAAAAATTGCAAACTTAGTACAATTATTTGTGAGAAGATTACATAAATGATCACTATGGTTTGATCAACAACAAATTTAGTCCCCAAATCAAATTACGATTATATATTAATTCTTTAGTTAATCATATTATAGATATATGCATTTTAAAAAAAAAACGTTCTCATGATCTTTACTTCTTTAGTTTCTTTATATCCCTTCTTTCTCTCTGCCTCAGCCTTTTTATCTCATCTCTCTGTTTAGAACAATTATTAAGGTGAGAAATGAACCGCTAACTATGATATCGCCATAAACATTTTGAACAAAACGTCAACATTAAAATATGTCAAGATGGACACATAAATTAAATGAAGATATAGCATGTAAAAAAAAAGATCTTTTTTTTTGTTAGTTGAATATAAGAATATTTGTACTAAACATGTTAACGTCTAAATAACTAAAAACCAAAAAGAGATCTATATCATGTGAAAATAAAAAAAAAAAAATGTTATCATGTGATGACACTTGCATGACTTTAATTTGTACTAAGCAAAATTTCTATTAAAAAAATAATTGCATCAAATTTGGTATACCAACTAAGTAAAAATGAGACCAAATGATTATGCGTCTCAATCAAATTGAGTTGATCATAATCTATAACCGTTCAGGCAATAAAACTTCACGAATAAAATATTAAATAAAACAAAGATGCCCAAAATGTATAAATGCTCAAAATCAAACAAGGGTTGGATAATGTAATGTTCTCGTTCTAAAAAGTTCGCAGGCGCAAATCTTTGAACGAAGTTTCAATTTTTCAATGTTAACGATTGAACATATAATCTGACCAAATCACATGAACCATACAACCTTATCAAAAATGCTTGACTTAAATTTGCAATTTTTAACGATTGTAAACTAAATCTTCAATTTAATCAAATTATAGAGACCATTTATAAAATTAAATCTAAATAAAATGTGATGACATGACGTGAAAATAAATATTTCAAATAAAATTAAAACCAAATTATTACAAGTAAGTAGTCACAAACGTTACATAGCTTAATATATTTATGGGACACCACTAATTTTAACCTCCAAACTGATACTTTTACTCAATGTTTTAAAAACCGGTATTTTAGGTGTACCGGATTTTGCTAAAAAATGGTTCAACAGGTTGAACCGGGTTGTACCGGATGGTTCAACCGGACACACTAATTAACCATAAAATTTCATAGAAATACAACTTATACTCAAATAAGTTTCCAAAAAGTATACAAATTCATCTAAAAACAATTCAAAAACTACACAAATTCATCCAAAACAACCTAAAAGTACTCAAATTCTAATAAATTTTTTTTAAAATGAAAGTGCATAATAGGATTATGACATTGACGTGTTAAACGCATCAAGTTCATGGCGCTTAAAAGCCAAAAATCGCTTAAAAGCCGAAATTTTGTGTTTTTTTAAAACCGGAAATACCGGTTTTTTCCGGTAAAACCGGATTAAACCGGCGGCACAACCAATTGAAAGAACCTGCATACTACCGGAGTGTTTCGTACCGGTTTAGTAACCGGCAACCGGTTGAACCGGTGAAACCGGCCGGTTCAAACCGGTTTTTAAATCAGGTCGGTTTAGAGTTCGTAAATATTTCCAGAACCAATACTTCAGGCAGTGTTATGCGCTCTCCTTTCCTTTGTTGCGGTTATTGGAGATTGCAAACTATATCGCCTGAAAAAGTTGCACATGTGTCGCCTCCTCCTTTCTCTGTCGCTTCACCCTTATAGTCTTTGTTGGGGGATTTTGACGGAAAGGCTTGTATGGGAAGAGAGAGTAACACTCTGATGATGTCTTCTTTGTATTCCTTCTAAATCAAATCTAGGGTTACAAATTCAGGCAATTTAGTTCTTTTAAGGATTTGTGTGATTTCAAATGAATGCCTTCCGGGTATTAATTCTTTTGTGTTATGTTCTTCTCATGTTTTGATCGATTCCAAATCTGATTTTGGATTGCAGATTTGTTGAAGGGTAAGATCAAAGAACCTGTGATGACAATTTCAAAAACTTTTTTTAAGTGTAAGCATGCTGTAGGGTCACAAATTTATGCGTTTTAGAGGAGAGACAACTTGGTGGTGTTAGGTGCTGATGGGTTTTTGTGTTTTTTTTGCTGTCAAGGATTATGTTTGGGTTTGCCAACACTTTCATCATATAATCCGATGGTTTCTCAATTCTCTAAGTAAAATTAAGTTGGTCTACTTTCATGTCAACCTGTTGGAACTATTGCTTTACTTGATAATTCTTCAAAGGAATTTAGTGACAATCAAGTGAAGTAGTTAATCTTCTTCTGCATCATCTCTTAATTATCCCTCATTACTATTTGTGTAATATTGTGCTGCAATTATTATTCAAATTACTGTAGCTTGCATGAACTTTACTTTGGCAAAGATTTGATTATATCTGTTCATTAGCAACTCAGTTTCCTATATTAGTCATTATGGTTGCATTTATATGTGGTTTCGTTCCTAAATTTTACCTCAATTTGGATTCTGGGTTTGTAACTGAAATTGTAATCAATTTACTTCCATTGTTTGTAGTATTACTCATTGCTATTGATTGCATCTGAATTTAGATCGAATTTTGGCAAAGGTCACTCTCTTGTCTTGCTGTGGTAATTTAATTATATAAAAATGTATTTTTCTTTCTGATTGATTCTTAAATATACTTGTCATCTGCGTTAATTATTTTTTTTTTTTGCTATGTGATTGATAGACCGAAAATATCTTATTTATGGAAAGGGTGATTGGAGAATTTACTAGATTACGTTGCTTTTCACTCGCACTCTGCAAGCATGTATGCAATTAACCATTCATATTTGAGGGGAAATGATATTCAAATCACAATGCCTTGATCAGATTCCCATTTTGAGATGCTTTAAATTTTATTTTGCAATCATGCTTTGTTTTTTATTGATAAAGTTCTTGATTGTGTTTTAACATTGTTAAAACAAAACAGGTCTTTATGTTGGTTCAAGTGCATGACTTGATTATTAGAGTAAGCTACAAAAGTTGAGGTGATTGGATTTGATACTTTTGGATGCATTCTGATGTTGCAAGGACTATATCATCTAGTATTATAGCATCAATTTTCATTGATCCATAGGAGGAGGTATTTTTACATTATTGTCTTTGGGTATTTTTCATCACTTAGGTTAAGTTATTATTTTTGATTTAATTGTCTAAAGATCTTAGATAGTTAATTAATAGTAGTATGTGATTTCTTGCTGATGTTAAATGCTATGTTTCAAATTTTGATTTGTTAATTGTTAATTACGTAAAATGATTAATAGGTAAATAGGAGCATTTGTTAAACCACAAGTCAACACTGAAAGAATTTATCCTTTGGCATTTTCTGTAACATAAATTACAAATTCTTAATTCTTGGCATCTGATTAACAACCCATTATTTGTATTAACATTTACCATAGCTACGAGCTGCATTTCAATATATATAAATAATTTGGTGTTGAAAATTAATATAGTCATGTTTTTGTAATTCGTCTTAGGCCGTTGAGGAAACATGCTTGATCTGTTACCCAACCTACCAAACCCTGTATTTTCCCACCTTACCAATGTTGGATTTAATTGATTCATATAATTTTGTAGCAAAGTTTCTTGTGTGGACTACCTTAATACAATACGTGTATTTCATTTCTAACTACTCAATCGTCATCATTATCACAAAAGAAACTAACTGTTTTTTTAATGTTACTTGCTTTTGTGGTAATCTAAAAACAGGTTGGGAATTTGCTTGAAGGTTTATTGCTTGAAGGTTTTACACATACTCATACTAGTACTGGTGAAGCTAAAAATAATTGTTTTATTTATGCATTTAATTAGTTTATGTTTAAGTTTTTTTAATACTTGCCTCTTAAAATTGTTATGTGGTTGTCTTATTGCGGTAGGTCATTTGTTGGCTAATTCTTTTAACTTGTGTGTGTATAGAAGCATGATTTGGTTTTGATTTTAGGTGACCATGAAGATTTTAATGAAGCAATCATTCAAGTGCAGGCCAAGAAAAAACAAGCTTAAATTATTATGCTTAGGTTACATTTTTGTTACAGTAGTAAACTTCAATAGAATTTGTGTTTTGATTTGTGTTCAGTTTATGCATTTGTAATTAAGAATAGTAATTTTGGTTAAATATGATCGATTTGTCTCTGTATATTATATTATTTGTATGTATTTAAAGATTATTACCTACAATTGTTTTTTGTTAATGTCCTAAATACCTACACATTTATACCAGTTTCATCTACACAAAGTAACTTTTACCAACACGTATATACAACTTTTACCTACACATAATGTTACTTTTAGCAACACATATATATGAGTTTCACCTACAAATAATGTTACTTTTACCAACACATACAAATTAGTTTTAGCCACACATATATGTGTAGGTAATAGAATATAAATACCAACACATAAGTGATGTGTAGATAATGACCTATCTCTACAGTCTTGAGGCAACACATCTTGACACTTAATTTATGTGCAGGTAAAGATAATTATCAACACATAATATACTATTACCCACTCTTAATATGTGTGAGTAAAGGCCCAATTTTCTTGTAGTGATGTTACATATCTCAACTCATTCTATGTTATACTGTTACCTATTTCAAATCAAAATACAATAATTGTTTGCCGAATTTACGCATCTATTATGTTATGAGTTAAAATTGTCAGGCTTAGTTGTTCACTATGAGGTTTTATTTTTTAAAATCTACACAAAATAACATCTATGGAGACTTTTTAAGTGATTTTTTCTCAGAAAAACAGGCACAATAATTCTCAATACAAGTATGATTATGCAAATTTAAGAAGGCCGATTCCAAATTTTAAGGGGTCAGTTAGAATTTTAACATATATATACCACTGAAAAAAATTTTAGGGAGGGCGGCTGCCCCCAGCTTATTAAGTAGGTACGCCAATGCTTAAATAAATATTTTTTAAAATTTAAACAATCAGATTTATGGTGTAACAATATAATTAACAAAACACAAAAAATCTTTAATATGAAAGAGATGAAAAGTTAAAATCTATATATCTTTACCGGAAGCTGATACGTGACATCTTATACTTTATAAGATAGACAAAACCCGACTTTTAAATAGCATGCAAAGCTGAAACATGTCTCCATGGTATTTTTATTTATTAAATACATATTCATAAAACACAATAACTAGCAAACGCATTAATACTAATAGTTGGGCGTTAGATTGTGTATACTAATTAAAGAAACTGTGACGTGTAAGAAGCTTATAAGTTTAAAATTTAGGTAGCAAGTGTAGATATGTGTCAACATGTAGACGGGTCTAGATGTGTTATAGGAGGTTGTCAATGACAGTAGGCAGTTATAAATTATAAGCATAAAGTCTATCTTCAACCACACATCATCTCATATGTCATTTTCTTATTTAATGGTCTATCCTTTTTTTCCTTTAGTTATAAGTCTTCATTAACATGATAATAATACATAATGATAAGTATAAAAAAAAAATCCAAGACAAGTAATTAGTAACACTTTCACTAATGAGTAATAGTTAATTCAAATAAAAGAACTATATTATAACTTAGATCATAAATTAATGAACGGTTGTGGTGATCATCGAAATAAATAAAATCAGTTATTTATTTATTTATTTTTTTAATTCCTTCTCTAGTTCATGGCTAGTAATGTGGTATCCCTTAATGTAATTTTTTTTCTTGATGAAGGGCTTTGCCTAGAAAAAAGTATACCAACCAAAAATATTACATGATCACAGGGGCGTGCCCCAGATAATACAAGACAACCGTCTCAATACTTAGCTTGGACGCCCAAAAAAGGGGTTTCGGATGCGTACAATAGTCCACCCGGTTATACAAAAAGGGGACGTATACCTATCAAATTACATATAAAAATGTAACATAACAAATATTCCAAAGGATAAATACGTGAAGATCCCATGACACCTAAAATAGGAGGCCGAAGCAACTCTGAAATTAGGTGTTAATATCCTTAATTCAAAAAACATAAGGCAAAGGAGAAACGTACAAAGCTGTGAGGAAAGTTTTATGATGATAGCAATTCTCCCGAAACGTACAAACCGTCCCTTCATGCAATTTTGCACCATTCTTTCAAGGGTCAAGATTGATGAGAATTTTGAATTTTTTATTATATTTAAAAAGAGATTAATTATTCATACACCCAAATTTTTTATATTCACACCCCGCGTATAGACATATACGACGCGTAAGACTTACACGAGGCGTATAAAAGTTCAATTATTGACACTGACAGATTCTGACAAATATGTTATTTTGCAAGTTGTTAGGTTGTCTGTTATTCCTTTTCCTTTGAACATCATGTGTACATGTTTGTTTGCTAGGTTTATATGCCTCTTTAGTAGTGAACTAGGGTTTTTATGATAAATATATAGTCTGTTAAATTTCAAAAAATAACGTTAATATAATAACTAATATTAATGATTTTGTTAAACATTTATGAGATTTATCTAGTTTGAAAACACTACATGCAAGTTTTAAAACCGTTTGATTTAATGTACATTTATTAAGATTTTGTATTTAACCGATCTTTTATATCTAACTGGTAATTTTACCTACCGTGCGCTGTGATGGCGTCAAAACGTATAATAATTCGAATTTAAATAGTCAAACGAAAACGTATTACATTTGACCTAGACTCGTTTTCTCACAAATTTACGTTAAAACATATACCAATTGTAAACACACACGTACAGAACATCATAACCTAAAAATTTAAGGATGAAATATAAAATCTTAGAAGTAAAACATAGGGCAATTACATATATCCCCCTACAAATTTCTTTTATTACATATATACCCAATCCAAAATTTTAATTACATATATCCCCTCCTCTAATGTTAAAAATTTCAAATATACCCATTTTCATTAAAATGAATTAAGGAATTACTATTTTGCCCTTACTTTAAAAGATTTATTATATGTATTTTACCCTTGCTTTGAATATACTCGTATTTTACATTTTTTTTCCATTTTTAGTGTTTTTCCTTCATTTTCGTGTGTTTTTTTCTTTTTTTAATTGTGTTTGTTTTGTACTTTTTTCTTGTTATTTTCTGTATTTGTATTTTTTTTTACAATCATCAAAATGAATGAATGGTGGGGGTGGCGACAAAGGATGTGCGACGGCACTGTAGTCGTATGGTGCGGGCGATGAACAAATGGGTTTACGTATCTGTGTTTAGAATTCAATATATAAAGATATTAAAGTTGGGTATATATGTAATTTAAATTTTTTAGTTGGGTATATATGTAATTAAAAATTTTTAGTTGGGTATATATGTAATTATAATTTTTACTTGGGTATATATGTAATTAAAAACTTTTAGTTGGGTATATATGTAATTAAAGTTTTTAGTTGGGTTTATATGTAATTAGACCTCAAAAGAGGGGGATATATGTAATTCTTCCTAAAACATAATATTTTTGATATTTATTGTAGTGATAACCTTTAATTTAGAAGGAGCAAGGCTAACTTTCAGAAATAAACCTTTACGGTTTTGAGTAAAAACATAGATCAAGTTCAAATTAACACACATAAAACAATAGAATCTAAAAGTTTAGAGATGAAATGTAAAAATTAGAAGGAAAATATAAGGATTTTGATATTTATTATAGTGATAACTTTTAATAAGTTCTCATAGTTGAATGTAAACGATTCATAGATGTATGTGCTTCAATCTTAAGAATCGTATAAAAAGGAATTTGAATTTTAGAAAAGAAAAATATAATTAAAAAAAAAAGGAGGGGACAATAATATATAAAAAATATAAGTCTACAATAAAACTGATCACTTTCAAAGAAACCAATGGTCCAATGCATACATGCATAAGTTGGAAAATAATAATAATAATAATAAATTAATAATAATAAATACTGTTGCTATGATTGCATAGACATCCAAAAATAACACACAAAACATACAAATCGCTTTCTTTTAGAATTTAAATATTAGTGTGATGTTGGAAATAAAATAAAAATACATGGGTGTGTAGTTGGAAAGAAGAAAACAAAACAATTAAGTTTGGATGATAAGAAGGTTAAGAACATAATGAAAAAAATAAAACACAAAAAAAGTTTTATTAGGCTTAAACTCTTGTCTATTATGTATGTGCAAGTTTTACAAAAAAATCTTTATGTTAAATTTTCTCGCTAAATACTTATATCAAGGGAGAGTTTCTAAGGAAGAGGCTATGAATGACTCCTCTTAGAGTAGTCATTATTAAGAAAATAATGGGGAAAAAAATCAAACATAAAAAAATGTTTTACAAGGCTTGAATGGTCTATTATGTATGTACAAGTTTTACAAAAAAATCATTATGTTAAATATTCTCCCTAAATACTTATATCAAGGGAGAGTTTCTAAGGAAGAGGCTATGAGTGACTGCTCTTAGAGTAGTCAATTTGACCTTGAACTTAGTTGTATATAACTTCGTTTCTCAAGAAATTCGTTTGCCGAAAGATCTTGAATTTGAGACTTTCTATACCAAAAATACTCTCTTAAACAAAGGTATTCGTGCTTGGATGGCTGCTCAAGATCAGCCTCATGAAAACCTCATATTCCCTGAGGAGGTTATACCCCGTAAAAACGCTCTTTAATGAAATTTTAGCTTTAGTTGGTCGTGACCAAGAAACCATATCTTATACTTTACGCACGACAAAGAGTGCATATGAATAATAGATGCAATTTGTATGTATCCTTATTATAATAAAAGAATACCTAGCTTAAACACATGTCATCTCCTCATTAACTCTATAAATTATTTTTTCGTTTCTCTCTCTTATTAAATTTAAATTATCTTCTATATTAAATACTAGGTGAGTAACCTATGTTAAACACTGGTTGACTTTAAGTTAAGATGAAAAAAAATTAATATAATGATATAATTACAATTGACGTATAACACTATGATCTTAATCATTAAACGTACATAAAAATAAAATGTGAAAGTATGATTTCAAACTATATAAATTATATGCAGTAAAACATAAAAATAAAGAATTCTACCATTTATAAGAAACTTGAACATATAAAGTTATATATCAAACAAAACATACTAAATTAGAATAAAAAGTCACAAAAATTTGTTCATAAGTTATCAAATATTTCGTTGTATACAACGTTTGTTAATGTATTTGAAACTTTCACTTCTTTATCTAAAATCAGAAGCTTTAGTCCATCCCTACTTTTCACTCTGTATAATACAATATATAATTGACCATATGTAAAACTGGATCTCTTAAATACAATCTAACTTTTGATAGTGATTGCCCTTGACTTTTGTTGGTTGTCATTGCGAAACATAAAGAGAATGGAATTGTCTTCTTGTAAATTAAAAAGGGATCTTTTTATCAGACGGTGTCAAATTAATTCAAGGTAAACAAATCATGCCATTTGAAACGTCTGACAAAGGACTTCTTATATTGCAAACTATATAAGTCATGCAACATTACTTAGAACAATTTATAATTACAATAATTATGAAAAGATTAGTTAATACGGTTTTTTTAAATGTTACCATTTAAACTATAATTTTGAGAATTAGGTTATGATGGTAAAATAGGTTGACTGTTTTCAGAATGTTTTTTCTTCTTTATTTTGACATATCAAGGATATAAAGATGTATGATTAGATTATAATTAAAAAATTAAGAAACATAAATTAAAATAATTATAACAACTTTGTTGTTTGATGTTACCTTTTTTAACCGTTTGATATAAATCAAACAGTTTATTTGAGAATATTGTTGATTTCAATAATTGATGTATGCGTGTTTACAATGGTAAAACAATATAATTAATAAAATAGACGTATTACATTGAGTATTACAACCTTATTTCAATTTATATAAATTTAATATACATTCATAAACATTAAAGTTTTTGTATTAATATAAAATAAGCTTAAAGATGGAATGAAATGTATTGACGTGCTTAGTATGAAGAATGCATAAAGAATGAAAAATCATTAAGGAGAGAGTAGAATGAAGTATGATTAAGAGGAATGTATAATGTTTCAATATATTGTAAATATTTAAAATTTAATTAGGAAAGTTTTAAGCTAGTTATATTATGGACAATCAATTATCAATTATCAATAAATTAGGATAAAAAAATAAGCCAAGTATTTAAAAGTATAAGACATTTATTTAGTTCATATTAAAATAAACGTGTGCATCAAAATAGCAAATATGTTACATTTTATTAATATTTTTTTAATTAATAAATATTTTATTAGTTTGACTGTATTATAATATATTTTTATAATAAAGAATAAACATAGAGTATGAAAGTAACGGATAATTTATTTTTGTTTATAATTGCAATTTAAAAACTAAATAAATTTGCACTTAATGCATATAATTCAAAAAAATTATGTAACGGATAATTTGTTTAGGAAAGTTTTAAATTGATTATATGATAAATCAATTATGTGGATGTGTGCGGTGTTGACATGTGTAAAATGACATTACATGTCATAATTGTTAGAGTGACATGTGTCCTCTTAGTGAGGTGGACATCCTAGTTAAGTGACATATGTTATTATAGTTACTTTTTTATTAGGAGTAAAAGATTAATAATGCATAATTTGAAATAATTAAATATAAAATATATAGATTTTCTTATCATAAAAATTAATTAAAGCTTAATAAATCATAAGAAAATTTCGATTATATGATATTTTAAAATATAACTTTATAATTTTTAATCCTTATTTGTAGTTTGTTATTTTTAAACATTCATTAGTTATTATTTTATCGACAATTAATAATATCAAAACACAAAGCTTAATTTATAAAAATTTTGTTGTTTAAAACATGTTAGATTTATTAAACCAACTAGGTAAAATCCCGTGTATCAGGGTTGAAAACTGAAATGTGATATACTTTGTAAGAAAATTTGTTTTAAATAACTTGTTTTTTTAAAAAAACTTGTTTTTACAGAACTTTTATTTTCTAAAACTACAAATTTAAAATAATTCTTATTTTAAAAAAAATCATTTTTAGAAAATTTTCATATTTTGTAAACTTTTTTTAAGTGTGCTTTTTAATAAAAAAAAATCATTTTTTATTTGTTTGAACTATTTTTAATATGAAAAAAGTTATATAAAGTTATTAGTCATTAGATTTAAAATTCTTTAATAAATTAAAGAATATAATTATAATTATCATTTAATATGAAAAAATGTATATAAAGTTTTAAGTGTGGCAATAATTATTTTAAAAAAATGACATGTGACAATAATAACCTAATAAATTGATATGTGACAAAATATTTACTTTTTTATTGGGAAGTATAAATGTGATACATGAGTTTTAAGCTAGTAGATAATATAGAACACGTTCACATTACCCTCAGCAATTTTTTTCTGCCTAAAACATTATACCCATTTTTCTCATTACGTGGATATAACCCGAAAACTTAGTTGTTTCTAATTTACATGTTTTCTTTTTTGATTGATACTCTGTTTTCAAGCATCTAGATGTCTTCCTATTTTGATTGATAGCCTATTTTCATATAAATTTTGGAACCCAATCGCAGCTTTCTTCCTATTTCAATTGCAACTTTGCAAGAGTTACTTTCACTCGTAGGTTTAACACATTTGATTATATTCTAAACCCTAATAAACGTCAAAATCCCTAATAATAAGCGTAAAATAATAATAAACATTAACATTAATAAAAGAAAAATACAAAACCGAAATATTATAAAATCAGAAAAAAGAAGTTGAACTGCTGAAAGACAATTTTGTAGCAGAAATAAGAATACTTAGTGTTTTTTTTTTTTTTTGACAAATATAAGAATCTTTAAATCTATTGACTTCACTTGATTATATCGCTGTAAACATGTTCCTCCAATTGAATACATATATCGAACACACTGTGGATTCTTGATCGCAAGTTGAGGATAAATGATGCAAATTATATATCATCAAGGACTGGTAGTGATAATATATAGAACTACAAGGTTGGAAGCCATACTTCACGTATTCTATATTTCAAGACACCACACACTTGTAACATCGTAAGCCATAGAAAGAATCAATTAATAACACGTATACTACGCCTTAAAACATATACACTTTTTTTTTCTGAAATTGATTTTCTACGATCATAAAACGACTAATAAAAACGAAACGGGGTGAATTGTTCAGAGGTTTTCTTAAAGTACTAAGTTTTTATAGAATTGGAGATTGGTGGTGGATATGATCAGATAGTAATATTTCAGTGATCCATTAATGATCCAAAAATTAGTCATTAAAAAGGTAATTTTATTGCTAAATTACTATTTCCCTCCTTTCAAAATGTATGTGAGAATTTAAGGAGATTATCTATTTCTAGAAATCTAAAAAACTACTCTTCTATATTATTGAAACAAGAAACATACGCAAGATATCATATGATGCAAGATTGTAAATTAACATTAATTTTAAAAACGTTTGTTTTAAATAAAAGTTATATAAAAAATTTTATCAAGAAATAAATATTTTTAAAAATAAAATTAATTTGAAATTAAAGTTTTTAAGCAATGAAATATTAATATTTTCTTTATTCAACTTGTGTAATACAAGTGATACTAGCATATATTTTTATAAGAAATAGAGATTTTCAAAAACATATTTCTAACAAAAATTTTATATAAAATAAAAGTTTAAAAATTGTTATTATTATTTTTTTACTTCAATTATTTATTTATAACAAATATTTTATCTCAAAATATCATTTTTATAATTTATAACTCTTTTTTAATTATTAGCTATTTAAAATTTTCTTTATTTAGCTAATGTAAAAACAAAAAAGTTCTTTTAAAATGTAATGTTAAAAAAGAATAACTTTAAAAAGTGAAGTATAAAAAATATTATTATTTTATTAATTAAACATTTATACCCTACTAAATCATATTTTACATTGATAACATTTGATAACCCATCAAGATCAATTTAAATCTTTATTTTGTATATTATCATTGTTATATATATGTATAAAATCAAATTTGTTTAAGAGTTAACATAGGTGTAAAGTTTTAGATTTACAAAATAGGAGGGTTTTTAGAGTGTGTGAAGTGAATGATCATGAGAAATAAATGCCTAAGAGAAAGATGGTGCGAATTAGAGTGTATGGAGTGAATGATCATGACAAATAATTTTTTTGAACGTTAGTTAAACTGTCCCGTCGTGTTATCTTTAGTTATCATGACGATTGATAGCTGATATCGATTACTCGATCTCTTACCTTGAGACACGTGTGCCCCCAGATGTGCGGAAACCGGATGAAATCCGTAAACCCTCTCCCCCTCCCAATTAGGTTAGAACCCGGATTAAAGCCATGATTCGTTCCTTCACCTAGATATCCATTAAATTGCATCTAACAAGGTTCGAAATCCATTATTACAAATAAATGCCTAAGAGAAAGATGGTGCGAATATCATAATTAACTAAATTGTGAAAGATAATGAAACTTTACCATTGGTATGTTGTATCTAGTTCTATTTTTTTTCCAACACGTAACTTTTTAAGAAATTATTTTATTAAATCTAACATGTTATTATCTCTAATTTAAGTAGTATTACAATAAATATATATTTAAAAAGTACGTCTTGTGTTGATGTACTCTACATATAAGTTAGTATAATTACAACACATACATTACATACCTATAAGATGCAAGTGGCATATTAATTAGTTGCCTAGCTATGAACTATCACCCTCATCATCTTGATTAGCCTTTAATATACCAAAAAAAAAAAAAATACCATTCATGTGTGGATCTCTCACCATCACCTTTTCTTTAAATACATGACACTCACTTTGTGTCTCCTTGACCCACCACCGAAGACTATTGCCATTAGCCTTTAACCACCTCTGCCTAGCCAACATGCACCATCACAGTCCATGGCCATCCTTTGCCATGGGTACTTTCATTCTTTAACTTGAACCCTAGCGCTATCTTTTGCAACCATAAATCACCACTACAAATGCTATACCACCTTCAGACCAATAGACCATCATGACACACCAAGAGTGCAAGATTACCACTATGGATTCATAACCAAAGACCAACATATACGTGCTTATAATTACCTTGCGATTGATCTATCGAGCATATTCTTCATTCCCTGATCAATTGAATACACTTTTCTTTTCAAGAAATAGAAACATCTAGGCACTTAAATCATAAATCCACAACTCATGTATACGCTCTTGTTATACTGGAATTTCTTTAAGGTATAGCTTAAGACTTAGGTTTCCTTCTAGGGGTAAAAGACCACAATGTCCTTAATTAAAGAGACCATATATGCTGCCTAAAATTGCTAATTGGAAGAGGTCTCGAGAAATTCTTGATTCATTACTTTTAAAAAACATGTTTTTTTTTATTATCAGGAGATGTTTCATTCTTTAAATTTTGTTATCTTGAGCTTTTTTCATAGAATTTTTATTCAAGATCTATAAAATGTTACTAAAACTATTACAAATTAAAAACTAACTAAAAATTGCGTAGAAAACTATTTTACAAACGCCAAACAACGTAAAAAACACTTTCTTATTTCTTATGCAGTGTAATTCATGTATATTTAAAACAAAAAACTAAAATAATAACTCGTTATTTAAGAAAGTGACACTGAAAGACTCATGCAAACTTTCAAATAAACTTATCTTGGCTCATTCAACTCGAGCCAAATTGCTTTGCGTATAATACGAGAGCGGCTCAAACTTGGTTTAGACATTTATACTATACGACGATCGAGTCATTGAGTTAGAGATCCATCTGCTCAAACATTTTACAAGATATTTTATACATTTTAGCGGTTAAATATAAAATGCTATAAAAACAAGTTTATCGTCTTAAATCATTTCATGGGTGGGGTGGAAGCTTGGTTTCATGTTTTTGAATGAGGATGGTTGTAACTTGTAAGCAGTGTGGTGACAGGTACCGAAACTTAAATCCAGTATATTTAACAATTTTGAAAAGTTGCTAAAACCTTTCATTTTCTAAAAAACTATAAGACTACCCACAGTGGGTGTCCCGCCCGGCCCACGGGGTTGATGCCCGCGGCGGGGTCAAACGGGAACACCGCCCCCTTGTCCGCGGCCCCCGCTGAGATCCTCCAACGGCTCCCGCTCCCCGTCGAAAATGAAGGAATTTGATTGGCCAATATATATATCCGTTGTTTAACGACAATTTTGTTAAGAAAAAAACAAATTTTTTAAACTAAATAAATACTCAACCTTTTTACTCAAAAAACCACCCAAATCTCTTCATCTTTCATCTTTCTCTCAATGTTTTTTTAAAAAATATTACAAACATGAATCCAAGGCCTAACAATCCCAATCCCAATCCCGAATTCAACCCGTTCTCATACGATCCTGAATCGCTTAGAAATTTATTGGTTCAACTACAACAAAACCCAAACATCCAACATTTTCAACAACATCCACCAAACTTCCAAACTCCTTCAAACTTTCAACCCGGTTTTGCTCCCTACTCCCAACCTAGGTTCGAATCTGATTTTGTGTCACCGAGTCAACCTGATAACAAGGTCGTGCCGGAGACACAAGACACTCAAAAACGCAAAAAAGGTAAGAAAAACAAACAGCCGGCCAGAACAGGGCCGAGTAGTGGTCTAATGGCACCGAAGCAATGGACTCACGATGAAGAAATCGCTCTCGGAAGATGCTACATGGACGAATCCGAGAACAAAACCAAAGGTAAAAAGTTGTTTACTTAGTTTTGTTATATATTATTTTAAAGGGTTTAATTTTTTTACTTACTTTTGATTAATTTTTTTTAGGTAATTCGCAAAAACGTGAAAATTTTGGAAAAAAGTAACCGTTATGTGGCACAATGTGATGAGATTCGATGCCGAATACCGCACATATCATCAATTAAATTCAAAGTGGAGGATATGTGCACCAAGTTAACAAAGTTTAGTGGGATCTATAGCAACTGCGCCAACAACCGAAAAAGCGGGATGAGCGACCAGAACGTGTTGAAATGGGCCGAAAAGGAATAACAACTAAAGAGTAACGGCCAAACGTTTAACCACAACCACGTTTGGGTGGCGATAAAAGACTCGCCAAAATTCCGTGTTTTTTGCCAAGAAGGTAACGAGGTCCAAGGTTCTTCAAAAAGAACCAAAAACTCCGAATCGAACGAGTATTCGCCGGGGGGTTCGACCGCACATACAAATTACGCGGTTAACCTCGAGGATGACGAAAAAGAAGCCGAGTTCGACACCCCACCGGAACCGGTTAGACCGACGGGTCGAGATACAACAAAACGGGCTTCCTCTTCTAGTCGTCAAACCGTCTCCTCTAACCCGTCAACAACCGAACTCGCTGATCAACTCCAAGCTTTCACTACTTTTCAAAAACAAAAACACGAAGATAGGAAAAAAGTGCACGAAGAGAAAACTCTCCGAGCCGACCTCAGAGCACTTGAGTCTATGCCTCCCGACATGCTTGACGACGAAGATCGTGAAATAATGAAAAAAATGAAAAAGAAACTCTTGGATAAATATCGTTAAATTTTATTTGAATTGTTAGTTTTTTTTGTATGGTTTTTTTATTTAAATTTGCAATGTAATTTTTTATTTTATTTGTATCTTTATTTGAATGGTTTAATTAAATTCTAAATTTATTATTTTTAGTTTGCAAAAAAAAATTAAATAAATCAATTAAATTTAAAAAATGTTTATGACGTGGAATAGTGGGGAAGGGTTTTCAGTGGGGTGACCATTGTGGGTGTTTAAGGTTTTCAGTGGGGTGATGACGTGACATGAAATTTCAGTGGGGAAGCGTTTTCAGTGGGGTGACCGCTGTGGATAGTCTCAAAGTTGTTCCCTATAATTATAAGTTTATTTATTTTTTAATTTATTTAATCTCTTTCAAAAGCAATTTGTGTAATTTACTAATTCCCTTATTTTTACTATTTAACCATATGTATCTATGATAGATCTGGGATTTCCTAACTTTTTTTTTTATCAACAAATGCCTGATTACTCGTGATCATCCTTTCATATATATCACTCTTTTGTCTGAAGAATATATAATGGCGATCTGACTCATCTGACTAGAAGAAAACCTCATGACTCAACCCAAAGCAATACTTGCTTATAAAATAAATAAGGCCTACTGTTAGGTTAGAAGACTTTTGACATTTGAGAATTTAAATATAACCCTTACAAATAGTCTTAATTTCATATTTACTTAAAGGTAAAATTTAAATAACATATTTTCCTATTCTATTAAAAATAAAGATGCTAATAAAGATTTATCATTCTCCGATAAATCTTTTCTTTTCTTTTGTTTTTTTTTTTTTCATTCACTTTTGTTTTTCAAGTGAGTAAACATGTGTTATCTATTTTGCATTCTCATCTTGTTTTTTCGACTTTCTTTTTTTTAAAAAATATAAAAGGACACATTAATTCTTTCACTTCTTTATCATATTAACTAGGTTATTAACCCGTGTATTACACGGATTTAATATAAAATAGTTAGTAATGAAATTTTTAACAATTATAAAACGATATTTTGATATAAAATGATTAATTTACATATTAATAAATATTTTAAGTTATAAAAAATAATTAAAAACTTTAATCATTATACAAATGATATATACATTTTAAATTGTAAGAATTGAATGAAGCATGTTATACTTCTTTATTTAATACAATTTAACTATGAATATTAATTAATTTTTAATGAAATGATTAAAATTATTGTTTTAATGAAAGGGTTTATATTTTGTAAGCTTACTAACAAATAAGTGGATTTATATTCAAGACAAAATCACAATTATGCAAACGATTCTATGTTTTGAATTCAGGTTGATCTTCCCCGTCAAGTTGCGGTCAGATTTAATCAGATTTAAGGTTAGTCTTCTCCATCAGGTCATGATTCTCCTTAATTTCCAGATGATTTTAGGTTGCATTTTTTCGATGAGGTTGGAGTTGCTATTCTGTTAACGCATTTGGCGATTTTGATTATATTTTGCTAGCTTTCCAGATATGATTGCTTTAATGGATTCTTGATTAGATTTTGATTTTGTCACTTACGCTCTGTTCCCGAGTTTATTAAAGAAGAGAACAGAAAGGAAAAGAAATGAGGGAAATAAAATAGAAAAGAATGGAGTTCTTTCGTTCCATTTCCTTCCAAATCGGAAGGAAATGAAAACCTAGAAATTTTGCCTTAGTTTTCCTTTCATTTTTCTTCTTTTCCCGTTTTAAATGAAACTCGGGAACACAACATGTCCTTTCTTTTCTCTCGTTAAATGAAACTGCGTAAATCAGATTGTAAAGTGACCCTGCACAAAACGGAAGTTAACTGGAGCATTAGGTACACACTTTTTGAATGAGGTTATAATTATTAATTGTACTCAGTAAACATGTTTTAGGATGTTTATGTATATGTAAAACTTAATTAAAAAAGAAATGTTTAGTATTATAGTTGACTAATGAAAAATAATAAATATTAAAAATCAAACCATAGCCCATGTTTATTGTCAAACTCACAGTGGCACTGGCATGGGACACGCACCTCTGGAGTCTGGACGGTGATTGGGATAAGGTGATTAATTGATCATCAAGTCTCAAAACAGACAAATTTATGTTAGTTGTACTTGCTGGATGTGAATAAATTGCCCACTTGAAGGAATGAAGGTTTAGTTGTTAGGCTGTGTGTAGTGAGACGTGAACAGTCAGGTGACGGGCCCCCTCTTCAATTCATGACATACCTAACATGACGTCGACGTGACTGGCGAGGCGTTAGCTTGGCCACAACGTGAAGAAGGCAAAGCTTTTGAATCCAATGGCTTTGAAGATGTGTGAGGAGGAGATGATAGTTATACATGTGTATGTGAAGAGATGTGATAGAAATAATTGTTTATGTGATACCTACCAACATAAAGTGTTAAAGGGTGATCACGACACATATAAACTCATGTTTACATGTTTAACTGTAAAATAAAAAATATATAAATACATACACACATATATATAAAGTGGGTTAAAATAAACATCTACTAAATTTTATATTTCAGTTGTCCCCTTTCTCCTCGGTCCATAGAGACAAAATGTAGGATTGTCGCCAACAGTTCATCACTGAAGAAATGACTCATTAAGCCGGGATCACTAACTAAGACTAATTAATAGTAATCTAATAGAAAAAAAACTGTCTTTTCTGTATACTTTCCCCGGTTCCGCTGCTACCGCGGGCTTTACGCAATCGATCGGATTTTATATTTCAGTTGTATATATGTATTTTTAGAACTTAAAGGCAATGGAAAACTCTAATCAGTCTAACATTTTTTTTTATATTTTAAAAGAAAGTTACATAAAAAAATTAATTCAGTTCTCATAAAATTAAAATAAAAGTAATATACAAATTTTGTTTATGTATATAACCTACACATGTATGACTCATGTGTAGATATACAACTAAAAATTTTAAAAGATATAAGTAATTACTTTGGCGGTTCAGAATAGGAAAAAAATAAATTTACAGCGATAATTTTTTTGAGTTACTAAATTTTTATGTAAAAAAACATAAATCATTTTTATTATGTTATAAACTAAGTTAAAGTTCTGTAATTACAAAAGCTGAATAAATAAAATTTGAAATTATTTATTATATATAACATATCACATATTTCTTAAAGCATTTTTATAAAAAGTAAAATAGTATAAATTATAAAAAGTTAAATAGTATAAATTATGATGCAATCATATTTTTTCTAAGTTAAATAAAATTATTAACATTTAATAAAAGAGAGGAGAAAAATATAAACCTTATAAAAAGTAACCTAAAAACGATTAATAAAAGAGAGTATCAAGATTTTTTCTTTAAAATATTTAATATTGGTAACACATTAACACGTATTTCTTAAAATCTTTATTTGTTGTAGGGTAAAGATAAATATAAAGATTTAACATTAGACATGCATTTTTTTGGCAATAAAATAAAAACAAAATATGATGTAAATGGTATATTTTTATTATAATATTGTACTCCCAAAAGAGTGAGATGCAACGGTGCAACCTTCCTTTTGCATGCTTCTTCATGAACATCTGTACCTGACCCAATCCTTGGAGTCTAATCCGGTAACCCGAACTGGTAGATAGGTGGTTTAGGTTTCTTAGAGAAAATAGAACCATAACTGAAACCGGTTCCACCTTTTACCCGATCAAAAATACCGAACTGGAATAGGCCAAAACCAGAAACAAAACCAGCAAAAAACCGGTCGAAACCTGTCAAAAACTCGAACCTAACAAAAATTGTTCTTGACTTTATTGTTCATAACCTAAACTGATTTGAAGCCGGAACAGGCTAAAATAACCGGTTTGCCCACCTCTAGTAACAAGTAGTAGAAACTAATACAAAGTCAACCATTATCGTGTCCACCTTTGAAACGAAGAAAATAACACACGTGAAAACGAAAAACCAAAAACATATATATAGTTCTTGCTCATGCTTTGTGAACGCTCCAAACGAAAAGGAAACTTGGGGCCCTTTTCAAGTTTCTTTGTTATTTTATGGTCGATTTTATTTCAACATTTTAAAAAACAAATATATACTTTTATTTTAATTTGACATTTAATTAACCCTGATAATTTAAGTCAAACAAACACTACTAGAAATACCCATTTTTTCCGACAAAAATTTGCTACGAAAATTTTTTTGTCACACATTGCTACCCATTTGCGACAAAATATCGACAAAGTATGTGAAAGTAAACAAAGCCTAAGTTTTGTCACAATTGCGTCAGAAATTGCAACAAATTTCCGACGAAAAAAAATCAATTTAATTAAACAAAATTTTCGTCGCAAATGTCTCGCAACCTGCTACGAATTTTCGACAGAAATAAATTAAATTTAATAAATAAAATTTTTTGCAGCAAATGTGTAGCAAGTTGCGACGAGTTTCCGACAAAAATAATATAATTTAATTAATTATATATCTTGTCACAATTGCGTCAGAAATTGCAACAAATTTCCGACAAAAAAATCAATTTAATTAAAAAAATATTTAATCGCAAATGTCTCGCAATTTGCTACGAATTTCCGACACATATAAATTAAATTTAATTAATAAAATATTTTGTCGCAAATGTGGAGCAAGTTGCGACAAATTTCCGACAAAAATAATTTAATTTAATTAATTATATATTTTGTCACAATTGCGTCAGAATTTTGTCACAAAAAACATAAATGTTTCGTCGGATTTGCCTCGCAAAAATAGAAATGTTTCGTCAGATTTTCGTCGCAAAAATAGAAATGTTTCGTTGGATTTTCGTCGCAAAAATTGAAATGTTTCGTCGGATTTGTGTTGCGAAAAATATAAATGTTTTCTCATATTTGTGTCACAATTTTCATAAACGTCGGAATTGCGTCGCAAAATGTTTTATCGGAATTGTGTCGCAAATTTTCTCGTCGGAATTGTGTCGCAAATTTTTTTGTCGGAAACGTGTCGCAACCAGTTTTGTCGGAATTGTGTCGCAACTTTTTGCGTCGGAATTTCGTCGCAAATGTTAAAAACATATATATTATAATAAATATAATAAATATTAATTTGTGTCGGAAATTGGTTGGAATTTTCGATGTCTTGTTTTCGTAGCAAATTTGTCACATTTTTAGTTGGAATTATGTCGGAACTGCATTTCCGACCAAGGGTTTTCCGAAAACCTATTTCCGTCGCAAATCCGTCGGAAATCGTGTATTGCGACCCATTTGTGACGCAAATTTGCGTCGGAAATACAGTTTTTTTCTAGTGAAATAAAAATTAGCCTTAAAATCTAAATCAAACTAATTTTTTCTAACCAAACATTCATACCCAAGAACAGATTATAAGATTAGCTAATATATTACAATCAAAATTTAACATGAGAGAGAATAGTTTTACATACCAAAACGTTTGTAAAACATTTCAGAAAGCAAACAAGAATTTTTTGATTGGAAAGTGGTTGTATCCTAAGACTCATAATCTTATACTCATGATCTACAAAGAAGAAAGACCCTTGGTGAAACTAGAGCAGATTTTGTGTTTGAATGTGAAACAAGTTTTCCATTTGATTCTGCATAATAATAATAATTGCCTTTATTTTCTTGTTTCGATTATCCTGGATTTTGTGTTTGAAAGTGAATAGATTTTCCACTGTTTCATCACCACCGACTCTTGGGCCGTCTCTCCATGTATATAAAATGTTGATAATTTTAGTGTTATCAACGATTTTATATATTAAATTAACTTATATATTAAGATAATATTATTAGTGTGTAGTTGTGATGAGTGACTCAATGACATGCAAGTGCGGACTCGATTAATATTATTTATGATTGGATTTGATTTATAAACAAGTGTGGGCTTAACGGCTTATATGGGTGTATAAATTGGGCTCACAATATGTGCACATTGGATATATATATATATATATATATATATATATATATATATATATATATATATATATATATATATATATATAATATACTAGGTTAGTATCCCGTTTATTACACGGGTTGATCATTAATGAAAATAATTATATTATTTTTTAAACACTAATTTTTTTAATGCTTGTTTCCTTAAACATTTTGTTTTAAAATATTGTTTTTAAAATTTGTATATTTTATGATAAATTGGTATTTTTTTAATGTGTTTTTCTAACATTAGTATATTTTAATTGTATTAAAAAATATTTTTCTTAATTTTAGAAAATGTACAAAAAGTATATTTAATATGACAGGTATTTAATATGAGAGAGAAGCAGAAAATCAAAGCTGAGATGGTCTAAGAACGCGCCATGTGTTCCCACAAACTTTGATTTATTAGAATAGATAGATATATTAATATATTATCACAACATCCAAGATTTGGCTAATATTATTTATAATTGGATTTGATTTATCAACAACCACGTTTTTTTTGTTCCTGCTTTCTGTAAGTTGCATTCCACACAAACACCGAATTCGAAAAACTTCAATGTCTGGCCAGTCCTTAAATGTTTCTGCCAAATTATAATTAATTCTGAATTCAATAATTCTTGTGTAGGTATCGTAACACAGCCATGAAACAAAAAAACAAAGAAATAAATTAGTGAACAGCCATTTGAACAACAATCGAGCCTTAGGCTCTGATACCAATTTGATGGCTAAATTGTTTGAATACTCAAACAAGTAATCAAGAACATCAATATTATATATGCATGAATGCTTGTATACATAAGCTTTCTTCTTGATATGATCTTTTGAATCATGGGTGGATTTGAAGCTAATAGAGTGGTTCACAGGAACCTACCGTGTTTTAAAGGTTTAGTAGGAATTTTTCAAAATACTTCAAAGGAAAGTTGAACTCATTAATATTTTCAAATGTAAATCGTAACGTAATTTCCTCTATTTGCCAACTTAAATAGGGCAAGTGATCTTTGTTTAATAATTATTGATAATCGGTGCTTGGATTTCTATTGGATCATGTTAAAATTACTTTACGAAAATCATTATTTCTTTTCTTGCAAGTATCAAGAAAATTGATTTGGGATAATCCAAATAATTTTTGTGATCAGCGGTTACATTTGCGGGTTAAATTAATTCCGGTCATATAAACTTAACAAATTTCGATTAGGTTTTGCGGCGCTCCTCCTTTGACCCCTGCACGCTAACTGCTAGAGGGATCACCATCAGGGGCTTGGCCCCTTGGACCCCGCAAGGGGCTTGATCCCTTAACCCTTCTTAATCCGAAGAGCAGAAATCTCAAACGAGTTTCCACTTCACGCCTCCAAACTCTTCAATGGCAATTTTTTATTTAATTATTGACTTAATATATCGCAATGTTGTTACCTGATGAACCTTACAAGACCTGCACTGTCAAACCAATCTGAAATTTTTATGTTTGGTTCTATCTAATTAAAATGTCTGAAAATAGTGAACTAACTGAAAACATTTCTTGGATCCATTACCGGTCTGAATATTGATAATGTTATAACAAACATTGACCAAGTTGGATTTATATAACCAAGTTGCACTTTTTAAGTATGGATTTTGACACCTACGCCTCTCACATATTACAACTATACATAACTAAAGATAAATAAAACTTTATACTAATTACCTATTTGACTCAAAACGTTTAAACTAACACAATTAATGACAACAAAATCTTCAAAAGAAACTTAAACTACTTTAGAAACAAAAATGTTGTAATAGCAAACCAATTCATTATTGAAGTTTGAAAAAAAAAGAAGAAACTAGAAAAAACTATAGGATTTTAAAAATATTTTTAACAAAATAACGGTTAAAAGGAAAAAAATGTTAAAGTAAAAAAATTTCACATATTGAATTTTTTTTAACAAAACAAAGGAAAAAATAAAAAATAAAAATGACATAGAAACTATCACATAGCATAAGAACACAGTCACACACCTTCAACGAAGATAGTAGTAAGAGTAACGTCCATTTGAGCAGCAAAATTACATGCGTATGAATTTTGTCATTAGTTAGGTCAAAAAAATATTTTAAAGAAGAACAAATAACATTAAAAAAAATATGGATCAAGTATAATTACCTACGAAATTCAAGAAGTTATTACTTAGTATTCAACACTTTTCTTTATGAATAAAGATGAATATAAAAGAAGAATTAAAAGCTAAATTAAAGGGAAAGTAAGAAACTTTTCAAAGGAGAAAAATAAAAATGTATAAGTTTCTTTAATTTTCTGTCACAATTTCCTAAAAATCATCTTGGGTAGAGGTGGGCAAACCGTTTGGTTTCAAACCGGTTCCGGTCAACAAAGTTTAAGAAATGGTTCCGGTTTTTGACTAGTTCCTACCGGATTTTGGTCGTTTCTGGTTCCGGTTTTGGTTCTAATTTATCTAAGAATCCGGAACCGCCTATTCACACTGAATTTTAATGCTTTTTATCGATTTTTTGGCTTGTTCCGGTTTTGACCGGGTAATGTGAAACATATTCCAGTTATAATTTTTTTTGAAAAACTGCAACCATCTATAGTCGTCGATTCCAGTAAAATAGGCTCCGATTCGAGATCGGGTAGTTGTTTTGGTTCTGAAACCAAATGACCATGTAAGATTATTTTAATGGAAGGGGCTGATGAACGCTTAATCGGTGCCACATAACTACACAAGCATCACGTAGGTGTCATGCAAGAACTTTGATGAGCGATTGATATATGTGTAATGAGTATTTCGATAGAGGGTGGGGTGAGTTTTTTTTTAATTGGTTTAGAAAAAAAAAAATCCTTCGCCGATTCACGCTCATGACCACGGTCACCAAGACATGTCACGCCCCGATCACGGGGCTTATGTAATGGAGGTGGAGACGTGACATGGAGCTTGAGATGATAACTGATGAGGGTTGTGCCTCACTATACATGGTCTAACTCAAAATAAACCAAGATCAAGTAGAAGAACGATTAACAGATAAGCACTTGTCCTTGATATTCTATAGGGATCTTTTGGTGTTTTTATAACAGAAATAAAAAACAAAATTTGCAAACTTGTATTTTTTTTTTTTCAATGTTAATAGTTTTTTGGCACAATTTTTAAATTTTTGATAAAAGAATACGTTTCCAAACTATATCTGTCAAATTTATGATCATATAGTTCAGGACAATCAATCCTAGAAAGTCATACACGGGGTGTAGAACCAATAAGTATTTACATGTTAACACGACACAACATGTCATGTCAAAAACATATAGACATGTCTCCACCTACATAGCCCACTTCTGTCAACTTTAGTTGTGTCATCTTCGACGTTCATTTTGTTTCTTTCTCTCATATTCTCTTCCTGAATTCTTATTAGCATTTGTCCATGTAACAAGAAGTTTTTGCTTAAAAGATGTTATGAATTATTTGTTGATGAAATTAAATTTTATTATTAATTGTAATATTTATTGACTTTTATTTTACATAATTTTTTGTTAATTATGTTTAATGATCATGTCAAGTTGTTTAATGTCGTGTTGCATTATTGAATGGATGATATTAATTGTATTAGATAGGTCATGACGTCATGTCACATAACACGTTTATAAACAAGTCCATGTTCATTGGGCTTGGGCCTACAGACTACAAACAGATCACTTGATCCGATGACCGACGTCATGGGCCTAGGTCTACAGGCTAGACGTTACTGGACTCGGACGGCGGACGCTGCAAAACTGGGTATGGGTCCGCTTAGTTCAAGCAAGCTGTAATAAATAATAATAACCCTTTTTGACCTTTTCTTTAAGTTTTATGTCCTACGGGTATTTTTTTTTTTTTTTTATCATCATCACCATCACCATGATCCATGATCATGATCATGATGATTATGATTATTATGATTATGATTATGATTATGATTATTATTAATATGATTATGATGATTATTATGATGATGATGATAATGATGATGATTATTATTATTATTTTTTTATTTTTTTATTTTTTATTTTCCAAGAAATGAGATAAGTGATCTCGTTGAAGCGATTTACTTTTAAGCTAGACTTTAGGACCCATGTGTTACGCTTAGTTTGATATACTGACTTGAGACTAACCACGCATTAATATTGAAAATCACATGACCTCCCGACCAATGAAAACCATAAAAGAATAGTATGTGTGTGTGTGTGTGTATGAGATACATAAAGTGCTTCAGATCTACAGGAAAGTAACAAAAAAGGGTAGTTTGCAATCCGAATCAAACCAAGAACCAATATACCCAACTCCACATAATGAAAAATTAAGTTCTTCAATGTAATCTTTATCCAAAATAGGCATATAAACCATAGCTTAAGCACTTCCTGAAATATATGCTTCAAACAAATGTTGTAGAAATCGCTAGTCGCTAGTCCGTCGGTGGGGTGGAGACTAGGGATTAATCAGCCTAATCGGATAGTCGGGTCTAGTTGGCCTATTCGGCCTTAGGGGCCTTAAATTAGTGCAAGTTTGTGTTTAACTGCAAGTACATATTTATTGTTACGGCACTTATACTGACGTAAAATCCTAAACGGTGATAAATTAGCAAAAACACAAAAAAGAAACCTTGTATTTATGTATAATAAATGCCATGAAAAAAAATCAAAAATTTGGGTTAATTTTGTCAAGGTTAATGAGTTACCGCAATTAAGATGGGTTATTATTTGATCTCAATCTTATATATATATTATAGTAAAAGAAAATGTTTTTACTTATATGTCATTAACACATTCAATTTCTCTTTAGATATGAAATGTGTCAAGCCTATATTATATTTCAAATTATAATGACACATGTCAATCTATTATTAAAAACAATTTAACAAATAAATTCTATTTTTATGTGAAATTAAACAAATTCTATTTTTATGGCAACAAATTTAATTCATATTATTCTTTTGACATTTATTTTATTATTATTAAAATTGTATGTATATATATATATATATTGTTTTGAAACATAGAAATATTGTATAAATTTAATTATGTTAGGTATTAAGAATGTAATTTTTATTTATTTCTCCATAATATACTGCGTATATTAAATTGTTTACAAATTTATTTTATTTTTTAAAATTTTAATTAATACCACATTCTTACATTCATAATACTTATTATTTATGTTGTATATTTTTTTAACTTACTTACTTGTTTGTTTTTTATCCTACAATTATAAACATGAACATTACCAACATATGATTGTTTGTGTTTTAAATTAACGGCCATTTTTGTGTTTGTGTGTAAAAGTTGTTACACACTTTGAATTTGTATTTGTATTTTTAGTTATACACTTCTAAACATGTACTTATTTAACATAATGTATTTTAATTAAATTATATTAAGTATCTAACCCTGTGATATACACATGGTTATAATCTAGTATATGTATGTATGTATGCATGCATGCATGCATATGATCCACATTAAACCACATTTGTTTATTCAAACACAATTTTTATTCATGTTTAATGTGAATCATATATTTATTTTCAAGATTTTCTAATCATTGGCTCAAATAGGTTTTAAGGGTTTTTTTTCTCTAAAATCAGGTTTTCATATGACACAAATCATATATATATATATATATAGGGCATGTATAAAATGAGAACCTACTTGAGTTGAAAAACCTTAAAAAACCTTATGTAACAAATGTTGTTTTCTTTGACATTTTTTTTATAATTTTGTAACATTATTAGAGTCATTTTTATAAAAAAAAAAAGCGCCGACCCAATTTTTTTTAAAAAATTAATAAAACGAAAATGTAGCACTAACGTAACTCATTCTTTCAGTCATGTACAGTGATGTTACGTCTGTGTTACATCGGTTTTTTATTAATTTTTTTAAAAAAAAAACTAGTCGGTGTTTTTTTTATAAAAATGACCTTAATGATGTAACGTGACTGTAAAAAAAATGAAAAAAAATTTTTTTGATGGTTTTTTTCATTGTTTTCAAAGTTTTCTCAACTTAAGTAGGTTTTTAAAATAACCCTCCCCTGTATATGTGTGTGTATATACATACATAAAATTTTGTTGAGTAGGGTATTTTTAACTTTATATGTCTATTTAAGTACCCACGTGTTTTCTTATTACATCATAAATAACATTATTAACATAAATATGTTGCATTTGATTAAAATTATACATGCATTCCTTTAATTTTTAATTAGTATTAGTTTTTGAGTAGATGGTCAATATGAGAGCCTGGCAAGGGTTGAAAGTAGAAAGAATAAATGGAAAATTCTTGAAAGAAACCACCATTCTATTCTCATATACTTCCAACAAGGAGATAACAACCTCATCATCAAGCCATCATGACCTTGTGATTACACTAAAAGACAACATTCATGTCTCTCTCTCTCTCTCTAAATACTAATCGGAGGAAAGGGGACAACTTTTTTAAAAAGGCATCTCTCTATCTATTTAAAAGAGTATATGTGTCCAAATAGAAAAATAATTCTAAGAAAAAATAGCCATGAATAACTGAATTTATATATGTCTTTCTTTTTTTCAAGAGTTAATTATGCAGATAATCTTAAGACTGGACCTACTCAAAACGTTAGTCATTATATATTGATTAAACACAGAGGTGTTCAAAAAAATCAAAAACCGTTTAAAACTGAAAGACGAATTAAATCCATAACTAAAAAACAATGTAATGACATACATGTAGCAAGCAAATTGCTTCCCTTTTCCGTGTCCACTTTTTATCTAAATACTATTGGTGTTGCCTAAACAAAGAAATTAACTAAAATGTAACTCACTAATAAAAGAATAAAAATTATACAACTAACAAAATCATTCATTTGAGTATTTGATTATAGTTATACACCATATATGAATCCTATCTAATTGATAAAATCTTGATATTTCATTAAATTAAGTATCAAAACTTTCAAGAAATATAAATTAACATAATTCTCAAGATCAACCCCATGAATCAATCCATCAAAAAAATAATTTTTTTTCACGAAATTATCTCCATGTCATTGTTAACTGAACAATGACATAGCAAGCATCCTTCTTTCATATTAACTAGTCACGGCAGCCATTGTTAACTGAACCACCGGCACACCTCTTTTCTCAAATTATATTGAAGGATCTTGGTTTGAAGTCGTAACTATGTAGGAAATAATGGAGACAAAGCATGTGTGCTTAACCCATCATCTCAAATTTCTGGCATTGTGGTTTTCTTACGATACAATAGGCATAATTTTGCATGGTAATCGTTTGTCCAATTTGGATAGGAATATCTGTTAGAAGGATCTCTCAAACACTCAATGGTGAACAAATAATATTTGAATAACAATAAGAACACAAGAACAGTTTCAAGCTCAAAGATATATTTCTCTCAAAGTTTTACAAGTGTTGTGAACGGACAAGCACAAAACACACACAAGCACCTTAAACAGGTTTACAATGAGAGGTTATATAGCTAAGGCTACAACCGTATACACGTAGGAATACAAGTTGGGGTATACTAGACAATACATAAAGTAAAGCTTATTCTAGTATATGGAGTGTGTTAACATGCTAAGACACTTGCTTACAATTATTACAAATATAGACATTGACTTTATAAAGACTAGCTAAATACAAAAGGCATTTAATGTTGTTGACCCTCAAGGCTTCAGATAATCTTTTGCATTTAATGCAGCTGCAGAGAAGTAATAATTTATCTGACTTTAGGTATGTTGATCATTGTTGTTCTCAGACCAGCATGTCTGTTGTCAGTACCTTTTGTACTATAAAAGTACTCAGCTACAGTTTTTGTCAGAGGATAAACCTCGAAAGTCTTTGTCTTTGTCTTTGGTGCAGAAGAGAATCTTCTGAAACTGTTAGTCTTCGGAAGCCTTTAGTTCTTCGGAAGCTTTATGTCTTCATAAGCTTTGAAGCTTTAACTCATAAGTATTGGCCTTCCGAAGTGTTGGCCTTCCGAAGTGTTTGTCTTGTACAGCCTTCAGCAGGAGTGAGTTACTCTTCGGAAGCAATGTTGCTTCCGAAAAGGAACTCATTCCTTCCGAAGGCTGTTTGTCTTTGTAGACCTTTATACTTAGACAAAATTGAAACTTGGTGAGCATCATCCTTTATTAGTCTTTACAAATATGAAGTGTTTACTCAACTATGATCAAAACATATGGTGATTTGGTCACTACGGATCAATTATATGGTTATTATACTAATAAGGTATAAATACAAACCGAACTAAGTGTCGGATAAAATGCCTTAATAAAAAAATGTGAAATTTGGATGGAAAGACCAATCCTAACTGGTGTTGAGTTTTATATACATATAATATATATGATGCATGTATGGTAAAATATAACATTAAAAAGATTTAGTAATGTTGATTTTTTTTTATTTTCTTTATCCTTTCCTTTAAATAAGTAAAAAAATATTAAAAAATTAAATAGTAATGTTGAGATGTTGTTGTAGGTATTCGATAGATGACAAAATTTCCTTCCAATCATTATAGGTTTCGTCCCATTAAACTAGTATTGTTATAGTACAACTTGTGTTGAGTTTTATACACATAAAATATGCATCGATGTATGGTAATTAAATCACATGCATGCCATCAAATGATCTTCTATTACACATTCTAAAACTTTGTATTAACTTGAACTCAAGGCCGGCTTACATACTAAAATAAAAAGTCATATCTTAGGGCCCCAAAAAATCCAAGGGCTCCCAAAAATCAAAAGATTTTAAATTTTGGAGATAAATCAACTTTTTAGTTGTAGGAGATTCTGATTGTAGTACATTTTTTGGTTGTTTTAATATTTGTAATTAATAAGCCTTTAAACATAGGAGGGATGGGTTGGGTTGGGTAACAAGTCGGAATGATTTCGTTTTGGAGTAAATGTGTGTTAGGATGAGTTTTAAACAAAAATTATTTTTAATCTAAATGAGTCATTTTTAAAAAGCTTCAATTTATTTCAAAATAAAATAGTCTATTTTAATAATTTTTAGTGACTTTTTCATCAAACATATTATAGATAATTTTTAACCATTTAAATTCATACTATTAAGATAGTTTTTATGTTACTCATCTTGACCCATATTTTGTTAAAGTTTTTGTCGTCTCAACTCATTCTATGTTATGTTTTAACCATTTCAACCCAAAATACAGTAATTGTTCACCTAAATCAACCAATTTATCCTGCTTTGTGTCAAGATTGTCGAGATAGTAATTAATTTACACATTTTGTTTGCGATTTATACTTTTTATAGTTCTTTTTCATGAAAATTTATATTTTTTGTGTCTCAAACTTGGAGAGAATTTTTATTTGCAATCAAAAGAGGCCCCGATTTTCTAAACCTTCTTTAGGCCACCTAAAGGCTTGAGACGGCCCTACTTGAACTTAGCCACTCATGCTGAAGCTTGGAATTCGAAAAGGAAGTTAAGATCAAAGGCAAGTGTTTCGATCTACATTTTGTCCTTGTTATATTATAGTGTTCTTACACAGTCGCTGAGTGAGCCAAATTAATTAAAACGTAATTAGTAATAACATTGTGTAATGCTTGTGTGTGTAATGTTGATAATGAGCTTGGGTGGCCCACAGATCCCTTCTTTTGCTTCCACACACATAGCTGCTTATTAATTTTATAACTAGGTTATTAATCCGTGTATAATACACGGATTTAATATAAAATTTTAAGTAGTTAGTAATGAAAATTTAGCAATTAGAAAATGATATTTTGAAATAAAATGGTTAATTACAAATTAATAAATATTTTAAGTATTAAAAAATAATTAAAAATCTTAATCACTATACAAATGATATATGGCATTTTAATATGTAATAATTGATATCTTTTAAATAACTAACGTTAAAACTTCAGTTTATATTATATTAAAAACTAACTTTTATAAATAAATAATATAAAATATAATTTTTGTAATTATTAAAATTAAACGACCCAATTTAAAAATAACGTTAAACATAACGGACCAAAAGTGTAATGTATCCTATAATTTTTATTACTTCAATTTTTAAATAAATTAAAAACGTTATTTGTTTGTAAAAATCTCATTGTTTAAAAACTCCATTTTAAAAAAATCATTTTTTTAAAATAACTTGTTTTTTACATAAATTTTGTTTTTTTAATATAAAATATTTCTTACTAAAAAAATTTTTATTTTAGAAAATTTCGTATTTTATAAAAAAAATTTAAGTGTGTTTGTTTATGCTTGTTCAATTGTGTTTATTTACAATTGTTTCGTTATTTTCATTTATGCTCAATTATGTGTGTTCAGTTATTTTGGTTTATTTGTGTTTATTTATGTTCATAAATAGTTTGTTTAATTTTCTAAATAACAAACACAAACATATTCATTTTCTTAATAAACGAACACGAACGTGCATGTGTTCGTGTTCGTTCGGTTCGTTTACAGGTCCAGTGACTCAAAATCAGGTAAATTACATCTTGTATGAACGGTGCACGTATGAATATGATTATGATTTACATGTTATGGGTAAGAAATTTTATTGGTTGTAGATTAATTAACCATAAAGTGTATATTCGGCTCTAATTTGTTTCAAGTGAGTTTTTTTTTAACATGATACACACATAAATAATAACACACCACTGTACTATCATACAATTTATACATATATTTGTAATAAATTTTATATTTTTCAATACATAATAACAAACATGAGTCTTTAGATAACGGAGTATTTACATTTTTTTCTTAACTTATAAAATTACATGTTTTTCAAATCATTATTTAAGAATATTTTATATTATGTATTGAAAATTTATACCTTATAAAAACATGTAATTTTTCATGTTAAAAAGAACATATATGTATTTTTTCTCTCTTAGATAATCGTCTGTATATTAGTTTGATTGTATCTTTTGTATAGGAATTGGTTATTCACACACCCCTCTTTTTTAATTCAACATTCTCACCGACCTTATACGCCTCGTATAGATCTATACGTGGAGTATAGCCTCGCGTATAGGTCTATACTACTAGTATAGGTCCCCAATCATTGGCACTGACACCCAATGATTGCTCACTTATAGAGTCGCATATAGGACATATACGACACGTATAGGTCTATACGCCTCGTATAGGTCTATACGCCTCGTATAGGTCCTCAATCATTGACACTGACAAACTCCGACACCCAATGATTGTCCTCCAATACGAGACATATAAAGAGTGTGAGGTGGAAGGGGTGGGTGTGTGAATAACACAACCCTTTGTATATTGTATATCTTTTTTGGTACCTTTACTCTCTCTCACTCTCTTTATATATATATGAAGACTTCAATCATTAAGCAATCGATTAGAAAATGATTTAAAAGCAAAGGTATAAAGGGGTGGTTGTTCTTACATCTATCTTCTGATTTCTGCCAAAAGTGGTCCTGCTTGCACAATTAATACTGTACGTACGTACTCCAAGAATGGGCCAAATGAGAGGTCTCACCTCTCTTCAGTCTTCATCCTCATTTGTCACTTCATATTTCTTACCATATTCCATCCGACGTGTCAAATCCTTTCATATTGCTACCTCTCTCTTACTATTTTACATTTATTATTCATTAATTATCACAGCCGGATTATCATTTTAAGGAATAACTCCAACAAAATCGAAAAAAAATTTGGACTCAAGCTCGACTTTGAATATTAGTTAACTTGACTCGGCTTAAAATACTACTAGTTGAAGCTTAACTTTAAAGCTCATTTGTTATTTAATGTCCCTTTCATAGTGTCATCACCTCCTTATCATCATAGATAATTATAAATAGGCACTTTTAACATAATATTGTTCACTTGATCACAAATTTATAAGCATACATTTTGTAATTAAATAGTGTTGTAATAATTTGAGTTTATTAACGAAAACATTAGCTTGAATCATGAATCACTGGCTTCAGCACGTCATGTCTATCACCCACACAATTCACGACCACAACCACCTAGTTATTGTCTATAGTATGAACACAAGTTATATAATAACATAATTAATTAAAATATATATCACTGTCCATAATAAAAACAAATGTTAAAATTTAGAATAATAAAAATATCTACCTATTCTTAAAATGTTTATACTTTTAGATAAAAATAAAATTAATACGTGTCACTTTTATAAAATAACTATATATTAATTTAATGCCTCTCTCTTACTAAATATATCTCTATTATATTAAATAAACTTAATACTAATTATATTATTTATACATTTCTTGGAATAAAAAAAAGTATTTCATAATATATTAGAAAAAAGAATGTTTTTATTAAAATATACACTATATTATGAAATTTTTATAAAAAAAATATTCTTTTAAAAATACAAAATAGTTTAAAATTGGTTTTTAGAATAACAAAAAAAAATTAAAAATATTTAGAAAACAAAATTAATTAACAAACAAAGTTTTAATGCCAACATGTTTATAAAAAATGATATTCATAAACAACTTTTACAAAAAATATATATATATTTAAAAATATTTTGAAAATTAAAAGTCTAAAAATGATATTGTTATAGGGTTGTGTTATTATGAAAGAGAGAGTAAATTACCGATATGGTCCTTGTGGTTTGTTAGTTGGTCCATAGGTTTCATAAATTACTCATATGGTCTCAAACTTTAGACATCATACTATACTAATAAACAAAAATCATCTTTTGCCACTTGTCATTACAATACTTCTCAATTGCCACATGGCAATCTACAAAACAACCATGATTTAATTGCATTTGTTAAGTATATTAAATTAAATTAAGTTTTTAAAATTTAATTGATTGAGACATAAAATTACTTAAAATATTCAAATAAATCAATCCTTTTAGGATTGATTTAATACTTTAAATTAACTCATTCAATAATTAGTTGTTTTAATATTTAGTTATTAGAAGTTAATTTCACTAATTAGCTTAATTAACAGTTAATATAATATCTAATATATAGTTACGTATAAATGTATTACATTTAAAACTTATGTATTACACATGTTAACTAAATAAATTGTAAAGTTATTTATTTAAATAGCGTATCATATTTTTTCATATATAGTTTTGTAATTACTAAATATTTTAATAATAACTTATATTTTAGTTATATTATTTATTAAGTTGAATAAAATCATTAATATTTGATAGAAGGAAAATGAGAAAAAATTAAATTTTAAAAAATGTTTTCAATATTTTATAGGAAAGAGATGTAGGAAAAACAAATTTTTAGATTGCCTATGAAACTGATACGTGTCCATTAAAACATTTATTTATTATATAAAAAAATACAGATTGATATATACATTTACTAGGTTAATACACCGTTTATTACATCGGTTAAATAAAAATATAATTAATAGTCACTGATAAAAATTTAGCATAAGGTGATTTTTAATATAAAATCTGATTAAAATTTAATATCATTAATACTTTAATTTAATTAATTAAATAATAATAAAAAAAATTTAAAACACTAATTTTTTTCATATCTTAGTTTTTAAACATATCGTTCATAAAATTATTTTTGTCTATTTTATATTTATAATAATATGTTTTTTCAAAGAGTGAATTTTCGATATTAATGTATATTTTAATGCCATAAAAATATTTTTTTAATTTAAAATTGCTACAGATATATTTAATATTTAATGTTATTATTTAATATACAATAAATTTAAGAAAAGAGAAGCTTGAAAATTATTGTAATAATAGTATAAAATAGTGATGTGTATAGACTATTCTTGAGTATGTCTTCAAATTTTAAATTATTTTTTCATTTATTTTATTTTTTATAATACTTAAATAAGTAAAAAAGGTTTGACTTATACAAAGATGGTAAATTATGAATAGAAAAACAAATTTTGTATACAAAAAAAATTTAAACAATTTATTAACTTTTGTTGTAACTTTATATTGTTGTTAATTGTATGTAATAATATGTAATTTTATTTCTTTAAATTATCACACTTTAATAGTTTTTCCTACTTTTTATTCAACCCGTGTTATACACGGGTTTATAACCTAGTTTGTAACATATATAATACTTATGTCACCAAATTACCCTCACATAAGGACTGTATGTGTTAAAAATGTCTAAAGTTTGGGACCATATGAGTAATTTATGAAACCTAGGGACCAAGAGTGAAATACTAACAAACCATAATGACCATATTAGTAATTTACTCTGAAAGATATTATTTAAAGTAAAAAGTGAAAAAAATATTTAAGCTTATACTAGCTAGATCTACAATGTTTGGTTAAAATCAAATTATATTGTTATCTTTAAACTTGTGTACACGAGGTAATAATGTTGTTTCTTTAATATGTAAAAATTAACCAACAATGACATAAATAACATAAAATAAGCTAAAACGTAAAACATGATGATAAATACATATTACCCAGCGATCTTAAATCTAAAACACAATGATGTAAATGTCAACTTTAAAAAACTGAAAATTTCTAACATTCTTGACTAGTCTTTTTACAATTAATATCTTAGTCTTTTTATAATTAATATATTTTTTACTTTAACTCTATATTATATTGTTATGTCAACCTATATAATATACAAGGTAATAATATGGTAAAATAATAAGAAAAAAAATGTTGATCGCAGGATCAGAAATTGCAAGTTCGAGATCATAAAAGATTGAAACGTTACTACTAGATAAAGTTAAGACTAATGTTATATTACCTTTTAAGTAGAGGTGCACACAAAAACTGGTTTACAAACCGGCATTCAATCATTCTCAAACCGGTTCCAGCCAAGTCGGTTCTCAAACCGGTCCAAACCGCCGGTTTGGCATAGATTCGGGATCTGACCTTTAAAACCGGTTCCTAAACCGACCCGAACAGGTTTCAAACCCCTCCAAACCGGTTTCAAACCCATACGAACCGGTTCCTATAGGTTTGACATCCTCATCTCCCAAACAGGTTTCCAAACCGAACCGGTTTCACCCACTACTAGAAAAAATGGTTTTTGCTACATCAATTTGCGACAAAAAAAAATGCGTAGCAAAATAGCTACGCATTAGTGACACTTTTGAGTCTAGGAAAAAAAACCTAAATTTTGCCTTTAATTTGCCACAAGATAGCGACGGGATGTAAAAAATGAAATTTCCGTTGCAAATGCGTCGCAAATTTGCGACTCATTTCCGACAAACAAGAGATTTAATTTAGTTAATTATGGTATGTGTTGCAAATGTGTCGTAAAGAATTATTTTAATAATTTTTTAACCCATATTATATAACATACATTTTGAAGTTGCATCTACAGTTGTAAATGGGTGTTTTTTTTTTTTTGTTTTTTTTTTTGCCCCAAGGTCAAAAAAGACGGCCACTCTTCTTTTTTTTTTTTTTTACACAATAAAGTCAAAGAAAAGGGCAAAAATTTTTTTTGTAACGATATCCGAACAGTGGTAATTTTTTTTTGTAAAGGATCCGACGTTGGTACAGTTGTAATTTTTTTTTTAACCTGTTTGAAGTCTTGTATTTCTTATCAATTGCACCGATTAATGCCGCGAAGCGTGGGTGTATATATTTTTAATCTTACGGTTGTAATTCTTTTTTTTTAATCTGTTTCGAGTCTTGTATTTCTTATCAATTGCAACGATTAACGCCGCGAAGCGTGGGTATATATATATTTTTAATCTGCTTGGAGTCTTGCTTTTATTATCACTTGGTCCGATTAACACCGCGAAACGTGGGTATAAATTATTTTTTTAATCTGGTTCGAGTCTTGCATTTATTATCAATTGGCCGATTAACGCCGCGAAGCGCGAGTATAATTTTTTTTAAATATGGTTCAAGTCTTGCATTTATTATCAATTGGCCCGATTAAAGCCACGAAGCGCGGGTATAAATGCTTTTTAAATATCTTCGGACTTCTTTATTTGTTGTTTATAGATTCGTTTTCATGTTTCAAATGCCCATTTTTACAACGGTAAACATTTATGTCAGAACTTTATTATCAATTGTCCCGATTACCGCCGCGAAGCGCGGGTTTCACCCTAGTTTAACACAATAACAATAATAATGATATCAAGTTGAGCGCTTATTTTTTTTAAATCCAGTTACGTCGCAAATGTGTTGCAGATTTCCGACACATTTCCGACAAACTCGAGATTCAACTTGATTAATTAAAATATGTGTCGCAAATTTGTCGTAAATCATTAATTTAATATTTTATCACCCATATTTTTACCTTAATAACAATAATAATGATAATAAATTAGATGTATAATTTTATAAATCATATTGCGTCGCAAATGTGTTGCAGATTTGCGACACATTTTTGACAAACATGTAATTTAATTTATAAATTTGTCGCAAATGTGTTGTAAAGATTTAACACTTATGGATTTTGCGACGCAAAAAAATGCGTCGCAAATTTACTACGCATTTACGACAGTTTTTTAGTCTATGAAAGAACCAAATTTTCAATTAGCGACAAATTAGCCACAAAACAAAAAAAAAACGAATTTTTCCGTCGCAAATATGTCGCAGATTTGTGACACATTTCCAACAAATATTTCATATCGTGGATAGTATGTAGCAAATGTGTGGCAAATTGCTACATATTTGCTACGCAATACCATAATAAAATAAAATTATTCTTTTTAACGATACTGAAACAATTTTTTTTTCATTATAGCCTTTCTAAAACTTCATTATACATATAATACTTTTACTTCACAAACCTATATATTTGTTTTAATAATCCAGGCACATGTGTACACCGTTAAAGTTATACTTATAGCTGCAACTATAAAATGTCTTTAGCTATAAGTTCTAATATTACATGTATACATTCGTTAGTATGCAATACATGTAAGTATTTAAAATGAAATTATTTCATGTATATAAAGTGTTTGCAAAAGATAGGTGAAAAATAACATCATTTGGGATTTAAAAGAACTAAAACATGTTATGGTTGTATGTACTGAGTAGCAAATGTGTAGCAAATTGCTACACATTTGCTACGAACCTTTTAATTTATTCATTAATTGTGTCGCAAATGTGTCGAATTTCACATTAAAATGATTAGTTGCGTCACAAATGTGTCGCATTACACATGGAAATTGTTTATTGCGTCGCAAATGTGTCAAGTACTTGTCTTTTAAAAGGATATGTTGCAAATGCGTCGGAATTTCAGAAAATTAGTAAAAAACAGACGAAACATGAATCGAACAAGAATGCTTTGTTTAGAAAATGTAAACACAAACCATTCCAACTAAAGGCCTTTTTTAAATTTTGTTGTTGAGTAAAATTTATAAAACATTAATTTTCTTATAAGACAATTAATTTTCCATATTTTTTTAAAGTTTTTAAAATGGGAATCACTCTAAATAAACTGGTGGAGATTTGGAGACTTGGGTTTTCAGGAGCACGTTTCCCCCCATTTATTCCCCATTTCCCCCCATTCGGCTCTTCTGTTGCTTCAGCCACGAATCGATCGAAATCGACCACCAGCTTGCGCTCCTTGCCCGGCTGCCCTCCGGCGACCACCAGCGACCACCGGTGCTCCACCAGCTTTTGTGGCTTCTCTTGCTGCAACCGACGTGCAAACGAACATGTATTTCATTTCGTGAATTAGTAGTGAACGATTGATTTATTGTATGTGTTTGCAAGTGAGTGCTTGAATCCTTTGAGCGTACAGCTCATGTATTTCAAAAGGGATTCAAACGAGTCATCTTTTGTTTTTTCAAAAGCGTACAGCTCATGTTTTTTATTTTTGAAATCCCTTTAAAATGCTTTATTTTTCTATGCTCCTTTTATCTTTTGTTCATATAATATTGTTTACTTTGTGTTTAAATAACAGTATAGTTTGATGTTGATCATGTTTAGGTGAAAGATTATCATGCTCACCACCTGTTTGACAAAATGCTTATACCAGAATCACTTCAACAAGACATAGTTATCAGTTAAAATTGTTATGGTCAAAGTATGGTCAATATAACTATTTTGTTTATTTTATATCTGTTTAAAGATTACTTATTTGTTGTAGCTTGAATAGCTTAGGACTCAAGTTAGTTCTCATATAAATAGATGGTAAGATGTCAGAGCATGCAATTTTTTTAGTATGGAACAAGATGGATCTGATCAGTTATGGGTACAACTTATACAACTTGGGTAAAGCTAAGCTTATAAAAGTTTTCTTGTTTTTTTTTTTTGTGTTGTTTTGTTTAGGTATTTTGTGAAGTTAGATTAGTTAGTGTTGATTTTTTAGGTATTTTGTGAAATTAGTGTTGATTTTTTTAGGTATTTTGCGGCTTCACCACCATCATCCGCCTTCATCGCGTCTCCATATCCTGGTCAGTGTTGTGAAATTAGTATTGATTTTTTTAGGCATTTAATGATTCACAACTCAGATCGAAGTTTTGAGTTGTGCATTAGTTTTTTTTTTTGGATATTTTTACTTCATTTCGTTTAAGTGGGCTAGTTAGGCCAAGTTGGGTTAGTTCCTATAAGTTCTGAAAGATGTTGTAGGTTGCAAAAATAAATTCATCTTGATACAAAAATATGAACTTTAATCATATTATTAAGTGAATAAACATCAGCCCTCTTTGACGGTTCCACATCCTGCATTGAAAAAGATATCAACAAACACTACCATGCTTATTTAGAGTGATTCCCATCAACACTTCTTTAACAAAATATTACATTTGAAGTTTGTATGATTGTAGTGTAGCAAAACAGTTGCTTTTTAGCTAACATTATTCCACTCATATTTAGAATTTTGTTATGCCAATGTAACTGTTATTTGTTAATGTAACATAGTTTGAGATATTTTTGTATACACATATGATGCCCTAGCCCTTAGGTTGTGTATAATTTTGATTTTGAATTTGTTTTATATGTCACGGATAACCGAAAGTTTCTTTGAAAATACAAAACCCATGGTTGATTGTGGCTGATTTGTGTCTTTTAGTTGTGGACCATACCCACTGGTTTCAATGACTTTCTTGATTTATTATCTTCTCATGGGTTGAAGTAGTGCAGAAAATTCAAACCCGATTGCTGGTGATGTCTATATGGTTAACAGAACCAGTTAACCTGAATTTTTAAATATATATCATATAGTATTAAAAATAGAATAAAATAGTATGATTAGAAGTTAGAAACTTGAATTACTCAATATTATAGAATTTTTAAGTGTTGTTGAATATTTGATACTTGAAGCTAGTTTTTAAGGTGAATTTATGATTGATTCACTTGAGAAAAATTCCATTAACATGCTTTGACTATGGCAGGTGAGCAGGAAACATAGATATGAATGAAATCCATACATATATGAAAAGATGGATATTGAAATCTTGATTTATTTATGGGTTGAAGTAGTTATTATATCAAGAACAGAAAGACTGAATTTTTTTACTAATTATTATGCATGTTTTAACAAATTTTAGGTTAAAGATTTGGAATCACAAGTGCAAAATCTTGGCTCTCAACTTGAAATCGAAAGAAAATTAAGAGAGGAGTCAGAGCAACGACTCGAACAAAGATTGCGAGAGCAACATGAGCTCGCACAAGAAAACATGTGACGACAATTGCAGGAGTTTATAAGTAACTTTGGTCCTCGTGATAAAAACTAATTGTTGGGTTGAATTTTGGTTGTTATTTTGGACATTTTAAATTGTGTTAATTTTCTATTTTAGACATCAAAACTTGGAAGATTTATGTATGAATTTCTTGTTTAATTAGGTGGTTATGTTTATGGTTAATTTTGTGAAACAATTTTTTGAAATTTTTGTGATGAATTAGATCATTTTAATATTTAAAAAAATCTGAATATTTTTGTTTTTAAATAGTTTTTTATTGAAAACATTTTTGTTGCAAATGTGTAGCAAAGAAAAATGAAAATAAAATGTGTTTTGTCACAAATCTGTTGCAACCTAAAATAGAATAAATTACGTTTCGTCGCAAATCTGTTGCAAGCAAAAAGAAAATAAATTATGTTTCGTCGCAAAATGGTCGTAAACTGGATAAATAATGTTTAAACTGCATAAATTATGTTTCATCGCAAATGTGTCAGTAAATATAAAATGATGCAAATGCGTAGCTAATGGAAAACGTCGCAAATGTGTCGGCAAATATAAAATGATGCAAATGCGTAGCTAATGAAAAACGTCGCAAATGTGTAGGTAAATATAAAATGATGCAAATGCGTAGCTAATGGAAAACCCAAATAATTAATTTTGTAAATGTAATAATATTTAAACAGATAAATAGAAAATTGGGTGTGGCGTAGCAAATGCGTAGGAAGTTTGCGACACAGTTTTTTTGTCGCAAATTTGTTTTAACTTGTGTTGCAAATTTGTAGCTAAAATTTTGCAACAAGGGTTTTTACCACAAAATTTTTTTGTAGCAAATGTGTCGGAAAGTGTGATTTGCAACGCATTTGCTACAAAAATTAGCGTCGCAAATTTATTTTTTTCTAGTAGTGACCCAAACCGGTTTTGACCATCCGTAGACCAAACCGGGCCGGTTTGGTAAAAAAAAACGATTTGTGCAACCCTACTTTTTAAGAAATTAAAATGCGTTTTATATAAATAAATAGCCTTCATTTTAGATGGGCCCAAAAATTTGTAAGCTTTAGCCAATTTTGTTCAACATCAATCAAACTTCATGGGATATATACGAATTTAGTTTGTAATATTAGGCCGTGTTTGCTTTTCATTCAAAAAAATTACTGACAATAAAAGATCATGATCTTTCTTAATTTTCATTTTTTTTTATCAATATAATCGCAACACCAATATTTTTGTTTAGTTTTTTATATTAATAAAACTTGCTATAATTTAGCCGTTCGTTAAATATATTCTTATTTAATATAAATGCCGATTTAGTAGTGCTTGCTTGAATACTTGTTGAATACTTGGATCGGAGACAAGCCGTTAGCAGATTCATTCCCGATCTTGCATGGATTGGAAAGGAAGAAGTCATGCCTTGTTTCTCAGCAGATGGTTTTTCATAATCACTCTTATGTTACTAATTGGAACTGGATCTCACAGCGGGGTGCGGATGAGGAGATGATGGAATTCGAAAGATTTAATGATGTTCTTCGAAAAATTCCCTTAAGGCCGGGTCAGGATCGATGGGTATGGGGTGGAGATTCAAATGGAAAATTCAATGTTAAATCATTAAGACTTTAGTTTCAAAGACTCGTGTGGTTACTGATTGTTATGTGTTCCAATGGTATAAATGGGCCCCAGGTAAGGTGAATATTATAGCTTGGAAGGCTCAGCTTGGATGACTTTCTACCAGGGACGCATTGGTAAAACGAGGAAGGTCAATTGGATCTCTCTTGTGTGTATTATGTGACGATTGTAATGAGTCGGCTCTCCATATGTTCTCTTGTTATATTGCTTCTATGATTTGGCATATGATCTCCATATGGTGTGGCTTACAGCCTATTTATACATTCTAGATGAAAGACCTATTGGAGATACAGACTCTTGGTTCTTGGAGTCGGAAGGGGAAATAGGCGGTGTATGCGGTGATACTAACAACAATGTGGTGTATTTAGAGAGACCGGAACGAAATGATATTTAAGGGCAATAGACAACCGTATCATAGTTTATTCTTTGAAGTTCAATCCTTATGTTTCTTCCGGGTGAAACATCGTGCTAGGTGGACCTCTTTGACTTTGGAAGAGTGGCGCAATTTCGTGTTTTAATTATGTTTGCCTAATTGGGATTTTGTTTCAATATATTTGGGGTTTATTTTCTTTGTATTTGGTGTCCAGGAGTGTTTTTAAGCACCTTGCTGGATCTCTTAATTGGCTGTTTATATGGAAAGTTGCCGTTCAAAAGAAAGTAGTGCTTACTTGTAACAAACTGAAGATTACACGCCATGATTACATAAAGTGACCAATAATAATAGAATAAGGTTTAAGTAATAAAATCATTAAATCGCTAATCTAACTAATTAATAATCCAACTAACTAGTCAAAATTTCAAGTAATGAAACCACTAATCAGCAAGACAATAATTCGTATAAATAAATAAAAAAAATTACAACATTAAAACAAACTAAATTAATAACAAATATGAGAAAATTACACTCATTTAAATTTGTATAGTGATAACTTGAAATTAAGAAACCTAAGTAGCATCTGGTACCAATGAGGCAGTGCCTCAATGGTATCATGAGATTCTTTTATATGGAGGTCTTGGGTTCAAATCCCTTTTACAGCGAGAAAGGGGTTTGAGGGGGGATCAGGGGGTTTTTCCAGTAGGGTTTCCTTCTGTGGTGGTTATGGTGGCTCATGGGAGGTCCAGATAACTAAACATTTGTGACATGACCTGCAAACAGAGAGATCACACGATTGAAACGTTCGCCGTAAAAAAAAAGTAACATCTGGTGCACGAGCATATAATTCAGCTACTGCATTGAGATATCAAATCACAATCACAAATTAAAATCAAATTTTACATAATAATTTATTAAAATAGATCGGCCCTGATTTTGGGTTGTGTTGGCTGTAATTTGTACATCTTGAATTGTACAAGTACCTTTTTCATAAGGGTGTTCAAAAAATCCGAAATTCGAAAAAACCGATCCGAATTCTTTTTTGGGTTGTTCGGATAGATTCGGGTCAGATATCCATTTTTCTAGTTCGGGTCGCGTCGAATTTTTTTCGGGTTATTTGGGCTGTTCGGGTTATTCAGATGTAAAAATCAAACTTATTCGGGTTAATCGGGTTGTTCGGATAGATTCGGATCGGATAAGCATATACGTTTTTACGGGTCGGGTTGGGTTTTGGATAGGATCCCAAAATTTTCAAATACGAACAGAATTTTCAAATACGAACAATCCGATCCGAATAAGACGAACAAACCGTTATCCGACCCGATGAATACCCATGCCTTTTCACCTTCAAGCGACCTCCTTAAGATATCTCACTGTCAAGTGTCAATTGATATGGCACATAAAACCATACATAGAAATTAACACAGCGGGTCCTGGCCTTTTATTTTTGTTAACAAGTTCTCCAAATAAGTACGATGGCTACACTTTAGCAGCGAAATAAATCAAATAATGCCTTATTTTGTCTACGAAAGAATGAAATGAATATATATATATATGTGTGTGTGTGTGTGAATACTCTGCTTCATTTCAGTTAACTTGCATGAAATTTGAAAGCAATTGGTCATGGAATATAATAATGCACTGAAGCGCGACTGGAAGTGGCACAAGTATAGTGATTGATTCTTTTGCATTTTAAGTTTTTAACAGGAGAATTTTTTTAATTATATTTTTAAAATTATAGAATCTTAATCATGTTTATTTAATTAATAAATCTCAAACATCAAAATACGGTAAGACTTAGTTGCGCGTAACATAATCTTCTATGATGATAATTTTAGTCTTGATGGATAATTATTAGGAAGAATAAAGGTATTTTTATAGTGTTCATATGTAATACTAAAGATATCTCATAACGATCAATAGTTATGAGGAATAGTAAAGACCTATAATAATTATTCCAACATTAATAGAGATATCTAAAGGAGATCATACTTCTTCTCTAAAATTCTTTACAGTTATTTATATCAAGTAATTAATTACTTGTGACTAATTATGTTATATTGGTAAAGTTTAGTCAAATGATTTGTAAAGTTACACAAATGGATTAGTGATTATTTGTGATAAATATTCATTAAGTTTAGTCAAATTAAAGCACTTACCATAATACCAACATGACTAACATAAATCAAATTAACACTAATGACACTAAAATGACCAATAAAACTTAACTTCTAATCTACTTATATTGCTTTTGAAATTATCTTGAGAAAATCATGACTATCTTAAGAGAATGTTTAAAACATTAAATAACTAAAGTCTTCAAGCCTTTACTTCCGTATGAGAGGTATTGTGTTTGAATCCGGGTCAAGACATATTTATTGAGACTAGGTAAGAAGGTTTACTGAGTTATGAGGTTCCTCCTGAGGTGATCTTGGGTGTATGCACAGGACGTCAAATCTGAGTGGATGGTTAAAATTTCGTTTTGCGTGTCTGTGTTTCAAGTCATTAAAAAAAATAAATAAAACATTAAATAATAAAAGTATAAATTTTCCAAGCTAAAAAAATCTAAAACATGGTTACTTATCAAGTTTTGCTCGTGTATCCTCGTTTATAATAAAGGACAATATAAGTGAAACTAAGGGTGATAACTGATTGTCACATGTCATTTGTTTAAATAATTATTGTCACATGTTATTTCTTAATCTTTTCAATCATTTTCTCTCGTAATAAATGATAGCTATAATTATATTATTTAATTTATTAAAGATTTTAAAATTTAATGGCTAATGATATTATGTGCTTCTTTCACATTAAAAACTAGTTTTAATAAATAAAAAACGGAGTCTTTTTTATTAAAAAACAAACTTAAACAAAGTTTACAAAATATGAAAAATTTTCTAGAAATCAATTTTTTTAAAAATAATAATTATTTTAAATTTGGAGTTTCATGAAAATAAAAGTTTTGTAAAAATAAGTTTTCTTACAAAGTACATAACATTATAGTTTTCAATCCGTGTAATACATGTGATTTTACTTAGTTTATATAAAGGACAATATAAGTGAAACTAAGGGTGATAAATGATGATTATGGTACGTGGTCAGTTATAAGATGTAAAAAATTGATTTATCTTTCAATTCAACACCCAATATTTTTCTAAATTTAATATTAATCATATACTTATTTTCAATATTTTAATGAAGGCCTCAATATGATTTAAATGTTTTCTCTTTATAATGGTTTTAATAAGATGAAGTCCCTCCACATACAATATTGATAATTGACTAGCTTAGGTTATATGACATTTGCATAAAATATTACAAATATTCCTATTACTCTAATATATACCCTGGGTCGAAGAGGAAAAATAACATAAGTCAATGAATAAACATGAAGTTAGCCCTACGCGAAAATATTTATCGGCTCGTACCTTACAAGAACTTATCAGAGAAAATTGGATGTTGATATGATTTTGAGATGTTTAGGTCATTGCATGTTGAAACTTCTATCAGACAAAATGGATGTTGATTTTGATATGTTTAGGTCATTGATGTTTATGGGTATTGCCAGACACAATTATTTCACTACTTTTTATCACATTAGACCAGAGGTGTATGATATTATCGTCATCTTAATTTGAGTATATTATTGTGTAAGCAACATATTTCAGTCACTAAATTTGCTACACCCATGTATTAGGCCTCGACAATGGAATTAGATATATTGATCTACCTTTTTGAAGACTAAGATTGCAGATTATCACCGGTAAACACATTACGCGAAGATAGATCTACATGAATATTGCGCTCCATCGACACTTGTTTTCGATCGCCTTCTGGGAATCCCCTTTTCCAGCCCTAATTGGATTTCGTCATTCCAGGCAGTTCGCATGTCTCCAGACAGCACCGCAGCAGTCCAGGGCGGCAGCCGGCAGGGGGTTTTCCGGCCATTAAATTCACGTTGGTTTTGGGGATTTAAGGTCCCATTACTTAAATATTAAGCTGCTTCATCTTCAGCTGCATCGTCCACCATAACAGCTCACCTTCTTGCCCTCACTGGTGAGTTTTGAGTCTGCCCACCAGGTGTTCGATAAAATGCCCCAATGATTTAAGCGGAGTTTTTGGGGTTAGGGAGGGTAGGGCAACTAGCGGTTGCTCTTCCTTCCCCCTTTTTTTTGTTGGTTTTTCCATCTAAAACTCAGCTCGAGTTTGTTGGTTTTTGTTGGGCACTTTTGATTGTGTGGTATTATGACCGGGGCTCAGATTGTCAGTAGTTTATCTTCGGGGGAGGTGGGCACTGGTTGTTTAGAAGGCTTTTGGCCGTGTCCGTTTAGAGGATTTCATTGTTGCCCGGATGGATTGGTTGGGTCTAAGGGGATCCAAAGGTTGGTGGCACATGTTAAGCGTCTACACCTATGTTCGGATGAGCGGAAATGTGCCATGCGGGATGCGGTAACCAGGGATTGGGATCTTTTTGTCGCATTGGCTGATGCTCTAAAGGTTTCCAATTATTGGTTGTGTGGTGAGTGCATGTCTTTACACTCTCTCAGTCGGGCTTGCCACCATGTTGACAAAGTTATCAAGTTCAAGGTTGATTCGAGAGGGGTGGAAGACTTTCTTGTGGGGATCCCTAGGCCACAACGTGCAATACATGTAGATGTTTCAGATGGAATAGTTTTGGATGCGACCCTCCTTGACCGTATTTTCGCACTCCCTTTAAAGACAGTAAAAAGCATCCCTCATAGTTGTCGCATGGCATTTGCTCAGGCCCTATCTGTTTCATTGGGCAAAGTGGCGCTTATGCCAGACTCCATTGAGGCGTGGGTTAAACTTTTGATATTACCACGTTGCACATTACAACTTGTCAAGCCTTCCAACCGACAGGAGCGTAGGTCGGGGAATAGGAAGTCCTTACAATGCATTTCTATTCAGCGGGCCTTGGCAATTTGGGGTGATGGCAGCGGATGTGTGGACCTTATCCAGTCGCTCTTTAAGCAATCGATGGATATGGACTCAAGTGCCAATGAGGCCTCTCTCAGGGGTGATCATTCGAGGGGGGGCCTCAATGCTAAACAATGTATTCGAAAAGTTGCTGACGGACACTTCACGGCTGCGGTTAAAGTTTTGTGCTCTTCAGGTCTTGCTCCGCTTGGTGGCACTACTATGAAAGCATTGCTTGATAAACACCCTATCTTGCCCCCGCCTGCCTTGCCTGGGGACCTGCTCTCAGAACCCCCTTTGGTTGTGGACGTTGAAAGTGTTCTAGGGTGTATTAAATCTTTTCCCAAAGGGACTTCTTGTGGGAGAGATGGTTTGAGGGCCCAACATATTTTGGATGCCCTATGTGGGGAAGGATCTACGATTGCTGTGGGGTTACTTAAAGCTATCACTGAGGTGGTTAACTTGTGGTTAGGGGTAGATGCCCTGTTGCTTTGGCCGAGTTTGTGGCTTCTGCCCCCCTAACGCCACTGCTGAAGCCCGACAATGGGATTAGGCCAATTGCCGTTGGCGCGATCTGGAGACGGCTCGTATCCAAAGTGGCGATGAAGAGTGTTGGGAACGAGATGGCCAAATACCTTGGTGATTTTCAATTCGGAGTGGGGATTCCGAGTGGAGCAGAGGCGGTGCTTCATAGCGCGAATAGATTTCTTAACATGTTCCACTCTGATGGGTCTTTGGCTTTACTCACAGTAGATTTTTCTAATGCCTTCAACCTGGTGGATAGAACCACACTCCTACAGGAGGTTCGTGCTAGATGCCCGTCTATTTCTCTATGGGTTAATTTTCTTTACGGGCAACCGGCTAGACTATATGTAGGGAATGATTGTATTCAGTCAACTACCGGGGTTCAACAAGGCGATCCCTTAGGACCCCTTCTCTTTGTTTTAGCTTTACACCCTCTCATTCATCGGGTGAGGGATGATTGTAAGCTACTTTTCCATGCTTGGTACTTAGATGATGGCACGATTATAGGAGACGCCACTGAAGTAGCTAAGGCATTGGAGATTATTCGATCCAAGGGGCCAAGTTTGGGGCTTGAGCTTAATATTAAAAAGACTGAAGTATTTTGGCCGTCATGCAATGGGGTAAAGACAAAGAGTGGTTTATTTCCTGTTGGGATTGGAAGACCGGAGTTAGGGGTCAAACTCCTTGGAGGGGCGGTTAGCCGAGACGCTGGTTTTATTAGTAATTTAGCTATTCACAGAGCCTCAAAGGCAGTGGATCTGATGAGATGTCTCACTCGCCTGCGTGACCCTCAATGTGAGCTTCTCTTGCTTCGCTCTTGTATGGGAGTGGCTAAGTTGTTGTTTGGTCTCCGAACATGCCAGCCTACGTTCGTTAAAGATGCTGTCTCTGTTTTTGACAAAGGGCTCAGAGCGGCGATTGAGGATATTGTGGTATGTGGGGGTCCGTTTTTTGGGGATTTTCAATGGAGACTGGCTCTCTCCCCATTTGTTTTGGTGGTTTACGGCTATACTCAGCGGAGGATGTTTCTACCTATGCTTTCGTAGCCTCGAGAGCACAATCTTGGAAGTTGCAGGATCACATTTTGCGTAATTGTAGTGTTGATGGGTTAGATTCCGATTTTGGGTGTGCGTTGGACTGTTTGCACAACTCGATTCCTGATCTTGATCTTGGCGGGTTCACTAATAAGGACACCGCCCCTCCTAAAGCCCAAAATGTTCTGGCGAGTGCCCTTTATAGTAAAACCGTCCAAAGTTTGGGAGAAAAATTCAGTCTGTCAACTCGCCAAAAAGCGGTGTTAGAATGTCTTCAGACTCCGCATGTTCAAGACTTTCTGACTGTCATCCCAATTGAAGGATTAGGCCAACACATGTCAGCAGTGGAGTACCGGGCTATTCTTAAATACCGTTTAATGATCCCCTTGTTCCCAGTGGATGAGCCCTGCCCGATCTGCCGTAAAGTTTGTTTAGATAAATTCGGTGAACATGCGGTTCATTGCAAAGAACTCCCAGGGTTTAAATACAGACATGATTTGGTCAGGGATGTCCTTTGTGATGTGTTAAAACGGGCGGGAATCTCGGCAAAAAAAGAGGCCCCCGTGAATTTCTTGTCAGATCCGTGTGAGGGAAGGTCTACTCTTCGACCGGCGGACATTCTTGTGTTTGGATGGGCAGGGGGGAAGCATGCTTGTGTGGACCTTACTGGGGTGTCCCCCCTTGTTGGGCTTAGGGACACCGGGTTCGTCGCTAGGCAGGCCGTGTTAAAGGCAGAATTGGGAAAAATTGCTAAGCACGAGAAGGCGTGTGCCGAGAATCAACATGCCTTCATTCCGTTTGCTTTCGATACTTTTGGGTCTCTTGCCCCCCGATGCTGCTACATTTCTGAAGAGAGTTCAGCAGGTCGTGCACAGTAATTCATCGACACCGAAGAACGCTAACTTTGTTTTCAGTAGGATCGGATTTGCCATTCAAAAGGGGGTGGCGGCGCAGCTTGTTGCTCGCTTACCTGCCTTTCTATTGTAATTGGATCCATATTGGCTTATGTAAATAAATATATGAAATTAACCCCGAAAAAAAAAAAAAAAAAAAAATCAACACACGAGTCATTGACAACTCAAGATTATGAAGAAAATGGATTATCAGATGACTAAAGACCCTTAGACCGAGCCATATGACATATATGCATTTAATTCCTTGTAATTTATTATCTTTGTAACTATTTTTTAAACAAGGTATCAATCTTCTAGCTCATATAAAAGTAAATTAATTGAGGACCTCTAAACTTTTTTTTAACTGCTAATTTTTGGATCACTGACAGATCACTTGAGTATTATCATGTCACTAGCAGTATAATCTGATCATATCCACCATCAAGTTACGAGTTTTGGAGGAAGCTTGATAGTTTGAGAAAACCCTTATGTGATTCAAACCCAGTACCATTTGATCCTTTGTCTTAGTCCACCACCAAGATATCGCTATACTGTAATGACTTTGATGATGACCTCCAAACTAGTTGCATCTTTTAACTCCTCAACATCTTGTTTAGCTATTAACCTTTAGAGAAGAAAGTCTATTTGAATATCGGTGGCCAAACAAGTTAGCATTTATTACAACAAAACTACCAATATTCTAAATACATTCATAGAGTTCAATGATTCTAAGTCTAACAATAATGAAAAAGGGTGGAAGTACTTGATCATGACTAATATATTAAGTAAAAGATCCCACATTGAGACATGATAGATATAGATAGTTTTTTTTTTTTGAACAACAATACTATCCTACTCCTAAATTACACCAATTTACTCCTTGCTTGAATTTGAACCCAAGACCTCCTTTCTAAGAGGCAATGCCTCTACCAAGTGGGCTAGCCCACGTTGGCAGATATAGATAGTAGAGTTGGTTTTTTTATTTCACTAACATGGAAAGCTATGCCACCAGAAGTAGTTTAAATTCCCTATAACTCTTCAATATCTTTATTGCCATCAACCTTTTCATCCAAGCAAATGTCTTTGCACTTCCTTCGAGGCAGTTTCCATTCCAAGGAAAGAGAGCATGGGGTATGATAAAGAAGATTGCAATAGTCAAGAAAAAATGGAAGAAGCAATAAATTATATTCAAGAATTAAAATGTTTTTGGTACATTTCCATGTGACATAGTTTGGTTAAATATGATTTTTAATAACTGTTTTTGTAATCCACTAGAATTTAGATTTTATTTAAAGAAAATCCCTAAAATATCCATTTAACCAGATTATTTTCCCAAAATGTTCATTGACTTTAAGTTTATATAGGTGCCGACACCTCTACATATACGGACGACACTCATATAACCGGTGAATCAAAAAATATCATTTGTCCCAACGCCTATTTGTCACGGCCGCCAGGCCTACACTGATACGGCTGTTATGGGCGGCAGCGCCCATAAATATTTTTTATTTTTATTTTAACATGACGATATTATTTATTTTTTTTGAATTTTCTTGTATACGGGTAGGGGTGTGTTTTTTACCCGAACCCGAAGAACCAACCCGAAAAACACGTACCCGAACCCGAAAAACCCGAACCCGAAAATACCTAACCCGAAAAAGCCTATTACCCGAACCCGAAAAATTAGAATGGTTCGGTCCTTGGGTACCCACGAGGTTTGTTCGGGTAAACCCGAATAACCCGAACTAGGGTTCTAAGGGGCGGTAACATTTTTTTATTTTCAAATCCTCTATATGTTTTGATATTATTGAAGAAATGTATGTTTTAGTTAAACACGTTTTAGTTATGTTATGGTTAAACATTTGAAATTTTTAAGAAAATATATGTTTTGGTTAAACATGTTTTAAATTTATTTGTTTGAAAAATAGAATTTTGTTTTTCAAGTATTACCCGAGAACCGTTTAACCCAACCCGATTAAACCCGAGAACCAATTAAACCGAAGTTAAATGGTTCGGTTCTCGGTTCCAATTTCATATTACAAAAACCCGAATAACCCGACCCGAAGAACCCGAAACATGAGGAACCAACCCGAATGACACCCCGGGTGGCCCCATACATGTACGGGCGACACCTACATGGCTACATATGTGTGAGGTGGGCGTCCGTAAAGGACAAATGACATTTTTGATTTGTTTGTTATATAAGCGCCACCTATATATGTAGGGGTGTCGACGCCCATACAGAAAATGAACATTTTATGTTATTGAAAAGCCAAATAGACATTGTAGCAAAAAATTGTGGTCAAATGAACATTTTAGGAATTTCCTCCTTTATTTTTATAGCAAATTAAGAATCATCTTTTGATAGAACTTAGTATTGTTTTGTTTTTGTTTTTATTTTTTTTAACACGTGAATTCCAATAAGCTTAGGCGCGTGCATGCTAAAACCATAACCGAAAATTAACAGATAACCGCCCGAATCATATCTGATTTTAACTGAAACCTACTTTAACCGACAGTTATCCATCAACCGAACTATTCAGTTATGGTTATGGTTAAGCCAAGCCATTAACTGACTTTAACTGAACCGAACCGATTATTGCATGTGTTTTTCTTAATATTTCTATGTGTGTGTATGTATGTTTCATTTTTTTTAAGAATTTATCATGCAAGTTTAATATAAAAGGTAAGCTATAACATTTTGTTTATTGAAAATGTTGTGGTTATATGTGAGACTAAATATACTAGGAGATTAGTGTTATTTTTCTTCACTCATTCTCAGTCATCTAAATGTATACGAGTTTTACTTAGATTTTCATAATCAATATATCTATAATTCACAAGCTTATTTACAAGTCTTTTTTAATTTTTCAACAATTTCATAATTAACCAAATTTAACTGAAACCGAACCATAACCGGTGGTTAACCGATCAATTGTTTATGGTTATGGGTATAGATTTAGAATTAACCGAAGCAGTGGTTTGGCCTCTAGGTGTGGCCATAACCGTACCACGTACACCCTAAGCTCTAAAAGTTCAATAGGCACACACATCACCATATCAAAATTAAATTATTATGAATATAATTCTTTTTTTCTAAATAACTATGACACTTAAACATCTTGAAAATGAATATTCATCTCTAACACTATTTAGAATTGAAATTGAAGTAAAATCCATCATAGGTTGTGTTTAGTAGTTACATAGAAGGTTGAAAAAGAAAAATATTTCACAATTCATTGGAAAACCGACGTAACAAGGTAACCTTTGGAAACCTTCGTAAACTTTCATATCCAACAAAAACCTTCATAATTGTCGAAAACTCCCATTTAACTGTTGTAATTGTCGAAAGTCACCGTAACTATAGCAAACCGTTGTTACAGTCATCTAATTGCCCCAACTGTCTATTCTAAATACTCCAGATCTTGTTTCAAGGTAATCTTATTGTAGGGATTGATCTTGCACATAACCGGTAGAAACTGCTAAAATTTGACGTAATTGTCCGAAACTGCCAAGCAACCACCGTAACCATCAGAAACTACCACGTATGTAACCTTCTCATACCCTTATTTTTAAGTGGTTTATATCACATTTCAACGATCTGCTCTTACGCTGTGTTCCCGAGTTTATTAAAGGAGAGAAAAGAAAGGAAAAAAAATGAGAGGAAAGAAAAGGAAAAGAATGGCTTTCAAGGAAATTTAGCCTAGATTTCCTTCCACTTCCCTTCCTTTCTCTCCTTAAATGAAACTCGGGAACACAAAATGCCTTATTTTCTTTTCCCTTCCCTCGTTAAATGAAACTCAGGAACACAAAAATGTTTCCCCTTTCCTTCCATTTCCTTTCTTTTCTCTCGTTAAATGAACTCGGGAACACAACGTAGAAATCGATCTTGACTTCAACTACGAAGATCAGCGTCAATACATACATATAATTCTTGACTCTCCTTCGCTGAAAAAAAAAATAAACAAAACTTACATATTACGAAATCATGTGATTGTTTATTTTGTAAATAAAAATCATTAAATAAAATTTTGGGATTAAGCAAATAAATGGATGACACAAGGAGAAATCCTAACACAAAAGAGAAGCTTTCCCTGAAACCTTTCAGTTAATTTCCACGTTGAACCAAAAGCCAGGGGTAAAATTTGAACGAAATCAAGTGAAGGGTTAGCTTGTGTTTTATCTTGGGTTCGATCTCAATGAAGGGGGCGAGAATTTACCTATTTCACGAGGTTTCTGGCCATTTGGGGGCGTATGTCTTACAACTGCCCAGTGGACCCGGTTAAGACACCATACACTTAAGAACATCACCGTTAAAAAAACCCACAAAATCTTTCCTTCTAAAAAAAGTCAAACCAAAAGGGCTTTGATTTCACGTCTATAGCAATTTCGAACCCAAAAAAATGATCGGATAAATTTAATGAAGATGAACCGGTGTTCTTTGAAGTGGATAATTTTATTTTAGGCAAATTGGATTTAAATAATCCAAACTTTGATCAATTGGCCGCTGTCGGTCCTAACTATGAAAATCTCCAATAATGGTCCGAACTTTCGACATATTTACCTGTGATGGACCGCCGTCAAAAAAACCCTAACGTCGTTAACTTTTTTTCGAGTTTCAAACGGATTTTTGAGGGCTTTTGTTCAGATGGAGAATACGAGTCGAATGACATAAAACTTACCTCGAAACGTTGCTCCGAATTTCCCAATTTGATGATTTCTTTGATGAATTGAAAGTTTAAACATCAAAATTGGGAAATTTGGAGCAACGTTTCGAGATAAGTTTTTTGTCATTCGACTTGTATTCTCCATCTGAACAAAAACCCTCAAAAATCCGTTCGAAACTCTAAAAAAGTTAACGTCATTAGGGTTTTTTTGATGGCGGTCCGGCACAGGTAAATATGTCGAAAGTTCGGACCATTATTGAGGATTTTCATAGTTAAAACCGGTAGCGGCCAATTGATCAAAGTTTGGATTATGTAAATTAAATTTGCCTTTATTTTATAAGTAAATAGGATGCAAAGATCTCTAATTATACTTAATTTAATAGGAGGTACAACGTACCTTCTTACTCTAGTTTTTCTAAGATATAGCTAATAGAAGTACGCTTCCCTTAGCTTATATATAGAAAATCATTTTCAAAAGTGTATGAATGTATGATCCAACAAAATGACACTTATTGGATTAAAGCCCTAACGAAAATATATTGGTGTTGAAAATTGTTTAAAAATAAAAACATAAAAATATGGACATTTTTGTCTCTGGATTAAATTAAGTACACATGTCGTATTTTATTGGCTGCGTATACTTCATGCTATACACAACTAAACATTTGTAGTATATATTACCTCCATGTGTATACTCACGACAAAGAAACATATGTCATAATTTATTGTGAAGAGAACATACTGTGTTTGAAGAACATTATCTAAAAATTTCGTCACCTTATACTCTATTACCAACACAATATGGCGTAGTTAAATAAAAGAGATCTACAACATGATCACAAGAGATTTCTTAGAACTAAAAACAAAACGAATCAAAATCTACATTATTCTACATGTCATTGACTTTCAACGTGTCTCATGAGAGAGAAAATTATGAAGGGGCCCAGACATTTGGACACCACTAATCGTTTATTTGACACAAGGACACCTACGTGACTCGTATAAACCTATACGATTCATGTGCCTTGTTGTGGTGTTGGAAATTGTCTGTCGGTTTCACAATATGAATTGTATGTACCTGTATATGTGATTCGTATAAGGGTCTTAGGGTTTTGTATTGTGACAACCAGTACCAGATCGTCCGGCAAGTCCCTACGGTACGTGTACTTTCATTATTTACTATGTGTAAATACAGTGTGCAAACAGCTGTGTGACAACAAGACTATGAAAACAGTTAACGGTTGTATGTATTCCAATGAAAATTGAAATATAAATATACAACTCATGAAAAATAACAACGGGAAAAACAAATAACAAAGGCATATCGGTTGTGATTTGATGTCTACAAATAACAGGAATCAGATAGCCGACAATTTCATAAGAAAACAATGTGAAATCAGTTATAACAATGTGAAAATAGGTAAGCTTAGTTGAGTCCGTCAGTAAGGAAATACAATTCAAAACGGAAGTTCAGTATCGTTTACGAATAATAAACTGATAGTGTGTTTGCGTGCGTGACGATTCACACAAACATATCTGTGAGTTTAACGTTCTGAAAGATAACTGAAAAGTAGAAAACAAAAATTAGAAAGTGAAACCGTCGTCGTTTCGTTCGGGTGACGATTCGAACGAATACGCGCGAAGGTGAAGCGATCTGACGAAATGAATAAATAAACGTTTCGAAACAATAAAATTAAGAAAATAATTTTAAAAGATTTATTAGGAATTATTACCTTAAAAAGATTTTAAGAAAACTATTTTAATTAAACGAACGTAAATCACGTGTTACATTACGGAAACGCGACGGAACGTAAAACCGAGCAAACCGAACGAACCCGAACTTGATCGGGGTATAAAAACATCAACCAAGCATTAAATCCTCATTTATTATCCCACCCACCTCCCTCTGTCTCTAAAAATCCGAATTTATCTCTCTATCTAGAAAACACACACAAAAACCTCAAGATCTCACTCATTTCTTAGCCAAATCGTTCAAATTTGGTATCAAAACAAAGATCTCGACATTCTCTACACAAAGGTACCAAGGATCGGCCCTATCTCATTCCCAAACTTCTGAAATCTTAAAGAGAAGTTTCGGTTTTTTAGGGTTTTCTACAAACCCGACAAAAACCGAAGTTTAACCAGTTTTAAACATCTCTTTTTTGACCCATACACCTTCTAAATGAGTTTACTCACATAAACCCACTCAAAACGACTATATATACGACTAAAACTCGACACCGTCGTCTCCCATGGCTAAAAACCCGTTCGGGCGAATGGCCATAAGAATGAGTCGGGAGAATGAGCCATTCGGGAGAATGAGCCATCCGGGAGAATGAGTCGGGAGAATGAGTCTAGAGAATGAGCCGGGAGAATAAGCCCATTGGTGAATGAGTCATTCGGGCGAATGACTTACTCAGGTGACTGACTCATTCGGGTGAAATTCATAAGAATGAGCCACTCATTCGGGTGAACACTCATTAGCATGACTCATTCTTACAAAAATCACAAGAATATGTCATTTTCACTACACGAACTCTGTTAACAACTCAGATTTCAAAAAGAACAATAAAATACGAGATCATAGCTCATATAATATTTAATCAAACACAGGACTGTGAATACAACATCAGTACGACAACAGCGAGCGCACGCGTTTCTTGAGTCTTAGTCAACCACTACAACAACAAGGTGAGTTCATACTCCCCTTTTCTAATCTTTTGATTTATTTGTGGGGCTGAGAAACATGCTAAATCTTTTACTTATTAAAAGTTTTAGTACATTATTCAAACATCATGGGATTTAGATAATAAAAATGTTAACTTTATTATCATACCTTATTCAAAATTAATGTGTATGCTTGTGTGTGCATTAACAACAATGACAATCAAGGATGCTCTACGATAACATAATTTCATGAATGCATCCAAACTTATAAATTACTCAAGTGAAATAAGATTTGATCTTATAACACTTTATTATTTACAATGAGATAACATGAAACAATTACAAGTGATAACAAAAATGATAATCATGATAACATAATTTCATGATGATGATATCATTCACCACATATATTAACATCGTGTAAAAGACTAGTTCTTATAACACTTTGTTAAAGACTATGAGGACACATAACACTGAGAACAGATAACATGGAGATGATGACAATGGGTGAACAGATAATAACAACTAATAACTATTAAGACTGTTTGTATTATATCACAACAATCATGTGTTCATATGTACATGTCCAGTCGTAAGTCCCTTACAAGCGAATCGTTTACCATTGATTTAGTGCGACTAACCCAACGATAGCATAGTGGTACCATAGGTTTGACAAACCTCCGGCAAGTGAGGCCGGTATGTTGATCGTATTTATATAATTGGCTGGTATCATATGACCGGTAATTGGGCAGAATCAGTCAGGTTTGGTAAACGACACATGGTGATAATAATCTACATAAACTAATTGTAATTATTCCTTCAATTCTATTAACTGGTAGACTGAGGAATTGATTTTCTCTCATGTCATAATACTGGTAATAGTTTCGTTGAAGGCACTGATTCTATTGAGACTACAAATGGGATAGAGGTAAATTGGATGCATTGTGGTCTGATTACGTGAGGACCACAATGGATCCCATTTAGGCTCTATACATTCAAAATTGTGAACAATATCAATAAGTTAACTGTCACTCCTATTATTAGAAGTGAATTACAGTTAACCTTATAGTTGAGAGCACTGTTGCAAAAGTCGGCCTCCAAGGCCGAGTACTCGCTCCAAGGGGTTGTCCCGAGGCCGAGTACTTCTTGAGTTTAACCCGAGTACTCCCGACTACGGCCGAGTATTCCCCGATTACTCGTTCCAAGGAGCTATTCCGACTTGGGAGTGCCTAGCGATTTTTGCAACCTTGGTTGAGAGAATAATAAGAAGGATAAGATTTGATAAATCTGTTTTCTTTAAAACACTGAGGGTTTATCATCACTTAGGTTTTGATAACTTACTTCCTTCATACTCTTTTATTCTATGCATATAACACTACGGGTGATGAACACAATTTATGTGTGAATACCAAATGGGGTGAACACATGTGAGATAAAAATGGGTATCCATAGTTGTATTGCAAATGGTGTTGAATTCTATTAAGTATGTGGTGGGATGTCGGCTGGGGCTTGTCCCCTACGTATGCCCTATATATAAGCATGCTTGATTTGTACGAAATACTATTTGTAAGTATAACTATGAAGAGGACATTGTGTGAGACGGATGAGACATTTATCAATAAGACTAGTGTAGGACATTGTGATTGTGAATGACAATGAATCAATTGTTTTCAATTACTAAACTTATGAACTCACCAACCTAGTTTTGACTTTGTTTAAATGCATGTTTTCTCAGTTGACAAACATGTTTAGTCACCAAGCATTCAGGACTTAAGCTAGAGGACTTTTAGAAGACCTAGCCTCATTTTGTGTTGTGCATATTTTTGAATGACAAAACTTTGAATCATCTTTTGTAAATCTTGTGCAAATACAAGATAGCTACTTATGATTCCTTGGAATAGATTTACTTAGTTAAATTATGAACATGACAATGTAATTTAACTACAAATATCAATGCCACATTAGCATTTCTCATTTATATATCATGTGCAATATGAACAATCTGATCACTATGATTATCACAATGATATCACGCCCAGAGAACCTTCCGCCCGACGGGAAAGTCGTTACAGCTTGCCGACTTGGGGTGTGACATGTACTGCTATTTTTTTGCATATTCCATAAAGGAGCCGAATGAAACCAAAGTTTCATGCTTGAATTTATTGTAAGATAGTAATTATATATATGACTCATAAAAGGCTATACAAGTCACATAGTTGTAGGCTATACGAATTGTATAAACGAATCATTTATTTTTTTAATTTCTTAAGTGGTTTTCTTACGTTCTTGATATGTTACTAATAATACATCATAAAAACGAAATATACAAAACACGTGAAGTGACATATGCAACTCGTATAGGGTAATACGAGTCATACATGACTTCTCGTATATCCTTATACGAGTAGTTTTTTAAATGTTTGATTTGATGATGTTTTCAACCTTAATCTATATGATTATCATATCTGTATATAAGTCGTACATGTGGTGGTTAAGGATCCAACTTTGGGCCCACCTATGCAACTTATATAGTATTATTCGAGTTGTATAAGACTCTTCGTGTAACCCATACGACTTGGGCTTATTTTAAAAAAAGTGATTTGATATTTTTGGCAACCAGAAACAATATGATTCGTATAACCATATACAAATTGTATATGTATGTCAAATGATCCATTTCTAGGTCTCCCTAACAATGACTTTTATGTAGGGGCGTACCCACCATATGGAGATGAGGATTGACCGACCCTCATGAACTTTTTATTTTTAATGTTATATTTAGGATCCGATCTCGACTGAACCCCAAGAAAAATTTCCCCGGACCACCATAAAAATTGGACGACCCCGATAAAGCTCATTCTTAAACCATTTTAAAACCAAAACTTATAAAATAGTACTCAAATAACGCAATATGCATTACCTATGATTAAACCTGTAAAGATCAATAAAGGCTGATGCTCACCAAACTTCTCTTTTGACTAAGTACTGAACACTACAAAGACTAACTGCCTTCAGAAGGAAGGAGTTACTCTTCGGAAGCAACATTGCTTCCGAAGGATAACTCACTCCTGCTGAAGGCTGTTCAAGACAACTGCTTTCGAAGATCAACACTTAGAAGAATTACAGCTTCAGAGCTTCTGAAGCCTTGAAGCTTCTAAGAACAAAAGCTTCCGAAGATCCTCTCAGCATCTTCTTGTACAAAGACTTCCGAGGCTCTGACAAAGACTGTTCCTGATTGCTCTTTATGGTACAAAAGGTGCTGACAACAAACATGTTGGTCTGATCAAAACAAAGAAAGCATACCGTGAGTCAGACACAACACCTTACTTCTCCTCAGCAACATTAAATTCAAAAGATTGCCTGAAGCCTTAAAGATCAAAAACATTAAATGCCTTTTGTATTTAGCTAGTCTTTTGTTAAAGTCAATGTCTATAAATGTAATCATTGTAATTGAGTGTCTTAGCCTGTTAAGACACTTTAGATACTAGAAAAAGCTTTCTTTTGTTTATTGTCTAGCATACCCAACATGTATTCCTACGAGAATACGGTTGTAGCCTTGGCTATATAAACTCTCATTGTATCTTGTACAAGTGTGCTTGTAAGCTGTAAGCCTTTGTTTACTTTGAGAGAAATATATCTTTGAGCTTGAAATTTATTCTTGTGTTATTACTTCCGTTCAAAGATTATTTGTTTGGCTTGAGTGTTTGTGAGATTACTCTCACAGAAATTCCGCATCTGTTAGATTGGTAGAAAGAAATACTTGTGAAGTGTTGTTTGAAGCTAACAACCCGATCCAACAAGTGGTATCAGAGCTTTGGCTCTTTAACTTAAGTGATTAATCATCTTTAAATTACAAGTTCTATTTCTTCTACAATCTCATTATTTTCAAAACTCATATCCTCTGTGTTTGTTCAAATGACTGCTCTAAACAAACATGATACAGAGAATGGTACTCTCAACAAGCCACCCATGTTCACCCCCAATAATTATGACACATGGAAGGTCAGGATGGAGGGTTTCATCAGGAATCAAGACTTTAAACATTGGAAGTCAGTTCTTGAAGGGCCTTTCATCCCAACTGTTGCTGCTGCAGGTGCTGGTGGTGCACTTGTGCCCAAGGATCCAACTCTTTATTCTGATGAAGACTACAAGATAATGGAAGTGGATTCAAAGGCTTTATGGCTCATTCAGATGGCGATTCCCAACTCAATCATACATGCATTCAAGAAATGCAAATCTGCACAATTATTAACTTGTATACACCAAAATTTATAGATTAAGTGATTATTGTACAATTTGAATAATTGAACTTCTTAGCATGATTAGAAACTTAGTTGATTTGTGTATACTTTATATATATTTAGCCATTTAGGTAATATGGAACGATTTTTCAAAATAAAACTTAGTTAAATCTTGAATTTGTTGATTTGAATAGTATTCATTTGAATTCTGCGGAAAGAGAACTAATTTTATCATATCATTGGTCATCCTAATCAACAAGATTATTTGATGTAATTTTATTATGTGTCTGTGATTTAATTTAGTTTCATCATTTTTTTGTGTGATCCGACCCGAACTCGTTCGAATTTATCCAATAAAAATATATTTAACGACAAATAATTATCTAGAAAAAATTTCCGACCCCCATAAAAAAAAAATTTTAGGTCCGCCACTACTTTTATGAATAAAGTTACTAGAAGTAGACAACTGATTTTTTTAATCATCAATATGAAAACGCCAACCTAACATTCACATCTAAAACATTGACATTAGGATTGTAAATGAATCAAACAAACACGAATGAGTTTTTATTCGTGTTTATTCGTTTAGCATTAAATTGTTCATGAACAATTCAGAACACTTAATGAACAAGAAATCTTGTTTATTTTCGTTAATTAAGGAATTAAACTTGTTCACGAACGGTTAACAAACATTAACGAACACATATTTTAAAAATAAAAATCAATATTCCATTCCCAAAAGTTAGATATAATCGGATTATCTTAAATTAAACTACTTAACACGAAAATAAAAAAAAATTTCTTTAAACAAAGCAAAAGTTATAAATAATAAACCTAATTGAAATTGTTTTAAACTAATATTTCAAATATCTAAGTTTTAAATTAATATGTTTTTAATAAGATGCAAATTTCAAATTACTAAATTTTTATTAGAAATATTATGGTATTAAACTAATAATAAAAAGTTTTTGAATATAAAACATATTTAACAAATAAATATAATAAATGAAAAAAATAGATGTTAACGAATATTAATAAACACATTACCGAACGTTTACGAACACAGATGAATAAACACACTACTAGAAAGGTTATTTTTTTCCAACAGATTTTTCCTACGGAAAAAAAAGGTCGGAATTTCCGACAATATTGCGACAAGATATCTACAAAAAGTGAAGTCTAAAATTTCAGATTAGTTTCCGACAATATAGCGACAAAAAAAATTTTCGTAGGAAATTTGTCGGAATTTTCCTACGCAATTCCGACCAAAACACGTTTGAAGACAAAAAACTAAATTTTATCGGAAACCTGTCGGAAGTTTCCTACAAAAGCAAGGAAAGGTCATGACTCTGGTGAGATGTCTCGACATACTGGTGGGGTAGTGAAGATTGGGGTAAAAAGTCGGCGAGAGGGAGAAACAATCGCATGAAAGGTCATGACTCTGGTGAGATGTCTCGACATACTGGTGGTTCTATTGGATATGATGAGCATCGTTTCCGACTGGTAAGCTAATCATATATTATTATAAATAATAGTAATTTTTTGTGTTTACTTTAACAAATATTACGTATATATACTATGTGTTTATGTAGGAAATTAAATTGGGTCGACCACCCACTTTTAAGGAACTATTCCTTCATACCCACCTTAAAAAAGATTCAAAGGCGAAATTTTGGGCAGGGAATTATGATGATAGCCCGGAAGGAATGGAGTTTTGTACACAACGATCGAAAGAAACATATGTAAGCTACTTTTATCGTATTTATATAAAGTCTATATCAACTTAAATACAGTAACAATCATTTTATTTTGAGAAATTGTAGGAGGCTTACTCAATGTACATGGAGGAGAAGTATGGGGAAGATGAAACTCAACATCCGGTTGGTGATCTTAATTTGTGGGAGCGTTCGCAAGGAGAGAAAAGACGCTTATTCGGAATAGGATCTTCAGATCGTAATTTCATCTTGACCGGGACTCCGTCTTCATCTGTCGGGTCTACGCCATCGCAGGCTGCGTTTGAGCAGTCAAAACAAGAGGTATTATTAGTTTTCCTTATTTCTAAGTGTTATAATTTATTGTTAAACTAGGGTATGATCGTTTAGACCAGCCCCAACAGATCTGTTCAAACTTGACCCGTTGGCACATTCTTTTGGATCTATTTTGAGCATCTTTTAGTCATTTTAGTTTTTTTTAGAGCACAATTTTGTGAACTACCCCCTAAACACTCCAGAAATGACTACACATATGAACTAATCAGTTAGCCCAGTATTTGTATGTATGTTCATCACATCTTTTGTTTGATTTGTAGGTTTTGATTTTCAAGGTTTTTTTTCAATCAAATTAGGAATTTACAATATTTGTACTATTTTTTTCTAAACTGGTCGTTTTTATCTAGATGGTTCCAATATTTGCAGCCCCAAAAAATTGTTGTAATATGTTCTTATCATGTTGATTTTGTATTTTATAGGTTGTATGTTGCATGTGGGATTGAATTATGTATCCAGATTTATGTATCTATATTATGTACGTATGTATATAGATTTGAGCATATATGTTCTTATCAGTTGATTTTGTATTTTATTGGTTGTATGTGGGATTGAGTTATTAGGAGTTGTGTGCCTTTTTTATGGCAAATTGATGTTTGATTGTTAGATTTGGGGCAGCAGCAATAGAAACCTTTGCTCACTGTTTTTCAGTTGCGTGTTTACTTGTGTTGGTGTTCTTTTATGCCTATTACTTTCAATTTCTTTGAAAGTTTGACCACGTCCCTTGTTTTGCAAATTTGGGGTTGGTTTATGTGTACACGTTTGTTGTAGGATGTAAATATGTGTATAATTATGTATTGTTTGTTTATTAATTAATATGTATGTTTAACAAATTTGTAGGTTCGAGAATTGCGATCCCATATAGTTGAATTGCAATCTCAGTTTGATACTCAAAAGGAGCAGATGAGAGAGGCGATGAGGGAGGAGATAAGGGAGGAGAGGGAGAAAATGAAGGAAGATATGAGGACGGAAATGCAGCTACAAATGGCTCAAATCATGAAACAAATGGGCATTCATGGCAATCATCCACCGGCTTAGTTCGCTTTACGTCTTTGTTGTTGAACTTGGATGTTTGTTAGCTACTTAGCTTATTTTATGTTTTTGTTAAACTTGAACTCTTATGTTTTTGTTAAACTTGAAGGCCTATCACTTTAGGTCATGCTTTTGTTAAACTTGAACTATATTAGTTTAGTTTATGAATTATGACTGTATTGATTATAAACAGGGTTTGTATTTGATTTTTATGCATTATAAAGCAGAAAAATTTGGAATTATTATAAATTTACGAAATTAAAAAAAAAGTAATTGTAGGAAATTGGTCGGAAAAAAATGGTTGAAAATGACAAACTTTTGGTCGCAAACATGTAGCAAAAACCAATAAAAAGAATACCGTAGGAAAATTGTCGGAAAAGTATTGTCGGAAAATAGTCGGAAAAGTACTGTCGGAAAATAGTCGGAAAAGCTTCTCGAAAACGCGTCGGAAATAATAATTTAATAAATTGTTAAAGGTTGTCAGAATGTTGTCGGGAAATTGTCGGAAAAGTGTGGTAGGAAAGTTGTAGGAAACGCTTCTCGGAATTCTGTAGGAAATATTTTCCACCCTACTTTTTACCGACTAAACTGTGTTTGTCAGAAACTTGTCGGAAAAACCTCTTACCTACCATTTTCCTACAAAAATTTTTGTAGGAAAAATGAACTTTTTCTTGTAGTGACACGACTTTTGTTCATGTTCGTTTCTTTATTAAACGAACGAATATAAACAAACTTTTCCAAATGATTGACAAAACCGTTCGCTAAATGATAAGTACGTTTTAAGCCATAATTGGCATCCAATCTTTTCGATGAGACATAACATGAGTTAATTAAATAAAAAATTTGGTGTACCTTCCTTACGGAACATCACAACACTTCGTCTCAAGCTTTTTCAAAACCTAAAATGGGCGTTCAAAATAGTTTTTTGGATCAATATAATTACCTACTACAATTTTATTTAATTCAAAAAAAAATATTCTTGTTTCTTAAATAATTTTACAATAACTTTAGAACAGATTAATTAACAATAAATTAAATAAATATTATGCTAATACTCTTTATCACCTTGCATACGTGGTCAAAGTTATTCTAACTATTCGGTATTCACGTTAAAAAAGAACAAAATAATATACATAGGTAAGATTCGAAAATAATATAAAAAAATATATATATGTTCGTGAGAACAAGTCTTGGAGTTATTGTTCTTGAAACAATTAAGTAAAGAGAAGGATTGAGTTCCCAATATAATAGTGTTTATTAGTTTCTTGAAAGTGGCTTTTATATGGAAACGTACAAATATAATTAATTAAATATTAAAAAATATTATATTTACCGTCGATTTAGCCTAGGTTTTTTAAAAGCCTAGCTAAAAATGTGGGTCTTCATGTGGAAAACATAATAGAACCCAGAAAAGATGCCTGCAGACAAAGTTGTTGATAGATAAGAAGGGGAATATTTGGGAGAATTAAAAGGAATTAGAAGTTTTGTTATGTGGACTTATTTGGGTTTAATTTTACGTTTCTTCTACACCTTTTGCAATAAAACAAATTAATATCGTTATCAAATAAATTGAATCCCCCACCATCCTAACCCAACCCAACCTATAAATAAATATATTAAAAGCCTAGGGCCTAGTTTAACACCTCTTTATTAGGACGCATTGGTTATTTTAATTTGGGTCAGCATTTTCTTTTTATTTTTTCAAAGAAAAGATAAACTAGTATAAGTATATATATATAATATAAGTGGTAAGTGGTGGATCCAGATTTTTTTAAATAATGTCATTTTATTTTATGTTCTAGTTTCATAGTACCGGAAATAAAATTTTCGGATGGGTCTTATCATTCGGGTCGTGAAATTTTCATCTCATAATAAAAAATGATACAATAAAAATTGTGAATAGAAATTAAAAAAATACATAATATAAATTCGATAGTTTTTACAGATTAAAAAAAAGTACTTATAGTTGATTCCTATAAGTTTCATATTTGAAAACATTGTATTAAAGCTTCTGCGGAAACTTGTTGAAATAATTTTTTATCAATATAACAAAGATAACATCATTCATGTGTCAATCTCCTATCCTATTACGTAGTTCTTTTTTCACATGTTAATTCATTGAAAAAAAAAATCTTTCAACACTTGCCGTTGCAACCAAGGATATCACTAGTCTAAAAATCGATATTGTCACCTAAATATACCTTTCATTTAAGAACTAAAATAACATGCATAAATAATTACCCTACTAGTTACGGTAGCTAGGAACAAACAATTTTAACTATTATTTGATTGATACATCAACCTTGGTTAATTATCATAAGAGACATTCAGATATATCTCCCCCATGACCTTTTATATGTTAGTTTCTGATCTGATATGCTTTCAACAATATGAGTATCAAGTGCATCATGCCTCTAAGTTATAATCAAGATCCATCATGTAAAAAGTAAGTTTAACTATGTCTCTCAATGAGGCGAAGTTTGCCGCATTTAGAGTTTCAATTTCCAAATAAGAATAAAAATGGATGTTATATTATTACAGGTATAATATAATGAAAGATTGAAGTGAGTTAAACTTAATATTAACTTAATATTTTGAAGATGTAGTATATTATAAAATCAAAACATTAGGCTAAGTAATGTTAAGCTTAATATTTTGAAGATGTGGTATATTATTACATCAAAACATTAGACTAAGTAATGTTCTGCCTGAATATTAGTTTATGTTAACTATGATCAAAATTCGAGTATTATGAACATATTAAAAAAGGTTTTTATTTAAATTTTAGCTTCGCTTGGTTATGACCAACAATCATATAATATGAACAATTTAAAATAACATATACTTGAACACTAGATTCCGTCAAGACCAACATTTAATTGTTATGAATATGTTAATTAAATGTTCTGCTTGAATATTGGCTTTTCTTTGAATATAACTAACATACAACTATTATTAACATATTAAAGTATATATTAAGATAGACAAAAAAATCATCTCACATTTGTACTAGAATAAAATTAATTTCATACATATTATGCCAAAATCATATAAACTGGTATTATTCAATCTTTAAAGTTTCTAATCAAATGATATTCCTTTAGGTCAATTATCTAAATTATCATTGAAAATCATCACTTTAAATTCGTATTATAACTACTAGCAATTCGTATCATAACTGCTAACATATTGAAACCATGCCCCGGCAAAATGGGCGGGTTGGGTCGGGTCGGGTTGGGTAACGGGTCAGAATGGGCTCGGGTCAAGATGAGTTCGGGTTAAAACGGGTTTTAAGCAAAATCGTTTCAGGTCTAAAATGGGTTGTTCTTAAAAAACATCAATTTTGTTTAGCTTAAGACGTATTATAAGTAAACAAATAGTCCATTTAGATAATTTTTAATGATTTTCTCGTTAAATATGTTATTAATCATTCTTAAATGTTTGAATCCATTGCATTTACATAGTTTTTTGGTTATCCATCTTAACCCGTATTATGTTTAAGTATTACATATTTCAACTCATTCAATATTATGTTGTTACCCATTTCAACCCACTATACTACAATTATTTACCCAAACCAACCCATTTCCTTTGATTTGGGTAAAAATTTCCACCTCTAATTGAAACCTTTGCCATAATAGCAAATTAAGTTGGCTATAGCAAAAGAGTTAATCAGTATGAATGCAATAATTAAGTATGAATGAAATATGGTTTTGGTACGAATGAATAAATTAAGGGAAGAAAAAAAAAATTAAATTATACGAAAAAATTCCTTTTAGATACAAATTGTATAAGTTTACGTATGAAACAAATGAAAAAGATATTGATGCATTCACACCAATGAAGTGAAACATCCATATACACAATCTGACAATCCATATGTTCAAATGATTAGTAAATTTAATTAATTCTAAAATAAAACATGATTTAAAAGGCGCGAATGCATGACGAAATAATGACAAAATAAAAAAATAAAAAAAATTGAGGCAGTTCACATATTCTCATCAAATGAAGGACACTTGCAATTTTGATTATTGTAATAATCCATTTGCAAATTATAGAATAGGATAAATGAGTATTTATCATGTAGTTCAATCCACATATCTTAACATTATTAATTTGATTTAAAGTTCTGTCAAGGTTCAAGCAAATTTAAATAAAATATCTTTCTTTAATTTGATGGAAAATCAAGTGGACCATCCATGCGTTAAATAACCTTTGACATTTAGCATATTGTGTATTTTTTTTAACGACTTATATTTGTTTATATAGTGTTAGTTCTATAACGACTTTCAAGCGCCCATGAATTAGTTCCAAGAAAGCGGCCGTTCACATCAGGAATCAAGGTTGTTGATGTAGTTGCTATTCTTTCTTTTTTTTTCGTCTCGATTGGGTTGGTGAATGTCTCAATCGTGTGAGCCCACTGTTTCCAGGGCATCTCACCAAGGTCTAGTTATCTAGACCTCCTATAAACCCCCACAGTCATCCCAAGAGGAAACCTCACAGGAAAACCTCCTGACCTCCCACAGACCCCTTTTTCGCTGCGTGAGGGTTTCGAAAAATGCATTTTTTTTATGTTTTTATAGAAACAACTATATTTTTCGTTTCAATTGTCATGATGCGAATATCTAGGATGACCAAGCATAAATTTTTGTCGTACGAAGCAATTGAGCAACTTACTGGAAGTCATCTGGTCATTTTTCTCCCTCATATACAAATTAAGAACAGAGAACAATAGTTATTAAAAGCATAATTGTTGTTAGAAATACCATTAAGTAGTGTGGATGGAATCATATGTAAATACTAAATACCTTAAAAAAAACAACTATGTTATTAGTTTTTAAATTTTATGGGTTTAACAAGTTTTCGTAAAAACCATGTATGAAAAAGTAGTTAAGCACTGCTAGCTTGCTTGACTAAAAGTACTGAGTACTTCATCTAGTCGACGAGTACTCGGAAATTACGAGGCGAATACTCGATCTTGTTAGGGAGTATTAGGGTATTTTTACAAAAATGATAAAAGCATGCATATCAAAACTAAACCTATCCGAGAATCGGAAATATAAAAAACTGGAACCGAAAACCACCCTTGAAATTCACTAAATTGGGTTTCGTGGGTCAGGTACACAGGTTTGAACCGTAACGTAAATTGTGATATATATAAATAATTCTTATAGACGTAATGTAACGACCCGATTTAACTTGATATTAAAATAATCGATATGTGATTTAATTTTAAGTTAAATTGTGTTGTTAAGTGTTGAGTAGTAGATTAAATTTTATTCATTTGTAAATGTTAAAAATGGGTAATTAGAAATATGAGGGACTAAAACTGCTAATAGTTGAAAGTTTGATTAAAAGGGGGGTTATATGGGGAATACTTGGTCAACATGGTCAAAATTCATTTTTTTGTCTGGAGATAGACAAGGGGCGACGACCAAGAGGAGGGGGAGAAGAGAAATTCGGGTTTTTGGTCAAATTCATCAACCAAACCCTTTCTGATCTTAAATGCAAGCTTAAAATAGTATTCCTCATCTAATTTCACAACTCTAGGTATGTGGTTTCATCCATATGGCTGAATTTTCGTGGGTCTCCATGGGTGGGTTAGGTTAGTAGTGATAAAATCAAAATTTTGGGTGTTTGAGGTAGTTAAAACATGTGATGGTGTTTGTAGAGATGAAATCCAACTAACCTAACCATTTTGCATGTATTTGGTTTGAAAACTAAGAGTTTGAGTGTTGGGGAATTATGGGTTGGGTGAAATTGATGAGTGAATGAACTAGAGTTTTAAATTGATGAATGGTTGCATTTGATAATGGATGTGCAGTGATTTGGATGAGAAATTATAAATTAAGAAGTTTGAGACTTCATATGTTTGAAATGAAAGGAATGGAAATGTTCATCTTTTTAAAATATTGAGGTTATGGTGTCATAAAACTCTGCACATAAGGTGTTTGAGGAAATGCCTCAAACAACTCAAATGTAAGAATGAATTGTGATTATTGGTGAACTTGGGGGAAATGGTTCATAAGCTCAAATAGATGATTTGTTAGTGGTGTTTAGTAAAATTTCATATGTTGGAAGCAATCGAAATGTAAATTAATGAATTAGGAGAGTTTGACTATAGTAAAGTCAAATATGATGATAATGGGTCAAAGGGTTGGAAGTTTGTTTTGTGTGAATTGTTCCTAGATTTAATGTGTATGTGTGATAATATGATCTAGGAGGTGGAAGTACCAACCAAAGACCCGGTAAAGAGAAAGTTGAACCAAGTGGAACTAAGGACCAAGGTGAGTAAACCTATCCATGAATAAGCAACCATAAGACTTATACATGTTTGTAAATGTTTGATTTGTTTGAATTATATAATGTGGTGTTTGTAGAAGTTGTTGCTTATATGCGATATGTGCATGAATCAAATTGATGTCAATGTATGATAGGGGTTAATTGACATGTCTCATGTTTGGTGATCCACATTTGTGTGGAATATAATGTAAGACCATGTTTTGATGGCATTAGGGTGATGATCCACATTCGTGTGGAAGAATGTATAAGTCCATACTTGTATGGCAAGGGTGATGATTCACATACGTGTGAAGGTTGGGGTATAATGACTAATGAGTGTCATGGGGATGATTCGCATTCGTGCGAAGGAAAAAGAATTGAAGTGAATAGTGGTTTGGGTAAAACAAACCATTATGTGATTATGTAAATTTATATGTTGAGGGTCACCAAGATAGGTTTGGGGACTTAAAAATATGATTAATTAGTGTCATGGAGTTGATTTTTGTGTAAAAGAATGTCCGGGAATGATCCGGATCGAATCTGGAAGTGAAAACGCGAAAATTGGAGTTGCAGACCTGCAGTGGGCGTACCATACGCCCAGAATGGGCGTATCATACGCCCAGAATCTTACACTACGCCCAGAAGTTGCTGTCAACGCTGGAATTTGGGCTACGGGTACGGTGGGCGTACCATACGCCGGGTTGGGCGTACCATACGCCCAGAATGGATTTTTTTGATTTTTGCTTCCGTTTAATTCGGTTAAGCACGGGGAGGTTAAGGGGTTAACTCACTTAGTCCATTTGGACTAACACTTGATTGTTTGTGGTTGTTTCAGGTCAAAGGTAGGCTCGGCTACGACTCAGAATGAATCAGACGGTTAAAATGATCGAACCATGCTTTTGTAAAGATTACGTCTATGGATTGTAAAGTTTAAAACTACACTTTTAACGTATTTGACATGTTTTGTAAATGATGAACAAGTCTAGTTAGTCATGTTAAAGCGTTAAATGATTTTAGTTGAATTGTAAGGGTTTTAAAACATGTGAATTTGGGACCTAAATTTTGTAAATTCCGCAATTATGTTAAACGTTTTGTTATGAGAATTGGGGTGTCACAAGTTGGTATCAGAGCCTTAGGTTTGAGTGAATCAAGTGTGTGATGACTCATTTGATCTCAAACTTTTGTGCTCTTGATATGAGGAGAAAGGTTCGATCCAAGTTCTGATCACGTAGCCGAAGACCTGAGGTTAGTAAGTGTGATTACATTTGATAAGTAAATGTAATTGATATATATGTGTGATTGAAATTGCAATTGATATGTAATTGTAATTGATGTAATAAAGATTTGATACATTCGATATGTGAATGCATGTGATAAATATGTGATACGTGAACTGAAACTCTTTACCAAAGTTTTAGGCGATGAAGTTAACTAAATGAACATGTGATGAGGATATTATTATACCTGGCCAGTATAATCATATTCAAGTGACATGGGCATGACCTTAACGAATTCATTTGGAATTTTGGTAAAGACTGGTAGGTAAGGTGGTAGGAGTGTTGTTTGTAAAGTGATCTCTAGGATCACCAATTGTGGTTTGCCTATGTACTATGATTCAAGTAGTGATACTAATGAACCACTTAAATTATTTCAGTCATAAATGGCTGATGAACATGATACCGAGGAGGGTAGTCATGCAGTTGAACTCGCTCAAATACGAGAAATTGTGAAAGAGGAAGTGGCTAAAGCACTTCAAGCTACCATCCCTACTCACATGGACGGGATGCAAGCTTCGTTACTTGTGACACCCCGCAAATTCCAGGTCAGCAATTCTTTATTTTAAATAATAATATGTTTTATTATTTCATACGTGGCACTAGAATAATTGTATTTAGTGTGACACGTGGCACAACAGCTAGAATACATCGATAATTCGAGGAATTATCGCACAACACTCGCACGTGTCTTGAATAACGAACGTTGGTGAACGGATCAAATCACAGTACACTTTCACTGCACATAGGTTCTAGGGAACCTAAGATATTGGGAACATTGACTAAATGTTGAGAAATGATGATCGTAATAGAAAAATACGCGAAAATCGGTTCAAAACAAGAAAACTAGGCTTATTGGACTTCTCTGGGACCCATCGCGGTACGCGATGGCCCAACGGAAGGAATTATAGCGGTACGCGACAGGTGCCAGTCGACAAATCTTTATAAAATCAAGACCACCATGCCTATTAACTCCACTCTTTATCATTTCTCCGGTACTACACACCAACTTCGACTATTCCTCACTGATTTGACCCTTGGGAAGCCATGGGAGACCTCCATTGAAGCTCCAAGCTTGAAGGATTGAAGATTGAGGCTTGAAGGATCACACTTGAAGCTTGAAGATCACCACCACCATCATTTTGCTGCGAGAACCTACTGTCTAGAGAGTTAGAGGCTGTTCTTGTCGTCATCTTGGCATTCTTGAAGCATTAGAAGGTAGTTCTATACCCAAAACACACTTTCTTCACCTTTACACTCACATGCATGACTTTAAACACACATGTAAACACCCTAGATGCACATGCACGAATTTTAGTGCTGGGTTTGATGATGATTACATGATAGTTGATGATCTATGATGTTTAGAATAAGTTTTGTGACGATCCATGATAATGTTAATGTGCATGTTAATGATTTGGTCATAAATGGGTGTTTGTAGTAGCATGCATGAATGATCTAAGCCGATTGGTATGATTCTTGATATGGAAATGTTGTCATAAGTGATATTGATGATGATTTGCAAGATTAGAAATGGTTGATTTGTCAATATTTGATCACTTGGTGAACATTACTAATTTTAGTAACTTTAAGGTTACAAAGTATGTATTTTTGATGAAATAGTCACATTTGTATGTTTAGATTTATAAGTTATGTTTAAAATGATGTTTAGAAGTTAATATGATGGTTATTTGATGCATTGGAATGACTAAAATTGCTAATAGTATGATATTTAGGAATGTTACTAAATATAGTAACTTTATTTTACAATTTGGAGAATAGGAGCATGCTAGTCATAATGATTATGATTAAATATTTATTTAAGACTAATATGATGATATTATGATAAGATTTGTATCTAGACTTAGTGATATATGCATATCTTGTGACTTTCTAATTATGGCAACTTTTACGCGCAAAAACATGCTAAACCGACTATGTGTAACTATGTGCTATGTGATAACATGCCCATTTAGGGTAATTATGCAAGTTAGAATAATCGGAATGTGATTTTATGCATGACTTGCCTAATGTGGAAACTTTCCTAAAATAGGAACTTACTATAAATAGTAAGTTTCCACATGGGAATGATTTTTGGTATCCGTACACTCCACACGACACTAAACCGCACGTTACACGAACACTTGATCCAAAACCGTCACCAACGGGTTGTTAGGTCAAACACGGTCAAACATGGTCAAACACGGTAAACTCGACCCACATAACAACTTGGAAGTTGTTAGACACGAACACGGTTCTGTGAGACCCACATATATGCAAACACAAACTTACAACACCTATGTGATGTAGGTAACTACTAGCCGGCGAGCTACACTGTTCTTGTAAGAACACGCACTTCTCAAACTCAGGTGAGTTTACGGCCCCACTTTTACTCTTTAACTGTTTTACTGAAACTTTGGGGTGAGAATACAATGCAACTGTTTTAGATATATGACTGTATGTTGTGAAAACCATTTTCGAGTGTAACTATTATCGCATAAAGCCCTCACTTATCCTTACCGTTAGTTGTGTATTCAAACGAGTCGTAATTACGTAGTACTACTGGGTTTGACTAACCCCACTCGGCACCAATGTTGACTGGAGGTCATAACGAGTGTAATTTCGATGGGAATGCGGGTTCAGCGATGACCTGCGGAGGCAAACGGAAACAGTCTAGTTTCGGTAAGATGAACTGACACACTCCACGGATCGTAGTATCCAACTAAACTTAACATACCCAGTATATGTCTGTTTACTATTTCTGTCTGTCTAAACCTGTGAACTCACCAACTTTTTAGTTGACACTTTTCGCATGTATTCTCAGGTAATTAATGGAGCACACGCTAGGACGCACTCAAGGAAGCATTAAGGAGTCTGAATGGCATATAGACTCATGTCCTAGGCTTGTGTGTGCATTTGTTGGTGTTAAACCAATTTGAACAATGTAGTGTCTGTTAAACAATTTACTTTCCGCTGCAAACTTATTTACTTATGATGTTGAACATTTTCCGCTGCTTATTGAATGAAACTATGTTATTTTACAAATCTGTGTGACTGTGTAACTCATAAAGAGTCGTTCTATATGACCATGAGCTGTGATCCTGGCCACGTCACACCCACGTGGACTGACACCAAGAGTGGGAATTTGGGGGTGTGACAGACTGGTATCAGAGCCTTGGTTATAGGGAACTAGGTTTGCATCTAGTAAACTTAGACTATAGCCACTGCTCTACAGTAGACACTACACTTAGAAATTTCACACTTATATTATTATTACCATTGTGAACTATTACTGACTGATTTGGGACTTACAGGATGTCTGATGACAATGAGGACCCGGGGCGTAATCCGGGGAAGCGACCTGCTGAGTATGAGCTGACGGAGGAGAGTCGTAAGCGAGTTAGAGACATTATGTACCCAGATGATTTTGAGGAGGCAGAAAGGGCACGTATTGCGAAGCGCGCCAGGTCGTGGACTTGGTACCCACGCACTGTGTGGGACTGGATCATCGACGAGAGAGTACCCCTTCTGCGAGAACGGACAGATGATAACCGAGCACACCGACTACCGTCTCTTGAGGTGTCACTCGAGCGGGCTTTCGCAGCACATGTTGCTCGAACTGCTCGTGAGGCCAGTAGGGCGCGTGAACGTGATGAGGAGATCATGGCTCTCCGAAAGGAGAATCCACATCTCCAAGAGCAGTTAGATCACCTGCGGGGACAGGTAGTGGATGAGATAGCGGAACTCCGGAACCGGACAACACAGTTAGAAGAACGGCAAGAAGAGGTCGTCGCTGTGGTTCAGGGTCATGGGGAGCGACTGGTTGCAGTAGAGGGCGTTGCGGGGGAGAACCAGGCAGTGCTTCAAAACGCCTGGGCTGACCAGCTACTCATGGAACCCGAGGAGGAACCAGATCAAGGACCTCAATTCGAGGCTGTAAACCTCGAAGAAGAGGACTTTGATGAAGATCCAGACGAGGATCCTGATGAGGAGGACGACTATGGTCCTGCTGATAGTGGAGATTCACACTCCACGATTGTCTAGTTAGGATTTTTATTTTAGTATTCTACTTTTGTATCACTTAGCCAAGCGGGATGTGCTCGTGCAAATTTTGTAGCATCTCTTTTGGAAAATATTGTACACAAACTTACTAACATTAATGGAAAGATGCTTTACTTTTGTTGCTTATATATATCATTACTATGACTACTGTTAACATGCCATCTGACTTAACAATTGAATAACACTCTAACTCATGCTAACTAACATTCTAACCTTTCCATATAGAAACATGTCCGGAAGAGGAAACCATGCCCTTCGACTCAAACGTAAGGCAGAAAAGGCACGAATCGACATGATGGTCGAACGCAAATTCAACAAGGTACTCGCGGAGTACGAGGCCAACCGTCACGCCAGCGAGACGAGTGGTACTAACAACGGTATTAACTCTTGCCTAACATGACTAACATAGTATAGACAGTCTAGACACTAACACGTTGCATTGAACCCCGACGCACAGGATCCCACGGGGGAGCGACGAAGGGGTGCTCGTTTAAGGCGTTCCTGAGCTGCCACCCTCACAAGTTTCAAGGTACTGAAGGAGCCGTGGGACTGCTTCGTTGGATAGAGAAGCTGGAGTCAGTTTTCTCTATAGCTGAATGCTCGGATGAGAACCGGGTAAAATACGCCACGGGAACACTGGAGGGACCGGCCCTCACCTGGTGGAACACTCATGTCCAAACCCTTGGACTGGACACCGCAAACTCAATTCCGTGGGACAACTTCACCAGGATGCTCCACGAAGAATACTGTCCTCGGGATGAAATTAGGAAACTGGAGGAAGAGTTCTGGGTGCACAAGATGGTAGGATCTGAAATCGAGAAATACTGTACTCGGTTTCATGAACTGTGCAAGCTGTGCCCGGCGATGGTGACGCCGGAGTACAAGAAGATTGAGCAATTTATCAGTGGATTGCCGGAACAAATCCAGAGCACGGTCACTACTTCCGACCACTCTACTATCCAACCACTGATACGCTTGGCACACAAGCTGACCGATCAGGCGGTAGCCCAAGGGAAACTGCCTAAAAGAGGTGAACACCTGAAGCCTCAAGAGCCCAAGCGAAAGTGGGAACCCAGCAATAACCGTACTTTCTCACCTCAGCAACCGACCCAACATCGCCCAGCACCTTCCAAAGTTTTCACTGCCACCCAGCCAAACACTCAGAACAAAGGAGGATACCAGGGCAACAGCCCAAAATGTAACAACTGTAACTTCCATCACTTTGGCCCATGCAAGAGAGTCAAATGCACCAACTGTGGGAGAAACGGGCACATAGCCAAAGAATGCCGATCAAACCCCAACCCCAACCTCAACAAGGATAACACATTAAAGGGGTGCTTCACTTGCGGAAAGCCGGGCCACATGCGCCGAGATTGTCCGCAGAACAAGAATGCAGGTGGCAACCCGGCTAGGGGTCGGGCATTCGTGATCGGATCCGGTGAAGCTAAAGATGATCCCAATGTCGTCACCGGTACGTTTCTTTTAAATAATGTTTATGCTAGCATATTATTTGATACCGGTGCCGATAGAAGTTTTATATCTAGTGAATTTAGTAAACTGTTTGATATGACACCAACACCACTAGACTATGAGTACACCGTAGAGTTAGCGGACGGCAAGCTGATTGAAACACAACACATCCTCAAGGGGTGTGTTTTGACACTAGCAACCCATCAGCTGATGATTGACTTGATGCCAGTAACTCTCGGGAGCTTTGACGTGGTGATTGGAATGGATTGGCTATCTGCAAGCCACACTGAGATCGTGTGCAACGAGAAGATTGTACGAGTTACGTTGCCAAGTGGAGAGCAGATCTCAATTCAGGGAGAAAGGCGCGGAATACCGTTAAACATTATGTCATGCATGAAGGCAAACAAATATCTGAAGAAGGGATACACGGCTATCCTAGCCCTTATCACCGAACAACCAAAGAAGGAACGAAAGATCGAGGACATCGCTGTTGTTCGAGATTTTCCAGAAGTTTTTCCTGACGATCTACCGGGACTACCACCAACGCGACAAGTGGAGTTTCAGATAGATCTGACACCAGGAGCAGCACCGATAGCCAAGGCACCATACGGATTGGCTCCTACTGAACTGCAGGAACTATCTAATCAACTACAAGAGTTGTTAGATAAAGGATTCATCCAACCGAGCTTCTCACCTTGGGAAGCACCGGTCTTGTTTGTAAAGAAGAAAGACGGTTCATTCCGTATGTGTATAGACTACCGAGAACTGAACAAAGTGACGATCAAAAATCGATACCCTTTACCCCGAATAGACGACCTGTTTGATCAATTGCAAGGGTCGAGTTACTATTCGAAAATCGATTTAAGATCTGGTTACCATCAACTTAGAGTACTAGAGGAGGACATACCAAAGACAGCCTTCAGAACGCGGTACGGACATTACGAATTTCTGGTCATGCCTTTCGGACTGACCAACGCACCGGCAGTATTCATGGATCTCATGAATCGGGTATGTAAGCCGTATCTGGACAAATTCGTAATCGTATTCATAGACGATATCCTGATTTACTCCAAGACTAAGGAAGAACATACCGATCACTTAAGACGTGTCTTGGAACTACTGAAGAAGGAACAGCTATACGCGAAGTTTTCCAAATGTGATTTTTGGATTCGCGAAGTTCAGTTCCTTGGGCACGTAGTGAACGAGAAAGGAATACACGTAGACCCAGCCAAGATTGAGGCAATCAAGAACTGGACTGCACCTAAGACTCCAACTGAGGTGCGACAATTCCTGGGATTGGCCGGGTACTACAGACGATTTATCGAGGGATTCTCGAAGATCGCACAATCATTGACATCCCTTACGCACAAAGACAAGAAATTTGAATGGGGAGAGAAACAAGAAGCTGCTTTTGACTTGTTGAAGCAGAAATTGTGCAGTGCACCAATTCTATCGCTACCAGACGGATGCGAAGACTTTGTAGTGTATTGCGATGCATCAAAGCAAGGACTCGGTTGCGTACTGATGCAACGCGAGAAAGTTATAGCGTATGCGTCACGACAACTAAAGGTGCATGAGAAGAACTACACAACTCACGATTTGGAGTTGGGAGCCGTAGTGTTCGCACTGAAGATCTGGCGACACTATCTATACGGCACCAAGTGCACAATATTTACTGATCATAAGAGCCTACAGCACATTTTCGACCAAAAGGAGCTGAACATGAGACAACGCAGATGGGTCGAGCTGATAGGTGACTATGATTGTGCAATCAAATATCATCCCGGTAAAGCTAATGTAGTAGCCGACGCACTAAGCCGGAAAGAAACAACCAAACGCGTGCGCGCACTACAACTTACCATTCACTTCGAGTTACCTAATCAAATCCGGATCGCACAGCAAGAGGCTTTGAAAACTGAAAACCTCACTCTCGAGGCCATGCGAGGAATGGATAAACAAATGAAACAGAAAGACGACGGAGCTTACTATCTAATAGATCGTATTTGGATCCCACGCTACGGAGGGTTGAGAGAGGTAGTAATGGATGAAGCACATAAGAGCAGATACTCGATACATCCAGGCTCTGACAAAATGTATCACGACCTAAAGACAACTTACTGGTGGCCTAATATGAAGTCGGAAATCGCAACCTACGTAAGTAGATGTCTGACTTGCGCAAAGGTTAAGGTTGAATATCAGAAACCGTCAGGGTTACTCCAACAGCCAGAAATCCCAGTTTGGAAATGGGAGCAAATTTCCATGGATTTTATCACCAAGCTGCCAAAGACGGCAAGTGGTTGCGATACCATCTGGGTTATCGTAGACCGACTCACGAAATCGGCACATTTCCTGCCGATCAAGGAAACAGATAAGTTGGAAAAGTTAACCCGAATACCAGACACGGAGTCCCAATCTCCATAATATCCGACCGAGATAGCCGTTTCACGGCACACTTTTGGAAATCCTTACATAAAGCCCTCGGAACAAGGTTGGATATGAGCACTGCTTATCACCCGCAGACAGGTGGTCAGAGTGAAAGAACCATCCAGACCTTGGAGGACATGCTTCGGGCATGCGTAATCGACTTCGGTAATAGTTGGGAGACTCACCTACCTTTGGTGGAGTTCTCATACAATAACAGCTATCACACCAGCATTGGAGCTGCACCATTTGAAGCACTATACGGACGTAAGTGCAGATCACCGCTCTGTTGGGCAGAAGTTGGCGAAAGCCAACTGACCGGACCCGAACTTGTGCACGAGACAACGGAAAAGATCGTGCAAATACGTAACAGAATGGCAACAGCTCGAGACCGACAGAAAAGCTATGCCGACAAAAGGCGCAAGCCTTTAGAATTTTAAGTGGGAGATCGGGTACTACTTAAAGTCTCGCCTTGGAAGGGAGTGATTCGATTCGGGAAGCGGGGAAAGTTAAACCCTCGTTATATCGGACCCTTCGAAATCACTAAACGGATAGGCCCGGTGGCCTACGAACTGCAGCTACCACAGGAATTTAGTAGCGTGCACAATGTATTCCACGTATCAAACCTCAAGAAATGTCTATCAGACTAAACGCTCGCAATTCCTTTGGAGGAAATCCAGATTGACGAACAACTACACTTCATTGAGGAACCGGTGGAAATCATGGACCGAGAAATCAAGAAGTTGAAACTTAGTAAGATACCCATCGTGAAAGTCCGATGGAACTCACGGCGAGGACCGGAATACACCTGGGAACGAGAGGATCAGATGAGAAATAAATATCCTCACTTATTCCCCGACCAGACCAACACCGGCAACACAAGCAGAATTTCGGGACGAAATTCCTAATAACTGGGGGATGATGTGACACCCCGCAAATTCCAGGTCAGCAATTCTTTATTTTAAATAATAATACGTTTTATTATTTCATATGTGGCACTAGAATAATTGTATTTAGTATGACACGTGGCACAACAGCTAGAATACATCGACAATTCGAGGAATTATCGCACAACACTCGCACGTGTCTTCAATAACGAACGTTGGTGAACGGATCAAATCACAGTACACTTTCACTGCACATAGGTTCTAGGGAACCTAAGATATTGGGAACAATGACTAAATGTTGAGAAATGATGATCGTAATAGAAAAATACGCGAAAATCGGTTCAAAACAAGAAAACTAGGCTTATTGGACTTCTCTGGGACCCATCGCGGTACGCGATGGCCCAACAGGAGGAATTATAGCGATACGCGACAGGCATCGCGGGGGTTTGGCTCCCGAAATCCTTCGCGGTACGCGAAGATTCTTTTAACTCTCCATCGCGGTACGCGACAGGTGCCAGTCGACAAATCTTTATAAAATCAAGACCACCATGCCTATTAACTCCACTCTTTATCATTTCTCCGGTACTACACACCAACTTCGACTATTCCTCACTGATTTGACCCTTGGGAAGCCATGGGAGACCTCCATTGAAGCTCCAAGCTTGAAGGATTGAAGAGTTGAGGCTTGAAGGATCACACTTGAAGCTTGAAGATCATCACCACCATCATTTTGCTGCGAGAACCTACTGTCTAGAGAGTTAGAGGCTGTTCTTGTCGTCATCTTGGCATTCTTGAAGCATTAGAAGGTAGTTCTATACCCAAAACACACTTTCTTCACCTTTACACTCACATGCATGACTTTAAACACACATGTAAACACCCTAGATGCACATGCACGAATTTTAGTGCTGGGTTTGATGATGATTACATGATAGTTGATGATCTATGATGTTTAGAATAAGTTTTGTGACGATCCATGATAATGTTAATGTGCATGTTAATGATTTGGTCATAAATGGGTGTTTGTAATAGCATGCATGAATGATCTAAGCCGATTGGTATGATTCTTGATATGGAAATGTTGTCATAAGTGATATTGATGATGATTTGCAAGATTAGAAATGGTTGATTTGTCAATATTTGATCACTTGGTGAACATTACTAATTTTAGTAACTTTAAGGTTACAAAGTATGTATTTTTGATGAAATAGTCACATTTGTATGTTTAGATTTATAAGTTATGTTTAAAATGATGTTTAGAAGTTAATATGATGGTTATTTGATGCATTGGAATGACTAAAATTGCTAATAGTATGATATTTAGGAATGTTACTAAATATAGTAACTTTATTTTACAATTTGGAGAATAGGAGCATGCTAGTCATAATGATTATGATTAAATATTTATTTAAGACTAATATGATGATATTATGATAAGATTTGTATCTAGACTTAGTGATATATGCATATCTTGTGACTTTCTAATTATGGCAACTTTTACGCGCAAAAACATGCTAAACCGACTATGTGTAACTATGTGCTATGTGATAACATGTCCATTTAGGGTAATTATGCAAGTTAGAATAATCGGAATGTGATTTTATGCATGACTTGCCTAATGTGGAAACTTTCCTAAAATAGGAACTTACTATAAATAGTAAGTTTCCACATGGGAATGATTTTTGGTATCCGTACACTCCACACGACACTAAACCGCACGTTACACGAACACTTGATCCAAAACCGTCACCAACGGGTTGTTAGGTCAAACACGGTCAAACATGGTCAAACACGGTAAACTCGACCCACATAACAACTTGGAAGTTGTTAGACACGAACACGGTCCTGTGAGACCCACATATATGCAAACACAAACTTACAACACCTATGTGATGTAGGTAACTACTAGCCGGTGAGCTACACTGTTCTTGTAAGAACACGCACTTCTCAAACTCAGGTGAGTTTACGGCCCCACTTTTACTCTTTAACTGTTTTACTGAAACTTTGGGGTGAGAATACAATGCAACTGTTTTAGATATATGACTGGTATGTTGTGAAAACCATTTTCGAGTGTAACTATTATCGCATAAAGCCCTCACTTATCCTTACCGTTAGTTGTGTATTCAAACGAGTCGTAATTACGTAGTACTACTGGGTTTGACTAACCCCACTCGGCACCAATGTTGACTGGAGGTCATAACGAGTGTAATTTCGATGGGAATGCGGGTTCAGCGATGACCTGCGGAGGCAAACGGAAACAGTCTAGTTTCGGTAAGATGAACTGACACACTCCACGGATCGTAGTATCCAACTAAACTTAACATACCCAGTATATGTCTGTTTACTATTTCTGTCTGTCTAAACCTGTGAACTCACCAACTTTTTAGTTGACACTTTTCGCATGTATTCTCAGGTAATTAATGGAGCACACGCTAGGACGCACTCAAGGAAGCATTAAGGAGTCTGAATGGCATATAGACTCATGTCCTAGGCTTGTGTGTGCATTTGTTGGTGTTAAACCAATTTGAACAATGTAGTGTCTGTTAAACAATTTACTTTCCGCTGCAAACTTATTTACTTATGATGTTGAACATTTTCCGCTGCTTATTGAATGAAACTATGTTATTTTACAAATCTGTGTGACTGTGTAACTCATAAAGAGTCGTTCTATATGACCATGAGCTGTGATCCTGGCCACGTCACACCCACGTGGACTGACACCAAGAGTGGGAATTTGGGGGTGTGACATTACTAGACTCTATTCGACAAGAGTTTGCTACACTTAAAGCAAGTGGTGAGGTTGAACGACCTTCTAGAAAGGTGACCTACAAGGATTTTGTGGCATGTAAACCTGCAGAATTCAAAGGTGAAGTTGATCCACTACTAAGTCAAAGGTGGATAGCGGATATGGAAGGCACTTTCGAAACGTGTCATTGTGATGCGACAGATGAAGTCGTGTTTGCTGGGAATCAACTTAGGGAGAGAGCTAAAGACTGGTGGGAACTCCTACGTAAGGAGAAAGGGAGAGAGGGTGTCAAAAGTCTAACTTGGGCTGAATTTAAGGAGTTATTCCTTAAACGGTTTTGTCCTCAAGCTGCTATTGATCGCATAACGGAGGAGTTCTTACATATGCGACACAAAGATGTGAGACCCTATCTGAACTTATTGATTGTTCAAGGGAAAGAGAACTAGAGTTAAACCGTCAAGAAGAAAGGGGGGAAAAGAGAAAAGATGAAAAAGAAGGGGGGTCTTCCAAGAAACCAAAGTTTTCAAACTCACCAAAGAAGTTTACGGGAAGTCGGGAAGTTCGTCATTGCACTACTTGTGGAAGAAATCATTTGGGTGAGTGTTATGCTAAGTCAATGAATTGCTACAAATGTGGGAAGCAAGGGCATCTTGCTACTCAATGCACAAGTCCACTAAATTTGTGTTACAACTGTTATAAGCCTGGTCACAAGAAGGGTGAATGTCCAGAATTAAGAGGAGCAGCATCGAGTAGTGGTGATAATCGTTCTTTCAAGGGAAGCGGGAGTGGAAAGAAATTTGAAGTACCTAAACCTAAAGGTCGAGCTTTTCAAATTACTGCTGATGAGGCCAAGGATGCGGGGGATGTTGTAACAGGTACTTTTCTAGTAAATTCTGTACCTGCTTATGTTTTGTTTGACTCGGGAGCTAGCAAATCTTTTGTATCCACAAAATTTACCCATCATACATCATTTGTATTAGAGAAACTAATTGCACCCTTAGAAATAGAAGTGGCAGATTCTAAGAGCTTCTTGGTGTTTGATGTGTACCGGAATTGTAAGATCACCATAGATGATGAGGATTACATGATTGATCTAATACCTATGTTGTTAGGAGAATTTGACGTGGTAGTGGGAATGGATTGGTTGTCCTCAAACCAAGCCAATATAGTTTGTAATCGAAAAATAATTCAATTGATGTCACCAAGTGGGAAGGAAGTAATCATCCATGGAGAAAAGAGAGATGGGATTGAGATTTGCTCAATAAGTAAAGCCTTGAAGTATATCAATCGAGGAGGTAAGTCTTATCTAGCCTATGTGGTGGATGTGGAAAAAGAAGTGTAGAAATTAGAAGATATTCCTATTGTTAGAGATTTTTCGGATGTCTTCCCGGATGAATTGCCTGGGGTTCCTCCGGAAAGAGATGTTGAATTCAGGATAAATTTGGTTCCTGGAGCTAAGCCAATAGCTAAAACTCCTTATCGATTGGCACCGACAGAAATGCAAGAGTTAATGACTCAAATACAAGAACTTCTTGACAAAGGTTTCATCCGTCCTAGCATCTCACCTTGGGGTGCTCCGGTGCTCTTTGTTAAGAAGAAAGATGGGAGTATGAGAATGTGTATCGATTACCGGGAGTCGAACAAGTTAACTGTGAAGAACCGATACCCTCTACCTCGAATTGATGATCTTTTTGACCAGTTGCAAGGTTCCAAGTGGTTTTCTAAAATCGATCTTCGGTCTGGATATCATCAACTCAAGGTTAGGAATGAAGATGTGGAGAAAACAGCGTTTCGCACTCGATATGGGCATTACGAATTTCTCGTCATGTCTTTTGGTTTGACGAATGCACCGGCGGCATTCATGGATCTAATGAATCGGGTGTGTAGACCAATGTTGGATAGATCAGTCATTGTGTTCATTGATGACATTTTGGTCTATTCCAAAGATGAGGGTGATCATTTGCGTGAGGTGCTTGAAACACTCCGTAGGGAGAAATTATATGCGAAATTTTCCAAGTGTGCTTTCTGGTTACAAGAAGTACAATTTTTGGGGCATGTGGTGAACACGAATGGAATTCATGTCGATCCATCTAAAATACAAGCTGTAGCAAAGTGGAGTCCGCCTAAGACTCCAACGGAGGTGAGAAGTTTTCTTGGTCTAGCAGGTTATTACAGGCGTTTTATACAGGATTTCTCCAAGATTGCTTCATCCTTGACTAAGTTAACAAGGAAAGGAGTGAAGTATGAATGGGGAGATGATCAAGACCGAGCTTTTCAGGAATTGAAGGTGAAATTGACCCAAGCTCCCGTTTTGGCATTACCTGATGGAACCGATGATTTTGTAGTTTATTCCGATGCATCGTATTCAGGATTGGGTTGTGTGTTAATACAACGGGGTAAGGTGATAGCGTACGCTTCAAGACAATTGAAGGTGCACGAAGTGAATTACCCAACTCATGATTTGGAGCTTGCTGTTGTAGTTTTTGCGTTAAAGATATGGAGGCACTATCTATACGGTGTGAATTGTACCATTTACACCGATCATAAGAGCCTTAAGTATTTCTTTACTCAGAAAGAGTTGAACATGAGGCAGAGACGGTGGTTAGAATTAATCAAAGATTATGATTGTGAAATCCTCTACCATCCGGGAAAGTGTAACAACCCATTTTGGGGAACTATTATAAGTAAAATGTAATTGAAGTATAAATTATGTTTTATTTTAATTTGATGGGTGTTTTATTAATATTTGTTAATTATAACCAATTGGTGGGTGTTTTAAGAGTGTTTGTTTATTTTAACAATATGTTGGGTGTTTACTAACTTAACTTAGTTAGTTATAACTAGTTAGTTTTAACTAGTAATAGAGGGACCAAAACTGCCAATAGATGAAACTTGACTTAAAAGAGGGGTTAAATGTTGACTTGGTCAACATTTCACACTTTTATGTGTGTGTGTGTGTGTTGGAGACGTGAAAGAGAAGGGAAGACAAGGAGAAAAAACTCAAGAACTTCAAGATTTGATCAAATTGGAGGTTGAATGTTGATCTGATCTTGAATGCAAGTTGAAATTAGAGTTCTCCTTGCATCAAACAACATCTAGGTAAGATTTTTGGGTGTTTTTGATGGGATTTTCGTGGGTCTCCATGGGGGGTGTGGGTTTGATGGGTAAAACTCTCAAATTTGGTGTTTTGAGAGTGTCAAATGTTGTTAATGATGTTGATAATCATATAGGAACAACTTTTGATTGTTTTCATTCATGATTTACATGTTATGAAAATGGGTGAATTGGGGTTTTCATGGAGTTGATGACTATGGTGTGTAAAGTTAGTGTTAAAAGGTGGGGATTTGATGATTATCACTATATTGTTGTAGTTTGTGGGGAAATTGTTGAAATTGATCATTTATAAACAAATAATGGAGTTATATGGATGTGTTAATGATGAATGATCATTAGCACATGAACTTGTGCATACATGGTGTTTGATGAAATGCCAAGTAGAGTATTTAACTTAAAATTTGTTTAAAACCTATGGTGATATGAAATAGGTGGGTGTATAAACTCAACAAGGGTGAGTTGATGTGGTTAAGGGTCAATTGGAAGTAATTAAGTTAAAATGGTGACATTGGGGTGAATGGGTGTATGTTGACTAATTGTGGTCAAACTTTATATTAAACCTATTAGTTGTGATAATAGGAATTGATAGTGAAGGTGTGAGTGGCACCAAACGACCCGGGAAGGAATTGGTTATAGAGGATAGCGCGTTGGAACAAGGCAAGTCACCTAAATCTTCTACTTATTATGTGTAAAGGTGTGTACATGTATGAATGTTGTTGAAGATTTGACTTTATGGTGGATAGGTGAACTAGTACTTGTTATTAGACAATGATAAGCAATAGGTGATATATGTTGCTTGATTATTGTAAACATGGTGTGTCAATACTAGTTCATGATTGATTTGGTGTTTAATTTTATATGTGTTGAATGATTTGAATTAGTTCACAAGGTGGGTGAATAGTAATTGAAATCAACTCAAATTGGTGTTTTGAATCACAAGTGGTGTGATCATGACATTGGATTATTCACATGGTGTGTGAATGTCCTTTGTTGGGTGTAATCAAGTTAATAAAACACAAGTGGTGTGGTTTACTTAACTTGAGAAATCTTGTGGAATAAGATTTCAATGGAGTTTTGGGTGCAAACGACCCGTTAGTAAATCGTTTGACATTATAACTATGATGGTTATAAATTGGTGAATTAAGGTGTTTAGTATGTTTATATGGTGTTATATAATGTTTATGGGTGTATTGGAATGGTCGGAAATGAGCGAAAGGGGTCGAGATGGTTGAAAACAGGAAAAATGGCCGTGCAGGTGGTGCCCGGCGTATGATACGCCTGGGGGGGGGGCGTATGATACGCCTCCTTCAGCTCCAATTCCAAATTTTTCTGTGATACGCCTCCAAATACGCCAACCAATACGCCAGGGGCTGAATTTGACCAAAATTGACTTTTTGGGTCATGTAAGCTCGTGTGGGAGGGCATGGTGATCTTACTTAGTTCTAATGAACTAATGGTGACTTAATTATGGTGTTTTCAGGTGAACGGAAGGGTTGAACGCGGTTGTGATCGGATTGCCTTGCAAGGATTCGGATCAAACACGTTTTGTGGTTTTTCTTTGTTGGTGTTAAACAAAGGTTTTTGGTGATAACTCAAATGTAATTTTTGTTATTGAATGTTTAATTAACATCAATTATTTTGTAAAGTCGTATGTAAATGGGGTGTTTATGGTGTTAATTACATTTGTCGGTTTGAAAAATCTGGGACCTAAACTTTGATGTCGTTTTAAAACACATGTCATACGTGTGGGAGTTTTGGGGCTTACAAGTTGGCATCAGAGCCATTGGTTTGAGGGATTCAAGTGCGTCGCGAACACTTGAACTCAAATCGTTGTGCTTTTGATATGGGGAATATTGTTTGATCCAAGATCCGATCACGAAACCGGGGGTTTAAGGTAACAAGTTTGTGAATTGTTTACCTTAGTTGTGTATGTTTATTGGTGTTTGGTGTGAATTTAATTGTTAAACCGAATTTCTTAGTCATATTATGGGGAGGTGAAGTTAAGGGAATGGATATGTGAAGCGTATAGTGTTATGTCTGGCCAACATAATATTATATTCTTGACATAGGTATGACCTTAATGGACCCAACACATATTATGGTTACGAATATTAGGTAAGGTGTTTGGAGATTACTTTGGTGATGCATTTAAGTGCATATTTCATGGTGTGCTTAGTTATATGAACTAGATATCAATACTAATGTATCAAATAACTCGTTTCAGTCGTAGAATGGCTGGTGGTGATAACATGCATGATGGTGGAGGTCATGAAATTAACCTCACCGAAATGCAAGCTATGGTAAGGGAAGAGGTGGCAAAAGCATTGGAAGCTTCGATTCCTCACCATATGGAGGGTCTGCAAGCCTCCATGAGGGAATTTATTCGACAAGAGTTTGCAAATCTCAGAGGGGGGCGAGATGGGGAACGAACTCCAAAGAAAGTAACTTATAAGGAGTTTGTAGCTTGCAAACCAAGCGAATTTAAGGGGGAAGTTGACCCGTTACTGAGTCAACGGTGGATAACAGACATGGAGGGCACGTTCGAGACGAGCCATTGTGATCCGGAAGATGAGGTGATCTTTGCTGGGAATCAATTGCGTGAAAGAGAAAAGGATTGGTGGGAGCTTCTACGAAAGGAAAGGGGTAGGGATGGCGTGAAGATCTTAACTTGGGCGGAGTTTAAGGAATTATTCCTTAAGCGGTTCTGTCCGCAGGCGGCGATTGACAGAATCACTGAGGAGTTCCTTCATATGAGACACAAGGAGGAAAGTATTGACACAATTACTGCCATCTTCTATGACAAAGCTAGATTTTGTCCTGATTTGCTACAAACGGAGCGGATGTGGATCAATAGATACCACAGTATGTTGAATGCCAAGTACCGCGAATTTCTTACACCATCTAAGTGTGAGACATTGGCGGAACTTATTGATTGTGCTCGGGAGCGCGAGTTGGAGTTAAAGCGACAGGAAGACCGCGGTGAAAAGCGGAAGGTAGAAAAGGAGACGGGGTCGTCTAAAAAGGGGAAGTTCTCTAACTCACCTACAAAGTTCCACTCAAGTAGGGGAGTTAAGCATTGTACAAAATGTGGGAAAGACCACATGGGTGATTGTTCAAATTGACCCTTATCTTGCTACAAATGTGGGAAGCAAGGTCATCTTGCTAATCAATGCTCGAGCCCGTTGAATTTATGTTATAATTGCTACAAACCGGGGCATATTCGGAGTGAATGTCCGGAACTTAAGGGGGCTGGATTTGGTGGAACAGAAAATCGATCTTTTAAGGGGCAAGGAAGTGGAAAGAAGGTGGAGGTACCCAAACCCAAGGGTAGGGCCTTTCAAATCACTGCGGAGGAAGCCAAAGTCACACCTGATGTGGTGACAGGTACTTTCTTCATCAATACCTTTCCTGCTTACATTTTATTTGATTCGGGGGCTAGTAGATCATTTGTGTCTACGAATTTTATACACCATTCGTCTTTTGTTGTTGAGAAATTGTCGGTGCCTCTAGAAATAGAAATAGAAATAGCGGATTCTAAATGCTTTCTAGTTTGTGATGTTTATTGAAAATGTAAACTAACAATCGATGGGGAGGATTTTGATATTGATTTGATACCTATGGTATTGGGGGAGTTCGATGCGGTGGTTGGGATGGATTGGCTTTCGGCTCACGGGGCCAACATTGTGTGCAAACATAAGATTATTCAATTGATGTCTCCTAGTGGACATGAGGTGTGTATTCGTGGGGAGAAACGTGGTGGCATGATCTTATGTTCTTTAATCGAAGCTATGAAGTATTTGAACAATGGGGGACGATCATTCCTTGCTTACGTGGTGGATTCGGAGAAGGGAGTGAAGATGATTGAAGACATTCCTATTGTGCGTGATTTTACAGATGTCTTTCCAGATGAACTACCGGGATTACCTCCCGAAAGGGATGTGGAGTTCCGAATTGATTTGGTGCCCGGAGCTAAACCTATTGCTAAGGCTCCATATCGTTTGGCGCCATCTGAATTGCAAGAGATGATGAATCAGTTGCAAGAACTTCTTGACATGGGTTTTATTCGTCCGAGCATCTCACCTTGGGGTGCACCGGTGTTATTTGTCAAGAAGAAAGATGGGAGCTTCAGAATGTGTATAGATTATCGGGAGTTGAACAAGGTCACGGTGAAGAATAGGTATCCATTACCTAGGATTGACGACCTCTTTGACCAATTACAAGGTGCTTCATGGTTTTCTAAGATCGACCTTCGATCGGGATACCATCAGTTGAAGGTTAGAGAGGAAGACATTCCAAAGACGGCTTTTCGTACGAGGTATGGGCATTATGAGTTTCTTGTGATGTCCTTTGGGTTAACTAACGCACCGGCGGCGTTCATGGACTTGATGAATCGGGTGTGTCGTCCAATGTTAGATAGGTCAGTCATTGTGTTCATCGATGACATACTTATCTATTCCAAGAATGAAACGGATCACGCTTGTCATTTGCGTGAAGTTCTTGAAACACTTCGTAAGGAGAAACTGTATGCTAAGTTCTCCAAGTGTGACTTCTGGTTACGCGAAGTACAATTCTTAGGACATGTGGTCAATGCCGATGGCATACATGTCGATCCTACAAAAATTCAGGCGGTTATGAAATGGAGTCCACCCAAGACTCCAACTGAGGTTAGAAGTTTTCTTGGTTTAGCCGGTTATTACAGGAGGTTTATTCAAGACTTTGCCAAGATTGCTTCATCTTTGACTAAGCTTACAAGGAAGGATACTAAGTTTGTGTGGGGTGATGAACAAGAAAAGGCGTTTCAGGAGTTGAAGACAAGACTAACACAAGCACCGGTGTTGACATTACCGGATGGACCAGACGATCTTGTAGTCTACTCCGATGCATCTTATGTTGGTCTTGGGTGTGTTTTGATGCAAAGAGGGAAAGTTATTGCTTATGCTTCACGTCAGTTGAAGATTCATGAGATTAACTATCATGTTCATGACTTGGAGCTTGCGGCGGTTGTTTTTGCATTAAAGATATGGCGTCATTATCTTTATGGGGTGAAATGTACTATTTATACCGACCACAAGAGTTTAAAGTATTTCTTCACACAGAAGGAATTGAATATGAGGCAGAGACGTTGGATGGAGTTACTCAAGGACTTCGAATGCGAAATTCTCTATCATCCGGGGAAAGCAAACGTAGTGGCGGATGCTTTGAGTAGAAAGGAGGAACCTTTACCCATTCAGGTAAAAGCAATGAAAATTGTGGTGACTTCGGATCTGGTGAATCAAATTAAAGCTGCTCAAACAAAAGCTTTAAAGGAGGAGAATTGGAAACGTGATAGAATCAAGGGGTTAGCTCATCAATTGGATGAGGATAGTCAGGGTTTAAAGACAAGGTGGGGTCGAGTGTGGATACCACCCACTTGTCCTTTGAAGACGGCCTTATTGGAGGAATCTCATAAATCGAGATATTCGATTCACCCGGGAGGCACGAAGATGTATCGTGACTTGCGGGTTAACTATTGGTGGCCGGGAATGAAACGAGACATTGTTAAGTATGTCGAAAAATGTTTGACTTGTGCTCAAGTCAAGGCGGAGCATCAAAAGCCGTATGGAAAATTGCAACCTTTGGAGATTCCGATGTGGAAATGGGAGCATATTACGATGGACCTAATCACAAAGCTTCCTAAGACTAGGAACGGTTATGATACTATATGGGTCATCGTAGATCGGTTATCAAAGAGTGCTCACTTTATACCGATCAAGGAGACGTATTCTTCCAAGAAAATGGCTGAAATTTATGTTAAGGAGGTGGTGTCTCGACATGGAGTACCGGTTACTATTGTGTCTGATCGTGACACCCGGTTCACTTCTCATTTTTGGAAGAATTTTCAGGAGGAATTGGGTACAAGACTATTGTTGAGCACAGCGTATCACCCTCAAACAGATGGTCAGAGTGAAAGGACTATTCAAACGCTTGAGGACATGTTACGTGCGTGTATCATTGACTTTGGGGGAAGTTGGGATGATTACTTACCTTTGGCGGAGTTTTCTTACAATAACAGTTATCATTCCAGTCTTGGAATGCCTCCTTTTGAGGTTTTGTATGGGAGAAAATGTAGAACTCCCGTGTGTTGGGGAGAAGTGGGACCAAGGGAACTCGCTAGCAAAAAGGTAGTAAAGGTGACAAATGAACGAATTGATCAAATCCGTGCTCATTTAAAGGCGGCACAAGACCGTCAGAAATCGTATGCGGATAAACGGAGGAGGCCGATCGAATTCCAAGTGGGAGACTTTGTGTTGTTAAAGGTTTCTCCTTGGAAGGGTGTGATTCGTTTTCGAAAGCGGGGGAAACTTAGTCCACGGTTTATTGGACCATTCAAGATTATAGCTCGGATTGGCGAGGTTGCCTATCGTTTAGAGCTACCGGAGGAGTTAAGTGGGATTCACAATACATTCCACGTATCTTATTTGCGAAAGTGCTTGGCGGATGAATCGGCTTACGTGCCATTGGAGGATTTGGTGATTGATGATAAACTCAATTATATTGAGAAATCGGTGGCTATCTTGGATAGAAAAGTCAAGCAACTTCGGAATAAGACGATTAACCAAGTAATGGTGCAATGGAAGAACAGACGGGGTTCGGATGCTACGTGGGAGTCCGAGGATGAAATGCGGAAATTTTATCCTTTCCTTTTTGAGGTGTAACGAGGTTTCGGGGACGAAACCTTTGTAAGGAGGGGAGAATTTGTAACAACCCATTTTGGGGAACTATTATAAGTAAAATGTAATTGGAGTATAAATTATGTTTTATTTTAATTTGATGGGTGTTTTATTAATATTTGTTAATTATAACCAATTGGTGGGTGTTTTAAGAGTGTTTGTTTATTTTAACAATATGTTGGGTGTTTACTAACTTAACTTAGTTAGTTATAACTAGTTAGTTTTAACTAGTAATAGAGGGACCAAAACTGCCAATAGATGAAACTTGACTTAAAAGAGGGGTTAAATGTTGACTTGGTCAACATTTCACACTTTTATGTGTGTGTGTGTGTGTTGGAGACGTGAAAGAGAAGGGAAGACAAGGAGAAAAAACTCAAGAACTTCAAGATTTGATCAAATTGGAGGTTGAATGTTGATCTGATCTTGAATGCAAGTTGAAATTAGAGTTCTCCTTGCATCAAACAACATCTAGGTAAGATTTTTGGGTGTTTTTGATGGGATTTTCGTGGGTCTCCATGGGGGGTGTGGGTTTGATGGGTAAAACTCTCAAATTTGGTGTTTTGAGAGTGTCAAATGTTGTTAATGATGTTGATAATCATATAGGAACAACTTTTGATTGTTTTCATTCATGATTTACATGTTATGAAAATGGGTGAATTGGGGTTTTCATGGAGTTGATGACTATGGTGTGTAAAGTTAGTGTTAAAAGGTGGGGATTTGATGATTATCACTATATTGTTGTAGTTTGTGGGGAAATTGTTGAAATTGATCATTTATAAACAAATAATGGAGTTATATGGATGTGTTAATGATGAATGATCATTAGCACATGAACTTGTGCATACATGGTGTTTGATGAAATGTCAAGTAGAGTATTTAACTTAAAATTTGTTTAAAACCTATGGTGATATGAAATAGGTGGGTGTATAAACTCAACAAGGGTGAGTTGATGTGGTTAAGGGTCAATTGGAAGTAATTAAGTTAAAATGGTGACAATGGCGTGAATGGGTGTATGTTGACTAATTGTGGTCAAACTTTATATTAAACCTATTAGTTGTGATAATAGGAATTGATAGTGAAGGTGTGAGTGGCACCAAACGACCCGGGAAGGAATTGGTTATAGAGGATAGCGCGTTGGAACAAGGCAAGTCACCTAAATCTTCTACTTATTATGTGTAAAGGTGTGTACATGTATGAATGTTGTTGAAGATTTGACTTTATGGTGGATAGGTGAACTAGTACTTGTTATTAGACAATGATAAGCAATAGGTGATATATGTTGCTTGATTATTGTAAACATGGTGTGTCAATACTAGTTCATGATTGATTTGGTGTTTAATTTTATATGTGTTGAATGATTTGAATTAGTTCACAAGGTGGGTGAATAGTAATTGAAATCAACTCAAATTGGTGTTTTGAATCACAAGTGGTGTGATCATGACATTGGATTATTCACATGGTGTGTGAATGTCCTTTGTTGGGTGTAATCAAGTTAATAAAACACAAGTGGTGTGGTTTACTTAACTTGAGAAATCTTGTGGAATAAGATTTCAATGGAGTTTTGGGTGCAAACGACCCGTTAGTAAATCGTTTGACATTATAACTATGATGGTTATAAATTGGTGAATTAAGGTGTTTAGTATGTTTATATGGTGTTATATAATGTTTATGGGTGTATTGGAATGGTCGGAAATGAGCGAAAGGGGTCGAGATGGTTGAAAACAGGAAAAATGGCCGTGCAGGTGGTGCCCGGCGTATGATACGCCTGGGGGGGGGGGGCGTATGATACGCCTCCTTCAGCTCCAATTCCAAATTTTTCTGTGATACGCCTCCAAATACGCCAACCAATACGCCAGGGGCTGAATTTGACCAAAATTGACTTTTTGGGTCATGTAAGCTCGTGTGGGCGGGCATGGTGATCTTACTTAGTTCTAATGAACTAATGGTGACTTAATTATGGTGTTTTCAGGTGAACGGAAGGGTTGAACGCGGTTGTGATCGGATTGCCTTGCAAGGATTCGGATCAAACACGTTTTGTGGTTTTTCTTTGTTGGTGTTAAACAAAGGTTTTTGGTGACACTTACTGTGTGAGTGTTAGTGTAGCTGTTTGGAGTTGACCGCCTTACAGTCATTGTATCTCCTATAAGTGCCCAAGTTGATAGTTAACTCTCAATAGAGGTCACCAAGGTTTTCAAATACTGTGATTTGCCTTTACATATGCTCCTGTAACGGAAACCGTTCCCGTGCGATCACTCTAGTTCTTCCTAACTCGAGTGACAGTGTTCGTTTGGTAGCACTTCAAATGTGACAAGACGTTACGATTGAATCCTCATCTTACAGTTGATGAGTTCAGAATGTGGTTCTTGTAAACCGTACATGTGGAAGTACAAAGAGCTACAAGAATGTTGTCGAGGAGTTAGAATGAAAAGTGATGTTTTCCTCTCAAGGCTGAAGCACAACCTTATTAACTGTTGTCAGTGTTGTAAGGAATGACAAATCATTTGTCAAAATTAGAAGTTTAGTAGAACTAGTAGATATAGTCCCAAGCTAGGAAATGGTGTTGTTTGAGTCATCAGGTTTATTTCATCCGCTGACTCGTTTTGTGAGCCATAGGGTCTATTTCATCCCTTGACTTGTTTTAGTGGGTCACAGGGCCTATTCCATCCCTTGACTTGTTTTAGTGAGTCACAGAGCCTATTTCATCTCCTGACTTGTTTTAGTGAGTCACAGAGCCTGTTTCATCTCTTGACTGGTTGTAGTGAGTCACAGAGCCTATTTCATCTCCTGACTGGTTTTAGTGATCTATCCAGCTGCCCCTCACATGTTGTGAATCCCCCGATTCGTACGTGCAACAAAAGCTACATATGCTTGTTCTGGTGGGTATCTTAGAGTAGGTAATGTCCAACTACTAATAGTAGTGTCAGAAGTAGGTGGCAGAGGTAGTCGCTCCTCACGCACCCAGCTGCGAATTAGATCAGGGATCCACTGCCAATACTGGCCATTCTCCCTCGGTCGTTTGTGTATCTCCTCATCATAGTGAATTGTGTCATCCATCGGCTCAGGGTGCCTATTCTTGGATGCTAGTGATGATACAACTTAATGTTCTATATTACTAGTAGGTGTGGATGATGATGTCATATTCGTTACATAATGCCATATGTAATTGTTGTGCAAACTATTGTGTAAGCAAATGTGTCTAATGTCTACAGTTATAGTCTAAGTCTACCAATGCAAACCTAGTTCGCTATAACCAATGGCTCTGATACCAATCTGTCACACCCCAATTTTCAACTAACGGAAACATACCGTTTGGGAAAGTGACAAACCAGGATCTCAGATCATTAGACATAACGAAAGACCTCTATATGCTTTTAAACATAATTCAGTCTTAATTTTTGTAAAATCAGAGTTTATCTTTTGCGGAAGCGTTTGAAAATTAATAACAAAGTGTAACAGTTGTAAAACCATGAATACAATGTTGAATGTTTTACATCAACAACTAAAGTAAACTGTATGCATGAGACTCAATATCCTAGTCCCTGCTTGTCCTTGCTTGTGCCTTAGTGTCCTGAGAAAACATGTAAATCAAGTCAACACAAAGGTTGGTGCATAACACAGGTTTCAAGTATTCACAATGTTCAAAACAGCAGTTTGAATATCAAGTTTGTAGATAACATAATCACACATGCATAGTCATGATAGCTAGTCATATAAACTATTTACATACGTGTTCGACACCGAAGCTGACTGATTGCCATGCTATAGCATGTTTTCGCCTTGCCACTATTGTCTATCACAACAATAGTAAAATTGTGTTTGGTCAGTCAAACACCTGCGTAGATCCCATCTACCAGGTGAGGTTTGTCAAACCTAATAGATCTATTTCCAACTACCACGCTTTGCATTTTCAGCAAACTAAACGGTTCGAGGTGTGTAAGGACTTTCAAGTTGATGTATTTGCACATAATGTAAACAGATAACTCATGCAAGTGATATGTATCTAAAAGTAGTTTGTTGCACATGTTTTCTCCCCCAAAACAGTTTAAAATAAGAAAGGAGCCGTGTACGCACCTTTGATTGTGAATAGAATGATCACGTGCTTGAAAATTCGCGTAGACAACCTTCTACGAAAAATCTGTGTCATTACAATAACGTCGCGTTATTTGTAATGTCAAATTGTGTTTGTGGTCTCATACGTGTTAACACACGTATATCAAGTGATTTGAGACGTTCATACGAAAGTACATATAATTTCGAGTTTGCTTGTTTAAATTGTTCACGATATCGTTTAAACACGCGTAATTATACGCGACTAAGATTTCGAGTCAAAATATAAATTTTATTGTTCCATGACGTTCGGAATTCCATTTCGGTTCCAACGCATTTTGAACGGGTTAATTCGGATTTAAAACGAACAGGTTATGATACAAAAACCAAAATGGTTATAATGTCAAAAACCGGCTTGGACCGGGTTCGAACCCGCAACCTCCCAGCCAACACCCCCGAGCCCAAACCATTCCATCTGCCAACTGATTTCGCAACAGAACTGGTTTTTAATTAAATTTAAACACTAAAAGTTGGGTTCCCCTTTTGTTCCATATTCGGCCGAACCAAAGGACTCCAATTGGCCCCCGATTCGACCACCAACTAGCCTGAAACCATAGGGCTTTAGTTCTATGGTTCTAACCGAGTACATGTGTGTATTTAATTGATCATTATCAGCAAAAACATATGGTTTTTACATCCTAATCAGTTTCGAACCCATCCCCATTCCCCTTTGATGTAAATTCGAAAAATTCGTTTATGTTAAGGTGTAAATTCATGGGGTTTTCATTTACAAGAGTCCTGCGAACATGTCTGTGCCATTCAATTGAATTTTCGAGTTCAATTTCAGCAAAAACCCCTAACACATCGTGACCCATAACACCTAGAATTATAAATCCTTGCATTCCATATTATTTGGTAAAATTAATATGTGTTAACTCTAAGTCGAAGCCTTCTGATACTCACGGTATGAATTAATTTGATTTATAATCATTTTTAGATAAAAATCCCAATTCTTCCCACCTCAAGAACCCTAGATTTCTAAATCATACGATTAGTTATTGTTTGATGTATTTAACAGAGGGCTATCATCAAGCACATGATTTCGCAACCCTCTGTGTAATTTAATTAGGTTATAAAACATATTTGCATCAAAACCCCCAATTACGTTCTTAGTATGAACCCTAATTATCAAACTTGTACGATTTGATGCTAGAACTAGAAATTAACACATGGTTTTCTTTAGTCGGCCCTTTTAGGTATTGTAGGTGTCGAGAATTACCTGTTTTGATGTTAAATCGATGGAGATCACTTGAAGCTTGAATTTCGGCTAATCCCACGACCCAACTCATCTTCTTAGACTTCTATGATCGAATTGTTGGGTGTAAAAGCACCTAATGATGCCGACTAGAGGTTCCGTTGTTCCAATTTCGCGAATTATGATCGAATTTTAGACATTTGATATGTTTAGGTTACGGTTTCAACATTATTAACAATTTAATCCACTTAATTCGACAATTATGGGTTAATTAACTCTTGATAACCGTTTATTATCATCATTGCAAGTTAATTGAAACTTTAATTCGTTTAATTACTTGACTTGAATACTAATTCGAATTTTATTTTGATTTTAAACGAATTTTGACTCTTAAAAGTCAAAATTGTGTATTTTCCTTTAATTACATAATAAATCCTTACAATTCAAGCGTTTATACACTTGCTTGTTCTATTCCACCCCTTGTAGTTTGTTTTTGTTTGATTTCGTATCGTTCCATGTTTAACGAAGTTAATCCGGATTGCCGAATCGTCATTAATTGGGTCAATTGAAACATTATTGGGCTTGATTAACCCAATTGGGCCTCCTAAATATTATTGGGCCTACCTGGGCCTACCTTGGCCTTATTGGGCCTATCTAAACTTCATTGGGCCTATCCTGACCCTATTGGGCCTTCCTAGACTTTATTGGGCCTACACTGGCCTTATTGGGCCTAGCTTTTATTCATTGGGCCTAACTTGTCTTGTTGGGCCCGTGATCTCACCATTTTCAGTTAACAAAGTTAATCCGAAAACTCGGATTGTCACATCATCCCCTTGTTGAAGGAATTTTCGTCCCGAAAATTAGTAAGTGTTAGGAGTAGTTAGGAAACTGCTTACGAGTTTAAATCGTACGTGTTAGTGTGATTTGATCATTCCGTGTGCTTGTGTGTACTCACACACAAAGTCTAATGCTTGCAACATCACAACTAAATGTGATCGTTCAATGTGACTGTTTGTGTGTACACTAGTTAGTTCACCTACTGTGACTGTTTGTGTTTGATCATATTGTGTTGTGTAACCTTACACATAGTGAGTGTCTGTACTGTAATTGTTTGTATATCATACTGTTCTGTGTAACCTCACACATAGTGAGTGTCTGTAACTGTTTGTACTATGCAACTCGATAGCACAATGTGTATAACTAATCATGCATGTACTACCATAACATGTAACATATGAAATGTAGCACATAAAATGTATAAAATATAATGTAGCACAAATGTTTGTAACAAAACCAGTTGAATAAAGTGTTTGTGCTTACAGTTTGAATTTTGCAATGTTGATGTGTGAAGCATCACATCATCCCCTTGTTGAAGGAAATTTCGTCCCGAAATTTAACGTGCGCTCTCAGTGTTAGCAGTAGCTGTTTTGAATAGATGAGGATATTTCTTCATCATTTGATCTTCCCGTTCCCATGTGAATTCAGAACCACGTCGTGAATTCCATCGAACTTTGACTATCGGAATCTTGCTTTGCTTAAGTTGTTTGACCTCTCGGTCCATGATTTCTGTTGGTTCCTCAATGAATCGTAACTATTCGTCTACTTGTATTTCCTCCAATGGTACAATTAATGTCTCGTCAGAAAGACATTCTTTTAAGTTCGATACGTGAAAAACATCATGAACTCCACTGAGTTCATCCGGTAATTTGAGTTGATACGCAACCGGACCAATCCTTTTCAGGATCTCAAAAGGTCCTACGTAACGTGGACTAAGTTTCCCGCTCTTGTCAAATCGTATCACACCTTTCCAAAGTGATACCTTTAGAAGAGCTCGGTCTCCTACTTGAAATTCCAACGGCTTACGACGTTTATCAGCATAACTCTTTTGTCGATCCCGGGCCGCTGCCATACGGTTCCGAATTTGAACTATCTTTTCTGTTGTTTCGTGCACCAGTTCAGGACCTGTTATCTGACTGTCACCAATTTCAGCCCAGCAAACTGGTGAACGACATTTGCGACCATACAAAGCTTCAAACGGTGCTGCTTGAATGCTTGTATGATAACTGTTGTTGTAAGAGAATTCCACCAACGGTAAATGATTCTCCCAGCTATCACCAAAATCAATTACACAAGCTCGTAACATATCCTCGAGCGTTTGAATCGTTCGTTCACTTTGACCGTCGGTCTGTGGATGATAAGCGGTACTCATATCCAAGCGAGTCCCCAATGACTTATGAAGAGATTTCCAAAAATTGGAAGTAAACCGGGCATCCCGATCTGATATTATAGAGATTGGCACGCCATGTCGTGCTACTACTTCCTTAATGTAAATGCGAGTCAATTTCTCCATCTTTTCAGTTTCTTTGATTGCTAAGAAATGTGCAGATTTCGTTAAGCGATCGACAATTACCCATATCGTATCACAACCGCTCGATGTACGGGGTAACTTAGTAATGAAATCCATCGAAATCTGTTCCCATTTCCACATCGGTATCTCTGGTTGTTGCAGTAAACCAGATGGCTTTTGATATTCAACTTTGACCTTCGAACAAGTCAAACATTTGCTAACGTACTTAGCAATATCAGCCTTCATGTGTGGCCACCAATATAGTGCCTTCAAATCATGGTACATCTTGTCTGATCCCGGATGGACTGAATATCTGGACTTGTGCGCTTCGTCCATCACGAGTTCCCTTAAACCTCCATACAAAGGTATCCACATTCGATTAATGAAATAACGAATTCCATCAGCATTCGTATCCAATTGTTCTTCCATTCCCCGTAAAGATTCCTGTACCAAGTTTTCCTTTTTCAAGGCCTCGATCTGAGCACTGCGTACCTTGTCAGGTAAGTCAGTATGTATTGTCATCATAAGTGCACGAACCCGTCTTGTTGAAGTATCCTTTCTGCTTAAAGCATCAGCTACCACATTAGCCTTTCCCGGGTGATATTTAATCGCACACTCATAATCGTTCAACAACTCAACCCATCGTCGTTGCCTCATGTTAAGCTCCTTCTGATCAAAGATATGTTGCAAACTCTTATGATCAGTATAAATAGTACACTTAGTTCCATACAAGTAATGCCTCCAAATCTTCAAAGCAAAAACCACTGCTCCTAACTCCAAGTCATGAGTAGTGTAATTCTTTTCATGTGTTCGTAGTTGTCTGGAAGCACAAGCGATCACCTTATCCCGTTGCATCAGTACACATCCCAAACCCTGTCCAGATGCGTCACAATACACCGCAAAGTCTTCCGTTCCTTCCGGTAAGGACAGAATCGGTGCACTGCAGAGTTTCTGTTTCAATAACTGGAATGCAGCTTCCTGTTTATCCGTCCATTTATACTTGGTTCCCTTGTGCGTAAGAGCTGTAAGTGGTTGAGCGATCTTTGAGAAACCCTCAATGAATCGTCGATAATAACCCGCCAAACCAAGGAATTGTCGTACCTCGGTAGGGGTCTTTGGCGCTTCCCAATTCTTAATCGCTTCAATCTTCGCTGGATCAACATGTATACCCTTTTCATTAACTATATGACCCAAGAACTGTACTTCTCGCATCCAAAAATCACATTTCGAGAACTTAGCGTACAGTTGTTCCTGTTTCAATAACTCTAACAGTAATCGAAGATGTTCAGCATGTTCCTCCTCAGACTTTGAATAGATGAGAATGTCATCGATGAAAACAATGACAAACTTATCAAGATAAGGTTTACAAACACGATTCATGAGATCCATGAATACAGCTGGAGCGTTTGTCAACCCAAATGGCATGACCAAGAACTCATAATGGCCATAGCGCGTCCTGAATGCTGTCTTTGGAATATCCTCTTCCTGAACTCTTAGTTGATGATAACCCGACCTGAGATCAATCTTCGAGTAGTAACTCGAACCTTGCAACTGATCGAACAGATCGTCAATCCTGGGTAACGGATACCGGTTCTTGATAGTAACCTTATTCAATTCCCGGTAATCGATACACATACGAAAAGTCCCGTCCTTCTTCTTGACAAACAATACTGGAGCTCCCCACGGTGAAAAACTAGGTCGTATGAAACCCTTATCCAACAACTCTTGCAATTGTGTGGATAACTCTTGCATCTCTGACGGTGCAAGTCGATAAGGCGCCCTAGTTATCGGTGCTGCATATGGTGTAAGGTCGATTCAGAATTCCACCTGTCTGATAGGCGGTAATCCCGGCAAATCTTCTGGAAATACCTCCGGAAATTCACAACTACTGGTATATCTTCAATCTCCTTCTCAGCTACCGGCTTTTCAGTTATAAGTGCTATAACTGTTGTATGACCTTTCCGCAGACATTTGTGTGCTTTCATACAAGATATGAGACGCAGTGGCGTACTGCTCTTCTCGCCTTGTACATACAATGTCTCTCCATGCGAAAGAGGTATACGAACGATCTTTTCATGGCATATTATTTCAGCCTGGTGTTTGGACAACCAGTCCATGCCAATAAAAACTGCCTAAAGTGATAGGCATAAGGTCAATTTCCAACGTTTGACCCATCAAGTCAAGAATACATCCTTTGAGAATATGTTCAACTACAACTAACTTTCTACTAGTTAGTTCTGCAGTGTATTCAACCTCTAATGGTGTTAAGGTTATGGCAAATATTCCACTAAATTCATTAGATCCAAAGCCCTTTTATGTTCCAGTATCCAACAACACAGATACTAATATTTGTTTGTCACATATGTACTTGCAGTGAAGCTTTTCTCTATGCTTCTTATGATCATGAAGGCTTGTCCCCTCAGACCATTGTTTTCGTTTCTCTTGTTGTTACTACCAGTGCGGTTCAATTGAAATGCTCTGGCTTCTTGCATTCAAAGCATCCTTTGAGTGTTTCTTGTTGTTGTTGTGGTCATTAAGAACTCTTCTCAGTAGACACATGAAATCGGATTTCGTTCTTCATTTGATAGGGAATCTTTACAAATGTTCGCAAGTAGATGTTTTGACATACATTTGAAGTCATCCAAGTGAAGTGCAAAATCTCACTATGAGTGTTTCTCAAACACAGAGTAACCAGAACTACGGCTGGAATTTTGATGAATGTTATGTTGGAATCTCGATATGTTAACGAAATTCGTTTCAACTACTGGAATGAAAAATAAGTGAATATTATAGGTATGTGTTTCGAAAATAGACTCACAATAGAATTTGCTAGAATTCATGCGTACCTGTAAATTCACGATTACGTTGCGCACCATGATCGTCAATTTACCTTACATAAGGATTCTAGTTCCTCCTACCTTGAGCTATTTGGTCTTTGTGGGATTCAGAGTTTATTCAGGACATCAAGATTCAGACAATAGTCACATGATGTATGATTGGATAGTCTATCCAAAGAATTTCTGAGGGATAGTTACTTGAGTTGAATGCTAATATAGGGTCTAGTGTAGATCCTTCAAGAATAGCTATTCGGCTTGAATGTGTTTTTCTTACGTAGCCTGATGTCGAGACACTTACTGTGTGAGTGTTAGTGTAGCTGTTTGGAGTTGACCGCCTTACAATCATTGTATCTCCTATAAGTGCCCAAGTTGATAGTTAACTCTCAATAGAGGTCACCAAGGTTTTCAAATACTGTGATTTGCCTTTACATATGCTCCTGTAACGGAAACCGTTCCCGTGCGATCACTCTAGTTCTTCCTAACTCGAGTGACAGTGTTCGTTTGGTAGCACTTCAAATGTGACAAGACGTTACGATTGAATCCTCATCTTACAGTTGATGAGTTCAGAATGTGGTTCTTGTAAACCGTACATGTGGAAGTACAAAGAGCTACAAGAATGTTGTCGAGGAGTTAGAATGAAAAGTGATGTTTTCCTCTCAAGGCTGAAGCACAACCTTATTAACTGTTGTCAGTGTTGTAAGGAATGACAAATCATTTGTCAAAATTAGAAGTTTAGTAGAACTAGTAGATATAGTCCCAAGCTAGGAAATGGTGTTGTTTGAGTCATCAGGTTTATTTCATCCGCTGACTCGTTTTGTGAGCCATAGGGTCTATTTCATCCCTTGACTTGTTTTAGTGGGTCACAGGGCCTATTCCATCCCTTGACTTGTTTTAGTGAGTCACAGAGCCTATTTCATCTCCTGACTTGTTTTAGTGAGTCACAGAGCCTGTTTCATCTCTTGACTGGTTGTAGTGAGTCACAGAGCCTATTTCATCTCCTGACTGGTTTTAGTGATCTATCCAGCTGCCCCTCACATGTTGTGAATCCCCCGATTCGTACGTGCAACAAAAGCTACATATGCTTGTTCTGGTGGGTATCTTAGAGTAGGTAATGTCCAACTACTAATAGTAGTGTCAGAAGTAGGTGGCAGAGGTAGTCGCTCCTCACGCACCCAGCTGCGAATTAGATCAGGGATCCACTGCCAATACTGGCCATTCTCCCTCGGTCGTTTGTGTATCTCCTCATCATAGTGAATTGTGTCATCCATCGGCTCAGGGTGCCTATTCTTGGATGCTAGTGATGATACAACTTAATGTTCTATATTACTAGTAGGTGTGGATGATGATGTCATATTCGTTACATAATGCCATATGTAATTGTTGTGCAAACTATTGTGTAAGCAAATGTGTCTAATGTCTACAGTTATAGTCTAAGTCTACCAATGCAAACCTAGTTCGCTATAACCAATGGCTCTGATACCAATCTGTCACACCCCAATTTTCAACTAACGGAAACATACCGTTTGGGAAAGTGACAAACCAGGATCTCAGATCATTAGACATAACGAAAGACCTCTATATGCTTTTAAACATAATTCAGTCTTAATTTTTGTAAAATCAGAGTTTATCTTTTGCGGAAGCGTTTGAAAATTAATAACAAAGTGTAACAGTTGTAAAACCATGAATACAATGTTGAATGTTTTACATCAACAACTAAAGTAAACTGTATGCATGAGACTCAATATCCTAGTCCCTGCTTGTCCTTGCTTGTGCCTTAGTGTCCTGAGAAAACATGTAAATCAAGTCAACACAAAGGTTGGTGCATAACACAGGTTTCAAGTATTCACAATGTTCAAAACAGCAGTTTGAATATCAAGTTTGTAGATAACATAATCACACATGCATAGTCATGATAGCTAGTCATATAAACTATTTACATACGTGTTCGACACCGAAGCTGACTGATTGCCATGCTATAGCATGTTTTCGCCTTGCCACTATTGTCTATCACAACAATAGTAAAATTGTGTTTGGTCAGTCAAACACCTGCGTAGATCCCATCTACCAGGTGAGGTTTGTCAAACCTAATAGATCTATTTCCAACTACCACGCTTTGCATTTTCAGCAAACTAAACGGTTCGAGGTGTGTAAGGACTTTCAAGTTGATGTATTTGCACATAATGTAAACAGATAACTCATGCAAGTGATATGTATCTAAAAGTAGTTTGTTGCACATGTTTTCTCCCCCAAAACAGTTTAAAATAAGAAAGGAGCCGTGTACGCACCTTTGATTGTGAATAGAATGATCACGTGCTTGAAAATTCGCGTAGACAACCTTCTACGAAAAATCTGTGTCATTACAATAACGTCGCGTTATTTGTAATGTCAAATTGTGTTTGTGGTCTCATACGTGTTAACACACGTATATCAAGTGATTTGAGACGTTCATACGAAAGTACATATAATTTCGAGTTTGCTTGTTTAAATTGTTCACGATATCGTTTAAACACGCGTAATTATACGCGACTAAGATTTCGAGTCAAAATATAAATTTTATTGTTCCATGACGTTCGGAATTCCATTTCGGTTCCAACGCATTTTGAACGGGTTAATTCGGATTTAAAACGAACAGGTTATGATACAAAAACCAAAATGGTTATAATGTCAAAAACCGGCTTGGACCGGGTTCGAACCCGCAACCTCCCAGCCAACACCCCCGAGCCCAAACCATTCCATCTGCCAACTGATTTCGCAACAGAACTGGTTTTTAATTAAATTTAAACACTAAAAGTTGGGTTCCCCTTTTGTTCCATATTCGGCCGAACCAAAGGACTCCAATTGGCCCCCGATTCGACCACCAACTAGCCTGAAACCATAGGGCTTTAGTTCTATGGTTCTAACCGAGTACATGTGTGTATTTAATTGATCATTATCAGCAAAAACATATGGTTTTTACATCCTAATCAGTTTCGAACCCATCCCCATTCCCCTTTGATGTAAATTCGAAAAATTCGTTTATGTTAAGGTGTAAATTCATGGGGTTTTCATTTACAAGAGTCCTGCGAACATGTCTGTGCCATTCAATTGAATTTTCGAGTTCAATTTCAGCAAAAACCCCTAACACATCGTGACCCATAACACCTAGAATTATAAATCCTTGCATTCCATATTATTTGGTAAAATTAATATGTGTTAACTCTAAGTCGAAGCCTTCTGATACTCACGGTATGAATTAATTTGATTTATAATCATTTTTAGATAAAAATCCCAATTCTTCCCACCTCAAGAACCCTAGATTTCTAAATCATACGATTAGTTATTGTTTGATGTATTTAACAGAGGGCTATCATCAAGCACATGATTTCGCAACCCTCTGTGTAATTTAATTAGGTTATAAAACATATTTGCATCAAAACCCCCAATTACGTTCTTAGTATGAACCCTAATTATCAAACTTGTACGATTTGATGCTAGAACTAGAAATTAACACATGGTTTTCTTTAGTCGGCCCTTTTAGGTATTGTAGGTGTCGAGAATTACCTGTTTTGATGTTAAATCGATGGAGATCACTTGAAGCTTGAATTTCGGCTAATCCCACGACCCAACTCATCTTCTTAGACTTCTATGATCGAATTGTTGGGTGTAAAAGCACCTAATGATGCCGACTAGAGGTTCCGTTGTTCCAATTTCGCGAATTATGATCGAATTTTAGACATTTGATATGTTTAGGTTACGGTTTCAACATTATTAACAATTTAATCCACTTAATTCGACAATTATGGGTTAATTAACTCTTGATAACCGTTTATTATCATCATTGCAAGTTAATTGAAACTTTAATTCGTTTAATTACTTGACTTGAATACTAATTCGAATTTTATTTTGATTTTAAACGAATTTTGACTCTTAAAAGTCAAAATTGTGTATTTTCCTTTAATTACATAATAAATCCTTACAATTCAAGCGTTTATACACTTGCTTGTTCTATTCCACCCCTTGTAGTTTGTTTTTGTTTGATTTCGTATCGTTCCATGTTTAACGAAGTTAATCCGGATTGCCGAATCGTCATTAATTGGGTCAATTGAAACATTATTGGGCTTGATTAACCCAATTGGGCCTCCTAAATATTATTGGGCCTACCTGGGCCTACCTTGGCCTTATTGGGCCTATCTAAACTTCATTGGGCCTATCCTGACCCTATTGGGCCTTCCTAGACTTTATTGGGCCTACACTGGCCTTATTGGGCCTAGCTTTTATTCATTGGGCCTAACTTGTCTTGTTGGGCCCGTGATCTCACCATTTTCAGTTAACAAAGTTAATCCGAAAACTCGGATTGTCACATCATCCCCTTGTTGAAGGAATTTTCGTCCCGAAAATTAGTAAGTGTTAGGAGTAGTTAGGAAACTGCTTACGAGTTTAAATCGTACGTGTTAGTGTGATTTGATCATTCCGTGTGCTTGTGTGTACTCACACACAAAGTCTAATGCTTGCAACATCACAACTAAATGTGATCGTTCAATGTGACTGTTTGTGTGTACACTAGTTAGTTCACCTACTGTGACTGTTTGTGTTTGATCATATTGTGTTGTGTAACCTTACACATAGTGAGTGTCTGTACTGTAATTGTTTGTATATCATACTGTTCTGTGTAACCTCACACATAGTGAGTGTCTGTAACTGTTTGTACTATGCAACTCGATAGCACAATGTGTATAACTAATCATGCATGTACTACCATAACATGTAACATATGAAATGTAGCACATAAAATGTATAAAATATAATGTAGCACAAATGTTTGTAACAAAACCAGTTGAATAAAGTGTTTGTGCTTACAGTTTGAATTTTGCAATGTTGATGTGTGAAGCATCACATCATCCCCTTGTTGAAGGAAATTTCGTCCCGAAATTTAACGTGCGCTCTCAGTGTTAGCAGTAGCTGTTTTGAATAGATGAGGATATTTCTTCATCATTTGATCTTCCCGTTCCCATGTGAATTCAGAACCACGTCGTGAATTCCATCGAACTTTGACTATCGGAATCTTGCTTTGCTTAAGTTGTTTGACCTCTCGGTCCATGATTTCTGCTGGTTCCTCAATGAATCGTAACTATTCGTCTACTTGTATTTCCTCCAATGGTACAATTAATGTCTCGTCAGAAAGACATTCTTTTAAGTTCGATACGTGAAAAACATCATGAACTCCACTGAGTTCATCCGGTAATTTGAGTTGATACGCAACCGGACCAATCCTTTTCAGGATCTCAAAAGGTCCTACGTAACGTGGACTAAGTTTCCCGCTCTTGTCAAATCGTATCACACCTTTCCAAAGTGATACCTTTAGAAGAGCTCGGTCTCCTACTTGAAATTCCAACGGCTTACGACGTTTATCAGCATAACTCTTTTGTCGATCCCGGGCCGCTGCCATACGGTTCCGAATTTGAACTATCTTTTCTGTTGTTTCGTGCACCAGTTCAGGACCTGTTATCTGACTGTCACCAATTTCAGCCCAGCAAACTGGTGAACGACATTTGCGACCATACAAAGCTTCAAACGGTGCTGCTTGAATGCTTGTATGATAACTGTTGTTGTAAGAGAATTCCACCAACGGTAAATGATTCTCCCAGCTATCACCAAAATCAATTACACAAGCTCGTAACATATCCTCGAGCGTTTGAATCGTTCGTTCACTTTGACCGTCGGTCTGTGGATGATAAGCGGTACTCATATCCAAGCGAGTCCCCAATGACTTATGAAGAGATTTCCAAAAATTGGAAGTAAACCGGGCATCCCGATCTGATATTATAGAGATTGGCACGCCATGTCGTGCTACTACTTCCTTAATGTAAATGCGAGTCAATTTCTCCATCTTTTCAGTTTCTTTGATTGCTAAGAAATGTGCAGATTTCGTTAAGCGATCGACAATTACCCATATCGTATCACAACCGCTCGATGTACGGGGTAACTTAGTAATGAAATCCATCGAAATCTGTTCCCATTTCCACATCGGTATCTCTGGTTGTTGCAGTAAACCAGATGGCTTTTGATATTCAACTTTGACCTTCGAACAAGTCAAACATTTGCTAACGTACTTAGCAATATCAGCCTTCATGTGTGGCCACCAATATAGTGCCTTCAAATCATGGTACATCTTGTCTGATCCCGGATGGACTGAATATCTGGACTTGTGCGCTTCGTCCATCACGAGTTCCCTTAAACCTCCATACAAAGGTATCCACATTCGATTAATGAAATAACGAATTCCATCAGCATTCGTATCCAATTGTTCTTCCATTCCCCGTAAAGATTCCTGTACCAAGTTTTCCTTTTTCAAGGCCTCGATCTGAGCACTGCGTACCTTGTCAGGTAAGTCAGTATGTATTGTCATCATAAGTGCACGAACCCGTCTTGTTGAAGTATCCTTTCTGCTTAAAGCATCAGCTACCACATTAGCCTTTCCCGGGTGATATTTAATCGCACACTCATAATCGTTCAACAACTCAACCCATCGTCGTTGCCTCATGTTAAGCTCCTTCTGATCAAAGATATGTTGCAAACTCTTATGATCAGTATAAATAGTACACTTAGTTCCATACAAGTAATGCCTCCAAATCTTCAAAGCAAAAACCACTGCTCCTAACTCCAAGTCATGAGTAGTGTAATTCTTTTCATGTGTTCGTAGTTGTCTGGAAGCACAAGCGATCACCTTATCCCGTTGCATCAGTACACATCCCAAACCCTGTCCAGATGCGTCACAATACACCGCAAAGTCTTCCGTTCCTTCCGGTAAGGACAGAATCGGTGCACTGCAGAGTTTCTGTTTCAATAACTGGAATGCAGCTTCCTGTTTATCCGTCCATTTATACTTGGTTCCCTTGTGCGTAAGAGCTGTAAGTGGTTGAGCGATCTTTGAGAAACCCTCAATGAATCGTCGATAATAACCCGCCAAACCAAGGAATTGTCGTACCTCGGTAGGGGTCTTTGGCGCTTCCCAATTCTTAATCGCTTCAATCTTCGCTGGATCAACATGTATACCCTTTTCATTAACTATATGACCCAAGAACTGTACTTCTCGCATCCAAAAATCACATTTCGAGAACTTAGCGTACAGTTGTTCCTGTTTCAATAACTCTAACAGTAATCGAAGATGTTCAGCATGTTCCTCCTCAGACTTTGAATAGATGAGAATGTCATCGATGAAAACAATGACAAACTTATCAAGATAAGGTTTACAAACACGATTCATGAGATCCATGAATACAGCTGGAGCGTTTGTCAACCCAAATGGCATGACCAAGAACTCATAATGGCCATAGCGCGTCCTGAATGCTGTCTTTGGAATATCCTCTTCCTGAACTCTTAGTTGATGATAACCCGACCTGAGATCAATCTTCGAGTAGTAACTCGAACCTTGCAACTGATCGAACAGATCGTCAATCCTGGGTAACGGATACCGGTTCTTGATAGTAACCTTATTCAATTCCCGGTAATCGATACACATACGAAAAGTCCCGTCCTTCTTCTTGACAAACAATACTGGAGCTCCCCACGGTGAAAAACTAGGTCGTATGAAACCCTTATCCAACAACTCTTGCAATTGTGTGGATAACTCTTGCATCTCTGACGGTGCAAGTCGATAAGGCGCCCTAGTTATCGGTGCTGCATATGGTGTAAGGTCGATTCAGAATTCCACCTGTCTGATAGGCGGTAATCCCGGCAAATCTTCTGGAAATACCTCCGGAAATTCACAACTACTGGTATATCTTCAATCTCCTTCTCAGCTACCGGCTTTTCAGTTATAAGTGCTATAACTGTTGTATGACCTTTCCGCAGACATTTGTGTGCTTTCATACAAGATATGAGACGCAGTGGCGTACTGCTCTTCTCGCCTTGTACATACAATGTCTCTCCATGCGAAAGAGGTATACGAACGATCTTTTCATGGCATATTATTTCAGCCTGGTGTTTGGACAACCAGTCCATGCCAATAAAAACTGCCTAAAGTGATAGGCATAAGGTCAATTTCCAACGTTTGACCCATCAAGTCAAGAATACATCCTTTGAGAATATGTTCAACTACAACTAACTTTCTACTAGTTAGTTCTGCAGTGTATTCAACCTCTAATGGTGTTAAGGTTATGGCAAATATTCCACTAAATTCATTAGATCCAAAGCCCTTTTATGTTCCAGTATCCAACAACACAGATACTAACATTTGTTTGTCACATATGTACTTGCAGTGAAGCTTTTCTCTATGCTTCTTATGATCATGAAGGCTTGTCCCCTCAGACCATTGTTTTCGTTTCTCTTGTTGTTACTACCAGTGCGGTTCAATTGAAATGCTCTGGCTTCTTGCATTCAAAGCATCCTTTGAGTGTTTCTTGTTGTTGTTGTGGTCATTAAGAACTCTTCTCAGTAGACACATGAAATCGGATTTCGTTCTTCATTTGATAGGGAATCTTTACAAATGTTCGCAAGTAGATGTTTTGACATACATTTGAAGTCATCCAAGTGAAGTGCAAAATCTCACTATGAGTGTTTCTCAAACACAGAGTAACCAGAACTACGGCTGGAATTTTGATGAATGTTATGTTGGAATCTCGATATGTTAACGAAATTCGTTTCAACTACTGGAATGAAAAATAAGTGAATATTATAGGTATGTGTTTCGAAAATAGACTCACAATAGAATTTGCTAGAATTCATGCGTACCTGTAAATTCACGATTACGTTGCGCACCATGATCGTCAATTTACCTTACATAAGGATTCTAGTTCCTCCTACCTTGAGCTATTTGGTCTTTGTGGGATTCAGAGTTTATTCAGGACATCAAGATTCAGACAATAGTCACATGATGTATGATTGGATAGTCTATCCAAAGAATTTCTGAGGGATAGTTACTTGAGTTGAATGCTAATATAGGGTCTAGTGTAGATCCTTCAAGAATAGCTATTCGGCTTGAATGTGTTTTTCTTACGTAGCCTGATGTCGAGACACTTACTGTGTGAGTGTTAGTGTAGCTGTTTGGAGTTGACCGCCTTACAGTCATTGTATCTCCTATAAGTGCCCAAGTTGATAGTTAACTCTCAATAGAGGTCACCAAGGTTTTCAAATACTGTGATTTGCCTTTACATATGCTCCTGTAACGGAAACCGTTCCCGTGCGATCACTCTAGTTCTTCCTAACTCGAGTGACAGTGTTCGTTTGGTAGCACTTCAAATGTGACAAGACGTTACGATTGAATCCTCATCTTACAGTTGATGAGTTCAGAATGTGGTTCTTGTAAACCGTACATGTGGAAGTACAAAGAGCTACAAGAATGTTGTCGAGGAGTTAGAATGAAAAGTGATGTTTTCCTCTCAAGGCTGAAGCACAACCTTATTAACTGTTGTCAGTGTTGTAAGGAATGACAAATCATTTGTCAAAATTAGAAGTTTAGTAGAACTAGTAGATATAGTCCCAAGCTAGGAAATGGTGTTGTTTGAGTCATCAGGTTTATTTCATCCGCTGACTCGTTTTGTGAGCCATAGGGTCTATTTCATCCCTTGACTTGTTTTAGTGGGTCACAGGGCCTATTCCATCCCTTGACTTGTTTTAGTGAGTCACAGAGCCTATTTCATCTCCTGACTTGTTTTAGTGAGTCACAGAGCCTGTTTCATCTCTTGACTGGTTGTAGTGAGTCACAGAGCCTATTTCATCTCCTGACTGGTTTTAGTGATCTATCCAGCTGCCCCTCACATGTTGTGAATCCCCCGATTCGTACGTGCAACAAAAGCTACATATGCTTGTTCTGGTGGGTATCTTAGAGTAGGTAATGTCCAACTACTAATAGTAGTGTCAGAAGTAGGTGGCAGAGGTAGTCGCTCCTCACGCACCCAGCTGCGAATTAGATCAGGGATCCACTGCCAATACTGGCCATTCTCCCTCGGTCGTTTGTGTATCTCCTCATCATAGTGAATTGTGTCATCCATCGGCTCAGGGTGCCTATTCTTGGATGCTAGTGATGATACAACTTAATGTTCTATATTACTAGTAGGTGTGGATGATGATGTCATATTCGTTACATAATGCCATATGTAATTGTTGTGCAAACTATTGTGTAAGCAAATGTGTCTAATGTCTACAGTTATAGTCTAAGTCTACCAATGCAAACCTAGTTCGCTATAACCAATGGCTCTGATACCAATCTGTCACACCCCAATTTTCAACTAACGGAAACATACCGTTTGGGAAAGTGACAAACCAGGATCTCAGATCATTAGACATAACGAAAGACCTCTATATGCTTTTAAACATAATTCAGTCTTAATTTTTGTAAAATCAGAGTTTATCTTTTGCGGAAGCGTTTGAAAATTAATAACAAAGTGTAACAGTTGTAAAACCATGAATACAATGTTGAATGTTTTACATCAACAACTAAAGTAAACTGTATGCATGAGACTCAATATCCTAGTCCCTGCTTGTCCTTGCTTGTGCCTTAGTGTCCTGAGAAAACATGTAAATCAAGTCAACACAAAGGTTGGTGCATAACACAGGTTTCAAGTATTCACAATGTTCAAAACAGCAGTTTGAATATCAAGTTTGTAGATAACATAATCACACATGCATAGTCATGATAGCTAGTCATATAAACTATTTACATACGTGTTCGACACCGAAGCTGACTGATTGCCATGCTATAGCATGTTTTCGCCTTGCCACTATTGTCTATCACAACAATAGTAAAATTGTGTTTGGTCAGTCAAACACCTGCGTAGATCCCATCTACCAGGTGAGGTTTGTCAAACCTAATAGATCTATTTCCAACTACCACGCTTTGCATTTTCAGCAAACTAAACGGTTCGAGGTGTGTAAGGACTTTCAAGTTGATGTATTTGCACATAATGTAAACAGATAACTCATGCAAGTGATATGTATCTAAAAGTAGTTTGTTGCACATGTTTTCTCCCCCAAAACAGTTTAAAATAAGAAAGGAGCCGTGTACGCACCTTTGATTGTGAATAGAATGATCACGTGCTTGAAAATTCGCGTAGACAACCTTCTACGAAAAATCTGTGTCATTACAATAACGTCGCGTTATTTGTAATGTCAAATTGTGTTTGTGGTCTCATACGTGTTAACACACGTATATCAAGTGATTTGAGACGTTCATACGAAAGTACATATAATTTCGAGTTTGCTTGTTTAAATTGTTCACGATATCGTTTAAACACGCGTAATTATACGCGACTAAGATTTCGAGTCAAAATATAAATTTTATTGTTCCATGACGTTCGGAATTCCATTTCGGTTCCAACGCATTTTGAACGGGTTAATTCGGATTTAAAACGAACAGGTTATGATACAAAAACCAAAATGGTTATAATGTCAAAAACCGGCTTGGACCGGGTTCGAACCCGCAACCTCCCAGCCAACACCCCCGAGCCCAAACCATTCCATCTGCCAACTGATTTCGCAACAGAACTGGTTTTTAATTAAATTTAAACACTAAAAGTTGGGTTCCCCTTTTGTTCCATATTCGGCCGAACCAAAGGACTCCAATTGGCCCCCGATTCGACCACCAACTAGCCTGAAACCATAGGGCTTTAGTTCTATGGTTCTAACCGAGTACATGTGTGTATTTAATTGATCATTATCAGCAAAAACATATGGTTTTTACATCCTAATCAGTTTCGAACCCATCCCCATTCCCCTTTGATGTAAATTCGAAAAATTCGTTTATGTTAAGGTGTAAATTCATGGGGTTTTCATTTACAAGAGTCCTGCGAACATGTCTGTGCCATTCAATTGAATTTTCGAGTTCAATTTCAGCAAAAACCCCTAACACATCGTGACCCATAACACCTAGAATTATAAATCCTTGCATTCCATATTATTTGGTAAAATTAATATGTGTTAACTCTAAGTCGAAGCCTTCTGATACTCACGGTATGAATTAATTTGATTTATAATCATTTTTAGATAAAAATCCCAATTCTTCCCACCTCAAGAACCCTAGATTTCTAAATCATACGATTAGTTATTGTTTGATGTATTTAACAGAGGGCTATCATCAAGCACATGATTTCGCAACCCTCTGTGTAATTTAATTAGGTTATAAAACATATTTGCATCAAAACCCCCAATTACGTTCTTAGTATGAACCCTAATTATCAAACTTGTACGATTTGATGCTAGAACTAGAAATTAACACATGGTTTTCTTTAGTCGGCCCTTTTAGGTATTGTAGGTGTCGAGAATTACCTGTTTTGATGTTAAATCGATGGAGATCACTTGAAGCTTGAATTTCGGCTAATCCCACGACCCAACTCATCTTCTTAGACTTCTATGATCGAATTGTTGGGTGTAAAAGCACCTAATGATGCCGACTAGAGGTTCCGTTGTTCCAATTTCGCGAATTATGATCGAATTTTAGACATTTGATATGTTTAGGTTACGGTTTCAACATTATTAACAATTTAATCCACTTAATTCGACAATTATGGGTTAATTAACTCTTGATAACCGTTTATTATCATCATTGCAAGTTAATTGAAACTTTAATTCGTTTAATTACTTGACTTGAATACTAATTCGAATTTTATTTTGATTTTAAACGAATTTTGACTCTTAAAAGTCAAAATTGTGTATTTTCCTTTAATTACATAATAAATCCTTACAATTCAAGCGTTTATACACTTGCTTGTTCTATTCCACCCCTTGTAGTTTGTTTTTGTTTGATTTCGTATCGTTCCATGTTTAACGAAGTTAATCCGGATTGCCGAATCGTCATTAATTGGGTCAATTGAAACATTATTGGGCTTGATTAACCCAATTGGGCCTCCTAAATATTATTGGGCCTACCTGGGCCTACCTTGGCCTTATTGGGCCTATCTAAACTTCATTGGGCCTATCCTGACCCTATTGGGCCTTCCTAGACTTTATTGGGCCTACACTGGCCTTATTGGGCCTAGCTTTTATTCATTGGGCCTAACTTGTCTTGTTGGGCCCGTGATCTCACCATTTTCAGTTAACAAAGTTAATCCGAAAAGTCGGATTGTCACAGATGCTTTGAGTAGAAAGGAATATTCACCTATAAAGGTGAAGGTGATGAAAATTGTGGTTTCATCTGAAATCATAACTCAAATCAAAGAAGCACAGGTGGAGGCACTCAAGGAAGAAAATTGGAAGAGAGACCGAATAAAGGGGCAAATTCACAACTTGGATGAAGATGAGCGAGGCTTGAAGACAAGGTGGGGTCGGGTGTGGATACCTCCCACTTGTCCCTTCAAGTTGATTTTGTTGGAGGAAGCTCATAAGTCTAAGTACTCTATTCATCCGGGTGCCACCAAGATGTATCGTGATCTCCGGAGAAATTATTGGTGGCCGGGAATGAAAAGAGATATTGTGAAGTATGTGGAGAAATGTTTGACTTGCATGCAGGTGAAGGCTGAGCACCAGAAACCGTATGGCAAGTTACAACCGTTGGAGATTCCTTTATGGAAGTGGGAGCATGTCACAATGGATCTAATCACTAAACTCCCTAAAACCAAAAAGGGACATGATACGATTTGGGTCATTGTTGACAGGTTGACGAAAAGTGCTCATTTTATTCCGATACGTGAGACTTATTCATCGGAGAAAATGGCGGAGGTATATATAAAGGAAGTGGTGTCACGACATGGGGTACCAGTGTCTATTGTATCGGATAGAGACACTCGGTTTACCTCACATTTTTGGAGGAAATTTCAGGAGGAGTTAGGCACCAAGCTCTTGCTGAGCACGGCATATCATCCTCAAACGGATGGTCAGAGTGAAAGGACCATTCAAACTTTGGAGGATATGCTACGTGCATGTATTATTGACTTTGGGGGAAATTGGGATGATTATTTGCCGTTGGCAGAATTCTCTTACAACAATAGTTATCATTCTAGTCTTGGAATGCCTCCGTATGAGATACTTTATGGGAGAAAATGTCGTACCCCAGTTTGTTGGGATGAAGTTAGTCAACGAGAGATTGCAGAAAAAGAGGTGATTAAGGTGACTAATGCAAAGATTGATCAAATACGAGCTCATTTGAAAGCGGCTCAAGACCGACAGAAATCGTATGCGGATAAACGGAGAAGACCAATTGAGTTCCAGGTGGGGGACTATGTGTTGTTGAAAGTTTCTCCGTGGAAAGGAGTAATCCGATTTCGTAAGCGCGGGAAGCTAAGTCCACGCTTCATTGGTCCTTTTAGGATCATTGCCCGGGTTAGTGAAGTTGCTTATCGTCTCGAACTACCGAACGAGCTAAGTGGCATTCATAACACTTTTCATGTGTCTCATTTGAGAAAGTGTTTGGCGGATGAATCGGCCTATGTGCCATTGGAAGATGTGGAAGTAGTAGATAAATTGAATTATGTGGAGAAACCGGTGGCAATATTAGACCGAAAGATAAAACGACTTAGAAACAAGTCATTGAACCAAGTCAAGGTGCAATGGAAGAATAGAAGAGGATCCGACACAACGTGGGAGTCGGAAGATGAAATGAAGAAATTTTATCCTTTTTTGTTTGATATGTAAACTAGTTTCGGGGACGAAACCCCGTTAAGGGGGGGAGAATTTGTAACGACCCGATTTAACTTGATATTAAAATAATCGATATGTGATTTAATTTTAAGTTAAATTGTGTTGTTAAGTGTTGAGTAGTAGATTAAATTTTATTCATTTGTAAATGTTAAAAATGGGTAATTAGAAATATGAGGGACTAAAACTGCTAATAGTTGAAAGTTTGATTAAAAGGGGGGTTATATGGGGAATACTTGGTCAACATGGTCAAAATTCATTTTTTTGTCTGGAGATAGACAAGGGGCGACGACCAAGAGGAGGGGGAGAAGAGAAATTCGGGTTTTTGGTCAAATTCATCAACCAAACCCTTTCTGATCTTAAATGCAAGCTTAAAATCGTATTCCTCATCTAATTTCACAACTCTAGGTATGTGGTTTCATCCATATGGCTGAATTTTCGTGGGTCTCCATGGGTGGGTTAGGTTAGTAGTGATAAAATCAAAATTTTGGGTGTTTGAGGTGGTTAAAACATGTGATGGTGTTTGTAGAGATGAAATCCAACTAACCTAACCATTTTGCATGTATTTGGTTTGAAAACTAAGAGTTTGAGTGTTGGGGAATTATGGGTTGGGTGAAATTGATGAGTGAATGAACTAGAGTTTTAAATTGATGAATGGTTGCATTTGATAATGGATGTGCAGTGATTTGGATGAGAAATTATAAATTAAGAAGTTTGAGACTTCATATGTTTGAAATGAAAGGAATGGAAATGTTCACCTTTTTAAAATATTGAGGTTATGGTGTCATAAAACTCTGCACATAAGGTGTTTGAGGAAATGCCTCAAACAACTCAAATGTAAGAATGAATTGTGATTATTGGTGAACTTGGGGGAAATGGTTCATAAGCTCAAATAGATGATTTGTTAGTGGTGTTTAGTAAAATTTCATATGTTGGAAGCAATCGAAATGTAAATTAATGAATTAGGAGAGTTTGACTATAGTAAAGTCAAATATGATGATAATGGGTCAAAGGGTTGGAAGTTTGTTTTGTGTGAATTGTTCCTAGATTTAATGTGTATGTGTGATAATATGATCTAGGAGGTGGAAGTACCAACCAAAGACCCGGTAAAGAGAAAGTTGAACCAAGTGGAACTAAGGACCAAAGTGAGTAAACCTATCCATGAATAAGCAACCATAAGACTTATACATGTTTGTAAATGTTTGATTTGTTTGAATTACATAATGTGGTGTTTGTAGAAGTTGTTGCTTATATGCGATATTGGCATGAATCAAATTGATGTCAATGTATGATAGGGGTTAATTGACATGTCTCATGTTTGGTGATCCACATTTGTGTGGAATATAATGTAAGACCATGTTTTGATGGCATTAGGGTGATGATCCACATTAGTGTGGAAGAATGTATAAGTCCATACTTGTATGGCAAGGGTGATGATTCACATACGTGTGAAGTTTGGGGTATAATGACTAATGAGTGTCATGGGGATGATTCGCATTCGTGCGAAGGAAAAAGAATTGAAGTGAATAGTGGTTTGGGTAAAACAAACCATTATGTGATTATGTAAATTTATATGTTGAGGGTCACCAAGATAGGTTTGGGGACTTAAAAATATGATTAATTAGTGTCATGGAGTTGATTTTTGTGTAAAAGAATGTCCGGGAATGATCCGGATCGAATCTGGAAGTGAAAACGCGAAAATTGGAGTTGCAGACCTGCAGTGGGCGTACCATACGCCAGAATGGGCGTATCATACGCCCAGAAGTTGCTGTCAACGCTGGAATTTGGGCTACGGGTACGGTGGGCGTACCATACGCCGGGTTGGGCGTACCATACGCCCAGAATGGATTTTTTTGATTTTTGCTTCCGTTTAATTCGGTTAAGCACGGGGAGGTTAAGGGGTTAACTCACTTAGTCCTTTTGGACTAACACTTGATTGTTTGTGGTTGTTTCAGGTCAAAGGTAGGCTCGGCTACGACTCAGAATGAATCAGACGGTTAAAAGGATCGAACCATGCTTTTGTAAAGATTAAGTCTATGGATTGTAAAGTTTAAAACTACACTTTTAACGTATTTGACATGTTTTGTAAATGATGAACAAGTCTAGTTAGTCATGTTAAAGCGTTAAATGATTTTAGTTGAATTGTAAGGGTTTTAAAACATGTGAATCTGGGACCTAAATTTTGTAAATTCCGCAATTATGTTAAACGTTTTGTTATGAGAATTGGGGTGTCACACGTAACAGTAAGGATATAAATCTTTGGGAATAAAAGATGGTATATTATCTTCTTTTTTTTTAACAGCAAACGTCCGGTCACCCAGGATCATCCTGGCAAATAGATCACCCTTCCGCCCGAATAACAGAGCGTGGTGATCTTACCCACCTGCCCAGGAGGAAACCTACAACTAGGAAAACCCCTGGCTCACCCAGAACAATATTTGCTCTAGGTGAGACTCCAACCCAAGACCTTTCATAAGAGAAGTCAAGGGGCTACCATTAGGCTAGAAGCCCTTTGGTAGATGGTATATTATCTAGAAGTTACTTTCTTCTCTTTAGATGTCTTTTTAATAGATACATGGATTTATAAGCAATAGAGAGACTATAAAATTTCGGATAGTATCTGAAACCGAAATTTCAGATATCCGAAGTTCGGTTCCAATTCTCTTTGCAAGAAACGCATTTTCATTTTTCATAGTTTCTTTGTCCCGTCCAATACAATATTCGTAAGTATCATCAAATATTTCGATTTATAAGCCTCAACGCAATTCTAAAGAAAATTCTGGAAATAATAGAATTCACGAACATACAAATCGTGTTTCCATCAACATTAGAAATATAAATCTAAATCACGAGTAAATTACATGGGAGGTATATTTTTAGCTAATTTTAGAATTATTCCTATGTCTTTCTAAGTGGTATTCCGTAACCATATTTTTTGATAAAAAGAATACCGTACTATAAAGATTAGAAACATAAATCTATGTAAAGACTAATAAAGGCTGTTGCTAACCAAACTTTCTATATTGTCTAAGTATAAGTGCTACAAAGACTAATACTCTTCGGAAGGAAGAAGTTACTCTTCGGAAGCAACATTACTTCCGAAGGATAACTTACTCCTACCGAAAGGTGTACAAGACAGCTGCTTCGGAAGGATCAGCATCTAGTAGATTCAAAGTTGCTTCTGAAGAACAAAAGCTTCCGAAGACATTCCTCTGCTGACAAAGACTTCCGAAAAGATTCCTAAATCAAAGACTGTAGCTGAGCGCTTTCAAAGTACAAAAGGGACTGACACAAGACATGCTGGTCTGAGTAAAGACAAAGACAACATGTAATTAGTCAGACAAACACCTTACTTCTCCCATGCTGCATTAAATGCAAAAGATCATCTGAAGCCTTGAAGATCTACAACATTAAATGTCTTTTGTATTTTATTAGTACTTTGTAAAGTCAATGTCTATTAATGTAATGATGATGACTGAGTGTCTTAGCCTGTTAAGACACTCAACATACTAGAATAAGCTTTACTTTATGTATTGTCTAGTATACCCAACTTGTATTCCTAAGTGTATACGGTTGTAGCCTCAACTATATAACCTCCCATTGTATGTTGTTTTAAGGGTGTTTGTGCCTGTAATCTTATTACTTTGAGAGAAATATATCCTTGAGCTTGAAATTATTCTTGTGTTCGTATTTTCGTTCAAAGATTATTACTTTGTCATTTGAGTGTTTGAGAGATTAATCTAACAGAACATTCCGCATCTGTTAGAATATATAAATAAATACTTGTGAAGTGTTGTTTAGATTAAGCAACCCGATCCTACAATCTATATCACGAGTAAATTATGTGCGAGGCCTATTTTACTTAATTTTAGATTTTTTAGTGGTGTTGTAATTATTTAGTCGTTTTATTAAGGTGGTATTGTATAACTTTCTAAACAAAATTGTGACGTGTGTATGTATAACAAGAATTCTTTTGATGATAGTCGTTTACGATCGGTATTTTGTATGCATTCTTGCATGATAAATTGTAATATCAATCTTACCAGTGACGAAGCTTAAATATTTTGAAACAGGCGAAACTAATTCTTAAAACAAAAAATAAACTTTCATTCGAAAACTAACAATACGGACTTCGTCATTGGATCTTAATTACCATTATAATATTTATGGAAAATTTCTTTTTTAACTAAATATAAATCAAGTATTTATATTATACTTATTTTAGGATTAAGAGATCGAACATGGAAGCGCAAATAAACTAAAGAAGAAGACAAAAAATGAACATTAATTAAAATTACAAAATTGTTAAAAGATTAATGTTTATAAAAGAAGTACAATAATATTTTTGCTTTTAGAATGAAAAAAAATAATAATTCAGTGAGTCATAAAAAGTAACAAATTATGTATAAATAAATATATACACATTGTACCGTAGGTTTTTTATGTTTTAAGTGTTGCATGAAAATGGAATTCAATTATATTATAGTGTACCTCCTCCGAGTCAGAAATAAGAAAGGTGTGTCAAATAGCGTAGAGGGTGGGAGAAAATCAACCCCTACCAAAAGTTCGTTTTTATTTAAGACGATTTAAAGCTCTTGAATTCGATTTTGATGTCTATAGTTTTTCTTGGCTGAGAAAGGTGCAAACATTACACACACAACTACTTGATTCTTTTCTTTTTGTATTTTTTTTTTCACTACAAAATTCACTTATTGCATAAATATGTACTGTTAGAGATAAACATGAGGTTTTGCAAATAAAAGTGCTTCATCCTAAATCTAGTTTTTGGCTATTAGAAAAATAGAGCATCATATCTAGATCTTTGCTACTAACCTCATTATGAGATAAATAGTAAAACTAAAATAAAATTTGTAGTGTGATTATTGTTAGAAAATCATACACACACATGTTTTTTATCATGTGAAAACCAAATATTAAATAGAAACTCTGAAACCCTATATAAGTTCTTTATATACCATATGGTGACCACAAGTCAAATATATAATTTGTCTAAAAAAGACGTATTCGTAGTCCTATCATAAGAAGTCTTCCCCAAAAAAAATTAATCAAATGTATATATATAATTCGTCTAAAAAGGATGTATTCTTTTCTAAGACGGACACATCTCAATACTAGCTAGGGTGTCAATTTTGTCAGGTTGGTAGGTTAATGGGTTGAATTTTGCAACATGAGCCCGATCCAAATATTTATTAATTTTAAAGTTTTCAATGATAAACATAAATTTAGGTCAACCTAAACATGACTTGTTTAACTCGTTTATCTAAATTTATCAAATGACTTTGCAAGTTGTAAGTTTATTGTATGATTGAAAACACATCAATAATAACATGTTTAGTAGATGTGTATAAGTGACAAATAATAAATATCTTGTTTTACAAAAAGAATAATATATATAACTATCTAACAGTTACGTGAATCAAAATCATAAATTACGAAATAGAAAATAAAATTCATTTATATAGTTAAAATAAAAGAAATAAATCTTTGTAAATATAAAAATAAATGTTTTGCTAATCACTTGATTAAATTGGGGTGAATAATCAAAACAAAAACAACAAAATACATGTTTTGTGTCATGTTCGTAGGGGTGTTCAAAATATCCGAAAATCGAAAAAATTCAAAATCCGAATCGTATCGAAAAAACCTTATCCAAAATCTATTTCGCGTTTTTCGGGTCGGATAATATGATTTTAAATGCGGGTCGGGTTTCGGATATGTAAAAACTATTTTTTCGAGTCGGATATCCGAAAAACCCGAAAAAAACAGGCTTATTCGGGTTGTTCGGATGCATGAATTCGGGGTTTTTCGGTTTTTCGGGTTTTCGGGTCAGATAATATATTTTGAATTTCGGGTCGGGTTTCGGATAGACCAAAAAAATTTTCAACACGAATAACTCATTATCCGACCTAATGAACACCCTACATGTTCGGGTCGTGTCAAAAATTTTCACTCCTACTCAATGCCAAAAAAATAATATATATAGCTACCAAAATATTTCATGGCAAACCAGAGAATCAAACCACAGTACTTCAATCACTTAGCACCATCATAATTATCACATCTAATAAACAATGGTCATGTTAAACTCACGTGTACTTCCATAATCTCACACCTTATTATACGTCTCATATAGTACCCTACGACACGTATAAGTTGTTATATGTGTCATATGCCGCTACGTACTGTGTAATGATGGGATATTGTACGTATCGTAGAATTTTATACGTGGTGTGTAAGCTAGACCAATCGTACGCTTGTTTCTCATAATGAAAAAGTTGTATGTCGCACATAGTACTATACGTCACGTATAACAACAATTGTACGATGCGTATAATACTATACGACACGTCCTTCTTTTAATTTTCGTGCACCCCTATTATAAACTTCATGAAAATCATTAAGTCACTTTGTTCATTCACACTCACTTTTGCAAAATTAAACACAGTTACCATACACCAGTACTCTGATACAACATCATTTTGAGATGTTAACTTTATTTTTAGTAACAAGGTTCCTGTTGTTGAGCCGTACTACAACGACAACAGGCTACAAGCACTGGCAGATTTGAATGAAGACCTCAATACCCATTTTGAGACGTTAACTTTAGGGTGGTGTTATTCACACATCCCACTAATCGACACACCTCACACCCCTATACGCCCCCCGTATTGGTTAATACGAGGCATATAGAGGGGCAACCATTGGGTGTTAGTGCCAATAATTGGACCCTTAGTGCCAATGATTGGACCCTTATACGCCCCTTAGTTTCCACTACGAGGCGGTTATACGCCCCGTAGTGACCACTACGAGGCATATACATGACAAGGGGTGTTAAAATATGTTTTTAGGGTGTGTAGATAACCCCTCCCTAACTTTATTCATCCATACTTTTGCACGGACCCTTTCTCCAAAGGTTTAACCTTGTATCACTCAATATACCTATGAATCTCACTACCAAATAAGTAGGAGAGGATATCTATAAATAAATGAGTAAGTTATACAATACAACCTTAAAGAATGACAAAATATGAAGTAATACAATACTATACAAGATTGTCTAATATATATGACTTTGTTTTGATCGTATAAACCCAACCAATGGTTGCATGTTAGCTTGGTAATTATGAACATACAATTGAAGAACAATGATAAACATTATAACCTTGAAGTTGACAAAAATGATCGTATTTGTTGTTTAAAAACTTGATGAACTTTTATAACCTGGAAGGAAATTAACGACGCGTCCATTCATGAAACACCATATCCTTTCAGTACAATTTAAATCTTTTAGTTTTGTCACTAAGACCCGTTGACTTTTCATGTTTAAACTATCTAAAATGCAACTTTTTGATGTTTTTATTAAAGACCTACTAGCTAACTCTCAAATTTGCGTTCAGCCTAACAATTAGTAAACAAGGTTTTTCACACTAAATATTGTTAGATAAAATGATTTGTGTACAATAAATTGCTCATAGAAATAATTGTAGATCGGTAAGATACAGTTTTGCTTTCAAAAAGGATGTTGTCATGTTGGTTTGATGGAGCAACATGGCAAGACTTATATTTTTAACCCTTGTACAAAATTTAGTTGTCAATTGTTAAATAAAACAAAAGGTAGAAGAACCTTAAACGTTTTTAATTAAATGATTTGATATAAGATTCCTTCTAACATCTTTTCAAATCATTGTATAATCTATATTTATTTATACTATAATAAATAAAAGTTTAGATAAATACTATAATAAATAAAAGTTTAGATAAACACATGTCAATTTTGTAAATCACTTAAAAAATTGATTTTTTTCATTTTTTTACTATTAAATATTTTTAAGTCGCTTATTATTAGATTTTACCTCTTTTATTTTATTAAATACTAGTGATTTTATTCAAATTAATTTTAACGTTATTTTACTTATTTTTTTTGTAAAAATAACATTAAAATTAAGTGTTGGGTTAGTTGGTTAATCAGACATCATGAGCCGAGAGTCTAATTAGAAGCAGCCTCTCTATTCTTACGGGGTAGAGGTAAGGCTGTCTACATCTAACTCTTCTCAGACCTTACCTTAGCTTTGCTAATGGTGTGATATACTGAGTACAATGATGATGATAAGTAATATAATTATATCATGTCATATATTTTTTATTTTTTATAAAACATGAGAATATATATGATATGGTGTTTAAAATAAGAGAAAAGTGAATATGTGTTTGTTAATTAAATACCTAACTTAGATACGAAACCATCAAAAAGACATAGTTTTAATTAAATTTCTAGTTACGTATACTTATTAATAAAGTGAACGATTAAGAAAAAAATGACATGATAAAAATGATCTTAAACAAATAAATGAATTCAAACATAGTATTTGTTAATCTAACTAAGAAAAAAATGTTCCTAAAATTTCTTGTGTTCGTGTGACATTTTGCTTTTGCTCTGGTTGATGCTTCACGTACTTTGACTATCAAGTGTGTGAAAGAAGGAAACTTGTTTTCTCTAGTGTCATTTTCAAAGATATACTCTCAAGGAGAACCACCAGCACCACCCCCTCCCCCTCACCCCCCCACCCCACCCCACCCCACCCTCTTTCTGGAATTCCTTGTTTTACTTTATTTGTTTTCAGTTTCATTGCTCTCTCTCTCTCTCTCTCTCTCTCTCTCTCTCTCTCTCTCTCTCTCTCTCTCTCTCTCTCTCTCTCTCTCTTATCTTCAGCCTTTTGTATATTTAAAGAGATCTTTCTTAGCTTTCTACCCTTAATTTTTTTACTTTTTCTTTTGTGTTTTGGTTGTTGTCGGTGTTGGTGATTGTGTTGGTTCTTCTTGCTTCTGTTTTGTTGATTTTCATGGTATAAATTTAAAGATATGTAGTGTGAAAAGCAATCATATATACTTGGAGTGAGGGTGGGGGAGAAAGTGAGATAAAAGAAGGTTTTTTAGTGTTGAAATCTGTAAAACTAACAAAGAAAATGCCCTTAGAAGGGATTTTCATAGAACCACAACAACCATCTTCAACACCACTTCCTGATCTCTCTCTCAACATTAGCCTTCCAAACACTTCTTCCCCTTTGAAATCAGATAACACCCATCAACAGTCTTACACCTACTTGTCACATACAAATCCATCAACAAGTTTAGCTCAAAGACATCAACAAAGCCTACTTAATCCATCTTTAAATCATCTTCATAATAATAATCATGACAATCGCCACATCTCACATCAACAACCAAGTAACTTGCATCATTTGAACCAAGGAGCTTCATTGCTTGATGTTTCAGACTGTTTGAGGCCAATCAAGGGGATTCCGGTCTATCGGAACAATCAATTTCCTTTTTTGCCTAACATGGACCATCCTTCTCTACAAAAAGATCCAAAGTTGTGTTTCTATCCATCATCTTCTCCTTCTACATCACCTTATTTTGGTGGTAATGGAGGTCACATGCCCTTTTTGAACCCTGGGCTCAATGGCCCCTCTTCACCAGGTTATGGTATACCCGGAAGAGGGGCTGGTGGTGCCAGAATCACCGGATTATCTCCGGTGTATTCGCATAACCACAACCACTATGGTGGAGGTGGACCTAGTTCTTATGAAATCTCACATGGTTTGATGAGATCAAGATTTTTACCCAAGCTTCCGGCCAAGAGGAGTATGAGGGCGCCTAGGATGCGATGGACAAGCACCCTTCACTCGCGGTTCGTTCATGCCGTTGAGCTTCTTGGAGGCCATGAAAGTAATCCAAGAAACTCTTCAATTCTTACCTGAGTCACAATTTTTTTGTTTTCAACTCATGAAGTTAATTAATGAGAATTAAGAGGTATCTTTTGTATCTTTTAGGAGCAACACCAAAATCGGTTTTGGAGTTAATGGATGTTAAAGATCTTACACTGGCTCATGTCAAGAGTCATTTACAGGTACACCTTCTGAACTTACAGCAAAGATAATTGGTAACCCCCTAACCCCAACCCCAAAGTTTGGACCGTAGCTCTCTTTCTCTCTCCGGTTAACCCTCCGGCACAGTCGCCGATGTCTGCAGCTGGTGACTGAATTAGAAGAACAGTATTAAGTCAGAGAGAGAGAGAGTGTGTGTGTGTTTTCTGATGATGATCAGAATGATAAGAGACAAAAGTAAGTCATGATTATGCAATAATAAAGAAAACAGCTAGATCATGTTATATTGTTATTCAAACATCAGCCTCGTGATTAATGACAGAAGAACTTCAATCCAATCTTGATCTTTTGTATGGGTTTATGACTCTCAAGCATTCAACACAAAACATTCAAAGTTTATTTATTTTTTTCTTTTTTTTTTTTTAGTTTCTTCTCTATTTTTGCTATTTTTCTTTGATTTTAATCAAGTTCGATCTGCTTACCCATTTTGTAGATGTATAGAACTGTTAAAACAACTGACAAACCTGCAGCTTCCTCAGGTAATTCTTATAATATGCTTAATTATTGCTATTTTATTTTTCAAATGCACAATTAACAAAATCTTATAAATGTCCCAGTTTGAATACAAAAAAAAAATTCTTTTTTTATTTTTTTTTAACATATTTTTATTCTTTTTCTTGGTACAAAATCTTGTATGAAGGCCAATCAGACGGATCTGGAGAAGATGATGTTTCAACAATGGGAATTGGAGGACAACCACGCTTTGCGGATCGAAGAGGGTCGTCTACGGATCATCAAGAATCCGAGTTTCATAATTACTCACACGCAACCACAGCGACTAACACCCTCTGGAATAATTCTTCGAGGTATATATATAGTACGTATGATTTGTTGGTAGTATTTATACTTTGATGATCTAAATAAAGCTTAATTAGCTAGCATAATCTTTAATTATGGTTTGTATTTTGATGGTTTTTATTAATCTTTATGCATGATATCTTCTTGAAAATGGCAAATCCCATGTCCAATTCCACCATTTTTGATGAATAAAAGTGTTCATATGTCAGCTTTAATATGCTTTTCATTTTCTTTTCTTTTTCTTAACCTGGGATTGAGACTTTGGCTACTGTATCATGCTTTGATTGAAGAAGCTAAAGAAAAGAAGATAAAGCTAACGTAAATGAAGATCTTTAAAATAGGTTTACCAGAAATTAAAGCAATCATCTTTTCCCTTTTTTTTCTTCTTTTTTTTTTTTTAAAATAACTCTACTATAACAGTACTATTTATGATAGATTCTAAACGTATTATATATATTAAAGTTTAATAATTCATAATGTCCTTTTCTAGTTTTGGAAACTTGATTCTTATTAATATACCTTGTTAATTAATTGAAAGAGTCGGTGTATAATGATAGTCAAAAGTTTGAAGCGTATAAAAGTAACTTTTTTTATTTTTAAAATAAATTACTTTTATACCCTTTAAATCTTGTGTTTATAAATGTGGTTTTTTATTTATTTATTTAGAACTTCTTAGTTTTTCTTAAAATGAATCCTTATATATACATATATACTATGTTATTAACCCGTATATTACACTAATTTAATATAAAATATTAAATAATTAGTAATGAAAATTTATCAATTATAAAACGATATTTTGATATAAAATGATTAATTTACATGATAATAAATATTTTAAATATTAAAAAAATAATTGCAAATTTTAATCACTATACAAATGGTATATGACGTTTTAATGTGTAATAATTGATATCTTTGAAATAGCTAACGTTTAAGTTTCTATTATATTAAAAATTAATTTTTATAAATCAATAATATAAAATATGATTTTTGAAATTATTAAAGTTAAACGACCCAACTTAAATTAGCATTAAATATAACGGACAAAAAATGTAACTTTCTCTATCATTTGTATACTTAATATTTTATATAAATTAAAAAACATCATTAGATGATAAAAGTTTCATTGTTTAAAAACTCCTTTTATAATATATTTTAATTTAAAAAAAATCATTTTTTAAGATAAGTTGTTTTTACATTAATTTTGTTTTTTGAAAATAAAATATTTCTTACTTCAGAATTTTTGATTTTAGAAAATTTCATATTTTATAAAAAAAATTAAGTGTGCATTATAATAAAAAGATAAATAATATATTAGTTATTAGTATTATAATTATTTAATAAGAGAAATAATTTATTTAATAAGAAAAACAATATAATTATTTAATAGGAAAAAGAATTAAGTGGAATGATAAAGAGTTGACAAGTGGTAATAATAGTGTAAAAATGTGACATGTGACAATAATGGTATAAGAAGTTGACAAGTGTCAAAATTGTTACTTTTTTATTATATAGAATATATAGATACATATATATATACATATATATATTGACTTCAAGTGTTCTCCTTTTCTCTTGTTATGCATGTCGGTAGTTGATAACGATTACTCAAAAACATATACCATATTGACCTTCATTTATACATAGTCGATCATTGCATTTAAAATTCAACTAGAATCTGCTAGATCTAGAGAGTACCAAAAGACCAAAAGAAATACGTTAGTAGTATATATTCATTAGGTTGGAGTGTGTACTATATATATATATTATTGATTGACCTGTCGTAAGGTACTGTTTATCAGTTTATGCAACAAATCAACCACCACCTTTATTTCTTGTTTAATCTTCCTTTTTTTTTTCCTTTTTCTTTACAATTTTCAGTTTCTCTCTTTGCACTATCTGCTTTTAACGAAATTATATCTTTCTTGATTCATGGTATGGATACTCTATGAAAAATTTTTGACTGTAAGTTGGGTAGATCTTGATAAGTTAATGGGTACGGTTCAGTTAAATGAGATGGATGGTCAGCTAAATGGGTCATGGATCAATCGGTTTTATTTATTTAATCACGTGTTTGTTTGTTTAGCAAGTTTTTGTTAGTGGGTCAGATCATGGGATGTTCTTCCTGGTGTTTAAGATATGTTTACGTGGGTTTAGTGCATGGTCTTTAGGATTTGTTGAAATTAAAAATAAATCAAATAAAAACTAGATTGCATTAAAGAAAGTACAATGAATGCATGGAAAACAATTCAAGAAATTAAATACATTAGTTTAAATTACTCTTGACTCCATGGTTTCGCAATTTCGGATTTCATTTGATTCTATGAATTCAAACTATAGCTTCTGAAATTGTTCATCTTTGGAGCTCGCTTTGTGATGGTTTGACATCGACTTCATTATTAATTGGTCCCTCTAAGGAGAATATTGTTTCGGGCATGTATGAGAGCATTGACGGAGCCTGAAAAAAACTCAGAGGGGGCCAAAATACTTTTAGGAAGAAAACTTAGGGGGGCGAAGAATTTTTAGGAAAAAAACGAAGGGCCGGCGAAATACTACTAAATCGACCTTTCTGACCGGAAAAACGGGAGGGAGGCCTCGGGGCCTTCTTAAGGTCCGTCCATGTATGAGAGTTGATTCGTTAATCTAGATTAATCATCAATCAAAGGAACCAAAACCCATTTAGGATGATTTTTAAGGATCTTCCAAATTGCATATTCAAAAGGATTTGTGATTTTATGGTTCCATTGGTCGCGTCTAATTGATTTGATTTTTTAGGAGTGTCTATACGTATTGTACGTTGTATGGTGAGATGTCTGCTTTTGATATTTTTTTTAATATATAAAACCTATCGCATTCAAATAGCTAGCTAGGCTACGTCTTGCTTATATATGTAGTTAATTTGTTTATATATACATACGTACGTACACATAGTTTAATTTTTGCCATGCATTTGGTTGAAGTGGTGATACATTAAATTGGTGTGAAACTGGTATATATATTGATTACAAATTAATTATTTCAGCAATAGGGAGGGTTGCCTGCAGACAAACAGTGATATGAATGATCTAACACCCTCATCTACCTTGTTATCCCAGCGGAATGCCACTCCTTTACCCGAGGTATTTTTTTAATATTCTTTTTAAAAAGTTCATACTACTTAATTATCAATAGTCTGTATTATCAATCTCAAATTAACGTGTGATATTCATATGATGGCTTATGTTATTGCCAAATTAACTACAATTAATATAAACAAGATACCTTGGTCGGCAAGTACATAGCCTGTGGAACGCAGATACATTAGCCGACAAGGTTAGAGCTGATGTGTAAAATTATAATTTATATAAAAATTTTATATCAGTTACAATTTTACGTGTCAGCTCTATCTTACTGGCATCAACAAACCGATAGATACCTTGGCTGACAAGGACATAGCATGCGAAATGCATATATATTAGCCGACAAGCCTAGAGCTGACATGTAAAATTGTAATTGATATAAAAATTTTATATTGGTTAAACTTTTACATGTCAGATTGATCAACGTGTTGCTAGCAAGGACAATGTCGATACACATTAGTTGTTGCTTAGGTTGCACTTAGTTTTTCTCACAAATTCTAAAGAAGCCCCTTGGCCAAAATAGGCTGAAAATTAATATTTATTTTGGCTTTTTCTTGGTCAAATAACATGTTTATTTTAGAGATTTTTGCACGGTATTTGTTTATGGATAATCATGTTGTTATGTTTATATCTTTATTTGTGGAGTTTAATTCTAGTAGACGAAATCACTATTCACTAGATTGGTTTACCATGTGTATTGAGGACTTTAAGGAACTTAATTTTGTAATATCATTATTGTTTCATCATGATAATGTGCTCCATGCGAGATCATTTAAAAAATTATACCACTAAGTAAGATGCTAGAAGACACTATACACCAAAATAAGGACACCAAAAAAACAGCTAGCCCTAGATAACACTAACACACCAAGACAAAACCAATAACCAGCATTATACACCCCAAGATGTTTCATGAATGTGACCCTTCATTATCCAAGAGCCGCGTAGGATTGAGTTTGGAGTTAATTATAACGAGTTAACTTGCAACCTCACTTGGTCACTTGTTGTATGTATGTATGTATGTATGTATGTATGTATGTATGTATGTATGTATGTATGTATGTATGTATGTATGCATGAATGCATGAATGCATGCATGCATGCATGCATGTATGTATGCAATTTAAATTCAGTTAGCTTAGGTTACTTACTTCTAGGAATTTAAATGTTTTCAGGAATGTGACCCTTCATTATCATCGAAGAGGAGCTGTGTAGGATTGAGTTTGGATCATGAAAACCCAAGCTTAGAGTTCACCTTGGGCAGACCAGATTGGCTTCAAAAAGAAAAAAACCGATCTTAATTTCCTAATTTAATTTCTCTCTATTTTTTTTTTTTTTTTTTTTGCATTTAGAATTACCGCTTCAGAAGCCTTGCTGAATTTTATGCGATACACGTTAATTAACGTTTCCAAAGGATTAACAAGATGAAGAAAAAGTTGAAGAAGGTTTAAATAAGAAGCTATGATCTCTATTTCACTAGTAGCAAGGCCTGCTTTTTCATTTTCTTCTCTCTTGAAATTTCTTTGATTTTGTAGAATTCATTTATTTTTCATGTTTTGATAGTTCATGTATCTTTAATTTGTCATATATAGGAAAGAGACCACAGCTTAGGGAAGATCAATGAACTATATATATATGGTATGCTTGCTAGTTAATTATTCGATATTTACAAAGCTAAAGGTTTGACAATTTAATTTTATGAGAATATACGTTCTTGGCATCAAAGTTAACCAACAACCTAAGCTTTGTTGGTTTGTTTTAACAACCAATTTGTAAGTTCATTGTTCGTATATATAACAGTTTATAGGGAAGAAAGGAAAAAAAAAAAAAAAGAAAGAAATTAGAGGAGGAAAGAAAGGGTTGTTGCAATCGTTAGAGAATATTTTGTAGTCTCTCAAATTATATTATATTATTCTATTAGTTTCTTCTTTTAGTGTTACAAACCAACACCTAAATAACATTAATGACGCATCACTACTTTGAATCAATCATCAAAAGTCCCTCTTACTATATACTTGCAAACTCCAAACAAAACATAAAACCATCAAAACTTCTGTGTTCAAAAATATTTTTTTATACACAACAAGGAAATAGACCTATAATTATGACAATAGTCGTCGCTATACATGTTAGATTTTATCGATATAGACTTTAGATTTCGTCACTATACCATTTTAATTTGGGGGAAAGAAATCATTTATTAGTCTGTGAATGCTGCAACATGACATATGCTTGCTACAGAAATTTCATTAGGCAACAAAAATTTTGTCAAACCCCACCATTTCCTAGTCCATCTATTAAATAATGGTATCAAGGTCCATCCCTTTATAAATTGTTAGAGGATTTAATTAAGTTTAATAATAAACAAAAAGGTGCAAATTTCATATTGGGATAATAGAGTATGTAAGTTAACCTATCCAAAGAAAAAAAAAATCAAAAAGAAAAAACCAGTTGAGTAGGGAGAAACTTGTGAGTAATAAGAAGATTATAATGGTAAATTACTCACCAATTCGGTGTTAAATACCCAATTTATCTGTTCTAAAGCTACTTTGCTAGGTACATGAAACTAGGCCAATACATATTTATCGAGACAAGGTTAGAAGTTTACCCAGTTTTAGGCAGAGTGTTGGATCAGGTTGTTAGCTTCAAACAACACTTCACAAGTATTTCTTTCTATCAATCTAACAGATGCGGAATTTCTGTTAGAAGGATCTCTCAAACACTCGAAGTTAAACAAACAATCTTTGAATAAAAGTATGAACACAAGAACAAATTGCAAGCTCAAAGATATATTTCTCTCAAACGTATTACAAGTGTTACAACCAGTTAGTACAAACGCACACTTATACAAGTTACAATTGAGAGGTTATATAGCCAAGGCTACAACCGTATACTCGTAGGAATACTAGTTGGGTATACTAGACAATACATAAAGTAAAGCTTATTCTAGTATCTAAGTGTCTTAACAGGCTAAGACACTTGATTACAATCATTACAAATATAGACATTACTTTTACAAAAGACTAGCTAAATACAAAAGGCATTTAATGTTCTTGATCTTCAAGGCTTCAGGCAATCTTTTGTATTTAATGCAGCATAGGAGAAGTAAGGTGCTGTGTCTGACTTTAGGGATGTTATATTTGTTTTACTCAGACCAGTATGTCTGTTGTCAGCACCTTTTGTACCATAAAAGGTAATCAGCTACAGTCTTTGTCAGAGAGGAATATCCTCGGAAGTCTTTGTCTTTGGAAGGTGCTGAGGAGATTCTTCGGAAACTTCAAGTCTTCAGAAGCTCTGAAGCTTTAAATCTGCTAAGTGTTGTTCTTCCGAAGCAGTTTGTCTTGTACAGCCTTCAGCAGGAGTGAGTTATCCTTCGGAATCAATGTTGCTTCCGAAGAGTAACTCCTTCCTTCCGAAGGCTGTAAGTCTTTGTAGATTCAAGACTTAGACAAATAAGAAGTTTGGTGAGCATCAGCCTTTATTAGTCTTTACACAGAGCCAGCCCAATAAAGGTTGGGGATAAAGCTAGGGATTTGGGCCTCTAAAAACATAAGGTCTCCAATTTTCTAAAAAAAATATATTTGATTAATGTAAAAAAATTCAGACAAGGAGGAGAATATGTGACAATCCGGCAATTCCCGGTTACCTTCGTTAACCAAAAGTTAACAAAAATCATAAAGAAATCGAACAATATCAAATTATAGGAACTAAACTTGAACAAATTAATTAAGAAACATTAGATTTACAAGGATTTAATTTGTAAAGGAGGATAAAATCAATTTTGACTTTTTCAAGTCAAAATTTGGCCATATGAACAAGTAGAATTCAAAATTCGTATTAACATGATAATATTAGTCGAATTAAACACTCCAGTAACTCACCATGATGATGACTAATAATTAATCATCCGTTATCATTTCAATAATGGTCGAATTAAACCAAGGGTGAGCCAAAACATTGAAACCGTAACTAATCAATACCCAAACCATATAATTCGACTTCAATATGGCAAATTAAACAGACAGAGAGTAGAATCGGCACCCTTAGGGTATCTTCCATACAACAATTCACAACAGAACACGCTGGATCGAAGAATTGGATCGTGAGCGGCCGAACCCCAAGCTAATAGTTGAACTCCACTGAATTGAAATCAAACAAGGTAAAAACCTACTCCTAAACAACCTAAAACAACCGATTAAGCATAACCCTATGTCAATTTCGGGTTCTAACTTCGAATTGTACAAGTCCGATTGCTAGGGTTCATCGTTTGAGACGTTTTAGGGAATTCAATCAAAACGATGAAAATAATCAAATTAAACTACATACATAGTTTCGAAATGTTCATGTTAATGAAATCCATATGAGTTAAACATCTAATTTTATCGAATTGTACAGATTCGATTATTAGGGTTCTTGATAAAATATGTTTTGGGGGTTTTGAGGCAAACGTGTTTAGATATGAAATTAAACACAACAGAAAGTCTCGGAATCATGGGTGTAATGAAAACCATAAGTCAATTGCATCAAACAATATCGGATTTGTTGATTTCGAATTCTAGGGTTTTTCGGTTAAAGCAAATGGGGGCTTTCTATTTAAACGATCGTGGAATTCAAATTAAAGTGTACAGACAGTTCCGTAATCCTCTTCTTGATGAAAACCACATATCAATTTCAAGTAACAACAAAGAATCAAACGATTTTGATTTCTAGGGTTTTGATGAAAAACCGTTTGGGGGTTTTGAAGTTATTGAACTTGTTTCTCAAATTATTTAATACAGAATGGCTCGAAATTCTGTAACAAATGAAAACCCTATGGACTTAAAGTCTAACACAATCAAATTTGTTGAATTCGAATCAAGGGGAATGGGGTTAAGGTTCGAACCGATGATGGTCACAAAAATCCTATGATGTTGACAAATTAATTGAATTAAAACTATCCTTTGTCTCTTATGAATTCATAGAACAGTAGCCCCATGGTAGTAGGGTCGATTGATTTCGAATTGGGAGTCAATTGAAGATCAACAGGGTCGGTTAAAGATGAACAAAGGGAATCGGACTTGGTTGTGGTTAAAACCATTTAAAACCAATCCAATTACAAATGTGAAGACAGAACACCTGGTAGGGTGGGTGTGATTTGAGGTGGAGGTCACGGGTTCGACCCAACCTCCATTGGTTTTTAGATATTTAAAACCAACTTTTGTAATTTGCTTATATCTTTCTCGTTCTATGTCACACCCCCACCTCTCGTCACCTCGTGTCTGGTCTGACGTCACCGAACCGGTTGCGGAAGCATAGTGGTGATGTCTCCGAGGTGAGGGGTGACTTACTTGAACCGATATCATAAGCACACAGATTAACTTAAAATAATTACAATACAGGGTTTCGTCATTACAATCAGTATCATAATTTACAACTAAGTTTATTACACAACTGACTTATTTAATTACTAGTGTTTGAAGTGCTGCCTCACCGAGTGTCACTGTCTTCCTGCAAAAAGATTTAAATTTGAAACGTCAGCACAAAGCTGGTGAGATCGACAGTTCATTTTAAAACAATATGATATGATAAGCACGTTCTCAAAAGTTCAGTTCTGGATAACCATGGGACCTGTATCTAATTCCTTTCGGACGTCTAGTCTGTCTCAAGATATTACCCGTCGGTACATATCTTAATGCCTCATTATCTTAATGTCTATCATACCATTAAGAAGTTTAGGAAACAGATAACAAACATTCACACAAGGGGAGATGCAATCCTCCCAGCGAATGGGGTGTCAACCAATAGTACTATCAATGTTTTCTGTTAAACCACACATGGGTTCACTAGATACAGTTCAAAAATGAGGACTTTCAGTTCCATGATAGAGTTCAGTCTACAGGCAAAATCCCATGAAATCCCACAAAATCACATGAAATCACACAGATATCATTGATGCATATCATATGTTCAGACAACAGTTTGCAGAGTTTCCCCGATGTTTATAAAAGATTAAAAATAAAAGGGGTTGTACGAAACTCACCTGATGATATAAGGGTAGCAGAGTATCACCAAACTGATAGTATAGAGATGATTCTGCATTTAGTTATCTTTAATAAGTTATTTATGTTCTAGTTTACTGATTAGATCCTTCTGAACGTTCAATGTCAAAGACATTGCTTAGTAAATCATCAACTCGATATTAATTATATAATTAATTAATTTAAGGTTATATCATACAATGTATGATAATGTAGGAACCTACATTGCATTAGATTCTTAATACAAAGTTGATGACACTCTTGATTAATCAGAATAATCTCTGATTAACCAGATAGTTAATGTTGTTGATTATAATGCTAAAACAGTTTCTAGATGATTTAATGGTTTAGGAGTGATTAATCCTTATTATTGATTACCCAAATATCATGAAATATCACAATGTAGCATCAGAATAGGTGAAATAACCAGATTTAACATACTAATCTGACTGTTATCACAAACATCAGATAATCATTCCAATGAGTATGTTAATGATTGTGATTAGTTTGAAACACTTAGATTTAACCTTTGCATTTCAAAGATTAATCAAACTAATCACCTACATTGTCCTAATCAAATGGTTTAAACCATTATAATCATGGGTATGATTTCATGAAAATCGGGCATTACAACGGATCAAAACAAGAATTTAACCGTTAGAACTTCGTGTTCTTCATTTATAATCAATCCTAGCCATCATCTAGGCAATAATCAACAATCCTAACTATCTCATTACGTTCAAAATCAAGATCTAATCAATCAAAATCAAACTAGAAGGTTAAAACGAACCGTTACCTGATCTGACGAATTTCTGCGGTTAAAACAATGATCTGGGCTTGAAAACACGATCCTATGCGCGATCCGGATGATTAGAAACCTTTAAAATGGATTTAGGATGGTAGGAACATGTCTTTGGTCGTCTGGAGGTTGAACAGGGCCGAGAAGGAGTAAAATTGTGATTTCCACGCATTCTGATCGTTAAAACAAGTTTTTGGCCGACATATGCTCCGGGGCGCATCGCCCCAACTGGAGGGTTGGGGTGGGGCGTAGCGCCCCACGTCACCTTCCGTCACCATTTTGATTTTAAACTTCTTTTCGCGATTCCGGGAGCATACGAACTCCGTTTTGCGCGCGGTTTTCGCCCACGTTCATCATTTTTCACATACTATCAATCCCCAATAACAAAAGTTACTAAATCCTCGTGGATTTCAAGCACGACCAAATGTGCTCACGTCATTAATGCCGAATTCTTCGTACGCAACTGTCACATTCTAAGTCCAATTTGATTCGTTCCAATTGCGTTGTAACCAGAATTGAATTCCAAATCTAATGAAACATTAAAATTTATATTTCGACCTGAAATCGTAATCGCGTATAAGAACGCGTGTTTAAACATAATCGTATATAAGTATACGATTTAAATGAACGAGCGTAAATCCGTGCATGCTTTCGTATGTACGTTTCAAACAACTTGGTATACGTGTGATGACACGTATGTGACCATAAACACAATTTGACGTTACGAATAACACAAACGTTATTCTTATAACACAGATTCTTCGTAGAAGATTTCGTACGCGAGTTTCGAACACTTGATCATTCTATTTGCTATCAAAGGTGCGTACACGGCCCCTTTTCTTATTTTACTGTTTTGGGGGAGAAAACATGTGCAAAAAAACATTTTAGATACATATCACTTGCATGAGTAGCTATTTACGATAAGTGCGAACATAGCATTACAAGTCCTTACATATCGAACCGTTTAGTTTGCCGTAGTGCAAAGCGTGGTAGTTGAAGATAAATCTATTGGGTTTGACAAACCTCACTTGGTAGATTATAGGTCTACGCAAGTGTTTAAATAGCCAAACCAAACATTACTATTGTTTGTGCTAGACAATAGTGAAAAGGCAACCAGCATTCAAACAGTCAGCTTCGGTGTCGACCGCTTATGTAAATAGTACAATGACTAGCGCGCTATCATGACTATGCAATGTGTGATTATGTTATCTGCAAACATTTCATTTCAAACAGTTGCTTCAAATATTTGTGATTATACATACAAACATGTGTATGCACCAACCTTTGTGTTGACTTGATTTACATGTTTTCTCAGGACAATAAGGCACAAGCAAGGACAAGCAGGGACTAGGACGTTGAGTCTCAAGCATACAGTTTATTTTGATTGTTGATTTAAAACATTGAACATTGTAATTACGGTTTTGCAACTGTTACATTTAGTTATTGGTTTTCAAACGCTTCCGCAAATGTTAATTTTGATTTTACAAATTAAGACTAAATTATGTTTGAAAGCATATAGAGGTCTTTCGTTATGTCTAATGCCTGAGATCCTGTTTGTCACGCCCTAAACGGTGTGATTCCGTTAGTTGGAATTTGGGGGTGTGACAGAATAGGAGATGGAAACACCAAATGAGTGAAGGAACATGAGACGTCGATACAGTTGGGAAATGAAGAGACGAGCAGTCGTGGCAGTTAGCGAGCATACCAATTGCCCCTGGTGGCCTGGACGAGGACACTAATTCGTTGATGCATGATTCTTCAACTGAACATTGATTAGTGAGCAAGACTTGACTGAGCAGTGAGCGACCAATCCATCTGGTTGGAGACTCGAAGTGATATGTGTCACCACTCTCCAGCTTAACACACTGAGTTTCTGTCCTGATACAGCGCTACGACCATCGTTCTTCTGCTTTAGTACGGCCAACAACAATTTGCTACTGCTTCTGAAGGGTCTTCTACTCCTTATTCGCTCCTTAACCCTTCTACCCTTGCTTATGAGTTTATCCTTAGTGCGACCTTCTACTGTTGCTTTTGAGTTTTGCTTTGCACCTTAACCCTAATTAGTAATTTGTAACGTATTGAGTTTCAAAGCCCTTTGCCCTTTTAATTTTCCACTTTCACCCTGATGTGTTTAATTGCTAGTGTGTTCTTAAATGAATAATTGTTATTGTGATCTTATTAATCTATTGATTATTGTGTTATTTGATTTATTGTAAGTTATCTATTTTTGTAAATTGTAAACATTGTTTCTTCTAATGTTAAATCATTTTATTATAGAGCTAAACATTAGATTAAATGTCAAACCGAACTAAAATGATGAATCAGGTGCAAACAAGAAACTTTAAATAAATCGCTAAAAAAGATATTACTAAAATTTGTAACCACCCCAAATCTTAATGAACCTACAAATATTAATGTACCTACAAAGTTTAATGACCATATAAACCTTGATGAACACCCTCTTTGTATTTTGTGTTAACCCGCATAACTCTACCAAGATCAATTCAAATCCTTGTTTTCTTTTTTAAATGTCATTATTACAATTAGAAAATACTTTCTTCTTTTATTTATATGTGTAAATTTACCATTGTTTAAAATTTAAAAGAAATGTAAGTTTAAGTTACATTGTATCGAAAATTAAAAATCATGTTAATGTATTACATTGCTTTTAAATCTTTTATGTTGATGAACTTATACATAAACTTAAATGAAGAAAATATTACATGTGTAATAATGATATTTAAAACCACAACAAGAGTGAGTTAACTATGGAACATTCCCATATATATATATATATATATATATATATGTGTGTGTGTGTGTGTGTGTGTGTGTGTGTGTGTACATATATGTGTGTGTGTGAGGGGACATGTTCAATTGAGAACTATTGTTACTTAAGAGCTAAAAGAACCAATTCTAGACACAAGTTAAGAAGGGTATAAAATTAAGTCCCCTATTTTAAAATAAAATTACTTTTATATCACTTAAAACATGTACGTGGTTCAAATTGGTTAATATGGTTCTTTCATATTTAATGGTTAATAATGAAATAAGTCCATGTGTGTGTGTGAAAGTGTTCAAATAATAAGACACACTTAAAGTATTAACCCAAATAACTCCGCCAAGTGAAGTCGAATCTTGGATTTTGTTTTTAACATCATTGTTACACATGTACAACACTTTCTTCTTTTATGAGATTGCGAAATTTTATCACCGTTTTAGGTATAACATTGTTGTAACAGTGAATTATTATGTGTTCATAATCTTTTATATATATATATATATATATATATAATTATACTTTGGATAAAAACTATAAAACTTATACTTATCAATAATTTTTTTTAAAAAAAATCATAATTTCTTATTATAAGGTTAAAAATGTTATAATGAAAAATAAAATTTCAATAAAAATATGTATATCATGAAATTACGTATATGTAACTCAAAAAGTTACGCGTATAACTCATAAAGTTACATATATTTAAATAGTATGTGTAACATACTAGTTACATATTTGTAATAACATAAAATACTTATATTTTATTATTTTTTTTGTACATTTCTTACCTTATAAATAATAGGAAATAAAAAAATGAAAAAAAAATTAATATAAAATTAGGCCCTTTCGTTACATAAATATTTTGCTTTCAATTCTTATAAATGTTGATCACACACTTAATATAATATTATTTTGATAATAACATAACAAATATCTAATTAGCTAATGATAAAATTAGTCTTTAATAAAAATGAAGAATTCAAAAATCAAATAAATCAACTGGCATCAAAATATCAAATTAATAAATAAACAGCAACAAAAATTAACAAAGTTAAGATAAAGAAACACATAGAAAATTCAATCAATAACTAAAATAAAAAATTCAAAATATTATATTAATCAAGATGAAGAAGAAAAAAAATAAAAGAGAATATAAAAATCATAAGTAATTAAAAAGTTCAATTTTTAAATGAGTTAAAAAATTGAATAATGCGTGATTAAACTTTTCCACAAAAAATCCTCAAAACTACCTTAACATAAAGTATAAAATTGTTTTATTTTTCACTCTGATTTTTTCATTTTAGATTAATTCAAAAAAATTCAACGTATATAGAAAATTTGCTAAAAACGTGGCCTTAAGGTTTTGGGCGCCCCATATCCTTGCTTTACTCTCTAAGCCTGTCGAGTCACCCTATAGGACACTATAAGTATCCCAAAATTAATGGTCGATGTTTGCTTTTAGGACGAACTTATTTTTATCTATAAATCAACATAAACTTCATTTAATTAAAGCTGAGTTTTCTTTTTCTTTCCGCTGTTTTTTTTTCAATTACAATCTTTGAAAATATGATGTTTCATAAAACCGCAAATTACTTATCGTTTAGACGTGCCTATTTGTTCATATGGTTTGACTAACTTTTTATTGTTTTCTTCTTAAAACTTAGTTGGGTTTGTGTTTTAGTTTTACTTTTATTATTTTCCCAGTGTTATTATTAACAATGCGTGTGTGTTTTCCTTTTTATTTTTATAAAATATAACTTTGCACAAATATAACTAACTTTTCTAACTGTACCAATTAAGTCACTGAAACTTTTTTTTTTGTCTAAATTAGGTCATTAAACTTAGTATGGTTGATCTAATCATATATAAATAACCTAAATAATATGTTATTGCTAATTTTCTACATATTTAACTTATTTAATATGTTAAGTGTGATATAATCATTTTATAAAGTAAATAATAAACTAAAAATTATTTAAAATAATCCACATTTACGCAATATATTTGAAAAAATAAGTTTTCAAACAATGTGTGTTAATATTTAACGTTTTATATGAAGCCAATAAGCAAACTGCGAATCCATGGATATTTGAACCCGAGTCTCCAGGAAAACTTATTTTTTTTTCAAATATCATGCTCAAATGTAGATGATTTTAAATAATTTTTAATTTATTATTTACTTTATAAAATGATTATATCATCACTTATAATATTAAATAAGTTAAATATGTAGAAACTTAGCAATAATCTTTTATTCAGGTTATTTATTTAGAGTTAGAACACCCATAGTAAGTTGAATAACCTAATTGGGCCAAAAAAAAATTCAGTGACTTAATTGAGATAATATAAAAAGTTGGTTATATTTGTGTAGAGTTATCACTTTTTATAAACGCCAATCCACATATGACACAAAAGTAAAAGGTGTGACCAACTAGTTAGCCATAATTTTGAAGTTTGATCTTTCTTCGTGTTTAAAAAGGGAAAACAAAAATTAATAATAATAATAATAATAATAATAATAATAATAATAATAATAATATTAATAATAATAATAATATTAATAATAATAATTAATTAATTAAATAATCAAAGTTTCGTTGAAGTGCTGGCCATTGGACCACTTTAAACTCTTCTGAATTTCTGATATTAAATATTAATTGTCCAAAAGCCCGAAATAGACAATTCATTTTTGGGTGTTTGATGTTCTAAGCCCATCTAGCTAGCTCAGCAAGACAGCAACAGCAAATAATGATATTGCATTGTCACTCTTATTAGCAGAAGCCCATCATGAACCTGTGGTGTGGCTCACCTCAAATTCAAAATACTAGCCATCCAAAGAATCATGTATAATGTGACAGTCCGGTTCAATTCTTAAAGGTTTGGTATATTGAGACACCTGATAATTGTAATTTAAAAACCCTACCTAACTATACGGGTCGTATAGGTCAATACGGGCCGTATAAGAGGGTGTTATACGGCATGTACAGACCTATACAACATGTATTGCCACCTGAATTCCCACACGGTAGATCTCACCTATCAAGTTCGAACGTACAGGCCTGTACGGTGGTAGTATAAAGGTGTAAGAATAACAACACCCTTCTTAAATTTACAATTCTTCAGTTTCGATCTACTTTTGGACGGCTGAACAGTCCTTGGGATATTCTGTTCAAATTTTTGATATATTTGGTTTGAAAAATAAATAAAGAATTTGGTATCTGGACACAAAATTGTTAGGTTAGATAACTAGGTGAAACCATGAAAGCTAGGTAGTCAATAGACTTATTTAGCTAGGCATGTAAATTTCAATGTTGTAGAAATCGCTAGGCGCTAGTCGGGCGGTGGGGTGGGGACTAGGGATTAATCGGGATTAATCGGCCAACTAATCGGCCTAGTCGGATAGTCGGGCCTAGTCGGCCTTAGGGGACTAGCGATTAATCGGCCGATTAATCGGCCTAGTCGGGGATTTTTACAACCATGGTAAATTTAACGCAACACGCATTTAGCAAGAATTTCTCGTGTTTAAGTAGCTTAAACGGGATATCAGGATCGGTTCAGTTTAGGGTTGAACCCGCAAATGCTTTTAGTTAAACGCGATGTATTCGCCTATTCTGGGCTACCTCATGGGTTCACGAGTAGACCAAGTTAACCTATTTATTTTTGGAGAGTGCTCTCATGTTATATTTGGGGAGAGATAGATATAGGATTGGTGGGATTTATTCTATTGAGAACCATTAAATATCAAAGAACCATAAGAACTAATTTTGAACTACATATTTAAAGGGGTATAATAGTAATTTCCTTCTAAAATAGTGGAAGTTACTTTTATACCATTTTAAACTTGTGGCTAAAATTGGTTATTTTAGTTCTCAAGTTTAAATAGTTCTCATTTGAACATCCCCTAGGATTGGTTATAAAATAGAGAGAGAGCAGATGCAATTTTTTTTTTCTGTCAATAGATGAAAAAATAAATATAAGATCGTTGGTCTACTCAACCTTAATTCATCATTTTGAACCTTATATAGAAGGGTTTTTTCAAAGCAGCTACTTTTATCTATACCATTTTAAAGCACCCAAAGAAGAATTTGGTGCCTTTATGGTCAATAATATAATACTGTCATAATATAAGAGCACCTTGCTTTTTGCATTCATAAGGACTCGATTCTATGCCCAAACATCGCATGCCAGCATGGGTGGTCACCATAATAGGTATTCAAGTTATTGTGTCTAAAGAGCAGGACTAAGGCGACGTTTGTTTTTTCAGAGGTAAGATTATGTAGTCTACGTACCACATCTACTGACCTATGTAGTAGATGACTTGGACAAAACCTCTCCAATTTGTCAAAAGAAGATTGTTTTTTAACGTTTGCAACCTGTTAAAATAATTTGAAAGTTAAATGAACCAATCTTTTAAACTTCAAACAGTTTTTTAAAATTGAAATTTAAATAATAGTTTTACAACCCTGTGAAAATATTCATAAAAGCACAATAAAAATTTTTAAATCATTCATTTCATATTTTGCATTAATTGCTCAGCAATTTCATCTCGTAACCGAAAACAATGTCAACCCTTGAAAGCTAAAAAAATCGTTAATCATGCCAAAACCAAGTCCTACTCTTCAAATTCAATGCTCAAAATCAGTAATTTTAAAACTAAAAAACAAAATTTTTGAAAACTGCGTGCCCTTGACTTCAACGAAAACGTTAAATTGGAACTCCAAACCGACGGCGGTGGAGGGCCGACAGGTGGAGGGGCAACGGCGGGAAGGAGGTGGAGATAATGGATTTGTTGATTGGATGATTTCAAGAGAAGGTTTTAAACCTAGAAGAAGAGGGTGAGAAAATGGAAGAAAGGGTTGTTGCAAGTCTGAACCAAAAAGAGGACGGGAAGATTTTTTTTAATAAAACGTCTTCTAGAAAGCAAACAGGTTGCAGAACCCAACCTCTACTCGTCATCTATGCGGCGCAGACATAAGAAGCCAAGAAGATTTTTTAAAATAAAACGAACGACGCCTAAGAGAATCATTGTTTGGTTTGGTAATTGAATCTTTAACTTGTCAACAAAAAACTAGCTTTTTTCAAGTCAAAAATATTGATCAATTTCCCTTCCATAGGGATCGTTATGGCATGAACTTATTTCTGTCATTTCACACCCCCGCCCTATCTTGTAAGAAAGATTAATGTGTTGAAGTCAGTGAAACATGGTTAGAGTGTAGGTTCGGATCCTGCACCTTTCTTGTTGATCATTTTGAAACCACATGATGCTAGGAATAACAAAGCATCCATATATTTTGAAATAAGAATATTAACATATGAATTGTTTCATTATTCATTATTTTCGAGTTGTTTAGTAGCACACCTAAATTTGATGTTTTCCTTATTTTGTTTTGATATTTCATATCATCATATAATTAATAATATTCATCCAGTGACAACAAATTAACTACAAATGCACCATTCTTTTATCAAATCGTAAGGAAATAGTACATCATGAAGGTAATGGTTTATCATGATGTTGGATTCTAAAACTTTTACTGGATTCATTTTTTATTACTAAGTTCGACCCCAAAGGCATAATGTCTCAAAATAAGGAGGTCATAGAGCAACTTTTATTTATTTATTTTCTTTTTTTTTTGTCTCGAATTTCATGAAGAACTCCACACTCTCTCTCTAGTTATGGGATCTCAATACATCTAATTTCAAAGCTAGCATGAAAACTTAGATAGGTCACCAAAAAATTGGTCACATAACAACTAATTAGCAGGTCCATGAAGACTAGTTAAAAAAAATCAGTTTCTAACTGGTTTCTCCCAGACTGGTTGTATTATTGAACCGGTTTCAATATGGAAAATTAGATTAGTTTCACTCAAACCGGTTTGTAGATCTGTTTCAAATTGGTTAAAATGCTAATTGAATGAGCAATTCAATGTTTAGAATCATGATCTCTTATTTTTCACCTCCAAATTCATGGATGATGAGGGCATGAGAAATGAAATTGAATATATAAATATTAAAATGACTTTAACTCATTATCAATTTTAGAGTTTAAACCGATCATAGATGTTGACTTCCTTGCACTTATATATGGTTATGGTACGTGTTGAGCCAAATTTATTATATGGCCCTTTTTTTTAACATTTTAGGACTGTTCGCAAATCAATAACAATTAACAAGCTTTTTAGATATCTCATGTAGAAAAAACAGCAAAACTATGAATAACATAAAGCCATCAAAATTACACATCAATTCAAATCAGACATATAAACAAAATAGTTTAGAAAAACAAATAAAAAAAATACACTCAGAAATATCTGGTTCTTGAGAACCCAATCAAATGCAATTAAATAAGCATAAGATACATTAACATAGTTTGGTTGCGACAAGATTCTGATGAGGAATGTGGTAATGTCTACTTCACAACGGTTACTGGACAGGTTGCGTTTTGCACCACGTGACTGCTTACACTCCCAAGCAACACCCTGTGATAAATGTAACTAAAATGTTAAAATAAATAAATAAATAAATAATAATAATAATCACTAAAATAATCATTTTTAGATGGATTATTTATTTTTTTCACACTAATTGAGATCCATTGTCATAACACAACCAATAAACGACATGATATTCAGATATATAGAAAAAGCTAACAAAAGATATATATTTAGAAGTAAGATTAGATATATAATGAGTCAGTCATTCTAAAAATTATAAAATAATATAAACATAAAAACTCATAAGATAATCAATCTCTAACTCTAATTCTCCTTTGTTTTTAAGATCTACTCCAGTGTTTAGAAATTAGTTAATAGGTAAACATATATAAATGTACTGAATGTCCTGCTCAAAAAAGAGACCCAAGTCCACAAACACTTGTTTGATTATGAGTCTAGCATGGGCTAGAACAAGGGTTGAGTGTCATTATGTTGATAGAAAATGGCTCTGTACGTTGGGTCGTAAGGAAAAAAAAGAATAATCTAAGAAGAATATATTTTATTGTTAAATGTGTTGATTTTGATTAACGTAAGTAGCCAATCAGGTTTGCTACGAAACGCATGTGACAACCATTATTATTTCACTTGTTAGTATTATACTCGTGTATATGTTTCAAGTACCAGCCTTAACTTAATTAAGCAATATGAAGCGATAATGATATGAATGATAATGTTAGTTTCAACGGTTTGCAATTTATACAATTTGGTTCACGTCTTGGGAGGATTAATGTAGGTTTTCCGTTTAGTTGTTTTTTATACTTGTTTTTTTAATTACTTGACGATTGTATTAGTGTATTGGGTGTTTAACATCTTGCTTGCCTTTGGTGTTTTAATGAAATTCGCTGTTAAATTATCAATTTTAAAATTTTTACTCAAACCACCAAAAATAAACCGTATTGGTCTTAATTGTTTGTTGATTTAAAAAAAAAACATGCTAGAACTTTATTCAAACGCGATTAAAACACCATAAAAGTCATCGAGAAACGTACGTAGGTTCATAGGCGTTATTTATAATGATAATTAAACTACCAACTAATTACAATGATAAAGACTTTAGATTAAAGGCATATTTGGGATTGTTTATTTAAATTTAAAAGGGTTTTTGTTAAAAGTATTTATTAACTTATGAGTTTTTAAAATAAAGTTTTAAAAAAAAGTATTTGGTTTAGTTTTTAATATGTGAATAGTTAGAAAGTCAATAAGTCGTTTGATTAGTTTTGAAAAAATATGTTGAGATTGGTTTTTAGCATATTCTATCAAAAAGATAAAAAAAGTCATTTTAAAAGCTAAAAATTATAGATTTTTAAAAACAACTTTTTAACCTTACTCAAAAAGTTAAAACAAAAAAAAAAAACTTTTGACATTACCAAACATCTTTTTACTTATTGATTTTTTCATAAAGTAAATAAGTTAATAAATTAGTTTCAAATAGAATCCCAAACATTCACTGAATTATGGCTATTGAGAATCATGCATATATACCTCTTTAGGCTGCCAAGACCTCTACTGCCAACAACAATTGCATCAAGCTTGAGATGGTTTACAGCTTCACACAACTTCTCCCTTGGATCTCCCCAGTAAACCTTCGCCACTACTTGAGCCTTCATCACACAAACAAACAAATAACAGTCATGCTCAGTAAATCCTACTAATTATCACTCGTCACACAATTTCGCCAAATCAACCATTTGTAAGTTGATGCAAACACCCTCTAAATTCATCACAAATGAGTCGAATGTAGCGATTGTGAACTTTTAACATCATTTGAAATCAAAATAACGTTTGGATCAACATGTGTTACCTTTTTAGTCGCGAAAATGGTGTCAAGCATGTTGAAAAGCTCGGAATCGGGGGTGATACCGTATTTCTTGCACACACCGATCTCTTTGAATTCCATCAATGGTATCAAAGCTGGGTATCAATTAATAATCACAATATTTATCAGTAAGACCAATCGTAAGATATATTGTAATGGTTGAAGATTGTAAAAAAGAAAAGTGATTTCAACAAAGGTTGCAAAGGTTGCTAGACACTCTTAAATCAGAACAACTTCTTGGAGCCAGTAATCAGGGAGTGCTCGGTCTCGGAACAACTCCTTAGAGTCAGTACTTGCCTCGTTTTGCAACCATTATTTCAACTAGTTTAGGTCAGTGAACATGAACAAAAAAATATGCAACAGTGATAATAGACAAAAAAGGAGCAGTTTTGAATTTTTGATGAGTCATTCGTACCACATGATTTTTTATTTATGTACATATTTAATATATATTCTGTAGTGAGACGTGAGCACCACATGAACGGATGTCATGTCCCTCCCACGAGATGAGCCATTCCACCGGCTATTTTATCATAGTGAAGAAAAATAATGATTACACATGTGTATGCGAACAGTGATAAAAATAATCGTTTGCGTTACACATAAAATTTCAAGAGGGTGATGAGAGTGCACACAGTCCGACTCTCATGAACTTTTTGACAATATACCGACTTGAAGGAAAAAACTTATTTAAGATTTTAAAAACTAATTTAAGATTTGAAAAAAAAAATTCCTGGGTTCGTCACACACAACTCGCCAGTACGAGGTTTATATTACATGTATGAATGAAGGATGGATAGATTGACAGACTTACGTGATCCGGTGTCGGCAAACAATTGTTTATTAACGGGATCAGACTTTGGTGACAACACAAGCAGAACGACGACGGTGTCTCCAGCGTCGATAAGATTATCGATAGCCCATTTCAACGCTGTTTTACTCGTTGCAGAGTAATCCATCCCGATCCCGATTGTACGAGCCTTTGCCATCTGAACTTTGATCGATTCTTGCAGTTGTTAATTTTCAACTGAAAACCGTCTGTTATTAATGGTGGTATTTATAATAATAAATCTTCAACTTCCTGCCAAATCAAAATTGGAATTTGTTTATCATAAATGTTATATTTGATGCGAAATTCAAAGAAACCTCTGGAAGAAAGTGGAATAAACATATTCTAGAGTGATTTGATTGTTTTTTGAAATAATCAGGCAAACCTAATTATTAAACTATTTATTAAGGCTTTTAGTACAATTAATAAATGAAAAAGAATGAAGAAAAAAAATATACGTTATACCACTTGGTCACAAAATGTTAAAAATATATTAAAAGTTGGTTAAAGACTCACGAATTGCTAAGTGTATGAGTTGTATCGACCTTAGCATGGTAGATGCATTGCATCGAACATAAATGACATAAGCGGTGCTAAAACTTGTTAAGTTAGAATTTGCTTAGCAAATAATTTTAAAAGATAGGGTTAATTTCACATAATTGATTATATCTCTGAGCTTAAACATCTTAATTTTCATATAACTATAATGATTGATTATATTATAACTTTTTATAATATGATAATTAATTATAAATACATACAATGAAAACATAAATCTTCATTTGTATCCGAATATATCAATAATATACATACAAGGGCGAAGCTATTAAGGGGCTGGGGGGACCCCGCCCCCCTCATTTTCCATCCGTAGTGTTAATTTTTTGACCAAAATGTTATTTTTAGTTAAAAATAGTGGTTTCGCACCTCGCTTCAAAAAATTAACATGTATTCGGGGTTTCAAAAATTTACGCCCCCTCTCACTTTGTCCAAGCTCCGCCACTGTATATATATATATATATAATTATAACTATTAAAAATAAATAATAAATGAACCAAACTAAATTCATAGATTAATTATAATTCTAGCTTAAGCTTCAAAGATAAAGCTTGTAACAAAAGAAAATGAAAATTAACTCAATTTAAGTAACTTATTTACACTAACATAATACTATGCCAGGGTATAGAAAAAGAAAAATTATCAGTATATTAAAAAAAAAGAAAAAATAATAATAACATTATATTTTTAGCAGGTTTTTAAATTGAGTATATATAGCTAAAGATCAACTAATATATTTAGTTTCTAGTAATTTTATTTTTCTTTTTTTCTTTAGGCTCTAGAATGCGCTATATATAAGTGTATTTGTAACGAAATTATTGAGAAAAAGAAAGTAAAAATATGACATCCCTTCGATCGTGACAGGTCACCTTTTGTCAACAATGATTCTTCTTTGGTCTCTTTTCTTCCTTTTGTTAAAAGCATAAGATGCCATTTATATTATAAGGTTAGGTTAAAAATACTTAAAATCTTAAAAAGTGTAGAAAGATATTTGAACCATTGATTTTTTAAATTGATGATTGTAATTATGCCACATTATTAGAGATAATTAAGAGAAAACTTAAATGGTTGGAGGGGTATAATAGGTATTGTAATTGTTGTTGACTTTTTTAACAACTTCTCCTTTTTTTAAAAACATTTATAACTTTTTTATATGTTATTATTATTTTAAAAAAAATTCCACTATAAAATCGAGCATTTTTTATCATTTCAACAAGTATAATATTGCTATAAAAAAACTGACCTGAATTTATTGTATATGAAATTTGCGTTTTTATGGTGTTTTCGGATGGTTCATATGTCTGAACTCTAAAAACACCATAAATTGTCCAGTTTAAGTTTCATGAATATCCGAACACTATTAACACCATAAAATGTTTACAATATAACTCGGAAAAACACCATAAAACGTATGGATGCGTCGCATAAGAAACACCATAAAAGTGTTTATGGTGTTTTTAGTGTTCAAAAACACTACAAAATGCCCTGTTTTAGTTTCATTAGTACCTGAACACAATAAACACCATAAAATAACTCGAAAAACACCATAAAACGTGAACAACATAAAACGTAGATGTCACAAAACGTATAGATGCGTCACAAAATTAAATGTTTATAGTGTTTTTAGTATTCAATATGTTCATTCGTGAACACCATAAACCTAAGTTTGAAAAACACCATGCATAAACTTAAATGTTTATAATGTTTTTCGTGTTCAAAAACACCATAAATGTCTTGTGGTGTTCCATGTTTTGTTAGTATTCAAAAACACCATAAAAAACATCATAAAAACGCAAGTTTCATAAACGCCTATTATTGGTTTTTTTAATATAGCAATGTTATACTCGTTTGAAAGGTAAAAAAAACGTTTGATTTTATGGTGTGATTTTTTCAAAAAAATGTTAATGTATAAAATAGTTACAAACGTTTAAAAAAACGGTGGAAATTGCATGTGACTTGCATGTGCAGCCTCATTTTTTAATTTTGACATTTATACCATTTAATTTAACGTACACATGTCACTTTCTCGTTGCTTCTTACACTTTTTATGGTCTTACCCTTTGTAGAATATCTCTCCCCTATATATATAGGGGAGTGTTCCATAGAAAACCTCAATTTTAGAGAAAACTTAGAAAAGTAATCACAATTGTTATCAATCAATTTCGTTTTTCGTTTTTTATTTTACTTTTTGTTTTATTATAAGGTTAAATATGTTAACAAAAAGAAAAAAAATAAAAAATATATGTAACTTATGTTATTACATATGTGTAACTCATTGATTACATATATGTAACTTGTAAACTAAATATATGAGTTACATATATTTAACTTTTTTGGTTACATATACGTAACTTCGTAATATACATATTTTTATTAAAAAAATTTCTTTGTTTATACCATTTCTAAGCTAAATATAAAAAATCATGAAATTTTATTTTTAAAAATTGATTGTTTAGTACAAGTTTTCTTAGTTTTCTCCAAAGTAATGAGCTTTTATTTGAATCATCCCATATATATATAGGGTAGGGATAATTTGAAAACCATATATTAATGTGAAAACCATATAAACTTGATGAGAGCCATTAGATGAGGTGGATGAAGGGTTGAGATTAATTTGACCATTTGTTTTTAAAATTAATGAGAGTAAAGGGTAGTATAAGTATTTCTTTGTTGACATTTATACCCTTTAAGCTAATGTACACATGTGACTTTCTTGTTGCTTCTTACACTTTTTAAAGTCTTACCCTTTGTAGAATATATCTCCCCTATATATATATATATATATATATATATATATATATATATATAGTATAAGGTTTGGCTAAAAAGTTTTAAAACCATGAAAAGTGTGAGAAGAGATCTCAACCATTAGATCAATTGGTTTTGTGGTTGAGATTAATTTAGTGGTATTTTTGTAAATAGTTATAAGTTAAAACCATCAGTAGGGGTAGAATGGGAAGATCTAGCAAAAAACCTGCACATGCAAGTCACATGCATTTTCCTCCATCTTTTTTAAACGTTCATAACTTTTTTATACGTTAGTATTTTTTTAAAAAAATTACACCATAAAATCGAGCATTTTTTTATCTTTCTAATGAGTATAATATCAGTATATTTTTTAAAATTAAAATAACAACCTAAAATGAGTTTCATGAACCATATGTTTATGGTGTTTTTCCAATATATACGAAACTAATATTTTATGGTGTTTTTTACACATATGTATGTTTTATGGTGTTTTCAAAGATATTTTATGGTGTTTATGATCTTAACTTTTTATGTTATTTTTTGGTGTTTGTGTATTAATAAAACTAAAAGAGGGCATTTTTTGGTGTTTTTGAAAACGAAAAACACCATAAACACCTAAGTTTGTACGTGGTGTTTATAACTTAGTTTATGATATTTTTTCGAGATATTTTATTGTTTATGACGTTTTTTCAAGATATGTTATTGTGTTTATGGTGTTAACATTTTATGGTGTTTTTGTGTTCGGATATTCATGAAACTAAGACCAGGCATTTTTATGGTGTTTTTGAATGATAAAAACACCATAAATCGCTATATTTCATAAACATTTGAAAAACACCATAACAAAAACACTGCTTCATAAACATTTTATACATGACGTTTTAAACTTAAATGTGTAAAAACACAAAGTTTAGAACGACATGTTTTTTAGTTTTCAAAAACGTCATAAAACACAATGTGTAAAATTACACAGTCCAAAAACACCATGAATAAAATTACAGTTCAAAAACACCATAAATAAAATTATAGTTCAAAAACACCATAAATAAAATTTCAATTCAAAAACACCATAAAATGTCTGTGAAAATTACACAGTACAGAAACACCATAAAACGTCATGTGTAAATGACGCAATTAAAAAACGTTGTGTTTTGTTTATGTTCAAAACACCATAAAACATCTAGTTTCACAAAGAATATGAAAACACCATAAAAACGCACAAGTTTCAAGAACAATCAGGTTTGTTCTTTTTCTATTGTTAAATATAACAATATTATACTCGTTAGAAAGGTAAAGAAATTTGTGATTTTATGGTGTAATTTTTTTTAAAAAAAATTAACGTATAAAATATTTACATACGTTTAAAAAATTTGGTGGAATTAACATGTGACTTGCATGTGCAGCCTCCATTTATGTGTTGACATTTATACCCTTTACCCTAAAATACACGTGTCACATTCTCGTGGCTTCTCACACTTCTCATGGTTTTTTGCCTTCTTAGAATATCCCTCCCCTATATATATATATATAGGGGAAGGATATTTTGGAAACCTAGTTGAGATATAGAAACTTTGAAAACCTATTATGGACCATAGATCTTGATTTTGGATGGTGTAGATTAAAAGTAGTAAAGTTGATTTAATTTTTATAGATTAAAAAAGTAAATATAGTACAGAAAAGTACAATAAGGGTATAAATGGAATTGTGTTTTATGTACTTTTAAAAGTACTCTATTGTCCTTTCTCTATAGTTTTTAATGATTTCAACATCTTCTCTACCATCTTCTTTACCACCGTTCCCCTTTTTCTTAGTTTTCCACCATCATTGTTCACCGATCACTGTCCGGCCACCCAGCTCGTTAGGTTTTCATTTTCAGAAAAATGAGAACGAAGCAGGAAGCGAGGAGGCTATCGACCACTGACGATTACACTTGAAAAAACCCACTGGACCTGCTTCGCTCGGAATTTCAGTCTACCCACGCAGATTCGAACCCACCGGAGAAAATAACCAATGTCAACCAAGAAAAAGATAATCGATCTGACGCTCAACCAAAAACCCAGATGTTGAAGCGAGGACGAAACGATGATATTTACAACACGTAAGTTGTTATGTTCTATTAACCATTTTGTTAATCAATACCTTTTGATTAACTTTGGGTTGTTTTATTTTTGGCAAAAACAATGATATTTCATTTAGGGATGTGACATCCACTGAGGCTACTACTTGTGATATTGTTGGTAATTTGCGATTACAATGGAGAAACATATACTTTTAGCACATTCATTTTCTGAATTGATCTTTTAATATATTTTGTATTATGTTACATCAAAGTTACATAATTTATGATTATTTTAAGTTATGTATTTTTTTTTATTTGTATTATGTTACTTCAAAGTTACATGATTCATTATGCAAATGGTGATTTTTGTTGGTATTGTATGAAAAAATTGTAACGAGTATTGTCAAGAACAATTAATTCTAAGGTCATAAGATTTTAATTTATATTTATATTTTAAATTAGTATTAAGCATATATGTTACATTTAATGGTTATAAGCATTTATGTAACACACGTAAGTATGCGAAATTTAATACAATAAGTAGGTATGCAGCAAAGTGTTAGATATATGTAACAAACATATAATTTAGAATATCTCTTTGAAATATATATCTTTTAATATATTTTGTATAATGTTACATCAAAGTTACGTCATTGAAAATTAATTCAGCTACGTACTTTTTATTTGTATTATGTTACATCGAAATTACATGATGAAACGGTGGCAACTCCGGAGGGAGATGTCGTCATGGGATGAATCGAGACCGGTGGTTGTGTAGAGAGGGGGATTCCGACTAATTATGTAACGTGGTTCAATTTTATTAATTTTATATACGTAGTCAATTGTTACATTGACGTTACATGAAAATTACATATATGTAATTTTAACATCTATGTAACACATATATATGCCAACAAAAAAAAATCTGGTTATACTAACTTTACATATGTAATTTGCATGTAAACATAAGCTTAAAAATATTTGAGAAAAAAAGAAAACAAAAAAAAAGAATACAAATTATGAAATATTGACCAAAATATAAAATTTGTAACATAATACTCTAGTTACATTAACTTTACATATGTAACAATAACGTAACATAATGAAATGTTATAGAATGTAACATTAAAAAAATTAAAACAGTATAACAGGTCCGTCGAGATGTAACATAAACGTAACTTGAGTGTTACTGTGTTAGTTTCTATAATATTTGATTATAAGTATCTGATTGTATTAAATATTACTAACCATAAAAAAATTTCGATTGTACATAACATTGTTATGAAATAATATATAATTTTTTTATTTAAATATAACAAAATGCAAATATGTGTAAACTGAACGTAACAATGTAACTTTTTAATGATTTTTACTTGTTTAAAATAATATATAAATGGTGGGAAAAAAGGTGGGAAAATTAAAGTTGGGAAAAAAGCTCGAAAAACGTAACATTGATGTAACATATAAAACAGTTATATAAATCCAGGCATCATTTGAAAAGGGGAAATATTTAAAAAGTTAGATAAAACAAATGGTGGGAAAGTATGTGGGAACAATACAATCATCAAATTTGTAATTCAAAACCCATTCATCATCAAATGGACCGTAATCAAAATGAAAATCAACTTTCTCGACTTTTACCAAAGATGTTAGCTCATTGTTGGATATTTTATCAACGTATGTAGCAGCGAGCTTAGGCATACGCCTAATGTGTGACTTATCTTCGGGAACTTCTTCTTGGATAGACATTGGAGATTTTTTTTTATTGCTTGACATGCTTGGTATACGCCTAATGTTTGATTTATCTTCTGGATTAGGCATACGCCTAATGAGTAACTTATCTTCAGGAACTTCTTCTTGGATAGACATTGGAGATTTTTTTTTATCGCTTGACATGGTTGGTGTACGCCTAATACATGATTTATCTTCTAGATCTTCTACTTTGACGGACATTGGGTAATTTTTTTTAGAGCTTGACATGCTTGAAATTTAGTGGTGAAACAAGGTATTGGTTGGAAATGAAATGTTAAAGTGTGAATATATATATAAGCAATGCGTAGGTTGTGTTAGGTATAACAATAAATATAGACGAAAAAAGATCGAAAGATGTAACATTGATGTAACATGTTAAACAGTTATATAGGTCCAGTTACCATTTGAAAGGGAGGGAATATTTAAAAAGTTGGATAAAAAAAAGGTGGGAAAAACATGAGGTACAAAAAAGGTGGGAAAAAATTAGATTTTTAAAACTCGTAATTTTGAGCTAAAATTAAAAATATTAAATTGGTTAGAATATTTAAAAAGTTACAAAAAAAAATGGTGGGAAAAGCATGTGGTAAAAAAATGGGGCGAAAAAATTATAAACATAAAACTACTAACTTTGAGCCGAATTTAAAAAACGTAAATTTGATGTAACAGGTAATCGGTTGTCTACAATAATGAAAATACAAAAAGATCAATATATTATAATTTATTGTGAGTGAACAAAGGCGGGAATATTTTAGAAGTTGAGGAAAAAATGGTGGGAAAATTAAAGGTGAAAACAAAAAGCATTAAATATTAAAAAAATGTAAATTTTTATTTTTTTAACAAAAATAAAATAACGTAAAAGTGGTGTAACAAGATTGCAGGTAGTATAATATAACTAAAAGACAAAAATATTCAAGTGGGGAGAAATCTGGTGGGAAATGGAAGAAGGAAAATTTTAAAAATTAATAAATAATCAGGTTTTTGTTTTTATTTTAACGTCATTAAATAATCAGGTGCATGGATCTGTTGCACGAACATCGACCTTTAGCCGGAATAGTAACCGGAGCTTAGCCGGAATATTGACCGGACACATGGCCGGAATTTTCACATTCTTTTACTTGGCCGGAGTTTTATTAAATGAATGATTGTACCTTTAGTCGGAAAAGTAACCGGATCTTAGCCGGAATATTGACCGGACGCATGGCCGGAATTTTCACATTCATTAACTTGGCCGGAGTTTTATTCTATAACAACAAAAATTTTTTTAGCAATTTTGGAGGGGTATTAATTATGATTGATATAATAATATTTTTAAAAATTTGATGTGATGTAGGAGAGATAAAATATTATTTAATATAATAGAGAGTGAGTAGATGTGTGTTAATGTCTAAATTGCCCTTGCTTTAAAAATAATAATTATAAGAAATTGGTGATGTGGCAAAAGGTATACCACATGTTGGGTTTCTATAGTTTCCATAGCTCAAGAAGGTTTCTAATATATACATCCCCTATATATATATATATATATATATATATATATATATATAGGAAATGGATCTAATACTAACTTTAAGATTCATCAATAACCTATTAACCCTACCATATTGAATGATCAAATTACAAGATGCTAATCTAATGGTTGATATTAAACTATAATATAATAATGTAATTGATTTGAAAGAAAAGGGAATAAGAGTATTAATGTAATTTGATATATTAAATACTTTACCCCATCTTTTTTTATACATCCATAACTTTTTTATACTATAATATTTTTTTATCAAAATTGCACCATTTTACTCGTCTTTTTTTTCTCTTTAATTCCGTTATAGTCTTGACTAAGTTTTTTTATTTTTTTTTCGGATGTTCGTATTTACACCAATGTAACAAGTATAAAACTAACAAATTATTTGTAACAAGTTGTAACGAATTTGGGTTTACATTGTTGTATAATAAATAGGGGTTAAGTTTAAGAGTGTAAACGAGCCAAGCCGATCCTGAGCTCGTTAATTACGTTATATTCTTGACTAGGTTTTTTATTTTTTCTGGATGCTCGTTAATTACGTTATATTCTTGATTTTGTAACGAATTTTGTTTTTTAAAGTACTAAAATGTATTTACAATCTTGTAAATATAATTTTTAAATTATGAAAATGTATTTACAATCTTGTAGATATAACGAATTTTGGTTTTTATAAACAAAATGTTATATTATTTTTTTAAAGTATTAAAACATATTACAATCTAGTAGATATAACGAATTTTAGTTTTTATCAACAAAATGTTATAGTATTTTTTTAAAAGTATTAAAATGTATTTACAATCTTGTAGATATAACGAATTTTGGTTTTTAAAGTACTAAAATGTTATATTATTTTTTTTAAGTATTAATATATTTACAATCTTGTAGATATAATTTTTTTAAAGTATTAAAACGTATTTACAATCTTGTATATATAACGAATTTTGGTTTTTATCAACAAAATGGTATATTATTTTTTTTAAAGTATTAAAATGTCTTTACAATCTTGTAGATATAACGAATTTTGGTTTTTATCAACAAAATGTTATATTATTTTTTTTAAGTATTAATATATTTACAATCTTGTAGATATAATTTTTTAAAGTATTAAAACGTATTTACAATCTTGTATATGTAACGAATTTTGGTTTTTATCAACAAAATGTTATATTATTTTTTTAAAGTATTAAAATGTCTTTACAATCTTGTAGATATAATTTTTTTAAAGTATTAAAACGTATTTACAATCTTGTATATATAACGAATTTTGGTTTTTATCAATAAAATGTTATATTATTTTTTTAAAAGTATTAAAATGTCTTTACAATCTTGTAGATATAATTTTTTTAAAGTATTAAAACGTATTTGCAATCTAGTAGATATAACGAATTTTTGAGCATCCGGAAAAAATAAAAAAATCTAGTCAAGAATATAACGTAATTAACTAGCTCGGGATCGGCTTGGGTCGTTTACACTCTTAAACGTAAACCGTATTTATTTTACAACAATGTAAACCGAAATTCGTTACAACTCGTTACAAATAATTTGTTATTTTTATACTTGTTACATTGGCGTAAATACGAACATACGAAAAAAAAATAAAAAAACTTAGTCAAGAATATAACGTAATTAACTAGCTCGGGATCGGCTTGGGTCGTTTACACTCTTAAACGTAAACCGTATTTATTCTATAACAATGTAAACCGAAATTCGTTACAACTCGTTACAAATAATTTGTTATTTTTATACTTGTTACATTGGTGTAAGTACGAACATACGAAAAAAAATAAAAAAACCTAGTCAAGACTATAACAGAATTAAAGAGAAAAATAAGACGAGTAAAATGGTGCAATTTTTATAAAAAAATATTATAGCATAAAAAAGTTATGGATGTATAAAAAAAGAGGGGGTAAAGTATTTAATATAGCAAATTACTACTTTACCCTTATTAAATAATAAAAGAAAAAGTCATTTGTTCAATTCTGATTGGTTTATGAGGGTTAATGGGTTAGTGTCATAAATGAGGGTTAGCATTTGAACCCAATCCTATATATATATATAGGGGAGGGTTCTATAGAAAAACCTCAATTTTAGAGAAAACTTAGAAAAGTAATCACAATTGTTATCAATCAATTTCGTTTTTCGTTTTTTATTTTACATTTTGTTTTATTACAAGGTTAGATCTGTTAACAAAAAGAAAAAAAAATAAAAAAATATATGTAACTCATGTTATTACATATGTGTAACTCATTGATTACATATATGTAACTTGTAAACTAAATATATGAGTTACATATATTTAACTTTTTTGGTTACATATACGTAACTTCGTAATATACATATTTTTATTAAAAAAATTATTTGCTTATACCATTTCTAAGCTAAATATAAAAAATCATGAAATTTTATTTTTAAAAATTGATTGTTTAGTACAAGTTTTTTTAGTTTTCTTCAAAGTAATGAGTTACTCTATTTGAACCAACCCCTATATATATATATATAGAGGGAGGTTCACATACAAATAGCAAATTTTGTAAAAATGGTAGGAACCATTGATGTGTTGACATGTGGCATTATTAGTATTTAATAGAAAAGGGTAATATAGGTTTTTTGCATTTTAATTAATTTTCAAATCTTGCAATAAGATAGGAAATTTGTTAATCAGTATTCTCTTTGAAAATATTCCATAATTAAATTATTTAACGCATAATATCAAAATCAATTTCGTAATATGTAAAAATACCGAAAAAATAAAAAATTTGCAGGTCTTTAAGTTTACGGTTGTGTTTTTCAAAATTAGATGGATGATTACGTACAAATGGATGAACCGATTGAAGATACTCAGCATACTGGTAGTGTTCGTGATTTTTTTTGTATGCAATAGTTTTTTAATTTTGATTAATGTAACAAACATTGGATTTTTGATCGATTTTTTGGATTAAATTGCTATCAGAATTGATGATGGATCTAACAAACTATAACATTTTGTGAATGTTAGTATTTGTGGTGCTAAGATGTGTTGTTATTAAAAATTGTTTAAGAATTAATTATTTTAATTGTGCTAAGATGTGCTGCTATTTTTGAACAAGCTTAAGAATTGATATTTTGTTATGTGTTATTATATGCTGTTAAATAGGTGTTGCTATGAATTGATTAATGTATTGTGCGATGTTGTGTTGTTATCAAACAATTGTGATTTTTTAGGAATTGTTTTGTTGCATATTTGCACAAAAAAGAAAATTAATTAATTTAGTGTGCTAGGATGTGTTGTTATTTGAGCCATAGTTTTTGGTCGTCGATCACCGTGAAAAACAATGAAGTTGGTTTGAATCTTCAAATTTAGAAACTGAATCCCAATATTCCCGGGTAACCGTGATATTAGCAACATTGATTTCCCTAATTGCCCTTTTCATCATTTAATTTAAAGATTTAATCACTTTTTAATCTCAACCATTGATATTAGCACATTGATGGCCAAAATTGTTTCTCACACTTTTTACAAAAATAAGGTTTTGTACAATAACCCCACCCTATATATATATATAAGGTATGGATAATTTGAAAACCATATATTAATGTGAAAACCATGTAAACTTGATGAGAGCCATTAGATGAGGTGGATGAAGGGTTGAGATTAATTTGACCATTTGTTTTTAAAATTAATGAGAGTAAAGGGGATTATAGGTATTTCTTTGATGGTACCTTTTAATCTAGAAAATATACAACCATCTAATCAAAAACATAAAAAGCATTTTGGGAATCTCTTTCTTCTTACACGACCGAGAAACCACCATTGATGGAGATGAACCACCATTGATCTTCTCTTCTTCCACGACCGAATTACCACCGTGAGTCGCCGCCTTTGTGTTGCACAGAACTGTCGTGGCATTGCTAAACCGCCGGATTGTAAAGGTAAATGTCTTTTGTTATTAAAAGCACTTCAACCATTGTTGGAGTTCAACAAATCTGAGTTTGTTTTCATGCGAAATAGTATTGTTAGTTTTATTAGCCACCTTTAAAACATAATACTCAGTTCACATTACTTACAGATCGCATAGAAGAGCGAGGTACTGGACCATCTAAGGTGGAACAAAAAAAAAATAAAGGTAGGCATTTTTAAACAGTTCCTGGTTGTTTTGTTACGGATATGATGCGTTTTCTTTACACTCTATTGTACTTAGAGTTTTCATACACAGGATAAAAGAAAATGTATGAAACAGACACTGAAGGAGGTATGCTCCATCTACTGAGATCAGAGGTTAATGTCTTGCGAGATGTGATCTTACTAGAAGCGCGGAAGAAGTAATTGTTGTGTAAACGTTACGTAAAAACAATGTTCAACAGGAGGTGGTGGTTTTTAACTATGTGGTGGTCTTAAACTATTGGGATGCTTGTTAAAACAATTTTAATTTCATGTTTCCTTTGGTGTGTTTTTTTTAATTACGAAAAATAACTTTAAAAGTAGTTGTTAATTTGAAATCATTGTTTTTTTATAAAAAAGGTTAAAAGTACAAGATGGTACAAAAAAAAATACTATTCCCATCAAGTCAAAAACAAAAAGCTTCCAAAAAAAAAAGAAAGGACACATGCATCTATATACATAGGGTCAACACCTATTAAAACTTTTCAAGTACTATTCTATATGTAAAGGGTGAACATCTATATCTATAGGGTAAAACTTTTATATAAATATATCTTGCATGGAGAAATGTGTGCGTAGGTGTAACAAACAAGTTATATCACGTAACAAATATGTAAGTACGTTGTAACAAACATGTAAATTATTCCAAAAACACATATTGCATATCCAAAACAACAGATAACATTTAGATCGCTTAATGTAAAATACAAAACAGGCCGACCTACAAAAGATCTTCTTAAAAAACAACCATGCATAAACAAAAAAAAACCAACTTATTAATAGGATTATTTTCGAACAACGGTTTTGAAAAACAATCTTTCTAGCAGCTTCCTCATGTATGTTGTTCTTTCTAAGCAGCCCCGGAATAATTTCAACAGATATTGAACACATAGATGGATCTCTCCATCCAACAAAGCCACAACCACCTACCTAAAAAATTTAAAAACAAAATAATATTTAGAAAACAAACAAATTATGATATATAACTTGAAAATATACGTACTGGATACATATTAAAAACATCTCCAAAACTGCTTTCAGTTTACATATCTTTTACATATCTTTTAAGTACTGGATACATATGAAAAACATCTCCAAAACTATGCATTATACATGCAAAAACACGAACATGTAACATAGTAAAAACATCTCCAAAACCTAACTTAGTACCAAAACATATTCAAAAAACACAAGATACCAAAATAACTAATCGTCGTTTTGTTATTCTGGGAAAGAAAAACTTCATAGGCTCAAATATCCTTCTTCTTGCAATTACGTGAATCATGCCCAGTTACATATTTCTTGCATGTGCGACATAGCCTTGGGGCCTTCACAATTTTCTTAGGACCTCTGCATGTCTTCCTCATCTTCAAAAAGGCACGAAAAGAAAATAGCAAAGGGTACGTAATATTTGTGTAAAACTTAAGTACAAAATTGTTAACATTCATGTACCTGATGTGTTAATGGCACTCTTTCTTTTCCCAACTGTAGATACATCATTACAAATTGACAGAGGAGCGAAACCATAAAAAACATCAACATCACCCATTATTTCGTTTTACGGCATTGGCGTGTCTTGTGTCTGGCCGGCTCTTCATATGATAAAGGCAAAGGAACGTATACATCACAATCATCAAATACGTCACATACATCGTCTAAAACTCCACTTGAAGGCAACACTTTATCAACAGAAAATGCATGCACAAAAAACCAACAAAAATCAGACATCTCGATATAAAAACAATGAGAAAAAGAAAATTCAAACATATTTAACCAATAACATGAAACATAAAAACAAACCATGCACATATTTAACCCAAACGCATGTTTGAAATCTGCATGATTTTGAACCAATGTAAAATAGACGTAAATTCCTCTAAAGAGTGTATGGTATCTGAGCGTGCAACAAAAAAAAACAAGCACATCATGGAAAAAGAACAAAAAGGTAAAATTACTATCTTAACCCTCTAGACACAAAATGTACCCAAATGAGGTGACACCTCCTTGACCACACATTCTTGGTTTTCATGGTTTCTTTGTTTTAACATGGTTTCCAAATTATGAATCCCCTATATATATATTGTGCATTTTAGATTATTTTAAAAAAAATTATGGAATATTTTAGTAGGAACCAAGAGATTAAATAACTTAGTTTATCAAGGACTTATGTTTGAGTATTGAGTAAACTAAAAGACAAAAAAAAATACTAAATGCGGTTTGAAGCTAATGCAAGAAGAAGAAAAAATGTGACACCCACCCCGTTGTCAACTTAAGAACACTCAAAAACAAAGATATTTCCTTATTTTATAACTAGGTTATTACCCGTGTATTACACGGACTATATATAAAATATTAAATAATTAGTAATATAAATTTAAAAATTATAATATAATATGTTGTTAAACATTGATTAAATTATGTATTAATAATTATTTTAAGTAATAAAATAATAGTAAAATTTTTAATAAATAAAGAAATCTACTTGACCTTCTTAATTTGTAACAATAATGATTTTTATGTTAACTATTGGTAAAAACTTGAGTTAGTTTTATAAAAATAATTGTTGCTAATCAAGAAAATAATATACATATTACATAAAGAGTGAAGTGAAATGACTCATTTGAAAATATCATTAAACATAAACAACTTAAATTTTTAAATTTCCTATTATTGTTTTTTAACTTTGGTTTTTAAAGAAATTATTTTTTAAACATTTTGTTTTAAGATATTACGAATTGTTATAAAAATCCCATTATGTTAAAACTTTGATCTATAGTTTATTTTATTTTATAAAAATACTAATTTAAAATATTTCTTATTTTTACAAAATTGATTTTTGGAAAATTTCATATTTTATATACATTTTTTAAAGTTTCTTTTTAATAAAAACATTTGTTCTTTTTAATATTATAATTATTTAATAGGATAGATAATATAGTTATTTGATATGAGAGATGATTAAATTAAATAAGATAATAAAAAAGTGACAAGTGGCAATTAAAGCATGAGGATGTGACAAGTGTCAAAAAGATTTTTTTTTATCATAATAGAAAGATTACTCGTGTATTACACGGACTAAATATAAAATATTAAATAATTAGTAATATAAATTTAAAAATTATAATATAATATGTTGTTAAACATTGATTAAATTATGTATTAATAATTATTTTAAGTAATAAAATAATAGTAAAATTTTTAATAAATAAAGAATTCTACTTGACCTTCTTAATTTGTAACAATAATGATTTTTATGTTAACTATTGGTAAAAACTTGAGTTAGTTTTATAAAAATAATTGTTGCTAATCAAGAAAATAATATACATATTACATAAAGAGTGAAGTGAAATGACTCATTTGAAAATATCATTAAACATAAACAACTTAAATTTTTAAATTTCCTATTATTGTTTTTTAACTTTGGTTTTTAAAGAAATTATTTTTTAAACATTTTGTTTTAAGATATTACGAATTGTTTATAAAAATCCCATTATGTTAAAACTTTGATCTATAGTTTATTTTATTTTATAAAAATACTAATTTAAAATATTTCTTATTTTTACAAAATTGATTTTTGGAAAATTTCATATTTTATATACATTTTTTAAAGTTTCTTTTTAATAGAAACATTTGTTCTTTTTAATATTATAATTATTTAATAGGATAGATAATATAGTTATTTAATATGAGAGATGATTAAATTAAATCTATACTCTATAATAAAAGAATAACAATTTTGCCACATGTCAAATTCTTACACCACTATTGCCACTTGTTATCTTTTTACATTACTATTGCCACTTGTCAGATTCTTATTATTACATTTAATTCTCTCTCATATTAAATAACTATATTCTCTCTCTTATTAATAAATTGTTCCTTTTATTAAATAATTATAATATTAATAACTAACATATAATTTATCTTTTTAAAAAAAACACACTTAAAATTTTTTTATAAAATACAAAATATATTATAATCAAAATTTTTTATAGTAACAAATATTTTATTTAAAAAAATATGTAAAAACAAGTTATCTTAAAATAAAATTTTAAAATAAAATATACTATAAAAAGAGTATTTAAACAATGAGATTTTTCAAAAAAATGATGTTTTTTAATTTATTTAAAAACTGAAGTAATAAAAATGATAGATAAAGTTACACTCTTGATCTGTTATGTTTAATTTTATTTTTAAATTGGGCCGTTCAACTTTAATAATTACAAAAATTATATTTTATATTTTTGATTTATAAAAATTAGTTTTTAATATAATACAAATTAAAGTTTTAACGTTATTATTTCGAAGATATCAATGTTACACATTAAAAGATCATATATCATTTGTATAATACTTAAAGTTTTTAATTATTTTTTTATTACTTAAAATATTTATTAACATGTAAATTAATCATTTTACATCAAACTATCGGTTTATAATTGCTAAATTTTCATCACTAACTGCTTAATATTTTATATTAAATCCGTGTAATACACGGGTTAATAACCTAGTATATTTATAAAAAACGTGATTAACAACGTATTTTTTTCTATTCAAAGTGTGATTAGTAACGTAATTAAAAACCTATTATTTTTTTCTAATCAAAGTGTAATTATTAATACAAAAGAAAATACGTTAGAAACATAAGAAAAAACTTTAATTTACTTACTTTGTCTATCAAATTTAACTATTAACTATAATTTAAGTTTTTGTTTTTGTCTTTCAAAAAGCTTTTTTTTGTTCTAAACTATCTTATCTTACTATTATAATTACTATTATAATAAACAAACATTATTTTTGACACTTGTCATATTTTTAAACCAATATTGCCACATGTCTCATTTTACCATCTAACTCAACTCTCTTTCATATTAAATAATTTTATTAACTTTATTATTAAATAACTAAAACATTAATGATATTATTTACTTTTTTAATGTTAAAATGGTTTTTAAAAAAATTAAAAAAATTAAAACACTTAAAAAAAGTTTCTAAAATATTAATTTGTTCTACAAAACAAGTTTTCTAAAAAACATTTTTAAAAAAAATGAAATAAACTATAAAAAAAAGATTTTAAACAAAATTATTTTTATAAACAAATAACATTTTTAACACGAAATGCTTAAAAAATAATTGCTTTAAAAACTAAAAGTTATAAAAATGATAGGGAAAATTCCAGTTTTGGACATTTTGTTTAATAATATTTTCAAATTAGGTCACTTAGCTTTAATAATTAAAAAATAGGTACCTTACTTTTTTAATTTTAAAACTAATAGTTTTTAATGTTAATTAGTTTAAAATTTTCAACTCATACAATTTAAGAAAGTCAAGCATCAATTCTTTTATTATTAAAGTTTTTAGTTGATTTTTTCATTATTTAATATACTTAATAATACCTAATTTATTCATTTCATATTAAAATATTGTTTTATAAATAATTTTTATTATTACTTATTTTATATTAAACCCCGTGTAATACACGGGGTAATAATCTAGTAAGATAATAAAAAAGTGACAAGTGGCAATTAAAGCATGAGGATGTGACAAGTGTCAAAAACATTTTTGTTTATTATAATAGAAAGATTACTCGTGTATTACACGGACTAAATATAAAATATTAAATAATTAGTAATATAAATTTAAAAATTATAATATAATATGTTGTTAAACATTGATTAAATTATGTATTAATAATTATTTTAAGTAATAAAATAATAGTAAAATTTTTAATAAATAAAGAATTCTACTTGACCTTCTTAATTTGTAACAATAATGATTTTTATGTTAACTGTTGGTAAAATCTTGAGTTAGTTTTATAAAAATAATTGTTGCTAATCAAGAAAATAATATACATATTACATAAAGAGTGAAGTGAAATGACTCATTTGAAAATATCATTAAACATAAACAACTTAAATTTTTAAATTTCCTATTATTGTTTTTTAACTTTGGTTTTTAAAGAAATTATTTTTTAAACATTTTGTTTTAAGATATTACGAATTGTTTATAAAAATCCCACTATGTTAAAACTTTGATCTATAGTTTATTTTATTTTATAAAAATACTAATTTAAAATATTTCTTATTTTTACAAAATTGATTTTTGGAAAATTTCATATTTTATATACATTTTTTAAAGTTTCTTTTTAATAAAAACATTTGTTCTTTTTAATATTATAATTATTTAATAGGATAGATAATATAATTATTTAATATGAGAGATGATTAAATTAAATAAGATAATAAAAAAGTGACAAGTGGCAATTAAAGCATGAGGATGTGACAAATGTCAAAAAGATTTTTGTTTATTATAATAGAAAGATTACTCGTGTATTACACGGACTAAATATAAAATATTAAATAATTAGTAATATAAATTTTAAAATTATAATATAATATGTTGTTAAACATTGATTAAATTATGTATTAATAATTATTTTAAGTAATAAAATAATAGTAAAATTTATAATAAATAAAGAATTCTACTTGACCTTCTTAATTTGTAACAATAATGATTTTTATGTTAACTGTTGGTAAAAACTTGAGTTAGTTTTATAAAAATAATTGTTGCTAATCAAGAAAATAATATACATATTACATAAAGAGTGAAGTGAAATGACTCATTTGAAAATATCATTAAACATAAACAACTTAAATTTTTAAATTTCCTATTATTGTTTTTTAACTTTGGTTTTTAAAGAAATTATTTTTTAAACATTTTGTTTTAAGATATTACGAATTGTTTATAAAAATCCCATTATGTTAAAACTTTGATCTATAGTTTATTTTATTTTATAAAAATACTAATTTAAAATATTTCTTATTTTTACAAAATTGATTTTTGGAAAATTTCATATTTTATATACATTTTTTAAAGTTTCTTTTTAATAAAAACATTTGTTCTTTTTAATATTATAATTATTTAATAGGATAGATAATATAGTTATTTAATATGAGAGATGATTAAATTAAATCTATCTATTCTAATAAACAAAAATCTTAATTTGCCACTTGTCACATTCTAAGGCTATAATGCCACTTGTCAATTTTTTATACACTTATTTAATTATCTCTTATTAAATACATCATATTATATCTCATATTAAATAAATTGTATTATTTATTTTAATAAATAATTATTATAATAATAACTAATAATATTATTTTTATTTTTCAAATTTAAAAATGGTTTTTTATATATTTAAATCGAATCATTTTATTATAATATTTTAAAAAGTTTATAAAATATATTTTTTCATAAATATCAATTTTTTTTTAAAAAAAAAGAAATATTTCAATTTGTTATTTTTAGAAAATAATAGTTTTACAAAAAAATTTCTTAAAAAACATTTTTAAAAAAATAAAATAAAATATAAGCAGAAAAATATGTAAATGATGATAAAAGTTACATTTTTTTTGTATTGTGTGTTTAACGGTAATTTCAAATTTGGTTATTTAACTTTAATAATTACAAAAATATTACCTTCTCATCTTACTTTAAAATAGTTACTTTTTAATAGAAAATGAACTAATTAGATTTTTAAATTTAGTTAGTTCAAATATTTCATATTTTATATACATTTTTTAAAGTTTCTTTTTAATAAAAACATTTGTTCTTTTTAATATTATAATTATTTAATATAATAGATAATATAGTTATTTAATATGAGAGATGATTAAATTAAATAAGATAATAAAAAAGTGACAAGTGGCAATTAAAGCATGAGGATGTGACAAGTGTCAAAAAGATTTTTGTTTATTATAATAGAAAGATTACTGAAAGAAAATTGTTGCTTTTGTCTAATACCGCGTGTAGCAAGGGCGGAGCTTCGTCACCCCTCTTTTTTTGTCCGTAGTGTTAATTTTTCGGCCGAAACGTTATTTTTAGTTAAAAATCGCGGTTTCGCCCCCTCCCTTCAAAAATTTAACATTTATTCTGGGTTTCAAAAATTTCCGTCCTCTCTCACTTTGCCAAGCTCCGCCACTAGTGTGTAGTGGGTACCCCGCGCTCCGACCGGGAACAAATGATGGCCCTCCACGGCTCCCGCTCCCCCTCTTCTCCTCTCTCACACCCCGTTTATTCTCCTCTCATACTTGTTCAGTGAGATAACCATTGTGGGGTTTAAGTATTTCAGAGGGGTGATGATTTAGAAGAAAATTTCGGTGGAGAAGAATTCAGTGGGGTGACCACTGTGGATAGTCTAATAGACTCCAAATTCAGCGATCATCTTTCTGAATAATTAATATATGATCATTGTTGTAAAATTATATATCCATTTATCGCGAAAAACATTTATTGCGTAAAAAGATATACGGGTTGGATAACGGGTAAAAACATATGCGAGTTAGAACGAGTGTATGTTAGGATGAGTTTTAAACAAACTAAGTTTGAGTTTAAATAAGTCATTTTAAAAAACATTAATTTCGTCAAGTTAAAATGAGTTATATCTAAACAAATAACTTATTTTAATAACTTTAATCATATTATCATTAAATATATTATTGGTCATTCTTAACTATTTAATTAATCCATTATGTTAACATAATTTTAAGTTATATATCTTGACTCATGTTATTTTAAGGTGTTACTCATTTCAACCCATTATACGTATTCCAACCCAAAATATAATAATTGTTTACTTAGATATATCTATTTATCTTGCTATGGTCAATCAAAATTGTCAGATGTAAAAACATTACAAAAGTTTAAAACTAACTAAGTTTAGATATATAATAAATTAATTTAAGCAAATCAACTGACTGGTTATACACACATTGATATGGAGTAACCATGACCCAATAATCATAAACATATCTATTATTATTATTATAAAAATATAATAATGAATTTCATTAATTAAAACAAACATACCTTATTCATGGATCACTGAGTTGGCAAAGAAACATAGAATCACTGAAAAGCCTTCAACATAACAACCGAATCAAAAAGTAAATTCAAACTAGTCTTGAGGTAGCAGAGATAACAACACTTCATGTTTGACTGGAATAATACATAAAACTCTTATGTATTTTGGTATTATAAATTAGATGGGAGTGCTTCTTCAAATTTGGGCAAGATGTTAAATTAGCTTGAAATAGTTTAAAACCAAAGATATGATAAATTCCAGTTAAACGAAAAGTTAGAAATTAGATTAAAAACAATTAATAAAATAAACAAAAACATGTTATTATTATTTTTTTGAACAGGAAACACCCGATTACCCGTGATCACCTTTGTAAATAGATCACTATTCCGTCCAAAAAATAAAGTGTGGTGATCTAATTTACCTGTATAGGAAGAAAACCTACAACTGGGAAAATCTCACAGCTCATCCTAGAGCAATATTTGTACTCTATGCGAGATTCCAACCCAGGTTTCTATGTGATTTCAAAATCAAACCAAACCAAAACTCGAAAGAAAATAGAATTGATGTTGCAAAACCCTAACCAAATCGAACGTCAACCATTCATTTAACATCTACTTAGACCAAAATTTTTTTTACAGAAATGACATGCCTAAAATATCATAAACACATTTACGTATCTTTCCTTTGAATGAGAGAACTTTAGAGTTAAGTATTGAATGAAAACAAGTAAGCAACCTACAATTATAAGTTTTTTTTTTAACAGCAATAGTCCTACTCCTAAATTACACCCAATTAAATACCTCTTGTTTGGATTTGAACCCAAGACCTTCTTTCTAAGATGCAATGCCTCTATCAAGTGGGCTAGTCCCACATTGACACCTACAATTATAAGTAAGCTTCTAGGAAGTTTCAACAGATAAACAAAAGCAAAAGCTGACTCACAAAACCATTCAAAAGAATATAAGTTTGAATTCAAGTTATTTTTGTGTTTAAATTTTATGTTTTTAACATGAATTGTACATAATACATGTTGATATAAGTTTGACTGAATAGTTTTTTTTAAAAAATGACTGACTTGAATAAGTAATTATTAATTATTAATTTTTTGTTCTTTGTCAGATATTAGTTAAAATTAATAATTATTGATTTAAATCAGTTATTTTTTTAAAAAAAATTATTCACTCAAACTTATATCAACATGTATTGCCTATTATTCAAGATAAAAACATAGAATTCAAACACAAAAGTAACTTGAATGACTTAGGATAAAAAAAAGTTTGAGTGACTTGATTGAAACAAAATGAAAAGGTTGTTACATTTCTATGAAGTTTTCTCTATTGTGTGTGTGTATATATATAGGGGATGGTTCGAATGTTAACCTTTTTCTTACCCACATTAAAGTAAATCTAAAAGTGTAGGCTTTTTCATATTTTTTATTAATATAAGTGGGCCTTACATTAATTAAAAAAGAGAAAAAACATACACCTTTATATTTACTTCAGTGTTGGCCCAAAATTAATAAGATGTAGTTATTCGGTTAACGCAATAAACATGGGTTAACATTTGATCATCTCTCTATACACACACACACACACACATTGGCGGAGATTTTAAGGGGCCCGGGGGTGCCTCGGCCCCTGCCGTTTTTCTGACCAGAAGTCTCGATATAGAAGTTTTCGGTCGAAAAATTTTATAGGTGTTGAGCCCGACCCCTTCGGTTTTTCATCATAAAATTCCTTGGCCCCCCTTGGATTTAAAAAAATAATAATGTTGAACTAATATTGTAAGTTTTAACATTATCTTTAAGGGTTTAATATATCGGTTGTTATCTTGTTCATTAGTCAATCTTGATTTTATATCTTGTTTTGGGCCTTGAAAATTAAAACGAGCCTTGACTATTAAACATTAACTATTTCAATAATCGTCTCGACGTCTTCGCAAAAGAAATTTCTGAATAGTTTGATTCGGAGTGTATAATCAATGAGTTCAAAGAGCTTAAAGGTCGTCGCGTTAAATTGTGATTTTTTTTCTGGGTACTCACCTTTTCGTTTTAAACATTTTATGTCTTGTTAGATACAAACATATATATATTTTTGAATGGAACAAATATTTGGTATTTTAAACTCTAAATTGTTTGACCCGACCCGAATAATCATGTGTCTACCCAAATTTTAGCCCGAAACATAGCGATAAAGACGCATTCCTTGCACTGTCATGAAAGACAGTGTATGATACCCATAGGGGTAACCGTAACGTTTGTTGTTATCCAACCCTACCTAGACCCTACTGATTGATGAGATTCTACTAGATATGCTACCCGGGAGAGAAAGAAACATACAAACATACCGTGTATTCTACCTGATAACTTAGGGTCTCGGTATACGACCTCCTCAACGAAGTAGTCGCCCACAAGACGATCGTGTGCTTCTTTACACTGTTCAAATTTCAAAGTGCTTCCTGTTTGAAAAGCTTTTGGCATAGGCAAACATGCATAACAAATGCTGTAATAACACATTAGGTACTAAATATCAAAAATCATTTTCATATTTTCATGTTTAGAGCCAGGTGTTAAAAAAAAGTTGATCAATGTTTTTACTGTATGAATTAGGAAACCAAATATCTGAGTTCCAACCTAAAAAATCATATCAACTGATACACTCATCAACAAATGACCAAAATCTAGAAATCATGAAGACCAGAAGAAACAGAGATGCAAAACACCCAAGACATAAGTCAGACAGTTCGTTACAAATGGATTAATCACCAAAAATGAACAAAAAAAAAAAAAAAAAGAGTATTTTCTTCCCTTTATACACTTGTTCTTTCTCATCCCCTGTGCACCCAATCCCCCTCTACCCCACCTCCACACAACCAAAGGCTACAAGTCTCACTCTTAGCTCTTCTCTCTCCTCACTACTCGAATCACTATCCCGCTGGTCTACACATCGCTTATATGGTACAAATCCCTTTATATTTATACATGTGTCTTTCTTCTTGGCATCACCTCTATGTTGCTTTCTAAACGCTGATTGTTCACTTCCTACCAGCACAAAAGCCCTTTTTTCCTCTTCTTTCACTCCAGTTTCAGTGTTAATGAAACCTCATTTTGCATTTCTAAATCACTTTGCTTGGTGGGTTTGACCAGTTGAGCCACAGGATGAGATGCACTGCCATGTAGGCTCCACCAAGGTGTCACAGAAGAGGAAGATCCGGAGCATTCATCAAGAAACTGCATGTAGTACACGGGTGGTCCACATGGTAAAGAACCAACTCCCGTCTTCTTTGGAATCAAAGTGAGAAAACTACCCTCACATGGGTCAACCATATCACTTGAGCAGGTATCCATTACCATAACTGTCTTCCCAAAAAGCTTCAAACTTTGGGTGGACCGAACATCAGGTGACCTCTTTTCTTCATCACAGCAAGATTCCAGTTCCTAAGTAGATTACCCGAAAAACAACCATTTTGCTTCTGTTCAGCATAAGATTACAAAATAATTTAGCCATACAAAGAAAATTTTTGTACCGTTGGAGGTGAAGATTCATTTTCTTCCAATGATAGATCAAGTTTCACGCCATTAGCAGAGGAATCCGCATTTGGTGAATCCGAATCACCAAGCCCAAAATTTTTTGAACCATCTGTGGATAAAGCTGAAGTTGGGGACTCGTTTTCTTGATCTGACCCTGATGAATTTGGTGAAGTTTCATGTTGACCACCTGTTTTAACTGGAGCTGAAAGCTTACGAGGGTAAGGGTGCAACGGCTTCCTTTTTGGTCTAGGAGGTGGGATCTCAATAGGTTTTAACTCATTCACGTCCCTGCTAGTTGACTCACGAACCACCTAAACATATAGAAACATAAAAAATAAGTGAACTATCACCAAAAATTATAATTATTATTATTATTATTATTAATATTATTATTATTATTATTATTATTATTATTATTATTATTATTATTATTATTATTATTATTATTATTATTATTTTTGCATTTTTGATGCCATAAGAACAGCAGTAGACCTTGGAGAAAAATTTTTGGGCATGACTTCTGATTTGAACCGCAGATTTAGTGCCTACATGTTCTGCAAATAAAATATGCATTATAAAAACTGAAAAAAAATGTCTTGTAATATCAACTCTTTTTTACCTTCAATTCGACGCCAAGCTCGTCCATGTAGCTTTAAAGCTTCAAGAAATTTCTTGTGTTCTTCTTCAGTCCACCTTTCTCTTTGTTTCGTGATTGTGTACGGTTTCCTAATCTATTTGATGGTAAAAGCAATAGCATAAGAACACAAACCACTAAAAGGGTTTAAGAGATAACACATTTAGAGTCACTTGAAGCAAAGAAACCTTGGGGGCATAATCATCTGGTGAAGTAAATTGGTTGTTCTTAACCGTGACCGACCCAGAACCTTCACTAAGATCCTACATTCAACAAGAAACAATATATCAAAATAAAACCTTAGTAAAAAAAAAAAAGAGGTACTTCAGTTCCAAATTTAGGTTTTTAACTTTTAAACAATATAATCTATGCCCCATTTGCGGTGCATGCATATAATATATACATGTGTGGGCCGTTAATGGACAAAAGTAAAATTGCATTAATTTTAACGTTATTTTACTTATTTTGTGAAAATAACGTTATAATCGTTAATATGATTAACTTTAAACGATAACTTTGAGACGGAAACTCCTTCGGAGCAGGCTCTCTATCCCAACTGTGATAAAGGTAAGGTTTGTATTCATCCTTTCCCCCCAAATCCTACGGAATAGTGAAAATATATTGGGTAAATTTGTTTGTTTGTAATCCACCCTCCCAAAATTCCCCATCTACCCCTGAAAGAACAATGAAGGGTGTAAAGTTTTAAAACTTAATCAACCCTGTTCTTATTCATCTTTCAATCACATTCAAGAATCCCAAAATCAAAAAAAAAAAAAAATGATTAATTTATGCTATCTCTTTATAATCAACTAAACTAGTAATAAAGACTAATGGAAATAAATAATTAGCATACATTCTTAGCCTCTTTCCACGAGCTTAGTGGTCAACCATCAATTTACCAAAACAATCCATGAACTCAGTATGACTTTAAGCCATCATCTATCAGCATTAAGTAGTTATGAACAACGAAACATGAATACACTGAATCATTGACACAGTTTCTAGATCTTTTTAAAATAAATTTTATATAATCTTTGCCTTGGTTAAAGCTCAGTAGATAATAGAAAACTGGATTTTAATAATTCAGATTTTATTTGCTTATAATAATCCAATAAGGTAATTTAACCAACTTAGTCGTGACTTTCACTTTTTTGGTTGTAAGAAAAAGTATTCACAAAGTCACCATAAATTTACACTCTAATTATGCTTGATCTATGCTCAATTTCACTAATAACAATGATGATTATAAGTAAATTGAAAATCATACCATCCTTTGTGAGTGAAATATATTGAAGATCAATGATTACAAGCGTCAGTGGTTAAATTAATTTGTCGAAGAATTTGAATTATTATCTTGAATTATTGAGCTAAATAATTATGATAATACTAAACCCTATGTTTTCTATAACACAAAATTAAATCAAGAACAAAAGCCACAAAGAAACTAATTATATATAATCCAAATAATTACAGGATTAGACAGTTGATTGAAGATATGGGCAATTTTTAACAAACCTCAACCATGCTCTTTCACACACCATATAAAAGCTCTTCAAAGTTTTCTCCACATCTTTGTTGACAAACACTCAACCGAATCCAATTTACGCACATAATCATACAACCATCTCTGGATCTAAACGAATCATCAAACAAACCGGACTCATGTATTCACATCCCAACCCGAACCGCAATGGAACTCAGAATCGAGCACAACTAAGATCCGAAACCGAAACTCCCAAATCACCTGTCTGTTTCAACAAAGTAACAAAAAGTAAAAATTAGGGTTCCGAACACTGGAAATAGGTTTCCGGTGACCGGAGACAGACGGTGACAACAGCGATCTCGGAATCAAACAACCGGAAAATCCAAACAGACAGAAATCTGGAGAGACGAACAGAGGAGTGTAGTTTGTGTTGAAAATTGAAATCAAAGATATGAACGGATGCAGTTTTGTATGATGAAAAAGAGAGAAAGCGAAGAATGGGGTGACACGTCAGAAAATAATTTAGTTTTTTATTATTTTTTATGTTTCCTTTTTTGGAAAGATGTAGAATGGGTGGACTTTTGTGGCTCTAATTAGAGGAGGGACCCGAACACGTGGCTGTGGTCTGTCATCAAAATGACGACGTTTTGTAGTCAAATTTATCAAATCAGAAACAGATAATTGACGAATTAATGTACAATATTTTATGCAAGATGTACAAGTCTTTCGAAAGAATTTATTTATACTTTATTTTTAGTGGTAAAGTGAGAGCTGGCGCGTGTGTGGAATAAGATAAGGAATGAGGCTCTGCTCGATGTTGTTGACATACGTGTTAAGAACTTACGATTTTTGTGGTCTACGATTATTTACAAAAATTTAAAACCATATATTGCAAAACAAACATTAAACAAATAAAAAGCAAAAACTTTCTTCAACACAATCTTTAATAAAAAAAAAATGTTAACTACTCTAATAAAAAGTGTTTTCTAGAAGACACGTGTCGCGTCCTGGTTAAATCTGAAAATGTTCTTCTCGCATCTCTCTCCTGCTAAATAATATTAATGTTTAATAATTAGATTATATAATTAAATATTTAAAAATAAAATTTTTCTTATTCCAATAATTACTAATTTATTAAAATTTAATAAACAATAAGAATTATAAAATTATATCTTATCCTAAATATAATTTTATAATTATTAAATGTTTATTATTATTTAATATCAATAAAATATATTTTTTATTATTCAATCCATGTAATACACGGGTTTTCTTGGCTAGTAACAAATACAATAATTACTACTCTCTTGTAAAATCTTAAAGTGATTGTAGCTTTATTGTAAAACTCAAAGACGTACGCCGTTGTAAAGTGACTTTTGAAATATCCGAACGTAAACATAAATATAACAATAAACATAATGTGGTTTCTCTTTTACCTACGAATCATTGACCCATATCACGTGTAATTATTGTTTTATTTTTAAATATTTGAAGAAATATAATTTGATTATATCTCCAAACGCACATGGACGTGGCTGATTGCGATCGGTGTGAAAGGAAAAACTCCAAACGCACGTGGCCCCTTTAGACGTGTTTGTGTGAAAATTATGCAGGCATTTAAACCTATGCTTTTAACTTATTTTCACTTGCAAAATGACTATATAAGAACAAGTTTTTGCTCTTTTCTTCGATGTGGGAGGGAACCAAATAATATTATGAATATTGTAGGCTAAAATTATATATCTTGTAATTGATTACATTATCTTCATTATGATGTTTTTGTCGTTTTCATTGTAGATATATTGAATATTAAAAACTAAAAAAACACATAATTTCAATATCTATCTAAATTTTGTTTTTAACGATTCCTGGCGATTGGTAACTGAGATCGATTCCACGATCTCTGACCGTGAGACCGTACCCCTACTGATGCGCGGAAACTTCGTTGAATGGGTAAATCATCACCCCCTATTGGTTCAAAACCCGAGATTAAGCTCACGCTTATTTACCTCACCTGGTATCCATCAAAGTACCACCAATGAGGCTTGAACCCTGATATCCAAAAAAAAGGGTCAATCCTTAACCAATAGGCTAATTTTGGTGGATAATATATCTATCTAAATAAAGTATAATTATAGAATAAAACAAAAGGAGTATGTGATTATGTAGCAAACATGATGCAAAAATTAAAATTCAGACATTAGATGAAATGAAAACATATAACTTGGCAAGCATTCACCATATATTGAACTATATCATTCTTAAGGTATAACCACTTAATAACAAAGTCAAATGTATATATATTTATAGGCATATAGCCAGTGAGGTAAATAGGGAAAAACAGAGGGGTTTGGAGCATTTTGTGTTGATGGTTGTATATAAGAGAAATCTTTTTATGCAACAAATTATGTCTCTTGTGTATTTTTGGTGACCATCTTAATTTAGGCAACTTTACTACAAGTATTATGAATATTTAAATGCTTTGTCTCCCTGTAGAATCGAGCTGCAAAGCCATGAAATCAATCGTCAACTGCATAGTATTTCGTTCATTAGTAGTTACATGAAATCACTTACTTTTGCAAAAATGGAAACTGTGATTACTAAAATAATCCATCAGTTTCTAGACGATGAAGATGACATAGACGATGAAATAACAACAAATGTTTCACGTGTTTATTTCCATCAAAACTTGAACCATCTCTTCTCCTTTTCTTTACTGGCAGCATTTGAAGCTTATGCATGAGTAGCTTCAACTTCTCCCAAAGTCTTCAAAGTTTTATTTAGCTTCGTAACTGCCGCATCATAAACGACATTCTCTTTCTTATTCGGACTCGCAACTTATGTTTTTTATCTTTGTTTTTGTCTGCATAACCAATTTATAACAACTTCATATGTTTTTTTGAGTATAATCATAGTTTTGTGTAACACCCAAACTTTTCACACGATTACACGTGTCCCATTTTAGGTCCCAGATTAAAATTTTTCATAAATTATGTTCGGAAGCGTGAAATTTACATTTCATGAGTTAAACACACTTAATATCAATCATTTACATTTATGATTAATAAAAATTAGTGTGTTTAAGTTTAATACCACCACAGACTTTACATAACGTTTGGTTCAGCTTCAAAATATGCCCGATCTGATCGCCCGATGCATATCTATCTTTGACCTGTAACATCACATATAAGTCACAATTAGTTCATATGAACTAAGTAAGTAACCCCTCCCAAAATTTCCCAAAACTTATTTAAACCCATCCACATATATATCATATGGATGTTAATCATGTTTAGATAATAATATATCATATTCAAACATCAACTTGCACCCAACACATATGGTGCATTTATTTCCCTTAGTGGGACATTTTCACAATATGAATATATTATCTAATTCAACTCTACCACCAGCACCTCTGGCTAAGTTTAAAACACCAAATATATATATATATATATATATTTTATTGGCTTAACCAATTACCCACACATCTGTGGTTTCAATAATTTAATTTCCGGATTAACCGGTTATCCACACATTTGTGGTATCATATATATATATATTAAGTCTTAAGATGTTCACCCACCGGTCCTTCCATCTAAGACAATTGCTAGCACCTCTAGCTATCCACCAATGTGGAGTCAAATATATCAAGTCTAAGATGTTCACCCACCGGTACTTCCATCTAGACAATTGCCAGCACCTCTGGCTATCCACCAATGTGGAGTCAAATATATCAAGTCTAAGATGTTCACCCACCGGTACTTCCATCTAGACAATTGCCAGCACCTCTGGCTATCCACCAATGTGGAGTCATAACAACAAAATGCAAAATACATTTTTCACAATAAGCATTCAACTGAGTCAATTCTATCCGAATTGGCTCTCACAATGTAATAATATCATATTACCAATCATCAACTATTAATCACAATAGTTTAATCAAAATTACACTATGGTGTTCACATTCTTGTACTTCCACCATAGTTATTTGTCAGCACCTCTGACTATTCACACATTTGTGATATCATACTCAAACACCGGCTCATCCGGCTATTCTTATGCAATCTATGTTGCATAATCAATTCAATCGTGACATAAACACATTGGAACTTAACATATATACATTAGAGTCTATTAACTCAATTAGTTCCAATCTAGTTATGTCCATTCATTCAAATCAACCAATATATATACATCACAATCAAGTAGACTCTTTCTACTACTTATATGTAATGTTACAGTAAGTTGGGTAACTTACATGGTTCAAACGGTTGTTCACTTCCTACAACCTCTTTTCCACTTCTGTGAATTGTCACTTGACTTTCATCACCAACACCTAGTTGCATATTCACACATATACAACTATGTTCAATACATATAACACATACAATCAAGTTCAAATTACTTGACTGGTTTGACTTTCTCAAAGTCAACTTATCACATAATTGACTCTATCTTACTATATTTAGTAAGTTCTAGTCAATTAATCATATCCCATGCCTCCATTAGGCATTTCATTAATAATTGATGTTCATTATATTAGTTATGATCTCAATCACTTCTTTTAATCTATAATTCATTTATGATCATAACTGTTAATAATTTTTAACATCAATTTATCAAAATCATCATTTAATCCATGGATCATAATCCATATTTCATTTTATATCATATTCAACCCATACTACTAGTTATCACACTATGATATGGGTTTCATAACAACCGGACATTATCCCGGCTTTAAAACGAAGATTTAACCATCAAAATATCAAATTCTTCGTTTCTAACCATCCCTAGTTATCAACTAGGCAATAATCAATACCCATAATCATAATAATACATTCAAAACTAAATTTAATCCACAGAATATCAAACTAGTAGGAGAGATCGAATCGTTACCCTTTTTAACGAAGTTCTCGGATGAAAACGACGATCAGGAGTTGTAGAATCGAACCTTAGCTCGATCTGAACATCTGGATGGCTTCAGAACTGAATTTTTGGATGATAAACCTTGATCAGATCGTTCATGGTGGTGCTGGAGTCGAAATATATAAAAAAATAAATTTTTCTTAAAGCAATCTGATAAAAATATCGATATGCCAAACCGCCACACTCGTCGCGTACCGCGAAGCGGGGCAAAAGAATGCTTCGCGTACCGCGATGAAATCCGGAGTTCTCAGATATTTTGGGCTCTTCGCGTACCGCGAAGGACCCTCAAAACCACCTTCACGTACCGCGAAGATTCATTTTCTTCGTTTCGCGATTCCGGACAATCCGTAGCTCCGTTTCGCGCATGGTTTTCTCCCACGTTCATGATTTCTCACATAATTTCAAATTTCATCAATCACAATCGTTATTTTAACGATTATTTCAAATACGTGTCATTGTTGAAAACCGGTTGTTACAAATCTCCACTCCTTACAAAGGTTTTGTCTTCGAAACCGATTATACCTCAAAAAGGAAGGATATAATTTCCTCATCTCATCTTCTGACTCCCAGGTGGCGTCATATTCTTATCTATATTTTTCCATTGAACCTTTACCTGGTTCAAGGACTTGTTTCTCAAATGTTTGACCTTTCGGTCTAATATAGCTACCGGCTTTTCCACATAGTTTAACTTGTCATAATTATCCAAGTCTTCTAGTGGTACATAAGCCGATTCATCCGCCAAACATTTTCTCAGATATGACACATGAAAAGTGTCATGTATGCCATTCAATTTCTCCGGTAGCTCAAGACGATAAGCAACATCGTTAAATTCGAGCTATAATCTTGAATGGTCCAATAATACGCGGCTTAAGTTCCCTTGCTTTCTAAAACATAAACACCTTTCCAAGGAAAGACTTTTGACAATACAAAATCTCCCATTTGGAACTCAATAGTTCTCCTATGCTTATCAGCATAGGCAATTTTGACGGTCTGGTGCCGCCTTCAAATGAACTAGAATCTAATCTATTCGTTCATTCGTTACTTTAACTACCTTTTTATTTGCCAGTTCTCATTGCCCAACTTCTCCTCAACACAGGAGTATGACATTTCCTCCCATACAACATTTCATATGAAGGCATTCCAATACTGGAATGATAACTGTTATTGTATGAGAACTCGGCTAAAGGTAAATAATCATCCCAAAATTAATTATACACGCTCGTAACCTATCCTCCAACGTTTGAATGATCCTTTCACTTTGACCATCAATCTGAGGATGATACGCCGTGCTTATTAACAATCCTAATTATTCCTGAAATTTCTCCAGAAATGAGAAGTAAATTAAGTGTTTCGATCAAATTAATCGTCACTGGCACACCATGCCTAGACACCACTTCTCTAATATACATTTCAAGCATAGTTGAACATTTATCCTTAAATAAACATAATTATTATACATGATTCCACATAATCAATCTACAATTGATTATTTGGTTTGACTTTCTTCATTCAAACCAAACCATACACTCAAGTGTATTTCTACATACATCTTATCTTTATTTTGAATATTCACATAAATATTCATCCCATCATATGTATAAATACAATTTATACATATTATAAATATCATATTTCTTTACAAATAGGCATAACCTTGACTTTTTAAAGTCAAACATCATGTATAATGTACTCAACACACAACCACAACCGAATGACTTAACATTCGTGATAATCATTATCTTATAAGAGCTGTTAATCACACATAATGATAATTACTGCATTCATATGCATAGATAGACATTCTTATCTACCATTCCTGCTCAACCATTATCATTTAACACAATACATGTGTGTACACACAAACTCCAGTTGTGCATCATATTTCCCAAAAGTCAAACTTAAACAATTTGACTCTTGATATTTGATGTCTACACTCTTGTAGATCATCTATTGTTCACACACCTTCTGAATCAATTACATTGGAATTACATGTCTTATGTTCACACACCTTGTGAATCAGCATGCACACTTCCAATCCACCATTTGTTCACACACCTTGTGAATCTATTACATTGGAATTACATGTCTTATGTTCACACACCTTGTGAATCAGCATGCACAATTCCAATCCACCATTTGTTCACACACCTTGTGAATTTATTACATTGGAATTACATGTCTTATGTTCACACACCTTGTGAATCAGCATGCACAATTCCAATCCACCATTTGTTCACACATCTTGTGAAATCTATTACATTGGAATTACATGTCTTATATTCACACACATTGTGAATCAGCATGTACATTTCCAATTCACCATTTGTTCACACACCTTGTGAATCTATTACATTGGAATTACATGTCTTATGTTCACACATCTTGTGAATCAGCATGCACAATTCCAATCCACCATTTGTTCACACACCTTGTGAATCTATTACATTGGAATGACATGTCTTATGTTCACACACCTTGTGAATCAGCATGCACAATTCCAATTTAACATCTACACATTAGTATATCACCACATGTTCACACACCTTGTGAATCATGCAACAACAATAACCACATTCATTTATATATATATTTAACATCTACACATTCATAGATCACCACATGTTCACACACCTTGTGAATCATTCAACAACAATAACCACATTCATTTATATCATTCCAATCAACTCAACAAATCATGTATATATGCTAAATGCATAACTACTTATAGTGTGGACTCACCCAGTCCTTCAATTACAAGTTCAATCAAATAGGTAACTTACTATCATGTACATGTACATGGATTACCCCCAACGCCACAAAATGTGGACTTACATGATAAACCCCAACGCCATTTCACTATGGACTTACATGTTAATATTAATGCCACGCACCAGTGGTCTTACATTAGTTTCACACAAATGTGAATCGTCTCCTATTATCAGTGTCAGTTATTTTAAACATATAATGACACTTTTATTAGTTATGCAATTTATCATAACATTAATCAATTTCAACAATCCAAATACCACCCCATGTGGTTTCATATTCATATATTTTCACACAATGTGGATTATCATCAATTTATAGTGTCAACTATAAATTATCATTTAGTAACACTTTTCAACTTATACAATTAGCACATAACATTCATCCAATACTACAAGACATCTATCAAGTAGTTACATACAACCATCATGTGGTTTCATATCTTCAACATTTCATGACACATATGGTCAATTTACCATTCAATTTATCACAATTACTACAAGTCAATTACAAGTAGCAACAGTGAAACATAATCACATAACACATAAGCACTAATATGTCTTATGGTTGCATATTAGTGAGTAAATAACTCACCTATTCACATTAACCATAACTTTGACTTTTTAAAAGTTAACATCATTCAACACATACTCACATATTGACCAATCCACACGCATGTGGATTTTTCCAAATACCTCACTAAGGAGGATTTCTATGACAAATTCAATGTCATTCCAAGATGGTTTTACACATCTATCACAAGGCCACTCACAAGTAGTCTTACAAACAAATTTAACGCCACTCACAAGTGGTCTTATATGATAAATCCAATGCCACCCACCAGTGGTCTTACATGTTAAATCCAATTCAATGTGTCAATTACTATCAACATGTAATGACACTATCACAAGTTATGAAATAATATCATAACATTCACCATACGTATACACATTGTATACTTACAAGTCTATATATCACGCATATAGATTATATGCACATTATATCAATTATTAACATGTTTAAATCATTACATCTCAAACTTAAACATGTATGAACACATAAACATAATTATGTGTCTTTTTCCCATTTTACCCTAAACGGGTCAAATTATACATTTTTAATTTGTGTATACACACCAAAACATTTTCCATGTTCAAATGGATTAATTCCCCCAACACCTCAAGTGTTATTACCTACACTCATGTAGGTCTTTTCACATTAATCTTCCAATTCATTTCTCCTGAATTGGTAACACTATTACTTACAAGTAATAGACACATTAAGCTCATAACACCTTACCTAATCTCAATAGCCTAAGTATAAAATGATTCCCATAAGAACTTGTTCATATCATGTTTGCACTAGTAAGTTGGCCAGACATACTAGTTCATTCATTATATGCCCAATTCCTTACTTCCTTCATTACATACTCAAGACATTGATTTCGGTTTCACATAATCAATCAAATCACATTTAACATGTAATGATTCACATTACATTTAACAATTATAATACAGGACATAGATATGCGGACCTCATACATTCGGCATCATGATCGGGTCTTCGAATCAAACGTTATGTTTTCATATCAAGAGCATAAAAGTTTGAGATCAAGTGTTCATGACGCACATGATTCACTCAAACCATTGCTCTGATACCAACTCTGTAACACCCAAACTTTTCACACGATTACACGTGTCCCATTTTAGGTCCCAGATTAAAACTTTTCATAAATTATGTTCGGAAGCGTGAAATTTACATTTCATGAGTTAAACACACTTAATTTCAATCATTTACATTTATGATTAATAAAAACTAGTGTGTTTAAGTTTAATACCACCACAGACTTTACATAACGTTTGGTTCAGCTTCAAAATATGCCCGATCTGATCGCCCGATGCATATCTATCTTTGACCTGTAACATCACATATAAGTCACAATTAGTTCATATGAACTAAGTAAGTAACCCCTCCCAAAATTTCCCAAAACTTATTTAAACCCATCCACATATATATCATATGGATGTTAATCATGTTTAGATAATAATATATCATATTCAAACATCAACTTGCACCCAACACATATGGTGCATTTATTTCCCTTAGTGGGACATTTTCACAATATGAATATATTATCTAATTCAACTCTACCACCAGCACCTCTGGCTAAGTTTAAAACACCAAATATATATATATATATATATATATATATATATATATATTTTATTGGCTTAACCAATTACCCACACATCTGTGGTTTCAATAATTTAATTTCCGGATTAACCGGTTATCCACACATTTGTGGTATCATATATATATATATATTAAGTCTTAAGATGTTCACCCACCGGTCCTTCCATCTAAGACAATTGCTAGCACCTCTAGCTATCCACCAATGTGGAGTCAAATATATCAAGTCTAAGATGTTCACCCACCGGTACTTCCATCTAGACAATTGCCAGCACCTCTGGCTATCCACCAATGTGGAGTCAAATATATCAAGTCTAAGATGTTCACCCACCGGTACTTCCATCTAGACAATTGCCAGCACCTCTGGCTATCCACCAATGTGGAGTCATAACAACAAAATGCAAAATACATTTTTCACAATAAGCATTCAACTGAGTCAATTCTATCCGAATTGGCTCTCACAATGTAATAATATCATATTACCAATCATCAACTATTAATCACAATAGTTTAATCAAAATTACACTATGGTGTTCACATTCTTGTACTTCCACCATAGTTATTTGTCAGCACCTCTGACTATTCACACATTTGTGATATCATACTCAAACACCGGCTCATCCGGCTATTCTTATGCAATCTATGTTGCATAATCAATTCAATCGTGACATAAACACATTGGAACTTAACATATATACATTAGAGTCTATTAACTCAATTAGTTCCAATCTAGTTATGTCCATTCATTCAAATCAACCAATATATATACATCACAATCAAGTAGACTCTTTCTACTACTTATATGTAATGTTACAGTAAGTTGGGTAACTTACATGGTTCAAACGGTTGTTCACTTCCTACAACCTCTTTTCCACTTCTGTGAATTGTCACTTGACTTTCATCACCAACACCTAGTTGCATATTCACACATATACAACTATGTTCAATACATATAACACATACAATCAAGTTCAAATTACTTGACTGGTTTGACTTTCTCAAAGTCAACTTATCACATAATTGACTCTATCTTACTATATTTAGTAAGTTCTAGTCAATTAATCATATCCCATGCCTCCATTAGGCATTTCATTAATAATTGATGTTCATTATATTAGTTATGATCTCAATCACTTCTTTTAATCTATAATTCATTTATGATCATAACTGTTAATAATTTTTAACATCAATTTATCAAAATCATCATTTAATCCATGGATCATAATCCATATTTCATTTTATATCATATTCAACCCATACTACTAGTTATCACACTATGATATGGGTTTCATAACAACCGGACATTATCCCGGCTTTAAAACGAAGATTTAACCATCAAAATATCAAATTCTTCGTTTCTAACCATCCCTAGTTATCAACTAGGCAATAATCAATACCCATAATCATAATAATACATTCAAAACTAAATTTAATCCACAGAATATCAAACTAGTAGGAGAGATCGAATCGTTACCCTTTTTAACGAAGTTCTCGGATGAAAACGACGATCAGGAGTTGTAGAATCGAACCTTAGCTCGATCTGAACATCTGGATGGCTTCAGAACTGAATTTTTGGATGATAAACCTTGATCAGATCGTTCATGGTGGTGCTGGAGTCGAAATATATAAAAAAATAAATTTTTCTTAAAGTAATCTGATAAAAATATCGATATGCCAAACCGCCACACTCGTCGCGTACCGCGAAGCGGGGCAAAAGAATGCTTCGCGTACCGCGATGAAATCCGGAGTTCTCAGATATTTTGGGCTCTTCGCGTACCGCGAAGGACCCTCAAAACCACCTTCACGTACCGCGAAGATTCATTTTCTTCGTTTCGCGATTTCGGACAATCCGTAGCTCCGTTTCGCGCATGGTTTTCTCCCACGTTCATGATTTCTCACATACTTTCAAATTTCATCAATCACAATCGTTATTTTAACGATTATTTCAAATACGTGTCATTGTTGAAAACCGGTTGTTACATTTTGTAAACGCTTGAGTTTTAGTCTTAACGGCCCGCCGCGCGGGCAACGTTACTAGTTGATTCTAAAGTTTAAACACGAATTATTGACATCTAAAAACAGTTTTTTAGAAATACATTAAATAACATTAAAATTGTTGGCAAAATTTTACATACGAACAGAGAACGCTGTATAACATATTTTGTGGAGTGTTATTAAAGTTTTATACTGAACAAAAGCAATTTTCTCAATGATTCATGCCACCTATCTTGCAGTTAATAACTAACACTCAAAAGAGATAAACATAAGTAGCTAACGCCTTATATTAATAACAAATATTTCGCATAAAGGTGGGCAAAAAACCCGGAACTGGTGGGTACAGACGGTTTCGGATTCTCAGAAAATCGTAACCGAAACTAGAACCGAAAAAGTGGAACCGGTTCCACCTTTACCCGGCAAAACCCAAATCGGAACCCGCTAAAACGCGAGCCGGTGCTGGCCAAAAACTCGAACCGGTACTGGCCAAAAAGTAGCTGGAACCAGTCAAAAACCGAAATAAGAACCGGTTATTGACTTTGTTGACTAGAACCGGAACCATTTGTATTGAATTTGTTGACTAAAACCGGAACCATTTGGAAATGGTCCAAAACTCTAATTTCGCAAGTGCCAATCTAATAAAACTCTTAAGCAATACCGAAGCAGGAGCGTAAGGGCAACTCTCAAATAATACCGAAGGAGTGAAGGGCAACTGGACCAGGCCTGGCTCAAAATGTTTATTTCATATTTTCATAGCCACATATTCTTCCTTTCTTGGATTTTAGTCTGGGCTGGGCCTAAACCAGATTAGACCCATAGGCCATAGAAACCAAAAGCCTATTAAGTAGCTTAAATTTAGCCCAAATCTGTGACCGTGACCAACTGTTTCATTGGTTCAAAAACACACGCCGAAATTATTTTCCATTAGGGAGCATCTCTCATTCCGTAACATCATTCATATTACCTTTTATACGATTCATTTGTAACTATTCTTAATATACTTGTATTACAATATTAGTAGTTGATTAACCAAATTGAGAGGTTGTCATTTTATTCAATATGGTTTGTTTATTATGTCATTTTAGTTTAAAAGTTTAAATTTTACTATTTTCGTAGTTAAGGTTTCTATTTTATTACCATTTATTGTCCAGTAAAATTTAAATTTTGGACTAAAATAACAAAAATGACAAAACCACAAGGACGGAAATGATAATAACATGAAAACCATAAGGATAAAAATAACAAAATTTAAACTTTTAGACTAAAATGTTACAAATGAACAAACCATGTGACCTAAAATGACAATTTACTCTTTTTATATAATAATGGGCATATTCGTGCATCCGAAGCATTGAATAGGTAAAATTTGCGTATGTTGGGATTTTTAAGATACTTCTTGAAGCTAACATTCGTTTTTTGTTCCTTAGGTTTGGTTGAAATTACCACTTATATGCAATTGTAACCTTTTGTCAGTGATTTTAAACCTCAACCAGCATGTTGGATCGGATTTCGGCCACTCAGGTGGTCCGATTTAGGGATGAGATTTTAATACAGAGTACCGGTACCGTACAGAACCGATGCCGTACCGGTAGATTCGGTACCGGTAGATTTTGATTTTCTCATATTTCGGTATCCGTACTAACCGGTACCGGTAAAATACCGAAAATTCCCGAATTGGTACCGGTACCGAAATATGCATACTTTTTGTTTTGAATGTGATTATTTATCAATCTAATGTATTTAAAAAATATTTAACGTAATGCTTTAAACCTAATTATTGTTTTAGATATTAAATATAAAAAAAATAACATAGAAATCCAAAAGAAGATACATTCGTATTCTTCTTTTTACAATTTACAGTTTTGTAAATTTAATTTTTCTTATGATGTGTTTATATAATGCATTTATATTCCTAGATTTTTTGGATTTTTATTATAATTATCGCATAATATCATCAATACTTTGAAATCTAATATTTTTTATCTTTATCCCAACAAAAATGTTTAAAAACGGTACAACACCGGTAAAATACCGATAACGGTACCGGTACCGTACCTATGATTTCGGTACCGGTATCGGTACTCACTTTTCTAAAATTTCGGTATCGGTACCGGTATGGTACCGATCTCATCCCTAGTCCGATTATGTGCTCAGAACTGTTTATATTTATATAATATTTATGACGTCCTTCAGTGCTTAAATAAGGTCCGAACGATCTGGCCGCTAACCAGTAAAAAGACAAGTTCAACAACCGGTCTGGTTTAATAAACATCGTTTTTGAGTCACAATCATGTCAATTTTTAATAGCTCTTTTCCCATGTGCCCCCTCATATGAGAGATAATATTTGTCCTCATTGTTTTAAAGAAAGAAAATAAATTAAAATTTTTATACGTATAATTCGACTCTCTTTCACATATTGATACCCTGATACCCTTGTTATTTGCCAATGATGATGTCAAACCAATTGGTGGCGGAGGAAGTCCAGCGTGCTTAATAGTTACACCTACCAACAAGACAGTGCCTCAGCGGTACCTCGAGATTTTTCCAAATGGGTGGTCTCGGGTTCGAAACCCTCCCGGGGTGGCTGTGGGGGTTCATGGGAGGTCCAGGTAACTAGACATTGGTGACATCGCCTGGAAATAGTGGGCTCACACGATTGAGATCTTCGTCTTTCAAAATTCTCGGTTAAAAATCCCATGTGCCAGTTACATGAGGGGTAAAATAGTTAAATCCTCACCATCATCTTCCCCACTCCACCTAGAGTCATATCCTGAAAACCTTTCAAAGACCCTTTCCGGGGTCCGACCGGTAGACCCAAAGGCCGATCCACAGTTGCTCATTTCAGATCCGAATCTAACACGACCTGGAGACTGTTGCTTGCCTCTCACCGAAGAATTCCTTACCCCATGAAGCTCGGCGGAATTATTATTTACCTGCCGGTTTCTTAACTTTGCAGGCGATCTGTCAGTTGCTTTCTGGCGAAGGATTTCTAAATCTTCTTTAAATGTAATGTTGGAGATGCTCTCGCTCATGTTGCTGTAGATCTTAGACACTTCATCGGAAATATTATTTTCTTCAAGATTGTAATTTTGTTGATCCTGGATCTTGTAAATTCTGTTTCTGGGGGTAATTTTCCTAGGTTGATCTTCGAATTTCAAAAAATGGTGGTGATTTGGGTTTCCGAGAGCACTTCTTTCACCGTCACTTCGTCTACCGGCGGTGGGGTTCTGCTTGATTTTGGTGAATGTTGGTGAAATTGAGATTGTGGTGGTTTATAGGTGTTGACACAACAACCCATTGTTCAGAAATCGGAAAACGTGAGTATGATGGGTGGTGGTGGTTCACGGCGGAGTTGGGTGCTGACATAATGGTTGAAAGGTCTTCTAGATATGGGGTTCAAATGGATTCATCTGAAAAACCTAGGTGCAGTGGGAAGATGATGGTGAGGATTTGACTATTTTACCCCTTATGTGACTGATACATGGGATTTTTAACTGAGACTTTTAACGGGGTTAGTGATAAAGGACATAACTAGTGTAAAATTTTCAAAATAAGGACACCCTTAGTAATTTTTGAATTTAAAGAACGAAACCAGCAAATTGCTACATTTTTAAAGGACACAATCAGTAATTTACTCTTATTTTAATCATATCTTACAAACAGACATGTTATGAGTATGAATTTTTAGGTGTAATTGATCTTATGTCATATTATACTCTTCATTCATCTAGTGTACTTAGGCTATCCAAAGCGGTGACCCCACTGAAAATCCTTCCCCACCGAAATTTCATGTCACGTCATCACCCCACTGAAAACTTTAAACCCCCACAGTGGTCACCCCACTGAAAACCCTTCCCCACTATTATTTTGGCATAAATCAGAAAGCGAGAAAAAGGGTTGGCACCAATCACAAAACGAGAAAAGTAGCGGGGAGCGGGGGCCGTGGGAGGGGGTTGGGCGGGAGCCGCTGATTAGGGGGCGGTGTTCCCGCCGGAAGCCGCCGAAAGGAGAAACCCCACTGGGCGGGTGGGGCGACCACTGCATCCAGACTTATAACCCTTTTCATGCTTGTCACACCCCCAATTTCCCACTTGTGGTGTATGTCCACGTGGATGTGACGTGTCCAGAATCACAGCTCAAGGTCATACAGAATACCTCTATATGCGTTTACAAATCCATTGTTTGACACATACACATAATAAGATAGTTTGCAGCGGAATAAAAGTTGTCTTATCATAATGCAGCGGAAAATCAAGTGTTCGACAAAAATGCAGCGGAAATGTAAATAGTTTAACATAACATTGTTTTATCATAATGAAAGTAAATTGTTTTCAAATGACAAGACAGAATGCATGTAAGTTCCTAATTGCTCGTTCCTTAAAGTGTGCATTCCTGTCCTCCTGCTAGCCACGCTAGTTACCTGAGAATACAAGTTAGAAAAGTGTCAACACAATGGTTGGTGAGTTCACAGGTTTTGATATACATATAGTAATAAAAGTGTGTCATGCTGTTTATCATATGTTAGTACCGAGCCCTTGGCCCAAAGTGTCAGTGCGTCACTACCGAACTAGACTTGTTAGTCTTTGCCCCCGCCATGTCTCGTAATAACATGGCAAAATAGGTCAAGTTTTCACGTGTTATGACATCCAGTCAATATTTCGCCACGCGGGGTTCGTCACACCCCAAACGGATCCATTCAAACTCGCCTCGTTGTTTGTACATTAACGGTAAGACTTTGTGAGGACTTCTTACGATTACAACACTTAATGTTTGTCAAACAAACCAGCATACACCAAAATGTTTGTACAGTAATAGATGTTTGACTCGATGCAACAAGTATTCTCCCCCTATTTAAAAGCGTTTTGAAAAAGAGTAAAGAGGGGCCGTAAACTCACCTTAGTGATCAAGAAAGATATGCGTAAGCTCCTCGAGTAAGTAGCACGTTGGTCACCGGCAACCTATATCGTATACCGTACGTGAGTTCGTGTATGTGACCGTGCTAGTATTCGTGTTAGTGCCCGTGTTTGTGCCCAACAACCCTCGGTTGTTCATGTTTGTCCGTGTCGGTCCACATTGACCGTGTTTGCTCGTGTTGGTCCACATTGACCGTGTTTGACCATGTTTGACCGTGTTTGACCAGAGTTGACCGTGTTTGACCGTGTTTGACCAAAGTTGACCGTGTTTGACCGTGTTTGACCAAAGTTGACCGTGTCAAGTCAACGACCCGTTGGTGATCCGTGTGACGGTTGTGAATCGTGTAGCAATCGTGTAAGTGTTTGTCGTGTGCAAAACGCGTAAATCGCGTCTATGGACAACTTACTACTTATAGTAAGTTTCCATTTATGGAAAGTTCGCAAAGCATATCGGTTTTATAGTTCTAGCATGCTTGTTAGTCCTACGTGATCATGTTAACACATAACACATTATCATACAAGTTCATATACGTCGTTTATAGCATGTTAGTGCACAAAAGTTTCCTAAAATGGAAAGTTTCCATTCTTAGCATACGTGACATCGGAAACCATCTAACTTAGCATCTAAACATCATGTTATAACATATTAAGTCATTTAGCATGCTCAAATAATACAACACGTTGACAAATCGGTTTTTGTAAAAATAAAGTTACTAAAAATAGTAACTTTGTGGTTTTTGCATAAAATGACCATTTAACATTTCTAAACCTATTTTCATATCATGAATCATCTTAATACATCATCTAGCATCACTTAATTATACCAATATGGTCCAAATCATCATTTATCAATATTTCATTCACAAAAGTTTCTATATTTAGTAATATTGCTAGAAATGACCATACTCATTATCGAAACCACATTCCACATATCCTATTCATCATAATATCATCTAAGTTACCATTTCATATACATGCATGTGTACCATTTCATCCATAGCACCATTTTGTCAAAATAAAGTTCCTATTTATAGAAAGTTCATCAAATCCCACCATTTTAACCATCTAAATCAAATCTAATCATGAGTAATCCTTCTAATATCATCAATAAACATACTAACATACTCAAGATCATTCCTACCATCATGGATCATGCATGCATGGACATATAACATCATCTATTATCATTTTAAGCAACAAGACTTACACCCAACCTCTTGGATCGTCCTAAAACATCATATAACCATCATGGATCATCAAGGAATACATCCAAATCATCAAACCCAGAAAATAGATTCATGCATGTGCATTCAAAGTGTTTGCATGTGTGATTTTTTCACTTGCATGTGAGTGTGTGAGTGTCTAGAGAGTGTTTGGACTAAGAGACTACCTTCCAACACTTCTTTGATTGCTAAGATGGTGCTTGAGCAGCTTCCAAGACTCCTGGATTGCTGGTTTCGTCAAGCTTGAGCAAGAAAAGATGAAGCTCAAGCTTGGAAGGTCTTCTCCTTTGAGTTCTCTAAGCTTCCCAAGCTCCAAATAAGGTCTTCAATGGCTTACAGAGGTGTTGCAGGTGTTTAGAGGAAGAAGATGGTCGAGGTGTTGAGTGTGAAGCCGGAGAAATGATGAAATGGGATAGCATAGGCATGATTGTCTTGGTTTTATAAAGATTCTGCGAACTGGGTCTCCTCGCGTAGCGCGACGAGTTCAAGGATCACCCTCGCGTAACGCGATGAAGTTCCGCGTTCAAATTTCCCCCGCCACTTGTCGCGTATCGCGACAGTGTCCTTATGGGCCGTCGCGTAGCGCGACAGATCCCCTGATGAGCCCAATAGGCCCATTTTCGTTGGTTTGATCCGTTCGTCGCCGTTTTCACGTCTACGAACTATCGTTTGGCCTTGTTTGAACTTCCAAGTTCAATGTGCGAGTGTTTTGTGAGGTTTCGAGTGTTGTGCTACACAATGTGCTAGACGTTCACCAACGTTCGTGTGTTTTGACACGTGTGTGCTGTTTGCCGATAATTCTACGAATTATCAAGTCATGTGTCAGTGTTCGTACTATCGTGCCACGTGTCACACTAAATTAATCTAATTCTAGTGCCACGTGTACATAATGTATTTAAATAAACATTTAAATAAAATCAAAGCTGACCTGGAAATTACGGGGTGTCACAATGCTTTTTTTTAATTATTGGGATTTTTCTCATAGGAATTCTTATTCATCTTTTTACTAGTTATCACTACAAGGCCATGTAAAGTTGTCACTACCCCATCATTTCAATTAGGCGTAACGTAGGCACCACATAAATAACCAACACTAATACCATCACCTTCTCAGCGCTTCATATCATCACTACATGTGTTATCATCATCCCCTAATCAAGCCCCATCACGTACTCCTTTTTCCCCCTTTCTTCTCCTATCAAGCAGTGACCACCCTCTCACATTCTCTTTCAAGCCCCTGGTCACACCCCTGTGTAGTAGGGGAGGGCGCCAAGAGGGCGTGACCAGCCCCTCTCACGCCAACATCATAGGTTAGTACACACGGTCTAACATGGTTTCCGTCTTTAACTTGCTCTGTTCATTGTCGTAGTTCGGTATTAGTCAGTATTTGAACCTGATAGTCCTCTTTTATATGTCAAATTGGTAACATTCAACTAAGACCCATGCTTTCATTAGATTTGTTTTGTTTGCTTGTAAGCTCATTTAGAGTCTCTTACAGGTGCTACTGTTAATTTTATATTTTTATCTTTGTATGGCAAAAAATGGATTTGTTGATGACAAAATGTCCTGGTGTTTCTCTTAAATAGCTTTCCTATCATTGTTGTGTTTTGATCAAAGATCCTTGTTTTCTGTTGAAGAATCTTATATAATCATCATTTTCTTAGCACATGAGAAACTTTCATTATAGATTTACATACAAAGGGACTTTTATATATATCATCTTACTACGAGTCTTTATTACATATTTACGTAATTTTTAAAATAAATTACATATTCCTCCTGAGAGGAGGAACTATGTAATTGATTTTTTATTTAAATTAATATATAATAAACGATTTTTACAAGTGGAAATTTGCAAATGCCGCTACGTTAAAATTATATTGTTTCATGTGTTTATCACGCAACAAACTAATTGACTTTGAACTTTTAGCATATGCTAAATTCGAATACAATTTGCACCATCTTATTGTCTTTGAATTGAAATAATAATCGCTAAATTTTTAGAGAAAGAGGTTTGAGTTTTATGATATGAAGCAAATGCCCTTTTTGAATGATGTTTAATTGTTTCTTTTTTTTGAACGACGTTTTTTTCTCAATATATCCCTCACTTTTGCGGTATGTAAACAAAGTCGACCACTCGACCTCTATGATAATCCACGACGACACCTGATGCAAGAACCTTGTGGATTAGGTAAACCTTCGCCCCTCATTAGAATCGAAACTGGGATAAACCCCAACCTGACCATTCACCTGATATCCTTTGCCCCCAAATGAATTCAAATCCCCGACCTCCACCATCTTTATTCAGTGGCGGAGCTTGATCGAAGTAAGAGGGGCCGGAAAATTTTAAAACACAGAATATATATTAATTTTTTGAAGCAAGGAGACGAAACCACTATTTCTAACCAAAAATAAACTTTCAACCGAAAAATTAATATTACGGACGGAAATAGATGGGTGGTCCCCCGGCCCCAATAAAGCTTTGCCTATGTGTTTATTTATTTCTAAAATCACTTATATTACAAATTTGTCATCGTGTTAATTCTATTCGTAGATACTAAGTAATCAAAGGCCATTATGCACTTCGTACACTTCATAAACAAACAAAATGCACGTTGGCACGTTGCACAATAATCGTTCAACACACACGATACAAGGTGTTGGACTAGTTTCAATTAATTTAGTTATAAGTTTAAGTCTTAAGGTTTATGGATTCCATATATAAATGCTATTATTTATTTGTCAGTTCTGCAAATTTAGCCTACTGGTTGGACTTCACCTTGTGACCGAGATGTCATGAGTACGAACCCTATCAGGGGCAATTTAAAGAGCATCCAGGTGAGAGAATGAATCTTGAGCTAGGAATCTGGACCAATGAGAGGCGAGTGTTTACCCATTCCAGAGGGTTCCTGCGCATCTGGTGTGGCCTTGTTGTACATGTGCTCGGTGAGCCCTGTTAAAACAACATACGTGGTAGATAAGATTGTCGTCGTTCAAAAAAATGTATTTATCAGTTCCATCATCATAGACTTGCAAAGTTGCAAGGTAACCCGTTAAATTTCTAGCCATGTTATGAAAATATTATCTTAAGAAAAAGAGGTTGTGGTTGTAGTTGTTATTAGCTTTTCGTGGCCCATGTCTCTTTTAGTCTAGAATGTACGAGTTGGCTAAAAAGACCAATGGCAAAATTGGACAAATGTGTCACCTTTGTTCATTTGTTAATTTCTGATTTAACTAAATTGCAATTTTTACCCCTTAAGTTTGAAACTTTGCATCATCCTCGAAGCCATAATCATGGTTGATTTCTTTCTTAGGCGTGTAGGTTTAACGAGAGAGTTGAGGTACCAATTTGAGCCTATATGAACATAATGTAAGCAACTTACAAAAAGTTCCTCATTTGAACTAACTAATATTTTGCATTTGTTACATCATACAAAGTCATGCTTTCAAATACCATTGCATTTATAGATGTATATTAATTAAGTCTAACCTAGCTAAGCCGTTGCTTGACTACTTTATGTAAGTCTAGCCTGGCACAAGTTTGAGTTTGGCTTGTTTCTAATCATAATTATAAGACACAAATTTGGTAAGTAAGTAATGTTACGGTCTTGACTCCTCATGGCTCGTGTTTTAATTTGGTAAATAAAAAGCTGGTTGTAGATGCGTTTTAATTTTTTGTGCAATATCTTGGTTTTGTCCCTAAACAATTGTCTACGATAAAAGAAAGCTTATAAATGCACTTTATAGTTAGTTGACAGAATTTTTATTCTCATTTCTCAAAGGAGTCAAAATGGACGGGCTCGGTAAGGGGTCATAACGGGTGCAAGTTTTAAGCAATATCAACTTATGTTTAAACGAGTCTTTTTAAAAAATATCAGCTTCGTTCAAATTAAAATAAGTTATAACTAAACATATAGGTTATTGAAATAATTTTTAATGATTTTCTCATCAAATAAATTATTGATCATTCTTATCTGTTTGAATATATATTATTCATATTGTTTTTAAGTTACTCAATTTTGACCCGGACTATGTTAAGGTGTTTCCTATTTCAACCTATTATATGTCATATTGCTACCCATTTCAACACAAAATACAATAACTGTTTACTCAAATCTACTTATTTGTCTTGCTATGAGTCAAAATTGCCATGCTAAAGTTATGCCATCTACAATAATTATTATTTGTGGTATAAAAGTTATATTTATTTCAACTTTGACTTTGACCTTTCTAGGGTTCCCCTTGCTAAGCAATCGGTTCTTCAGCTTTCCTAGCAATCCTAAAACAATCATAAATAGATTCAAGATATAGAAATGGGTAGATTATAGAAACCCATTAATATTAAAGGATTTTCATAGCTGAAAACATAGATAAAATCATGAAATTATCAATTTTGGAGTTATACTTGTGTAGCCATGTCAGGAAAAATCACTTATAAAACCTTTTTGGGGGAGTGTTGTTAAAGTTTTATAGTGAACAAAAGCAATTTTCTCAATGATTCATGCCACCTATCTTGGAGTTATAAACTTATAATGACACTCAAAAAATATAAACATAAGTAGCTAACGCCTTATATGTGGTAAAAAACATTTCGCATGTGACAATCTAATAAAACTCTCATGCAATACTGAAGGGCAACTCTTACATAGTAGTGCACAAACCGGTTTTTTTAGCGAAACTGGTTCGGGTTAGGAACTCGTCCGGTTTGGTCAATGATGGCCCTAGGCTGGTTTGGGCGAAACCGGCTCTGGTTTAGAAACCGGTTTGAGAGAAGGGAATGTCAAACCCATAGGAACCGGTTTGGAAGGGTTAAGACCGGTTCGGAGGGGTTTAAAACATGTCCGGGCCGGTTTGTAAACTGCTTTTAACGGTATCTCGAACCTATGTCAAACCGGCGGTTCGGACCGGTTTGGCTGGAACTGGTTTGAGATCAACTTTTTTCACCTCTACTCTCAAACAATATTGAAGGGCAACTGGAGTCTGGAGCATGCCTGGCTCAAAATGTTGATTTCATGTCCTCGTATTCATCCTTTCTCGGTTTATGGTCTGGGCCGGGCCGGGCCTAAACCAGATTAAACTCGTAGAAAGCAAAAGCGTATTAAGTAGCTTAAATTTAGCCCAAATCTGTGACCCACTGTTTCATTGGTTCAAAAACACATATCGAAATTATTTTCCATTAGAAAGCATCTCATTCCGTAACTATTCTTAATATACTTGTATTAGTAGTTGATTAACTATCTTAAGAGGTTTTCTTTTTTATAAATTCGTGCATCTGAAGAGGTAAACTTTGCGTATGTTGGCCTGTATGGATTTCTAAGAACTTCTTGGAGCTAACGTTTGTTTTTTGTTCCTTAGGTTTGGTTGAAATTATCACTTACATGTAACTTGAAAATTTGTAACCTTTTGTTGGTGTTTTTAAACCCGGACCGGCCGGTCGGACCGGGTTCCGGCCACTCAGGCGGTCCGGTTATGTGCTCAAATTTGTTTTTGGGTGAACTTAGGCAGTTCGACCGAAAAACTGTCCGGTTGAACCGGCTTTTTAGCTATATAATATTTTAGATTTTTTGGTTTATATAATATATATATATATATATATATATATATATATATATATATATATACTAGCATTAGAGACCCATGTATTACATGGGTTGAATAAATATAACATGTAATACACAACAATTTTATAAAAATTTATATGTTAAATTTATCGCTTATGATCAGCTATTAGTGAAATAAAATATATGAACATCTAAAAATTATATAACAAATAATAAGAATAATAATATTCAATAATTATAAAATTATATTTTTAAGATTAAGTATAATTTAAATCTTATCATAGTATATCAACTTTTAGTAAATTAGTAAATTAGTAAATTAATAGAATAAGAAGATTTATATTTTTTAATACTTAATTATTAAAAATTGTTAAAATTTATGAGGAGAGAGAGGCGAGAAAACAAATTTAAGATTTAACCAGAGTGTGACAAGTGTCTCCTAAATATACTCCTTTATTAGAGTAGGAAGATATTTATATAATATTTATGACATTATCCGGTTCTTAAATACGGTCCGACCGCTGACTAGTAAAGAAACTGATTACATACGGTCCTGATTTAAAAACATCGTTTTTAGTCACAATCGTGTCAATTTTTGATAGTTTTTTCCCATGTGCCTCCTCATATGAGAGGATTTTTGTCCTCTTTATATTAAAGAAAGAAAACAACTTAAAATTTTATACATATAATTCGACTTTCTTTTACACTTACCCATACCCTTGTTCTTTGCTAATGATGATGGCATACCAATCGGTGGCGGAGGAAGCCCTACGTGCTTAATACTTCCACCAACGTCACCACCTCAATCGCCAATTACCCACCTATAAAACTTCTTGAACCACCACCAATTTTTTGTATTATTTTTAAAATAAATTGTAATTTTGCTTCCTGTAATTTGGGTAAACTTGATATATTTATCTAAATTATTTTTTTCGTCAATCTGACATTTATAAACTCTGATACAATATGACATGAAATAAATATAAAAATAAGAGTAGATTTTCATTTTGCTTCCTATGATTTAGATAAATTTGACATATTCATCTACGTATTTTTTTTTTGTAAATTTGGCAGATGGAGTAAAATGACAATTTACTCTCATTTTTATATTTATTTCATGTCATATTGTATCAAACGTTACAAATAGTCATGTTACAAGTAAGATTTTCTAGGTATGATTGATTTCATGTCATTGTATTCTTGATTCGTCTAGTGTACTCCATGAATATTTTCTTGGTTTTTTTAATGATTGAGATTTCTCTTATAGGAATCCTTAGCATCTCATTCATCTTTTTACTAGTTATCACTCTAACATGGTTTCCGACATGAACTTGCTCTGTTCGTTGTCATAATTCGGCATTAGTCGGTATCTAAACCTGGTGTGCGTTTTTTACATGTCATTGATAACATTGAATTACCCATGCTTTCAATAGATTTGGTTTGTTTGCTTGTAAGCTCATCTAGAGTCTCTTACAGGTGATACTCTTAATTTTATATTTTTATCTTTGTATGGCAAAAAAAGGTTTTGTTGATGACAAATTATCCTGATGTTTTTTTTTTTAAATAGCTTCCCTATCATTGTTGTGTTTTGATCCAAGTTCTTTGCTTTCTGTTGAGGAATCTTTTATAATCATCATTTTCTTAGCACATGAGAAAATTTCATTGTAGATTTACATTTTAAGGGATTTTTACATATATTTTAGTCTTTATTACATATTTACGTAATTTTTAAAATAAATTGCATATTCCTCCTGAGAGGAGGAAATATGTAATTGACTTTTTTACTTAGATAAATATATAATAAACGATCTTCACAAGTGGAAATTTGCAAATGCCCCTACGTTAAAATTATATGGTTTGTTGTGTTTATCACGCAACAAACTGATTAACTTTGAACTTTTAGCATATGCTAAATTCGAATACAATTCGCGCTATCCTATTGTCTTTAAATTGAAATAATAATCGCTTAATTTTAGGAGAAAGAGGTTTGAGTTTTATGATATGAAGTAAATGCCCTTTTTGAATGATGTTTAATTGTTTCTTTCTTTTCGAAGGATGTTTTTGCAGCCTATAAGCAAGGTTGACTACTCAACCTCCATGAGAATCCACGACGACACCTGATGCAAGAACCTCGTGGAATGTTACCTTCGCCCCGCATTGGAATCGAAACTGAGATAAACCCCAAGCTGACCCTTCACCCGGTATCCTTTAAACGTGCTCCCAAATGAATTCGAATCCCCGACCTCCCCCATCTTTATTCAGAGGCGGAGCTTACTCGAAGCGAGAGGGGGACATAAATTTTTGAAACACATAATAGATGTTAATTTTTTTAAGCGAAGGGACGAAACCACTATTTTTAACTAAAAATAACATTTCGGCCGAAAAATTAATATTACAGACGAAAAAAAAACGGGTGTGGTCCCCGGCCCCAATGAAGCTTCGCCCATGTGTTTATTTGTTTCTAAAATCACTTATATTGCAAATTTGTCATCTTCTTAATTATATTCGTAGATACTAAGTAATCATAGGCCATTATGCACTTCGTCCCCTTCATAAACAAAATCCACGTTGCACAATAATCGTCCAACACACACGATACAAGGTGTTCGACTAGTTTCAATTAATCTACATCTATTATATATAATAAATGAAAATAAAAAGGGACACATGTCATTAATCTACATTATTCTAACAATAATTTTTTCGCTTCTCTTTCTTATTTAATACATCATACATTAAATAATAACATTAAATATTGAATACACATTTATACATTTTTAAATTGAAAATATTTTTTAAAACTTTAAAAATACACTAACATAAAAAATACTTTTTTAAAAGCAAAATTATTGTAAAATAAGAAATATTGAAAACAATTTTCAAAAATAAAATGTTTAAAAAAAACTTTGAAAAAAGTAATATTTAAAAAACATAATATTATTATTTTATTACTTAAAGTATTAAGTTTTTCAAAAATTATAATCATATTTTATTTTAAAAAATTGACTTATATTATAAATATTTTCGTTAATGACTATATATTATTTTTGTATTGAACCCGTGTAACACACGGGATATTAATCTGGAATACTAATAAATAAAAGTTTTTATTGTCACATGACATATTTGTTTAAGCATCTCAATCTTCATTTCTCGCCTTTTTTCTCCTATTAAATACATATAATAATAAATATACTTTTTTATACATTTTTAAAATAAAAAAGTTTTTTTAATGCATTGAAATATATTAATATTAAAAACATACTTTTTTTTAAAAAAATAATATTATAAATTATAAGTTTTCAAAAACAATTATTTGAAATACAATGTTTAAAGAAAAACAAACTATAAAAAAGTTAGTGTTTAAAGAAATAATATTATTATTTTAATACTTAAAATATTAAATCATACGAAATTATAATTGTATTTTATATTGAAAATCATCTTATATTTTCTAAATTTTCATTGATAATTAATCGTTATATTTCTTTATTTAATACGCGTAATACACGGGTTACTAAACTAGTTTAGTTATAAGGTCTTAAGGTTTACGGATTCCGTATTTAAACACTATTACTTATTTGATTTTATATATCAGTTCCGTCATCATAGACTTGCAAAGTTGCAAGGTGACCCATTAAATTTCTGGTCATGTTATGAAAATATTATCGTAAGAAAAAGAGGTTGTGGTTGTAGTTGTTATTAGCTTTTCGTGGCCCATGTCTCTTTTAATCTAGAATGTACGAGTTGGCTAAAAAGACCAATTGCCAAATTGGACAAATGTGTCACCTTTGTTCATTTGCTAATTTCTGATTTAACTAAATTGCAATTTTTACCCCTTAAGTTTGAAACTTTGCATCATCCTTGAAGCCATAATCATGGTTGATTTCTTTCTTAGGCGTGTAGGTTTAACGAGAGAGTTGAGGTACCAATTTGAGCCTATATGAACATAATGTAAGTAACTTACAAAAAGTTCCTCATTTGAACTTACTAATGTTTTGCATTTGTTACATCATACAAAGTCATGCTTTCAAATACCATTGCATTTATAGATGTATATTAATTTAGTCTAATCTGGCTAAGCCGCTGCTTGACTCCTTTATGTAAGTCTAACCTGGCTTAAGTTTGAGTTTGACTTGTTTCTAATCATAATTATAAGACACAAATTTGGTAAGCAAGTAATGTTACGGTCTTGACTCCTCATGGCTCGTTTTTAGTGTGTTTGTGTATATATATATATAATTATATTTTTAGTTTATAATTATATATATATTATTAATATTATAGACCAAGCTTTCCCTTTATAATTGATATGCACACTTCAAGTTATTAGTTTCAATTATAGGTGACTTCAAAAATTAAACCTTAAATTCTTTTGAACATGACTATTTAAATAGTTTGATTTGAGGTAACGAATATTATTAATTCTGTTGTTTATGTATCAAATTTATAATTTCAATATGATGAGAGTGAAACACGTATTAAATTTAATTTAAGAATAAATTATCATCTTTGGATTATTAATCTTTTAATATATAAACATAAGAGTAAATGCAACGGTTTCTCAATTCAAACCTGATATACACAACAACACATACCTAGTAAATGAAGACAAACCTGACACACACAATCTCTTGTAATTGAACTGGAGGGGCATCTTTGTTATGTTTTAATAGTTTTGGGTAGCTTTTGCATGTCTGCTTTAACTATAAGGTTCTAAGTCACAATTTACAAAGAGTTTAATAAAAAATGTGAAAATAAAGAGAAATGTCGAGAACGTGGACGTGTCCAACCTATGACCTACCAGGGTGGCACGCCGTCGTATTGTACGCTTTTCTCCTAATTTGACTTGCATTGGTGGGTCCGACTAACGCTTTGGTCCATTTTTTTAGTATTTTCATCCATTGAAAAGTTGCCACGTGTTAACCCAAAATCCTCTATTCGGCATGGTGTGTGATCTCAGATTCTCATGTTGATAAGGCTATCTTCCTCCCATTGGGTAACCCATTCAAAGTTCTTGATTTCTTTTTAACCGAAACCTCAAACGCCTTTTTTTCCCTTTATTTATTTATTTATTTTTATTTTACAATAAATTTATTATACAATAATATGTTAAGAATTGTAACAATTAAATTAACTATTCTAGTTTTTAATTTTTTATTATACAAGGTAGTTAAGTATACATAGGGGGTGTTAAAAAAAACCAAAATCCGAAACAATCCTAAATTCGAATAGTATCAAAAACTCGAAAAAAATGATACAAATTATTTTTTCGTGTTGTTCGTATAGATTCCAATCAGATATCTATTTTTCTTGTTTGGGTCGGATATCCAAAATCTTGCTTGTTTGAATCGGATATCCGAATTAAACTTTAATAACCCAAAAAAATTATGTTTGTTCGGGTTATTCGGATGTAAAAATAAAGTTTTTTTCGAGTTATTCGGATGGTTGGATCAGATAAAAATACGTTTTATTCGGGTAAGTTTCAAATAGGGACTCAAAATTTTCAAATCCGAGTAAGCCGATCCGAATAACCTAAATAAACCGTTATCGACCAATGACCCCCCTAATTATACATGTAAATTTCATGTAAATTTCAATATGAATAATGTAGAGTTTAAAAAAATCCATATTTATAGTCTTGTTTAAATTAAATGTATATAAAATATTTACATAATATATGAATATGCACTATTTTTATACTTTGCATCTCATGAACACTTTATGTTGCATACAATTATTATTTTAATTTAAAGTATTTTAAAGTAAAAAAAATAGGGCGGTGTTAAACTTACACCCCAAAATAATGTATGCACACCCCTCAAACGCCCCGTAGTGGCCACTACGGGGCGTTTAGGTACAAATTGTACTAGCTCAGTCAAACGACAGGTACCATGATTAGACCTAAACGCCCCGTAGTGCCCACTACGAGGCGTTTTCGTACGAGGTTCTGCAAAAGCTTCCGACATGTCAGTTGATTAGACCCAAACGCCACGTAGTGGTCACTACGGGGCGTTTAGGGATAACCCTAAACGCCCCGTAGTGACCACTACGTGGCGTTTAATGTTTAAAACGTGACAAATAGTTTGCAACTTACGAATTCATCGCCCATATATACACATACTGAGTTACAATATTACGCATTCCCTCGAATCACTTTCCAAATACTTGAACCAGTTTCTCTTGTTTCGTTTAATAAATATCTACACTCTATAGCCGTATTTTATATTTGAAATATGTCTTGGTGGGACGGAGACTTTTTCTTTGGTCAATATTCCGACGTTTCGCGTATGGCTGAAACATATCAGGTACGAAACTGTATTTACTTGCTTTTATTGTTAATCAAATGACAAACTAATCATAATGTTTTTAAGGATGAGACTGGTGTGCAATCGTCTGAGGCGACAAATAGACCGGCATTGCCAGATCTTAACGAAGAGGTTGCGGGTCAAAGTTCGTACTGGCAGTTTGATTTGAACCAGGAACCTTGCTATGATGAAGACGTTAACAAGGAATGTTACGGTGGTGAACAATCACAACCACCCCAAGTGGCCGTTAAAAAGGAAGAAGCTGACATTGTATACCAAAATATGGACTGGAATACCAATGAGGTAATATATTTTCACTTGTTTTTAGTTAGATGGGCATTAGTTTAATGACAACATTGTTTTCAGATATTCATTTCTGTGGAGGAGCTGATGGCATGGGTGAAAACTAGAGCCCTTGATAATGGATACATCGTAGTTACCGGACGATCTAAGAAAAAGAAGGGGACCGATGAGGTCAACAAAATCTGGCTTGTGTGTGATCGTGGTGGTGAACACAATAGTACAGCCATCTTAAGGCGTACCGGTAGCAAGAAAATCGGGTGTCCTTTTAAATTAATAGGGATATACGACTCTGATTCTTATGGTTGAAAGCTTCAGGTCAGAAACGACAAACACAACCATGAACCTGCTCAAAATCTTGAGGGGCATCCGTTTGTTAGAAGAATGTCCGAGCAGGAACAAAACATGGTGCACCATCTGACTGAGCAACACATGGACCCACGCAACATACTTTCCAGCCTAAAGAAGCAGAATCCCAACAACGTCTCCATCCGTAGAGACGTATACAATGTGCAGCATAAATTTAAAAATAAACAAAAAATCGGATCAACCCCAATGCAGGTCTTAGAGAACCTGCTACATACTAAAAATTACGTATACTTTACTCGGGAAAACTCTGAAACGAATGTCGTGGAGGAGATTTTCTTTTGTCATAAAAAATCATACACCTGGTGGCGTGCGTTCCCACATGTTCTTATGATCGACGCGACTTACAAGACTAACATGTACAAACTTCCTTTTGTACAGATAGTTGGTTTTACCTCAACACACCATACGTTTTGTATTGCTCACGCGTTCGTGAGTAAAGAAAAAGAGGAAAATTATCATTGGGTTCTAGAACGAGTAAAAGATATGCTAGATAAGTGTATGGAGCCCCGTGTGATAATAACCGACAGAGACCTTGCTCTGATGAATGCATGTCGTAAGGTCTTTCCGCATGCTTCCAAGTATTTATGCAGGTGGCACATAAGCGAAAATATCGCAAAACACTGCAAGGCGAGTTTTTCAGATGGTGACTGGAAAAAGTTTAAGGGTCGTTGGGGGAATTTGTGTGACTCGTCGCCAGAAATTTACGACTACAACTATAACCGCCTGTACCAACAACTTGTCTCAGATAACCGTCAAAGTAAGCGTCATTCAATATCATTATCATTATTTTTGGTAAAATTACGTTTTCGTATGTCATAGTTTTTTTTTATTTCAGGGGTTTTGAATTATGTGACTCAGACTTGGTTAAACCCATACAAAGACATGTTTGTCACAACCTGGACTAACAGAACGCCTAACTTTGGTCAACGTACAACTAACAGAGTCGAGAGTCAACATTCAAACTTAAAAAGATATCTAAGAACCACTAATAACTCGCTCTCGACACTGGTAGGTTTTGTTGATCAAATGATAGAATTGCAGGAGGTAAACATGAAACATGGGTTTGAAACAAGTTTTATAAAGACAATGGGTCATCATAAAATACCCTTGTTTAATAACTTACGTGGCAAGGTTTCACATAAAGCTCTTGATTTACTACTTGATGAAATAAATAAGATCAAGGTTATGCGTCAAGGTAGTATGTCATGCGGCCACCAGTTGTGGACAAGTTGTGGCTTGCCAGGAGTGGTGCACTTTACAGGATTTATTTTTTTTGTATTGTATATTGAGTGGGAGACCGTGCAACCTTGCACGTTGTCTCGCCGAGTACTTTAGCACGTATTACCACCGCCAGGAGAGGGGGCTGATCTTCGGGGGGGTGTATGTGACCCGTATTGCTCGTTTTAACGGGCTTATAGATATGGAGCCTGCCGGTATGGAGGCCTTTCATCCAGTTCGTTTAGATCGACGGACAGTGCTTGGCATGCGTATCGCGCAGACATTCCCACGGGTCGGGCTTCGATTTTCGCTTGAGAGGGGGGTCATTTGGCAGCCGGGGCCAAATGATCTCCATTACAGAGACGAGGACCCTATGCATGTGTTCCCACAGCCGCAGCCACAGCAGCAGCCACCGCCGCCGCCGCCACATGGCGAGGGGGAGCCGCATCAGGATGTGCCACATCAGCATCCTGAGCGCATATACAGAGCGGTGCGGCTTCCCGCTCGTGTCGAGGCTATGATACAGGGGATAGCTGATTCGACGCAGCAGCTCATCCAGCAGCATGAGCACATGCAGCAGCAGCAGCTCGAGCTCACGCAGCAGCTGTTGCAGATACAGCAGCAGCTGTTGCAGATACAGCAACAGCAGACGCAGATCCTACAGCAGCAGTCTGATCAGACGCGACGACTGGATCGGTTGGAGGATCTGATCTCGTGGCATGTGCATGTCGAGCTTAGGCATGCAGAAGGTGAGGGTATTCAGCTTCCTGCAGTTCCTCGGCCACGAGATTATCCTCCTCCACCTCCACCTCCACCTTAGTATTTTCAGTCATATTTGTATTTGTTAAACAGACACTTGTATTCATGTTTATAGTTTGTATATATTTGGTTGTTTTGGTTGATGATGCGTGCATATATCTGGTTGTTTTAGTTAGTGATGCGTGTTTATTATTTAAATATGCTTTGTTGGTGATACGTGTTTATTATTATATGTTTTATTGTTGATGCGTGTTTATTTAAATATGTTTTGGTTGGTGATGCATTATTTATCGTATTATTCTGTAACATCAGTATGCTTAAACAAAGAACGTCATTCATATATAAATTATTTAATATATTTAAATTTTAATTAAATCTAAAAATTAAAAACATTTTTAGCTTTCAAAACTAAATGTTTTAAAAAAAAATTAAAAAATAAACGAACTGAGAGACCGTAAAAAATAAAAAACAAGTTTTAAACAAAAAAATATTAGATTTTTACAAACAAAAAAACAAGCGTTTAAAAAAATAACTAAACTTTTACGTACGAGAGATACGTCGTCGTAAAATAAAAATGCTACGAGAGATACGTCGCAAAATACGCAAAATATAAAAATAGTTTTTAACAAAAAAACTATATTTTTACACCTCAAAAATCATACCCAAACCCCCCAAATCACCCTCAAACGACCCAAGCTGTTGCGCGTTTGTTTTTTTTAGACCTAAACGCCCCGTAGTGGTCACTACGTGGCGTATAGGTCCTGAAAAAGCTGAGAAAATAATTCTATCGTTTAAGGTTGTCAGTCTGTGGCTCAAACGCCCCGTAGTGGCCACTACGGGGCGTATGGGTGGCGGCGGTGTGTTGATAACCCTCCCAAAAATATCAAGTGTCATATAAAAAAACTGGAATTTAAGCCAAATGTGTGGTAAGTAGAAGCAGGGCATTCTGTGGACATAAAACTGGCACCACTCATCATCCAAATCTTGAAGGCAGCTCTCTTTTCTGCCCCATATTTTATTCACACTCCTTCATTCATACACATATAATCGTCCTTCAAAACCCCATTTCTTCTACTTTCTGCTTCACTCTTCAAGAATCCATCATTTTCGTTCAAAAAAACCTCAAATCTGGTTAAAAATTTGACCAAATTTGACCCATTATCAGCAAATTAGTCATCTTTCCACTGAATGTGAAGCAGGTGTTCATCTAAATCCTTAAAAAACAACCCATTTTCTCCCATTTTCAAATCAATGTCTGCTGCTATGATTTGGGTTGTTTCGCCTAATTCTGAGTTCTGTAACGGATTGGGATTTTTGGAAACTACACGGGGAGTTGATTCGTCGAGATTGTTAGCCAAACAAAAGGGGTTTTTTAGGGGTGGAAGATTGAAGAATGTTGGTCGGAAACACAGGTGTTACGCGTTCTTCGGTCAATTGGGTTCGCGAAAACGAGACATGGGTTCCAGGGTGGTGGCTAACCCATCTGGGAACTTGGCAATTACATCGGAACAACTGGTTTATGATGTGGTTTTGAAGCAAGCAGCTTTGGTTAAAGAGCAAATGAGGTCTAGAGAAGATGACGTGGAGGTTGTGAAACCAGATATTATTCTTCCTGGAACACTTGGTTTGTTGAGTGAAGCTTATGATCGATGTGGTGAAGTTTGTGCTGAGTATGCCAAGACGTTTTATTTAGGTTTCTAATTTTTGTTAAAAAATTTATTTTTTTTTATTTAAAAATGTTTAAAGATTGGGCATGTGGTTGAATTGATGCAGGCAATTGTTTGTAATTTGTTTTGTTTTTTTATAGGAACTTTGTTGATGACACCCGAGAGGAGAAAAGCTATTTGGGCGATTTATGGTGAGTTTTTATACATATATTTTTAATATATTTGAATTCATAATTCATCAGAAAATTTAGGGATGAATACAAAACAGATTAAACTAATCATAATAAGAAAAGAAAACTGATAATTCGGTTTTAATAATAAACCATACTAATAGATAACCAAATCATTGGAAACTTATTGTATTAAATTTGTTGAAATATTTTACTATTAAAACTTTTGACCATTTTATTTACAAAGTTATCATTTTTCTAGCAAAATACTAAAATGGTAAATAAAAAGCTGGTTGTAGATGCGTTTTAATTTTTTGTGCAATATCTTGGTTTTGTCCCTAAACAATTGTCTACGATAAAAGAAAGCTTATAAATGCACTTTATAGTTAGTTGACAGAATTTTTATTCTCATTTCTCAAAGTAGTCAAAATGGACGGGCTCGGTAAGGGGTCATAACGGGTGCAAGTTTTAAGCAGCATCAACTTATGTTTAAATGAGTCTTTTTAAAAAACATCAGCTTCGTTCAAATTAAAATAAATTATAACTAAACATATAGGTTATTGAAATAATTTTTAATGATTTTCTCATCAAGTAAATTATTGATCATTCTTACCTGTTTGAATATATATTATTCATATTGTTTTTAAGTTACTCAATTTTGACCCGGACTATGTTAAGGTGTTTCCTATTTCAACCTATTATATGTCATATTGCTACCCATTTCCACACAAAATACAATAACTGTTTACCCAAATCTACTTATTTGTCTTGCTATGAGTCAAAATTGCCATGCTAAAGTTATGCCATCTACAATAATTATTATTTGTGGTATAAAAGTTGTATTTATTTCAACTTTGACTTTGACCTTTCAAGGGTTCCCCTAGCTAAGCAATGGTTCTTCAGCTTTCCTAGCAATCCTAAACCAATCATAAATAGATTCAAGATATAAAAACGGGTAGATTATAGAAACCCATTAAGATTAAAGGATTTTCATAGCTGATAACATAGATAAAATCATGAAATAATCATTTTTGGAGTTATACTTGTGTTGCCATGTCAGGAAAAATCACTTATTTAACATAGTAATGACTTACAACTAATTGATAAGTGACACCATATTGAGTATGTACAACTATTAATGTATAGAATGATATTAATTTATGCTAGTTAAAGTAGATACACAACCATATTATGCATATTTTATGGCTATATGTGTGACATTGCTATGACTTAACCATAAAGGTATAAGTTTTACTTGTTTTTGGTAAATCAAACAGTATGGTGTAGAAGAACCGATGAGCTCGTTGATGGACCCAATGCATCACATATTACTCCCAAAGCTCTAGATCGATGGGAGTTGAGGTTAGAAGATCTTTTCAATGGACGCCCATTTGATATGCTTGATGCTGCTTTATCAGATACTGTTTCCAAGTTTCCTGTTGACATTCAGGTTGACTTTTATTGAAACTGTATTTAAAATCGATCATGAACGGATATAATTGCATAACAGATCTTTGTCATCTCAAATTCTTGACGATCTCTTGTTTCTTGGTTGTTGTTTCCAGCCTTTCAAGGATATGATTGATGGGATGAGGATGGACCTTAGAAAGTCAAGATACGCGAATTTTGATGAGCTTTATTTGTATTGCTATTACGTAGCAGGCACGGTTGGATTAATGAGTGTTCCGATAATGGGGATTTCTCCGGAATCTAATGCACCAACAGAGAGTGTTTACAATGCTGCTTTGGCTTTAGGAATTGCTAATCAACTTACAAATATTCTTAGAGATGTTGGAGAAGAGTAAGTTTGATCTTCACATTTTTTGACTTTAAAGTCAATCAGGCTATTGTTAAACTTTAAAATCAATCAAAAATTCCAAAACTTTTTTGGATGAATTTGATTTGTACATACAAATTTTTGGCCATTACAGTAAACCAGCAAAGTTGCCAAGTCAATCTTGAAATTTGATAAGCATGATCTATGAAGTTTGACCTCTTGCTTTGTTCTTTACTTTTAAGGTCAATCAAGCAAGTTTTGAATCTTAAAATAAATCCAAATTGCAAATAAGTTTAGATAAATGTGATTTCTGAATGAAGGCGAATAAGAAAAAGTTGCATCTTAATTCTAAAATCTGAAAACGTCGATCTTGAAAATTGAAAATTTATTAGTTTGACCTCATGTTTGGTTCTTGAATGTTTTTTTTTTTTTGGTTCAGTGCAAGAAGAGGAAGGGTTTACCTGCCTCAAGATGAACTAGCACAAGCCGGATTGTCAGATGAAGACATATTTGAATTGAAAGTAACTGATAAATGGAGATTCTTCATGAAAAAACAAATCAAACGAGCAAGAACGTTCTTTGATCAAGCAGAAGAAGGCGTTACACAACTCAGTTCTGCTAGCAGATGGCCTGTAAGTTTCATAAACATTTTTTGAAGAATAACCTCAAACAAATGCCTCTGAACATTTAGCCAAATTTGAGGTTTACTTGAACTAGGATATCTTTGAAAGCAGCCTCTTTATCACATCAGATAAAGATAATGTTTGCCCTCATATTACCCTCCCTAGACCCAACCTACTGCTCGAATGAGATTTTTGCTGGTATGTTTGTTTGATTGTCTGTTCAGGCCCAATAAATTTGGCAGGCCTAGTGAGTGGGGTAATTGGGTGAAAATGAGAAAATTTTAAATATTGGGTCATTTGCTAAAGTTTTGTGTATTTTACTCTTATAAATAATTCATATTATTACAAAAACTACGTAATATTGGTACAACAAAAACAACCATACTGAATAAATCTTACAAATATTATTAGCTATTTGTTGGATATAAGCTGATCTTACAATAGAAAAAACTGCATTATGACTGTTTGTATAATGTTATTTCTGTAAAAATGATTTAGGAAATATTATTTATTGAATTTGGATGACTTTTTGCTTGTCATACATGTCCATGACTCTAGTTCTTTTTACCTAGTTCAACCCTATTATATGTAAACTGGTCAAAACTGCCACATCTAACGTCCAAACAACCCTTTCGACCCGTTACTAATGACCTCATTGATGGCAGGTTTGGGCATCACTATTATTGTATAGACAAATACTGGATGAGATTGAAGCGAATGACTATAATAACTTCACGAAGAGGGCGTATGTAAGCAAGCCAAAGAAGATAGTTGCTTTGCCTGTTGCTTACGCGAAATCGCTTGTGCCACCATCATCAAGAAAGTTGGCTTCAATCTGACATTGTGCCATCAGTTGGTAAATTTGTAATTTACTTGCTACATATAGTTGTAGAAGATGAAATGGTCAATATCTGTAAATCACAAATTGTTTTTGCAGATTCCAATCAGATACAGAATAGAATATTTGTTTATGTAGAAATCCAACAAGATAAAGCAATAATTGTAATATTTAATTCAAATTCAACCGTTACATTTTAAACAGATGGCATACCCCATATTCCAATTTTTTAAATAGAATATAAGCAAAGAATGAGGATCTTGTGGATGTGGGTAGAGTTGCACATTTTGGGTTTCTTTCCTGAATCTTTTATTTTGGGTCAACAAAAGTCAAACCAGTTCATGATGAAACCATTTCGGGCCAACTTTTTTTTATCTTGGTTCTTAATCTGTGTTTTTATCTTGTTCACAACTTTTTTTAAGAGGCAATTACATATATCCTTCAATAAATTACATATATACCTAATTTAAAACATAAATTACATATATCTATTTACTTAACCCTTTAAATTACATATATCTTATTCCGTAAAGTTTTTAATTACATAAAACCTCTTATTTAAATAAGGAAAATTATTAAAGAAGGGGATATATTTAATTTGAATTTTGTTTTGGGTATATATGTAATTAGAGTTGTTAATAGGAGGATACATGTAAATAATCCTTTTTTTTAAAGTTTGTTTCTTTAAATATTTTGTTTTGAAATTCTATCTTTTTAAAATTTTACATTTATAATAATTTGGTTTTCATAAAATTTGTTTTTTAATATCAATATATTTTTAGTGTATGAAAGATTTTTTTAGTTGTATAAAATGTGTATTTAATATTTAATAATAAATTTTAATATAAAATCTATTTAATATAAGAAAGAGACGAGAAATTAGAGTTAAAGTTCTCGAAAACATAATGTGTCCGTAAAAACATCTATTTATTAGAACAAATGGATTCATTTATATTGATTGAATTCCTATTACAAGTTATTAGGAGTATATCCTTACCCAAAATCTTTCTATTATAATAAATAAAAATCTTTTTGTCACTTATCAAATTTTCATGTTCATACTACCACTTGTCACTTTTGTATCATCCTACTCAATCATCTCTCTTATTAATTATATATTATCTTTTCTAATAAATAGTTATAATATTAGTGAGTAATAATATTATATGCATTTTTCATGCTAAAAAATAGTTTTTGATAAATTAAAAATCTAATATTTTTATTAAAAAACACACTTAAATAAAAGTTTATATAAAAAAAAGATCAGCTAAAAAACAATTTAAAAAAAATAATAAAATAAACTATAAATCATAGTTTTTAAATAATGGGTTTTTTTATAAACAAATGATGCTTCTTTTAGCGAAATATTTAAAAAGTAATTATTTTAAAATCAATAGGCAAATTGGATTTAAATAATCCAAACTTTGACCCATTGGCCGCTGCCGGTCCCAACTACGAAAATCCCCGATAACGGTCCGAACTTTCGACATATTTTCCCGGGGGGGGACCGCCGTCAAATAAACCCTAACGGCGTTAACGTTTTTTTCGAATTTCGAACGGATTTTTGAGGGCTTTTGTTCAGATGGAGAATACGAGTCGAATGATGTATAACTTACCTCGAAACGTTGCTTCAAATTTCCCAATTTTGGTGTTTAAACTTTCAATTCGTCAAAGAAATCATCAAATTGAGAAATTTGGAGCAACGTTTCGAGGTAAGTTATACGCTATTCGACTCGTATTCTCCATCTGAACAAAAGCCCTCAAAAATCCGTTTGAAATTCGAAAAAAACGTTAACGCCGTTAGGGTTTATTTGACGGCGGTCCGCCCCGGGAAAATATGTCGAAAGTTCGGACCGTTATCGGGGATTTTCGTAGTTGGGACCGGCAGCGGCCAATGGGTCAAAGTTTGGATTATTTAAATCCAATTTGCCAAAGTTATAAAAATGATAAGAAAAATTGCATTTTTAGTTAATTTTTTTAATGATATTTTCAAATTGAGTCAATTAACTTTAATAATTATATAAATTGTGCATTATTTTCTTGATTTGTAACAATTAGTTTTAGATAAAAAAAGTAAGTGAAGTTTTTAGCATGGGTTAGTTTAAAAATCATTACTGCTACACATTAAAAAATATCAAGTATCATTTCATTAGTTATTAAAAATTTTAATTATTATTTTGTCACTTAAAATACTTATTAATACGTATTTTAATCGATTTATATCAAAATATTGTTTTATAATATTTAAATTTTATTACTATTTATTTAATATTTTATATTCAATCCGTGTAATACACGGGGTAATAATCTAGTTATATATATATTAAAGACCAAGTTTTGTTGTGATACAAATTACTGTTCATTTGTTACAAGTCCTAAAGCATGATTTACAACCTTTTACTTCTAAGTTCAAAGGAAGCAGATGCCGACTCAGAGAAAGAGACGAAATAGGGGTTGTTCGCCGGTGACAACCGTCACCCTAGCTCTCACACCGTCTCATTAATTACTCCTTCACCATCACCACCAATCACCCTCTCAGCTTCTCATCACCATCGATGACTGCCAAACCATGCTGGGTGTTCCTCTCAACTTGGTATCTTTCTACCACTTACGATTATCTTTGTTTGGCCGTCCATCGTTGGTAATTTAGACGGCGACGCCGACACCAGTTATAGAGTCGGTTGACTTAGGCCGGCGGCTATGGCTGATCTGTGTCTTAGGCGGTGGTAAGTGGCAGCCACGGTGGTGATGGAGGCCGATCTGTTTGGTCGTCTCTCCTCTGTCTTTTGTTGACTGTTCAGTTGTTGGATATCAGGAATTAATGGTGACAATAGTGGCAGATTTGTGTCACTTTATCACACCGACAAAACCGAAAGTCCACCACGAAAAACAGAACGTCATCACTGCCGTCATCGGTAACCACCTTCTGCCGCCACTCACCATCTGATCCACCGCATCATCCTTCGTTGTATCCGCCTTCTTTTTCGCCATTGCCTTCTTTTTTGTTGCCTTTTGCAGTCACCGACACAGACGGTGATGGACTGCTAGCGATTGATTTTGCTGGCGAGGAGGGTGATAGTGAGATGGTTGGTGAAGATTGAATTCATGGATGTCACTGTGAACGATGGTGGAGAGTGAAAGTAAGAAGAAAAAGAGACATAATTGGATTTCAAAAGAGAATTAGAAATTAGTTGATTCAGAAGCTTACGTCCGTAATATTCAGTCTAATTTTTTTATTTTTTTTTCTACGTGCGAAACCATAAACTCCCCACTCATTTAATCATATATTTTTAATACTTAAATATTTAACATAATCTTATGTTATTGGATAATAAGTATAATTTTATTAATTTGATCGCAATTATATCACGAATATTTATATAAATAGTTACAGAAATTTTGTGTGTTATTTACAAACATATAACGTGTCCCGTATATTATCACGTGTTTATATCGTTTATGTCATATTTACAACTATTTACATTTAACTTTAATTAAATAATACAAATAAAAAAATAATATTCATAATTAAATATTCCTAATTAAATAATTAAATAACATTACAAATTAAATAATATTGATAGTTAAATAATACTATATTAATAATAATCAAGAAAACGTAAAGTTATTTTATGATTTGGTTATATGATTTTGGTAGTCTTTTAGTGATCATTAAAAGGTTACTACTTAATAGTTTGTAGCCTTTTAATAGTTAAGAAATAACCATAAGTCTAAATAGTTAAGAGTCTACTTCTTATTGTTACCCCTTAACCATTTAGACTTAAAGTTACTCATATCGGCTTATCAGACACATTTACAACAGAATTACATATATGTGTTTTAATATGCGGAATCATGCGCGGGTAACATGTACTATTGTTCTAAAAAACCAATATAAATTTATGCTTTAAAAAAAAACTCAAAATGACCAAACCAATTCTTCCTTCCTGTGCAAGTTTTTGTTCATCATTCTTGAAAACATTGAAACAAGTGCAGTAAACATCTTTGAATACCAGTAGTGCAATGAAGATGAACAAGATGCCTTACCCTAGAACTAAAACAACAGCCTATATCAGAAGCTTCCTTCATTATCTCGAAGAAACACATCTGATCACACCATACAACATTTGATTGATTCTCAAATTCATTCAAGAGTGTCCTTGATTTGTCGTTTTCAGCAATGATTGAGGATGTTGAGTAACCAAAACTATTCAATGAGAATGACTTCCTGAGAAGCTCATGATAATCAGAACTTACAGTCTAAACAATTTGTTAATGTCTAATCCTCAATGCATACTTATTTCCATAAGTTTACATGTTCCTGAGATCATAAATTAGTTAGCAAGAACCATATCTATAGTCAAACATAACAAATTAACAACCATCCTAGGTAGTATCCTCTAATAAAAGCCGACCATAGCAATGATCCTTGAATTACCTCACTGAAAATAGGGAAACTAACCTTTCAAATTCATGAATTGCCTCACTGAAAAGAAAGAATTCAAGGAAATAATGAACAAGGAATGGGCCAAGAAAATTGAAGGTTATACAATGTATACAATTGTACAAAAGTTAAGAAACTTGAAAACGCCATTGAGAAGAGCAGGTCAGGATAAAGGGGGTCAGGTTTTATCTTTAAATGTTAAACTTTTATATACTAACACTTATCAAAAAACTTGCGTCCCGCTGCGGAGCGCGGGTGAACCCCACTCGTAATCACCAATTTGTAACTTTATAATGCGAATTCCTATTACAAGTTTTTAGGTGTATATCCTTAACTAACCAATCTTTTATCAAATAAATATAACTTATTTTTAATTTTATTCTTTTAAAATTATTAAAATTAAAATTAGGTTTCTTATTTCAAAATAAATAAATTATTTTATTTTAAATATAAATAGATATTGTTAAAAGTTTTATTTTAATATTATACTCTATAAACAGAGAAGAAATATTCACGAATTTTGGTAAAGAAAAATTATATTTTTTAACAAATACAATTTTAATTTTTTTTAGATGCCAAACTTGATAGGAGAATGAAAATTAACAAGGCAATAAACATGCATAACATATTCACATGTTAACTTTTTTTTTTAAATATTTGAGCAACCCAACCCAATCCAACTCCACCTTGGGTTAGTGGACAAACTTGTGACATTAGGTAATGTATTTACCTCACTCAACCCAACTTAAAGCTCACCAATAAGAGTAGTATAACGAGATGTTTAAATTAGGGTGGAAATATTTAGACATTCTAAAATTTTAAGTTAACATACTTCCACTGTTATACGGCTTGTACAAGCCAGTATGGTAGTATAGGATACATACATTGATACCATCATACTGACATTTCGGCCTATGTAATAACCAATCATTTTCCTAAATTATCAGCTCTTGTCATACAGAAAAGTAATACGACACACACATGCTACTACGAGTCATATAAAAGGTGTAAATTCAAAAAGGTTTGGTGTAAGAACAACATCGTCCCAAAAATAAGCGTAAAAAACAATGAAGAACATAATCTGAAACATCATCAAAGAATAACCAATGCAACAACATATCGTCAGAGATAAATAATTAAATTAACAGATAAATCCCAAAACTCAAACAATCGAAAATACAATGAGAGCATATAGAGAAAACCCATACCCTTAATGTGATTAGAAGTGTCTCGAGAACGAGAGAGAAAAGAAACTAAAAAATATCTAATCTTTGTAACTCTACTTAGAGATGGCCAAATCGGGTTTTTTTGGTTCCAAACGGCTCCGGTTCCAAACGGCTCCGGTCAACAAAGTAAAAAACCGGTTCCGGTTCCAATTTCTCTGAAAACCCGGAACCGCCCCGTACCCACCAGTTCGGGTACTACCGGTTCCGGTTCGGTTCCTCGGTTTCGGTTCCGGGTACGTTTGCCACCTCTAACTCTACTTCCAAACAACAGCTTCACACGTACAATATATCGTGGACTTCAAACCAAAACCCATCCGTCCACGAGAGCCCACGTACTCGGCCAAAGCCCGGCTATCCAAGACAAGCGATCAGTTATCCAAGATAAATCCAGCCCATGTACTCAACATTATCCATATTCCATATTATCAACCAAATAACAAACATAAAGGCTATTTGGCAGCATCTAAATGTGTCTGAATCTAAATAATTCAGACCGTTTATTTTGTGCAAAAAACACATCTGAATGGGTGGAAGGTCTGAATGGGAGAAAAAGGAGGCTACCATCGTCTGAATGGGGGATAGCACCGCCGCTCAACCAACGCTCAGCCACCACTGCCGCTCCACTATCGCTCAGCCACCACCGCCGCTCCACCATCGATCACCCGCCGCCGCCGCTCCACCATCGCTCAGCCACCACCGTTGCTCCACCATCGATCACCCGCCGCCGCCGCTTCACCATCGCTCAGCCACCAACGCCGCACCACCATCGCTCAATCACCAACTTCGCTATACTACACATCTCTGGTCGAAGATGCTCAAAATCGACGAGGGGCGGCGATGACAAGAGCGTCCAGCTGGGGAACCTCGATGGTCGAAGACGATGAAGGGGCTGGGGTGATGGTAGATGAAGGGCCGTTGGGGCGGAGATGGAGGTGGAACCTCAATGGTTCACGACGAAGGTGGGAAACCTCAATGGTTCACGACGGAGGTGGGAAACCTCGATGGTTCACGACCGCACCTCGCAGCGGCTGGGAAACCTCGATGGTTCATGACCGCACCTTGCACCGGCTATGAAACCTTGACGGAGGTGGCGACGGGCGGGGGAATTGAACATTGATGGTTCATGACAGCTAGGGTTTTTAAGGGAAATAAGATTTTTTTTTTCATTCAGATGTGCAACCAAACAGTTAACCATTCAGACCCTCTTAACCATTCAGACCCTCTTAACTATTCAGACATCTTAATAATTCAGCACTTAATGATTCAGACCCAACCAAACGGCCTCATAATATTCAATACTTGATTATAAAATTGAACATATAGTTTATATATTTTTAACAATAAGGATGTTATATGGACTATGTTACGATTATCCAATAAAAAGTGCTATGATATAATTATAAAAATTGTTAATATCCGAAAAATATTACATTTATAATTTTATGATCTTATTAGTTACTGCTTTACAAAATTGAATTTAACATAATAATTAAATAACTTTAACTTATAAAACTAATTACAAACCAATGATCCTCAGCTCAAGTGGTTGAGGGGAGGTAACATGTGACTTCAATATTGGGGATGTCACGGGTTTCCTGACATGAACAAAATAGGAGTTTCACACTGGGTTAGGGGGTTTTCTGTCACATATGATGGGTTTCCTCTTATTGGGTGTGAATAGATCGGGTGGATCTGTGACCCGTCAGTGATCCAAATTGCTTTTAAAAAAACTAATTACAAGTATTTTAATAAAAAAAATTATAAGTAAAACCAATTCCATTCGAAGGAGTCGTGTACTCATGTTTGTTGGATTGCATTCACACGGTGGTTTCTATAGACTCTTCTTTAACAACCAAATGTTGTTTCTTTGAACTGTTCTTTTAGTTCTCATTTGACTTTATGCTTTAACGATTTCAAATTCACTCTAATATAAAATAAAAAATTTTAAATAATAAAATCACATTATTGTTCCAATGAATCCCACAAAATAATAAGCTTTTAATAATATCAGTAACTTTTTTTCTAACCTATTATGGGACAGACAATGCATTACAGACATATGATCATTACGCTTCAACCGGGTTATTCTATTCCACCAAGAGAAGAACTTAAATCAAAATACTTAATAGCATGGCGATACATTTATACAAAACTTCTACCCCGAGCACACGCAAACTCTCTATTCCTTGGTAATCAAAGCCCAAAGATCTATGAATTAGCGCATGCTTAACTAGCCAAGCAGACAACTTACCATGCATCTTTTTTATCTCTCCCGCATTTTTTTTGTACAAGTATTTCAGATTTACGATGAAATTTCTGAAGATTGAGCCATGACTTTTTCTTCTGTGCAAAGGAATCCTGTCTAATTTACTAATTCGTGAGAAGATACTGAACTTTTGTATGATTGAATAGTTGACCCAGCCCCTTGTTTGAAAAAACCCTCCACTTCAATTGGTATTTTTTTCACGAAAAGCAGACATGAGATAACAAATCCAGTGTTTCACTAAGATTTCGAATAGTGGTCCCGAATTCAAGTTGATTCTATTTTGCCTCTTCCTCAGAGAAAGACGATAAAAAAATTCCCAATCAATTGCCTGAATTATTTTATAAATGGTTGTTGTATCTAAGTACTTCCAACTTTAACATTTTTTTCCGTCAATGCTTTTAACTGAGAAAATGTTTAGTGACACTCCCTACTTTCAACATAGTTTCTGGCGGCACTCCACTATGCTATTGCATGTCATCAAAAAAGTGTCAAATGGAGTGTCAATGGAAAATGTGTTGAAAGTTGGTGCCACTAAACATTACTCAGTTGGGAGTATTGCCGGCCAACAGGTTAAAGTTGAGAGTATTTAAATCCAATAACCCTTTTATAAATGTTAAATTTGCTAAAATAATCGTTTAAATAAATTATAAATGAAATACGGTTATCATTTCATAATTATTGTTTCTAGGTTTGAATTTTTTTAACAATGAATTTTCTCACGTCTATCCCTTGCTTTCGCGGACTGTAAGCAAGGTTGATTACTCGACCTCTGTTCCGTGAGAATCCACAACAACACCCGATGCGCAAGAACCCCGTGGAATTGGTAAACATTTGTCCCCATTGGAATTGAACATGGGATAAAACCCAAGCTGACGCTTCACCTAATGTTTTTCAAACTTGGCCCTAGATAGATTCGAATCATTGAACTTCACAATGTAAGGTGAGAGCCCTCCCTATTGGGCTGGGTTAAATCAAACAAACATTAAACTTGCTTATTATTTTGATAATTTTTCTCTTCACCGCTTGCATTTTTTTCATTCCAAATTTGAAAATAAATAAATAAATAAATAAATAGCGATCAACTTTCGTATGTATTTTATTTACGTCACACTTTTACAAGTTTTAACACTGTAAATTATTTTAACTATAAACAATATTGAAACTTGTGTGATTAGTTATGAAATGTAGAAAACAAAGTGTCACTTAATTTAATTAAATATTCAATAAACTCGATTACTATTTAATATGTTATTATTATATTATATATTAAATATATCCATTATATTACTATATATAAAAAAGATTGTATTCCTTAGTTGTCAATAATACTTAATATCAAATACATTTAGGCCTTGTTTGTTTTTTTATAAAAGTTTTGCGTAGCCTCTTTTGTCTGCGCAGCCTCTTTTGTCTGCGCCGCGCAAACCACGTGCAGACGTTGACATCTGCAGACTGTTTGTTTTTTCGAAAATGTTTCATTAAAAAACGTCTGCGCGAGTTCTTCTTGGTGCAGATATGAACCAACCACTTTTTAGGATCTTCTAAGGTCTGCAGATGTGACACCACGTATCTTCCAGGTCAGTATTTTATTTATATTAATAATAATTTATATTATTATTACTTACGTGGTACAACAATCCAAACATAAACAACAAAGTGATAATTCGAGGAATTATCGGAAAACGCACACCCGTGTCTTGTTTAACAAACGTTGGTGAACGTCGAACAAAACGAATGACTAGACAATAAATAGTTCACAAGTGACCAAACATTGACCAAATATAACCCGAACAATAATTAACGATGAACTATAATCGAGAAAACAACGAAAAACAAATCAAACGATCGAAAATAGGCAAATTGGATTCAACCGAGATTCTTCGCGGCACGCCAGGGACCCCGGAGTGGGCCTTGGCGGTACGCGAAGGATGGGCGGGCAATTTGAATACCGAAACACGCCGTGGTACGCCAAGACGCCATGGGGACAGTCTCGACGGTACGCGAAGCAGCCTGACACACAATCTTTATAAAACCAAGACTAAATCATTACAAACCACCCTATACCCATCATACCCGAACCCAGAAGCTACTTGTCGATCACCATCTCGGTTATACACCATTGGATCCCCTGGAAAACATCTATAACCTGCTTGAAGCCATTTTTGAAGATTCCATGAAAACTTGAAGACCCAAGAAGCTTAGAAGGTCACCTATCATCACCACCACCATCATTGCAGCCGAGGAACCACCAAGAACGACCTGTGGAGCCTTCATCTTGACAATCTAGTTCGAATCTCTGCACTAGAAGCTCATAGAGGTAGTTTTTACATGTCAAAATACACTTTTAACACATAAAAGCTCACATGCAAGGCTTCAATCACACATGCAAACACCTTGATGTCGCATGCACGAAATATGATCTATTTAGATCTGTGATTTTGAGAGTTTATGACTAATTTGATGATTTGATAATGATCTATGATGATATTTACATGATTTGATAACTATTAGTTGTTATTTTTATGAAATAATGACATTTGACCACATGTATGCATGATCTAATGTATTTTAGATGATCTTGAGTATAGATAGGTGATTATTGATGACATTTGGGATGTTTTACAAGTTCCATCATGGTTATTATTGTCAAGAAATGGGTATTTATGAATATTGCTATTTTTAGTAACTTTTAGAGTTACAAAATGTTGATAGATGATGAAATAGAAGTATGCATGTGTTTAGAACCATGATTTATGATTTAAATGATGAATTTTGTGGTATTGATTAGTTAAGATTGATATAAAAATGTGATTTACACATATTTATAGTAACCTTTAAGTTACAAGTGTTTGAAGAATGATAAACTTGACATGATTTTCATGCTTAAATGGTTATTTGAACTTAATATGATAATATTAGGTGTTATTGATCATTGGAAATGAAGTTTTCAGATGAGTTATTATAAATAGTAACTTTATTATGACAAACCAATGAATGATGATGTTCTAGTCGTAATAAGTATGCTTAAATGGTTATTTGGAACCAAGATATAGATTTTAGGTATATTTGATTTATTAGATTTGATGAACTACGTATATTGTTACAACTTTCTATAAATAGAAACTTTTAAACGAGAAACGTGATTATATGACTATGTGTGACTAAATGCTATGTGATAATATGATCATATAGGATAAACAAGCGTGTTAGAATAAATGAAAAGCAATTTCTTGTGTGAACTTGCTCAAAGTAGAAATTTTCATAAAATGGAAACTTACTATAAATAGTAAGTTATCCTACGAACGTGTGACACCCCGTAATTTCCAGGTCAGCTTGTTATTTATTTAAATGTTTATTTAAATACTTTATGTACACGTGGCACGACAGTACAAACACTGACACACAACATGATAATTCGTGGAATTATCGGCAAACAACACACACGTGTCAAAGCACACGAACGTTGGTGAACGTCAAGCACATTGTGTAGCACAACACTCGAAACCTCACGAAACACTCACACATTGAACTAGGAAGTTCAAACAAGGCCAAACGATAGTTCGGAAGCGTGAAAACGACGACGAACGGATCAAACCTATTGAAACAGGCTTATTGGGCTCTCCGAGGGCCCATCGCGGTACGCGATGGCCCAACAAGAAACCCATTCACGGTACGCGACGAATTTCGGAGAATTTGAATCCCGAAATCCGCCGCGCTACGCGGAGAATGTTTTCGCCCGTTGACCGCGGTACGCGACGCACTCCCTGCGACAAAATCTTATAAATCCAAGAACCATGATGCCTATACTACCTTTTCTCATCATTTCTTCGGCTATACACTCAACCTTCCGACCTTCTTCTTCCTCTACACCCCTGCAACAGCCATTGGAAGCCATTAAAGGCCCATTTGAAGCTCAAGAACCTTGAGGAAGACCTTCTAGACCATCACTCTTCATTGCCACCTTCTTCCTCTCATCAAAACCCACGAACCAGGAGGTGTAGAAGCTGCTATCCTCACCATCTCAGGACCTCAGTAGCTTGTGAAGGTAGTACTTCAACCCTTGTGGCTTAAAATCATCACATTTCGCATCTACACGCTCACAAACACACATGCAAGCCCCATGGTCTTGCATGCACGAATTTTCCTTTGTTTTAATCTGGGTTTGTTGATATCTCAGCGTATTATGATGATCTAAAGTGATTAGATGATGTTTTGTGAAGATCTAAGATGATGGGTATAGGCCTTGTTGCTTAAAATAATGATATGAGATGATATTGATGCATACATGTATGATCTAAGACATATTAGATGCTATTGAATATTGTTGCATGATCTTAGTTGTTGTTGATGATGATTTACATGATTAGATTTGGTTAAAATGGCTTAAATATTGATTTTTGATAAACCTTCTATTAATAGAAACTTTTTAGTTAAGTAATGGTGATATGGGCGATATTTGACAACATGCATGTCCATGGATTTCTAGTTAAATGCTATTAGAATGATATTGATGTTTAGAATGTGATTTTGATAAGGTTTAAGGTCATTTTTACATAGTTACTATAATTAGTAACTTTTTATTGATGAAATGTTAATAGATTGTGGTTTGGACTATGTTAACATGTTTATATGATGTTAGATAATTTATTAGGATGGTTTATGACATAAAAATGGCTTAGAAATGTTTAAATGGTCATTTTGATGCAAAAACAACAAGGTTACTATTTATAGTAACTTTATTTTTACAAAAACCGATTTGTCAACGTGTTGTATGATTTGGGTATGCTAAATGGCTTATTATGTTATAATATGTGGATTAGATGCTAAGTTAGATGGTTTCCGATATCACGTATGCAAAAATGGAAACTCTCCATTTTAGGAACCTTTTATGTGCTAACATGTTATAAACGACTTATGTGAATTCGTATGATGATGTGTTATGTGTTAACATGATCACGTAGGACTAACGAGCATGCTAGAACTTTAAAACCGATATGCTTTGTGAACTTTCCAAAAATGGAAACTTACTATAAATAGTAAGTTGTTCATAGGCGTGACTTGCGTGTTTTGCACACGACAAACACTTACACGATTGCTACACGATTCACAAACCGTCACACGGTTCACCAACGGGTCGTTGACTTGACACGGTCAACTTTGGTCAACTCTGGTCAAACACGGTCAAACACGGTCAATGTGGGCCAACACAGTCAAACACGGTCAATATGGACCAACACGAGCAAACACGGTCATCGTGGACCAACACGGACAAACATGAACAACCAAGGGTTGTTGGATACAAAACATGAGCACTAACACAAAAACTAGCACGATCACATACACGAACTCACGTACTGTGTACGATATAGGTTGCCGGTGACCGACACGTGCTACTACATCAGGAGCTTACGCTTGATTTGCATTCATATCACTAAGGTGAGTTTACGACCCCTCTTTACTCTTTTTCAAACGCTTTCAAATAGGGGGAGAATACTAGTTGCATCGAGTCAAACATTTATTACTGTACAAACATATTTGGTGTATGCTGGTTTATTGGACAAACATTAAGTGTTGAACTCGTATTAAGCCCTCACAAAGTCTTACCGTTAATGTACGAACAATGTGGTAGATTTGGATGGATCCATTAGGGAATGACTAACCCCACGGGGCACTATGTTGACTGGATGTCATAACCCGTGCAAATTCTGACCTAACTTGCTATGTATACGAGACATAGCGGAGGCAAGGACAAACAAGTCTAGTTCGGTAGTGACGCACTGATACTTTGGGCCTAGGGCTCGGTACTAACATTTGATAAACAGCATGACACACTTTTATTACTATATGTATATCAAAACCTGTGAACTCACCAACCATTGTGTTGACACTTTTTCTAACTTGTATTCTCAGGTAACTAGCGCGGCTAGCATGAGGACATGAATGCACAAATTAAGGGACGAGCATTAGGGACTTACATGCATTCTGTCGTTTTGAAAACATTTTACTTTCATTTTGTTAAACAATGTTGTGTTAAACTATTTACATTTCCGCTGCATTTGGTCAAACATTTGATATTCCGCTGCAATATGATATGATAACTTTTATTCCGCTGCAAACTATTTTATGAGTGTATGTGTCAAACTTGGATTTGTAAACGCATATAGAGGTGTTCTATATGACCTTGAGCTGTGATTCTGGACACGTCACATCCACGTGGACATACGTCACGAGTGGGAATTTGGGGGTGTGACAGACTGGTATCAGAGCCTTGGTTATAGAGAACTAGGTTTGCATGTAGTAAACTTAGACTATAGCCATTGCTCAACTTTAGACACTACACTCGTTTCACACGACATATTAAGTGCATAGTTTAACAATATGCTTTGCGATTTTATCGGATACTTACGAGCACACCTGTGGAACCCTTAGCGGGTGTTCATATCCGACTACGCTTGAGAACTGTGCGATGGGATTTGTGAAAGGACGAGCACAGGACGGAATGGAACTCTTCAATGTTCTGAGGAAGACTACACTAGCACGATCTAACTCGAATCGAACGCTTTTCACAATCCCTATTCTGGTGCGTAAACCCAGTCACCTGACGTACACTTGCGGACTGGAACCCTAGTGATAGCACTCCGAATATGAACCTCGAGCGCTACTGTGACCACTAGCTTCGGAATGAAGGAACTAGAATGACTGTGTAAGATAAATTGACGATTATGGTGGCCAACATAATCGTGAATTTATAGGTACATACGAGTTCTGGTAAATTCAGATGGTAAGCTACAATCATCAGGGAAATTGGGTAGCACACCGCTGCTAGTACAGACCTGAGCTCCGCTACTTACACCGAGCAGTTTATTTCCCTATTGTATTTAGTATTGTTAGAACCTACATGAGCGAGCTAAGCTCATACACATCACTTTGGTAATAGTGATCTTATGAAATCTATTACTGTACTTTTGAAGAAACTGGTAATTTTTCCCTCTGCACATGCTAACACCCTACTGTCTCTAACGATAGGTAATACAATATCTATTGTATATAGATATTACGAATGGCTGGTCAAGGAAAGTATGTGCGTACAGACAACCAGGCAATCAGTTCTGCGGCTATCGAAGCTATGGTAGAACAACGGGTTAGAAAAGCATTGCGGATCACGAGACGGCACGCCTGAACAGTGAAACAAGAAACGTGACTCACAACAACAACTCGGAAGGATGTTCATTCAGAACCTTCACTAACTACAATCCTCATGTATTCAAGGGATCGGAAGGAGCGGTAGGACTGCTCCAATGGATTAAGAAGGTTGAGTCAACTTTCTGCTTGAGCGGGTGTTCTGAAAAGAATAAAGTAAAATTTGCTACCGGGACTTTTGAAGGACAGGCACTCACTTGGTGGAATTCGCACATCCAGACACTAAGTCTGGAGACTGCTAACTCAATCCCATAGGAAAACTTCGTCAAGATGTTGAAGAAATAATACTGCCCTCAAAACGAAATCAAACAACTGGAGGGATTCTGGATTCACAAAATGGAGGGATCCGAGATTGAACAATACACCGCTCGATTCCACGAGATGCGTAGACTGTATCCAGAAATGGTGACCCCAGAATACAAAAAGATTGAACAATACATCAAGGGATTACCTGAACAGATCCAAGGCTTGGTTACCACGGAAGACCCCACACTCATTCAACCCACTATTTGTTTGGCTCATTGTCTGACTGACCAAGCGGTAGCACTGGGTAAGCTACCCAAGAGGGGTGAACACCTGAAGCCCCAAGGGGCCAAGCGGAAGTGGGAGCCAATCAACAACAGGACCTTCTCACCACAACAATCAACCCAACGGTTCCCCGCACCAACAAAAGTCTTTACTACCACTCAATCTGATGTTCAAGGCAAGAAAGTATACCAAGGTAACTACCCCAAGTGCAACAAATGCTCATACCATCACTTTGGCCCATGCAATAGGATCAAGTGTACTAGATGTGGGAAAAATGGACATATTACAAGGGAGTGTCGTGCCAACCCTAGGCCAAACACAAGTAAAGTGACACCACAAAGGCGATGCTTCACCTGTGGCAAGCCTGGCCACATACGCCGAGACTGCTCACGAAACAAGAAAGCAGGAGGCAACGCTGCAAGGAGTAAGGCATTCGTAGTTGAATCCGGAAAAGCTAAAGATGATCCCAACATCATAACCGGTACGTTCCTTTAAATATGCAAGTGTATTATTTGATACCCTAGCCGATAGGAGTTTTTGTATCTAGTGAATTTGTTAAATTGCTTAATGTTACCTCAACACCACTAGATTATAAGTATGCCATAAAGTTAGCCGACGACAAGCTGATCAAAATGCAACACGTTTTCCGAGGATGCGTCACGGTATTGGCGGATCACGAACTCGAAATCGACTTGATGCCGGTGACTCTCGGAAGTTTTGATGTAGTCGTTGGAATGGATTGGTTATCCGCTAACCAAGCCGAGATTGTATGCAACGAGAAGATTGTACGAGTGACGTTGCAAGACGGAGAACAACTCTCGATCCATGTAGAACAACGGAGAATACCATTGAACATTACGTCCTGCATGAAGGCAAACAAGTACCTCCAAAAGGGATACACTGCAATACTAGCCCTCATCATGGAACAACCGAAGAAAGAAAGGAAGATTGAGGACATTGCAGTAGCCCGCGATTTTCCCGGAGTGTTTCCCGAGGATCTACCTGGACTGCCTCCGAAATGACAAGTCGAATTCCAGATAGACCTCATACCAGGAGCAACACCAATTGCTAAAGCTCCATACCGACTCGCACCAACTGAGATGCAAGAACTGTCTAATCAGTTGCAGGATCGGTTAGACAAGGGGTTTATCAGACCGAGCTTCTCACCTTGGGGAGCACCGGTCTTATTTGTGAAGAAGAAAGACGGATCATTCCGTATGTGTATCGACTATAGAGAGCTGAACAAGGTGACGATCAAGAATCGGTACCCGTTACCGCGAATAGACGATCTGTTTGACCAGTTGCAAGGATCAAGCTACTATTCGAAGATCGATTTAAGATCGGGTTACCATCAATTGAGGATACAGGAAAATGATATTCCTAAGACTGCCTTTAGAACCCAATATGGACACTATGAATTCTTGGTTATGCCCTTCGGACTAACCAACGCATCAGCGGTATTCATGGACCTCATGAATAGAGTGTGCAAACCTTATATCGATAAATTCGTAATAGTGTTCATTGACGACATTCTGATTTATTCAAAGAATCGAGAAGAACATGCTGAACATCTGAGGCTAGTCTTGGAATTATTGAAGGAAGAACAACTGTACGCGAAGTTTTCAAAGTGCGACTTTTGGATTCGAGAAGTCCAATTTCTTGGACACGTGGTTAATAAGCAAGGGATACACGTAGACCCAGCCAAGATTGAAGCCATCAAGAACTGGGAAGCACCCAAAACTCCAACTGAGGTGCGACAATTCCTAGGTCTGGCCGGGTACTACCGAAGATTCATTGAAAGATTCTCAAATATTGCTCAATCACTAACATCCCTGACCCATAAAGACAAGAAGTTTGACTGGGGAGACAAACAGGAAACTGCTTTCAATTTGTTGAAGCAGAAACTATGTACTGCACCTACCCTATCCTTACTGGAAGGATGCGATGATTTCGTGGTGTATTGTGACGCCTCGAAACAAGGACTTGGTTGCGTATTGATGCAACGCGAGAAGGTGATAGCATATGCTTCACGACAACTGAAGGTGCATGAGAAGAACTACACGACTCATGACCTTGAGTTGGGAGCCGTAGTATTTGCCTTGAAGATCTGGCGACACTACTTGTATGGCACAAAATGCACTATCTTTACCGATCATAAAAGCCTACAACACATCTTCGACCAGAAGGAGCTAAATATGAGGCAACGAAGATGGGTCGAACTCATAGGCGATTACGATTGTGCTATCAAATACCATCCGGGTAAAGCCAATGTAGTGGCCAACGCGTTGAGTCGGAAAGAGACAACAAAACGCGTACGTGCGCTACAACTCACAACTCATTCTGAGCTACCGAATCAAATCCGACTCGCACAGCAAGAAGCTCTAAAAACAGAGAACCTCTCTCTCGAAGCCATGCGTGGTATGGATAAACAACTAAAGGCAAAGGACGACGGAGCGTATTACCTAGCGGATAGAATTTGGATACCACACTACGGGGGATTGAGAGGTGTAGTGATGGATGAAGCTCACAAGAGCCGGTATTCTGTACATCCGGGCTCTGACAAATGTATCATGACTTGAAAACAACCTACTGGTGGCCAAACATGAAAGCTGAGATAGCAACTTACGTGAGTAAGTGTTTAACATGCTCAAAGGTCAAGGTTGAGTATCAGAAGCCATCAGGGTTACTCCAACAACCTGAACTACCAATGTGGAAATGGGAGCAGATTTCCATGGACTTCATAACTAAACTGCCAAAGACGGCAAGTGGTTGCGATACCATTTGGGTTATCGTAGACCGACTAACAAAGTCTGCACATTTTCTACCCATCAAAGAGACTGACAAGCTGGACAAACTCACTCGCATTTATCTAAAGGAAGTGGTCACTCGACATGGAGTGCCAATCTCGATCATATCCGACCGCGACAGTCGATTCACGTCGCACTTCTGGAAGTCTGTGCATAAGGCTTTGGGTACGAGATTGGATATGAGTACCGCTTACCACCCGTAGACTGATGGGCAGAGTGAACGCACCATACAGACACTGGAGGACATGCTGCAGGCATGTGTTATTGACTTTGGTAATAGCTGGGAGACTCACCTACCGTTAGTTGAGTTCTCATACAACAATAGCTACCACACCAGCATCCAAGCTGCACCATTCGAGGCACTTTACGGACGTAAGTGTCGATCACCCATTTGCTGGGCGGAAGTTGGAGACAGCCAACTGACCGATCCAGAACTGGTGCACGAAACGACTGAAAAGATCGTGCAAATTCGCAAACGGATGGCAGCAGCTCGGGACAGACAGAAAAGCTATGCTGACAAACGACGCAAACCGTTAGAGTTCCAGGTGGGAGACAGGGTGTTACTCAAGGTCTCGCCCTGGAAGGGAGTCATTCAGTTTGGCAAACGGGGAAAGTTGAACCCTCGATACATTGGACCTTTTTGAGATCACAAAACGAATAGGCCCTGTAGCCTACGAACTGAACCTGCCAGTTGAACTGAGAAGTGTGCACAACGTGTTTCACATCTCGAATCTCAAAAAGTGCCTATCCGATGAGACACTTGTTATCCCTTTTGAGGAGATACAGATCGTTGAACAACTGAACTTCGTTGACGAACCGGTGGAAATTATGGACCGGGAAACCAAGAAGCTCAAACTCAGTAAGATACCGATAGTGAAAGTGCGATAGAATTCGCGACGTGGACCGGAATTCACGTGGGAACGTGAAGACCAGATGAAACAAAAGTACCCACACCTGTTCGCGGAACAGACCAACACTGGCAACACAAGTTGAATTTCGGGACGAAATTCTTTCTAACAAGGGGAGGATGTGACACCCCGTAATTTCCAGGTCAGCTTGTTATTTATTTAAATGTTTATTTAAATACTTTATGTACACGTGGCACGACAGTACAAACACTGACACACAACAGGATAATTCGTGGAATTATTGGCAAACAACACACACGTGTCAAAGCACACGAACGTTGGTGAACGTCAAGCACATTGTGTAGCACAACACTCGAAACCTCACGAAACACTCACACATTGAACTAGGAAGTTCAAACAAGGCCAAACGATAGTTCGGAAGCGTGAAAACGACGACGAACGGATCAAACCTATTGAAACAGGCTTATTGGGCTCTCCGAGGGCCCATCGCGGTACGCGATGGCCCAACAAGAAACCCATTCGCGGTACGCGACGAATTTCGGAGAATTTGAATCCCGAAATCCGCCGCGCTACGCGGAGAATGTTTTCGCCCGTTGACCGCGGTACGCGACGCACTCCCTGCGACAAAATCTTATAAATCCAAGAACCATGATGCCTATACTACCTTTTCTCATCATTTCTTCGGCTATACACTCAACCTTCCGACCTTCTTCTTCCTATACACCCCTGCAACAGCCATTGGAAGCCATTGAAGGCCCATTTGAAGCTCAAGAACCTTGAGGAAGACCTTCTAGACCATCACTCTTCATTGCCACCTTCTTCCTCTCATCAAAACCCACGAACCAGGAGGTGTAGAAGCTGCTATCCTCACCATCTCAGGACCTCAGTAGCTTGTGAAGGTAGTACTTCAACCCTTGTGGCTTAAAATCATCACATTTCGCATCTACACGCTCACAAACACACATGCAAGCCCCATGGTCTTGCATGCACGAATTTTCCTTTGTTTTAATCTGGGTTTGTTGATATCTCAACGTATTATGATGATCTAAAGTGATTAGATGATGTTTTGTGAAGATCTAAGATGATGGGTATAGGCCTTGTTGCTTAAAATAATGATATGAGATGATATTGATGCATACATGTATGATCTAAGACATATTAGATGCTATTGAATATTGTTGCATGATCTTAGTTGTTGTTGATGATGATTTACATGATTAGATTTGGTTAAAATGGCTTAAATATTGATTTTTGATAAACCTTCTATTAATAGAAACTTTTTAGTTAAGTAATGGTGATATGGGCGATATTTGACAACATGCATGTCCATGGATTTCTAGTTAAATGCTATTAGAATGATATTGATGTTTAGAATGTGATTTTGATAAGGTTTAAGGTCATTTTTACATAGTTACTATAATTAGTAACTTTTTATTGATGAAATGTTAATAGATTGTGGTTTGGACTATGTTAACATGTTTATATGATGTTAGATGATTTATTAGGATGGTTTATGACATAAAAATGGCTTAGAAATGTTTAAATGGTCATTTTGATGCAAAAACAACAAGGTTCCTATTTATAGTAACTTTATTTTTACAAAAACCGATTTGTCAACGTGTTGTATGATTTGGGTATGCTAAATGGCTTATTATGTTATAATATGTGGATTAGATGCTAAGTTAGATGGTTTCCGATATCACGTATGCAAAAATGGAAACTCTCCATTTTAGGAACCTTTTATGTGCTAACATGTTATAAACGACTTATGTGAATTCGTATGATGATGTGTTATGTGTTAACATGATCACGTAGGACTAACGAGCATGCTAGAACTTTAAAACCGATATGCTTTGTGAACTTTCCAAAAATGGAAACTTACTATAAATAGTAAGTTGTTCATAGGCGTGACTTGCGTGTTTTGCACACGACAAACACTTACACGATTGCTACACGATTCACAAACCGTCACACGGTTCACCAACGGGTCGTTGACTTGACACGGTCAACTTTGGTCAACTCTGGTCAAACACGGTCAAACACGGTCAATGTGGGCCAACACAGTCAAACACGGTCAATATGGACCAACACGAGCAAACACGGTCATCGTGGACCAACACGGACAAACATGAACAACCAAGGGTTGTTGGATACAAACATGAGCACTAACACAAAAACTAGCACGATCACATACACGAACTCACGTACTGTGTACGATATAGGTTGCCGGTGACCGACACGTGCTACTACATCAGGAGCTTACGCTTGATTTGCATTCATATCACTAAGGTGAGTTTACGACCCCTCTTTACTCTTTTTCAAACGCTTTCAAATAGGGGGAGAATACTAGTTGCATCGAGTCAAACATTTATTACTGTACAAACATATTTGGTGTATGCTGGTTTATTGGACAAACATTAAGTGTTGAACTCGTATTAAGCCCTCACAAAGTCTTACCGTTAATGTACGAACAATGTGGTAGATTTGGATGGATCCATTAGGGAATGACTAACCCCACGGGGCACTATGTTGACTGGATGTCATAACCCGTGCAAATTCTGACCTAACTTGCTATGTATACGAGACATAGCGGAGGCAAGGACAAACAAGTCTAGTTCGGTAGTGACGCACTGATACTTTGGGCCTAGGGCTCGGTACTAACATTTGATAAACAGCATGACACACTTTTATTACTATATGTATATCAAAACCTGTGAACTCACCAACCATTGTGTTGACACTTTTTCTAACTTGTATTCTCAGGTAACTAGCGCGGCTAGCATGAGGACATGAATGCACAAATTAAGGGACGAGCATTAGGGACTTACATGCATTCTGTCGTTTTGAAAACATTTTACTTTCATTTTGTTAAACAATGTTGTGTTAAACTATTTACATTTCCGCTGCATTTGGTCAAACATTTGATATTCCGCTGCAATATGATATGATAACTTTTATTCCGCTGCAAACTATTTTCGGAGTGTATGTGTCAAACTTGGATTTGTAAACGCATATAGAGGTGTTCTATATGACCTTGAGCTGTGATTCTGGACACGTCACATCCACGTGGACATACGCCACGAGTGGGAATTTGGGGGTGTGACAGAACGTGACTTATGTGCTTACACATAACACACAACACTAAAAACACGTTGAACGATTACTTTAACTGAACACAAATCACCAACGGGTCGTTAAGTCAAACACAGTCAACACGACCAACATAAACAACTTAGAGTTGTTTGGACACAAACGAGGTCTAGTGAGACCCACATGAACATGAACACGAACATAACCGTGAACACGAACTCATAACGCCTATGTGATATAGGTAACCACTAAAGGCAAACAACTAATCATTCACGCAAACAACAACTACTAAACTCAGGTGAGTTTACAACCCCACTTTTACTTTTAACTGTTTTGTTAAACTTTTGGGGTGAGAATACTATGCAACTGTTTTAGTTGTATGACTGGTATGTTGTAAAACAACTTTTGAGTGTAACTATATCGCAACAAAGTCCTCACATACCCTTACCGTTAGTTGTGTAACAAATGAGTCGTTATTACGTAGTACTACTGGGTTTGACTAGCCCTACTCGACAACAGCTGTGACTGGAGGTCACGATGAGTGTAATATCGATCTGATGCTGGGTTCCGCGATAACCCAGGGAGGCAACAGAACAGTTGAGTTTCGGTAAAATGAACTGACACACTCGAGATCGTAGATCCAACAAACTTAACATACCCATTATATATATCTGTTTACTACTTTCAAACTATTTAAACATGTGAACTCACTAACTTTATGTTGACACGTTTTCGCATGTATTATCATGTAACTGAACGCACCATGCTAGGATGCACATGGAGTAGGACTAACAAGGAGTCTTGCATGCATTCTAGCACATATTTTGAACATTATCATGTTATTGTATTTTAAACAATGTAGTGTTTATACAATTACATTTCCGCTGCATAACTTATTTACTTTCCACTGCTAAAACAATTTGCTATTTTCACTGCTTATTTTAATGTAACTTGATTTGAATATCAAAACTGTGTGTTTTCAAACTCATATAGAGTCGTTTGATATGACTGAGAGCTTTGATCCTGGCCACGTCACACCCAGCAGCTTAACACCGCCTGTGGGAATTTGGGGGTGTGTCAATAGAGACTACCTACCATCACCCACCATCGCTGGCGACCACCACCGCCACCCCCCCCCCACCGACCACCCCCTCCAACCACCACCACCGACCGCCGCCGCCCGCCGGCACCCCTGCCGGTCACCCCCATCACCTCCTACCGTACACCACCACCAATTTATTTTAAGAGTCAATATATGTTAAAAACAAAACTCTTTTTCTTGCAACCTGCAGACATTTGGTCCATCTCTTCTCCTACATATGTCTGCAGATGTGGTACGCAGACTGCAGACATTTTACCTCTTAAAAAACAAACACCACATTAGAGTTGGTGTTAAAATCTTGTATGCTCAATTTTACTTTTTTTTTTACTAATTTCTTATTTCCTCATATTCTATTTTTTACTCATGTTATATTTGATTTATAAGACAATTTATTTTTTAATTTACCACAAATTATTTAATATTATTCTATTTATCCTTGTTTAAATATCTTTTTTTATTAGCCACTAAATGAAACATCACTCAACAAACAAACAACTTGACTCCACCATCTCGGAGAAAAACTCATACTGAAAAATCCTCTTCTTATCTAAAAGCTATTGCTTCCAGATAGATCGGATACATGACCTCTCATTTGATTTATCATTTTAGGGCAAATTGTGGACAAACGTTGCAGCCGGTTTGTTAGTATGCGTTTTGATATTCGTGATGTTACCACAATCATCATAATCGAATAATTATATTGGCAGAGTGATATAACTCCATGTTTTTTTTTCGACAAAATTTTAATTCAGCTAGATATAGTATATTTTTTCAATATTAGGTTATTGTCATAACACATGAGTTAAACCCATAGACTTGTAAAGTGTTATTTTTATAATATAATTATTATAATTGTTTATTAAACTTGTAAATATTAGTATATTAGTATTATTATAATGTAATTTAAATTGTTTATGTTCGTGTTTATTGAACATTTTATGACTAAATGACCATTAATTATTGTTTTGGTATTAGTCTTTTACATTCCGTGTGTAAGTTTATGGTTGTTTGATAATATTATAGTATAATAATAATATTATTAACACGCTTATGTTAGGTTCGTGTTTGACATTTTTTACCTTTTTTTAATAATTTTTAACATTACGTGCTTATCATTCAGTTTGTGTACCATGCAAGTGACAATTGCTTTTGAAATAAGGTTTAATTGACAGTTTTTTACGACAGACTGACAACTATTGTGGCTTTTTTTTTTTTTACTTTTTAAAATTTGTGATGCTACCACAACTATTATGATCAAATATCATATTGATGTGAAGAACTTTGTTGTAAGTTTTAAACATGCCTTATATTTTTTACTATTATTTTTTAAAAGTTTTTTTTTTTTGTTTTATGCCTCAAAGGTTTACGATAGAATAACAACCTAATATTATTTGAGTTATGATTTTTGAGGTTATGTTTTTGTCCTCTTAAAAGGATGGTAAATGTTCCCTATCTATCTATCTATTATAATAAATCAAAGTTTCTTTGGACACATGGCGCATTCTTAGAGCACCTCAACTTTGATTTTCAGCATCTCTCTTCTATTAAATACACCTTATATTAAATAATAATATTAAATATGCTTATTATACATTTTTTAAAATAAAAAAAAATATTTGTTAATACATTAAAAATATATTGATATTAATAAACACATTTTTAAAAAGCAATTTATTATAAAATATACAAAATTTAAAAACAATATTTTATAACAAAATGTTTAAGGAAACAAATATTAAAAAAACTAGTGTTTAAAAAAATAATATAATTATTTTCATTGGCGATCAACCTGTGTAACACACGGGGTACTAACCTAGTTCAATATATATTAAAGACAGGGGCGGACGTACATACATTGGTACGTAGTCCAGGGACAACAACGATTTTTCGAGTTATATGGACTTTTATGAACGGTGTTGTCAAGTGACAACATCAGTTTTTGGACAAGTGACATCATCGTTTTTTGTACTTGGTTGAATTCAAAAAGACGAAACTACATCAGTCGATCCCTTCTGGCTTTCCGAGATCCGTCTCAAGTCTCAACCATAGAGTTAAGCTGAAGCCCCTGCATACGTCATGCGTGTCTTGTATAGAAGAACTTAAATTGGGTGAGTCATATGTTCATGATACATGAGCTTTCTAGATTATGTATAAGTTCATGTAATCACATATTTTAACCCTTTTTTTGGGTAAAACATTTTAAATTTTGTTTATTATGTATTTCGGATTCAATCTAATCCATATGAATTTTGTTTATTTTGTTTAATTAGAATATAAAAAATCACTTTAGTTTAATAAAATTTTAGTTTGTTAATCGTTTGAGCCTTGAATTTTAGGTGTTAATATTATGAAGAGATTTTTACAAAGACAATCACAATCAAATGTTGGGTCATCATCTTCTAATAATAAATTGGCAAAAATAGATTTTAATGATTTTCCATGGGATCCTTCTAATAGGAAACTAACGTCATCTTATCATCCAAATCAAATAGATGAAGCTAGACGAACTTATTTACTTAGAGGTCCGTGTCAACCGACAGGGCATGATTTTGCACAACAAAATAAGTGGTAAATTTAGACGTTTTAATCCATATTGGTGTAAAGGAGAACATGGAAATTGGTTAGATTATAGTGTTGAAATAGATAAAGTGTATTGCTTGTATTGCTATTTGTTTAAGGAAAGTGTATCGTTATTTTTGCTTTCTATTCACGATTTTTATTTTATCGTTTTTTATTATGTGATGAGTAATACCCTATCTGAACAATAAAACCGATCAGGAAAATGTAAGTCCGGTACTTTGAAATTATAACATACAAATACAGTGACATCATTGGCAAAAAATCCGGGATCCGCCAATTATAAACTAGCTACCCAAAGTCCAAACATCAAGCTAACACAGAAGTTCATCTACAATAAAGGATGGCTGATTCTCTTTTTCCTTTTTTTTTTATAAAGTTTACAAGCTTTTGAACAATAAGTGAATTATATGTTAAAAATATATGATCGTTTATTAGTTAATTAATTGCATGTTCTATAAAAACTGAGAGCGCCTTAGTGAAAAAAAAAAAATTTTTAAACACCCAGTTAGGCAATAACGTGTTTTAAAAAGGCCCATACGACTCCAAGTCAAGGTTTGATAGTTGTTACACTCCCCCCTATTCGATCGCAATTCACAATGGAACTTGTTTTGGGTTGTTTGCAATGTCACAAATTTAACAACGATCACTAGTTTTTACAATTGTTTCTTTATGCCTAATCTCTCACATAATTACAATCATTTTAAATTTGGTTTAAAATCAAAGTATGTTCAAAATCGTTCTTTAACGAATTATGCATCATTCGAAATCTTTGGGACAATGTGGTCTACATTGATCATATACTCTTATCGTTCATGCTTTAAGACAGAAAGATCAAATAATAAGAGATTATCACCTAAGAAGAGTAAAAACCAATACAAGTTTGACATTTGACAATGCCTAAGAAGAGATTTTTGTACTGAATTCTTTTTTATTCTGTATTTTTGTACTCGATTTTTTGTACTGTATTTTTGTTTTTTGTACTGTATTTTTATTTTTTTATGCCGGATTTTTGATTTTTTGTACTGGATTTTTGATTTTTTGTACTGTAATTTTAATTTTTTGTACTGGATTTTTGATTTTCTGTATTGGATATTATTTTTTTTATATTGAATTTTGTTTTTCGTACTGGATTTTTGTTTCTAGCTATAATATTAGCACGCCACATGTCAAATTTTTATTGCTTCTTACTCTTCTTAGGCAAAAATATATTCTTACTGTATCCAACCCCAAAATTCATTTACCACACCATTCTTGATGCCTTTCTTTTAACAATACCTAATAACTAACCTTACTAAATTACATATCTTTGATGATTTGACCTTAAAGTAAGCCACTCTAAGACCATAGGGTATGCCCCATGGTTCACTCACTCCATATATGCGCTACGTAGGCCCACGTAGCCACCCATCACAACCACTCACTGCTCCAAAAGTGGTGCCCTTTGTCCAACCACTCCATGTCATCTTTTAAACTTAAATAATTAAATATAATTAATCATAAATTAAAAAATTACATAAAATTATAAATAAACATTACAATTTAATAAAAAAAAGCTAATTATTAATAATTGTATAAAGTATTTTTTAAAAAAAAACATAACAATAAATATAATTAAAATTTAAGATTAAACTTCACGATTTTCCATAAATATTCAATCAAATCGGCTTTGAGGTTCGCATGTGTATCCTCGTTACGAAGCATTCGACGGTTTGCTTGTTTTTTCTCTTCGCTGATTTCCACATGCTCCACCAAATACGGATCGTCTTCTTCATAAAATTTACATATGGCTTGACCGTTATCTTCGATTATCATGTTGTGTAGTATCACACATGCGTATAACGCGTTTCGGATCCGACTTGGCTTCCAAGCTCTTGGAGGGTGTTGAATGATGTGACACTTCTGTTTAAGAACGCCGAATGCTCGTTCAATATCCTTTCTTGCCCCCTCTTGACGATTCTGGAAATACAGACGTCTATCATCTTCAGTTTGTCGTGTTGTAAACGATTTCACTAAAGTAGCCCATTGCGGATAAATATCATCGACTAGATAATACCCGTATTTGTATGTTGTGTCGTTGCAAATAAAGTGCTGACCGGGTGCCATGTCTTCAATAAGATCGTTGAAAATCGGCGACTGATCTAGAACATTTATATCATTTTTCAATCCCGATGCACCAAAGAAGGCATGCCATATCCAAAGATCTTGCGATGCAACAGCTTCTAGCATAAAACTTGGTCTTGGATGGTCGCCTCGTTGGAATTGACCTCGCCTTGCTGTTGGCAATTGTCTCATTCCCAATGGGTGCAGTCGAGACTACCTAACATACCGGGGAAACCATGAACCTCTTCAAAAAATGTGTAAATTTGCTGGACGTCGTGGGAATTTGGTTTCCTCAAGTATTTCTTCGCGTACAATCTAATTACGCCTTTACAAAATTAGTAAATGCATTCCCGCCCCATTCTATCTGACATCTGTAAATACTCATCAAATGAATCCCTGCTAGTGCCGTAGGCTAATTGGCGTATTGCGGAAGTACATTTCTAAAGACCGGAAAACCGATCTTACCTCTTCCGTCACACCTTTGTTGAAAAAAATCATAGTTTTGTTCCAAATCATCACACACTCGCGAAAAAAGATTCTGACTCATAAGAAAGCGACGCCGAAATAAATGTTCGGGGTACTTCGGATTTTATGAAAAATAATAGTCAACAAGACGTGCGTAAGCTCCAAGACGATCTCGATTAATTCGTGCTCTTCTAATTAGAACATGTCTTTCAACTTTTGTCTGATGATGTCGAGAGTAAGTTGTGCGGCTTCGATTAAAAATCTTCACCTACGATTTTCCTGTAAAAACTACATTTTTGTAAAAATACTAATTTTTTGTTTGATTTTTTTGTGTGATGTGAAGAAAAAAAGAGTGTGTGATGGTTGTATATATAGGATTTTTTTTGAAATTAATTTTTTTAAAATATGTAACGGTCAAAATTGGGGTTCAACGGGTGTGAGAGCCGTTGCTCCACTCACGCCGGCCCACACACACCCACCCGGGGGCGGTGTGCCACGCCGTTTCACGCCCCAAAAACGCCCCACTCACACGGCATACCCCATGGTCTAATGGTCTATGAATTGAACCTAGTCCCCAATGATATCTTGTTTAATGTTTTACCATAGATCCAATGGCGTACCCACATGTTAGCGTGTAAGTAGCCGCCCACCTGGAATTTTTTTTCTTAGTAGTATATACATATTAAAATCGTAAGTGATCCCCTTAATATTTTGCAATCGCCCCCATTAATTTGCATAACCGGACTTATGATGAGAATTTAAGTGATAATTATATTTATGTTTTGGAGAAATGGTTACTCAAAAAAGTCTTAATGGATGTTGTTTTAGATAGATTTTATTATGTATAACCCCGTTGATAACAACTTTAGACATATTGTATTTTCATTATGTTTTTGTATGTGAAATTTAATTGATTGTTTTTTTAACATGACCCGATCTGATTCGACCAAACCCGACCTTAATAGAAGAGAAAAAATTATTATATTGCGGTTTTCAAGCGAACATAAAAAGTTTCACCAATCGTTAAAAAAGTTTCTGGGTCTGCCATTGCATAGATCATGCAAAAGAAAATGTAATATCAAAATTTTATCAACTATCAGTTTTACTCATCACGTGTTATGACTACGTCAATATTATATCTGATCTAACTAGTGTCAAATAAGTTTTACAACAAAACATAAAGCAACTTGAATTTGTACCGACATTCCCTAAATATACACACAAGATTTTTTTAATTAAGGTAGAAGAGGTAATTTCAAAACTTTAAACCTTAAGAGATTAAAATGACATTTTACAAAGTTATTTGAAAGTTGAGGATTAAAAGTGTAAACTTTGAAGGTAGAGGGTAAGCAAATATAGGTGAAAAGATAGATCAAGTCGAATTTATATACATGTACATAAGATTTAGCACGTAAGAATTAATTGTTTTAGTTAAGAAACATAAAAATGTAAATTTAAATTTTTGAAACTCAAAGGAGTCAAAATAATGTTTTTAAAAAATTAAAGTGATGGAAGTGTTAACCTTGAAGGTAGATGTAACAACCGAAAATTTCGGTAACCGTTTATATCCAAATTTTATATAAACGTTCGTAAAATGATTATGATCAAAATGATATAAACAATAAAAATATCATATAAGGTATGGACACGTTATAAAGCCTATTAATAACGTGTAAAAATTTCTGTGACCGTTTGAGTTCGTAATTTTTATGAACAATCCTGAAGTGATTACGATCACATAAATATAAGTGGGACCGTTATACGATAAAGTATGAACAAGATATAAGCTCGTGAATATTAAAAATATGTGAGCAAAGTAGAAGGGGGTTTTAAAAATAAAACCTCAAAGTTCAAGGGTCCTAAGTGAAACTTTTAATTAATTCATAAAAATCTCAACGTAAAAGTCTTGTTGAATGTCGGCAAAGGTGTATATATCGATTAATGAAAAAAAAAGCTGATAAGCTTCAGAAAGAAGCAAGTTTCATTTCTCACAGACGTATTCTTCGTACGAGCAGAGAAGAACATCAAGAAGAATAGATCAATCAAGGTATGTGTTTATGATCCTCATCTCGTGTTAGTTTAGTCTTGATTGATTAATGAGACCAACACCATGCTTAGATACCATGTTTAGATGGAGTTTTGGTTTTGTATGGTGAACATGAACTTGATTCGGTTGGAGTCCAATTACATCTAGATAATGATCAGGTTTTCATGAGTTTATGAGGGTATAATATGTATACTCTTCTGGTTGCCTTAAAAGCATGTTATTATACAGTAAGTTTAGCAACGCCCTAAGACGAGTTAATTAAATAAGAGAATACGCTTATGTAAGCCGAGCAGATAAGTAATTTTTAAGCATAACAATATTGTAGAGATAAAAATGGTCAAAATGAGTGGAAGCGAAATTTTGAAATAAAGCTCCGATTGAAAGTTATGACATGCCGAAGTTTCGAGCGGTAATCGTAAATCTGAGCATCTTCATAATTAGTATTATAATTCCATCTCAACTTATTATTAATTGAGATAAATAATATTAAGTTTATAAAACTCTTCGGGTCGTTATAGCAAGCTAAGCACTTGTATTTGAGATAACTATAACGTAGTCGTTGTGTTACCGGTTTAGAAACCCTAAAAAGAGGGTTTATATTATATGATAAGGTTATAATTATGATAAGATATCCATATTAATAGGATATCATTCTGAACGTGAGAAAGTAAGGAAAGGAAGAAAGCTAGCAGATTGTGTCTTATTAAGCTCATGTGAGTTCTATGAGCCCTGTTTTAAATGTTTTATCATTTTGGGCTGATATGCATGTTATAAAGTTATTTTATGAAAATGACTGTATGTATGTGTAAAGTTATTGTATGAAAGTGATTTTAACCTGATTATGGTCAGGTAAAGCATGTTTTCAGGAAAAGTATGTTTTCAGATAAAGAAATGTTTTAAGTCTCAACTATGGTTGAGAAGTAAATGATTTTAAGAATTTCAGCTGAGATGTAATGAATACGTTAAATCTCAATGATGATTGAGAAATAAATGATTTTACGAATCTCAGCTGAGATATAACGAATGTTTTTAAGTCTCAACTGCGGTTGAGAAAGAAATGATTATTTTTTTTATGTAAGACACTCGACTGAGGTCGAGGAGGAATATAAGACACTCGACTGAGGTCGAGGAGGAACATAAGACACTCGACCGAGGTCGAGGAGGAAATGTGGTTTTGCCAACTGTGGTTGGGCAAAACTTGAGCACAGCGGTGAAATGAGCCGCTTTTGCTTATGATGATTAAGAAGTCCTGCGTAAGAACAGGCTTGCCGACTGTGTGTCGCCAGTTGATGGAATCTTATGCATGTGTAAGTTATCGACTTCGGGTTGATAGTCTAAGAGCCTTGTGCTGCACAAGCCTGTTTGACCTCAGGGTCAGCAGTTGACGGTGAAGTTCCTTCACTGTATGAATGATGTTATGATGATATGTATGTTATGTAATTATGTTATGATGTTATGTATGTGATGAAATTATGATATGAGAATAGGTATGTTATGTATTTAGAATATGTTATATGATGACATGAAGGAATAAAGATTTTCTAAGAAATAAACTTAGAATTCACCAGCATAAAGCTGACTTGTTTTACATGTATATCAGGTTGAATAGTTTGAGAAAGGAGACCAGGAAGACTCATGGCATACATTGAAGACTACCCCTAGCATAGACTGGTTGTATTATATGACTATTAGAAGAGTGGGTTATGTTTTAATGTGTGTTTAATATGTATACTTTATGTAAGTAATCACCTTAAATTCCGCTGCTATAGTAATGTAAATATGGTTTAAGGACTATGGGTATGATGTTTGCCAACCGAGGGGCTCGGGGCCTCTCAGTAGAGGATGAGTAATTGAGAGTAATAAACTCTACTCACATTGGAGATAATTAATAAATAACTTTAAATATTTTTAAAGCCACATTTGAGTTGCATTCAAAAGAAATTGCTCATCTTTTTCATGTTGGAAAACATTTTTGCAAAAGAAGAAAGAAATACGAATCTTCATGTCAAGTTCATGGAATATATATTAAATTGTCTATATTTTCTATCACACTTTACCATTGAAAACCCTTTCTACTTTTCCAATTCAAAGGGAGAATGGAAGTTTCATTTTCATTGAATTGCATGTATTTTACAAATAATTTGAGCGCTTGCCACTTAATTGTTTATAAACATATCTTGCGTGAAGTATTCGGTTCAAAAGTTAAATACTATAAAAAATTGGTATATGAGGGCCGATAACTTAACATACTTATTACCGTTGTAATAAAATTGAAGATAACTGTTTTAACTGTTAGTTGTCAATTTTTTTCGGAAAAAGTTCTCATTTTAACTTAATGTTAGTGTTGGTTAACCAACGACAAAACACAACCATTTGGTAATTTCTTGAACACGTATTCATAATAGGGGAAAAACATATAATGCTTATATTATTTTGAATTATCCGTCAAGTTTAGAGATTTAAATATAAGCATAAATGTAAACGTATGTGATTATTTAAAGTAGGGTTTAGCTGAATGGGTCGGGTTGTCAGGTGTGGGTTCAACCCAACCCGAACCCGAAAAATCTTACATCAACCCGAACCCGACAATCAAGTCAGACCAACCAACCCGAACCCGGCTCAAATTTTTATGGGTTGACCCGAACCTGATCCGTTTGACTTGAAATATATATTTACTTTCCATTTTTTACTCTAAAATCATAAATCATAATCAAAATATATTATATAATCAAAAAGCAGTAACCAAACTATATCAGATTGTAAAATACATTAATTTTCAAATTAAAATAAAAGCATTTTTCAATCAAAATATGTTATTTTTCGATATTGTTCATAATTCATTTAATATTCAACATTTATCGTATTAAGAATTAACATCTTCAATGATATTATTTTTTTTGTTGGTAATACCATAATCAGAATATAAATATATTAAAATTCAACATTGAATACCATGATAAACAGGTCGACCCGAACCTGACCCATTTATATAATCGGGTTGGCGGGTTCGACCTGAAATGGACCTGGACCTGTTTAGCCAAAACCCTAACCTAAAAAATTCGTGTTAGGTTCGTGTTGTGTTCTCAGGTCGTGTCGAAAATTCAAGCCCCTAATTTAAAGGCAAATGAATTCATTTTATGATTTTTTTTTCGTATTATATCTATGCATATACAAATAAAAAAATCAGCCTTTTGATATTTTCCATAACTTCCTGCAACCTCAACTACATGTCCTTGCATTCAAGTGTAAAATGAGCATAACAGCCAATTTAAAGACACTCGCGTATGGCGTATGCATTTATATATTAATTTCTTGACACTAAAAGAAATTATAACTAACTATAGGAAAATATAATATACTTTTTCTCCTTTTTTTGAGATAAACCAGTTTATCTTATACATTTATCTATAATTTGTATATGTACACATATATTAAACAGTAGGCAGGGAACACATATAAGAATATCTTATACATTCATCTATAACATATTTAGTAAGAAACATAATTAAAAATGTAAATTCAAAATTTTTGAGACTCGAAGGAGTCAAAATAATATTTCATATTATTTTTTAAAATTTTAAGTGATGGAAGTGTTAGCCTTGAAGGCAGAGGATGAATAATTTCAAGGAATAAACTACTCACATTGAAGATAATAAATAAATAATTTTAAAAATTTTGAAGCCATTTTTAAGTTGCAATCTTAAGAAATTGCTTATTTTGTGTGGGCATCAATAAGCCAAAATAAAATTACACTAATTTTAACGTTATTTTACTTATTTTAAGAAAATAACGTTAAAAGTGTTGAGATAATTAACTTCAAACAATAGCTATAAGCTGGGGACTCTTTCGGAGCAGCTTTCTATCCCAGATGAGATATGGGTAAGATTTGTATACATCTTTCCCTACCCGGAACCCTACTGAAAAATAAAAATATACTGGATGAGTTTGTTTGTTTATTCAAAAGAAATTGCTCATCGTTTTCCTGTTGGAGAACTTTTTTTGCAAAAGGAAAGAAATATGAATCTTCATGTGACGTACAATATCAAAATGTCTATATTTTCTATCACACTTTACCATTGAAAAACCCTTCTGCTTTTCCAATTCAAAGGGAGAATGGAAGTTTCATTTTCATTGAATTGTTTATAAACATATCTTGAGTGAAGTATTCGGTTCAAAAGTTAAATCCTATGAAAATTCTGCATATCATGACCGATAATCTAGCATACTTATTATTGTTATTTTTTTTTTGAACGGCCAACTAATCAACTGCCAGGTGCTCCGTACGCGGCCCCCAATGGCTAAAGGATGCCCAAGCTGGCCACTAGTCCAGACGGACGGAGCCCCTAGCCCACCAGTCACCAATTCCCGAGAAAACCCGACCCAAGTACCCGCCCAAAGGCACGACGGTGAAAGGCCGGTAAAACCGGGCGGGATCAAGAATCGAACCCATGACCTGGGTCTTCTATACTTATTATTGTTATACTTATTATTATTGTAATGAAATAAATAATAATTGTTTTAACTGCCAGTTGTCAATTTTTCCGCAAAAAGTTTTCATTTTAACTGTTGGTTAACCAACGACAAAACACAACTATTTGGTAATTTCTAGAACATGTTCTCATATCAGGGAAAAAACATTTTTTTTTTGAACGGCGAAGGTCTCAATCGTGTGAACCCACTGTTTTCAGGCCATGTCACCAAGGAACTAGACCTTCCATGAGCCACTACAACCACCCCAGGAGGAAACCCTACTGGGAAAACCCCCTGACCCCCCACAGACCCCTTTTTCGCTGCGGAAGGGATTGGAACCCAAGACCTCCCATTTGGAAGAATCTTGAGGTATTATTGAGACAATGTCTCTTTTGGTAGGGAAAAAACATATAATGCTTATATTATTTTGAATTATCCGTTAAGTTTAAAAATTTAGATATTGCCATTCAAGTGAAATGTTGTAATGAATTCATTTTTTGATTTCGGTACTTTATTTATGCATATACAAATAAAAAGTCTGCATTTTGATATTTTGTCATAACTTCCTATAACCTCAAATGCATGTCCGCTTTTAAGAATAAAATGAACATAACAACCAATTTAAAGACACTGACTCCACTGTCTTATATAATAAATAAATATTTTTGTTTTTTCATTTCATGTGATGAAGTATGTTTTATTTGATTTTTCCGTCTATATTTGGAGCATTATATAAGTCAATTATTAACATTAATAATTAATAAATTTTACCAAAAATTATATTAACTTTTTTTTTATTTTGTAATTTATATATATACAAATTAAATAATCAAACCATAACTATATCACATTTTAATTGTAAATTAATAATTATATATCCTAATTATGAAGTTTTCAAATAAATTTATTTTCTTATCTAAAGCTTCTATTTAACTTTCTACACATCAATAAATTATAATTATGTTTGTTAAGTATTCAGAAAAGATATAACAATAGTAATTTCTTTTTGAATGATTTATGAAAATTTTAAAATATTTAACTTGATTGAGTAATTTAAATGTCAAAAGAAAATATATAAAATAATAAAAAAAAGTAATATTTAAGAATCCAAGTTTTAATAAAATTAATATCTTTAATAGAATTAATATTTATCGATTACATAAAAGTTAAATTCGAGTTAAAAAATATCTTAAAAATTAACTTAAAGAAAATCATAATTATCACACTAAAGTTTATTTCTTCATATTTTAACAACATAATTATAATATTACATTAAATCTAATTCAAGTTATGTAATGCAAGAATTTTTTCAACTAATGCACTTCACTTTTTTTTTTCCATAAACATAATTTTTAATTAAAAAGTATATAATATTTTATTTATTCCATCCGTGTAGCATACGAAATTTAACCTAGTGTATTTATATATCAATTTCTTGACATTAAAATAATATTAATAACTAATTATAGGATCCATATTGATCGTTTTAAACTTTTGTTCAAAAAATTTATTTATTTAAAAAAAAAATTATAGAAAAATCTAATTGCTTTTCTGCTTTTCGAGATAAGCCTGTTTATCTTTTTATATTATTAAACTACACAAAAATTCATCTGTAATACTCATACACAACAAATATTACAATATCTTATACATTTATTTATAATTTGTATATACACACATATATTAAATAGTCGGTCTAGAACACATTTAACAATATTTTATACATTCGTCTATTATTTGTATATATACATAAACCAACACATGCAACAAAAGCTTATACATTCATTTATATATAACATATTTAGAAAGAGAGAATGCATTTAGCATGAGTGATAAATCTTAAGAAAATAATACATGTACAGATGTCCTAGTTAATTAGTTTTATTTATTAATATAAATAAACTTAAATATATATTTTAGTTTACAATTTGGGGGTTAGCGTTTCTGGGGGCCGTACGAATTAGAAAAAACACAAAATAGAGTTCATGTTCGGATTCTCGGTTTTTCATTTTACAGCCTACTAATATTTGGTATGATAATACCACCTTCTACTTTTTTCTTATGTCTTATTTCGAAATCAAATATTCCTTGTCTTTCAAAAAAATATTTTAGCTCATTCTTAAGAAAAAAAGACGGTCTATTATACTGAAGAATATATTTTAACTTATTGAAGTTGATAACCTGGGTTTGTGATTATTTGTAAAAATACATATTTTTGTGACAAGTAGGATAAATCAAAAAAAATATGTGACTTCCGCTTACTAATTCTAAGATTATCAAAAGCCTTTTTTATAGTCATAGTCGAAATAAAGTCAATTTTATTTTGTTTTGTTTTATTAATCTTTTCTTGATTTGTTTCGTTATTGTTAATGTATTTCTCAATTATTTTCATTTTTTTGTTGATTCCAAAAAAAGTTGTAGAGCGATTTTGTGCATATTAATGATACATAGAAAGATATCTATGTATATTTTTTCAACCGTTCTGTTTTGGTTCTTCTCCACATTCTTACCGGGCTATCCAGGGATTTCCTGTGATTTTAGAAACTGAAATTTTGATATAGAAGGATTTCCTTATTTCTGAATAGATTATAGCATCATTTTCTTTCAAAGATATGAAATCACATTCTTTATCGCTATTATGTAATTAGCAATTTCATTTAGATGCTCGAAAGATCCAAATAGAAAGATAAATAAAGAGGTGGCAGGAGCGCAACGACCTAGCCCAAACCTACTTAAACAACCAAAAGGCTTGGCCCAATCTGAAGGAAGAAGAAAGTCAACCTTGTAGAAAAGCAGATATAAGAGGTGGCCTATATACTCAAGCGTAGTGATGCACAAAAAAACCGGTTAACCGAACCGGTACCGGTTTGTAACCGGTTAGAAACCGGTTATTGAAATCGGTTTTAGGTTTTCAAAAAAACCGGCGGTTTGGGACCGGTTTGAGGTTTCAAGAGACCAAACCGGTTATTAACCGGTTTTTCAAACCGGTTAACCGGTCCTTCACATAAAAAAATCGGTTATTTGGCGGTTAACCGGTTCGGTTAACCGGTTTCGGTTATATATCGGTTTCGGTTTTTGAGCTCGAAAAACCGGTTATTAACCGAACCGGTTATTGGTAAAAACCGGTTTCTAGCTTGTGACCGGTTAACCGGTTCGGTTATTCTAAAACCGGTTTTCGACCGGTTAACCGATTTGTGCACCTCTACTCAAGCGGCAAGCTCGATGAAAACTCACCCCGTATTCCATGTAAGTCAGTTGACTTCGATTAGACCAGACCGACCCAGAGAGGAACGTGCCCACGAGGGCACCACCAGATGTTGTGATTGCTCTACTAACTTACAGTCTAACTTGATTTTGAATTCAAACCTAGTCATATTGTTGAAACAAGATCATGGGTTGGGTCTGTATAGTTGTAAGGTCCTTCTGTAGTGGAAGTATATATGTACCACGGCATCACATACGAGAGAACGATTGAAATTCCGTCCTGACTAGACATCGTTGCAAGCCTTTGATAAAGAAAAAAAAAAATTGGTATGGTTTGAAACCAAAGAAAATTAATCAATACTAAAAATTTAGTTGACACACCTCATAAAACATTGAAAGCTTACGTGGTGGAATGTTGTTTGCATCAACCTAGGACTGTCGACATAGCCATTTCTTTACATGATTTCTTTTATTTTTTACATTTATGGAGAAAATGACTTATTTTATTACAGCCTAAAAATTTATATTTACACCCGTACGTATACTTATTTCCTATCTTTTATGTAAAACTTCATTTATTTTTCTGTTAGGGTTATTAATTAATATTTGGATGATGATAAATTAAAAATATAAGAAAAAATTAGATTGTTGTTAAAAAGAAGTAAAAGAAAATACGCTATTAGTTTATTACTTTAATCATCATGGAGTTGATGACAGAAAGGGAGTCTTAGAGCATGTGCGGGATGTGTGACCGCACATGGCCCAATTTTTTTGGGGGCCCTAAATTTTTAAAAAAATGTATATATTATATATATTTTAATTTATTTTACAACAAACAAATATAACAATTCAATTTTTTATTATATATATTTAAAATATTTGAAGCAAGTCGATTGTTTTTCAAATTCATCAATTGCATATACAATTTTGTTGACTATTCCGGTAACTGTAGCATATGTAGAAAAGAAATTTTTCAAAATTGAAGTTGTTTGAAGTCATACTTACAATTAATAATGTCTTAAGAAATACTTAATGAATTGACAATTACACTATTGAGGATGAGATACTAGAATAACGTCATGTTTTATTAGTTATTTGAAACATTTAAATGCATCATTTTGCTAAAACAATATTGTTTTTACTGTTGTTTTAACTATCGTCAATTTGTGTGTGCGCGCGCGCACATAGGGCCTATTTTTAACATTCGCACAGGGCACCTAATTTCTCAGAGACGGCCCTGGATGACACTCTCGTAATTAAACTAATTATTTTACAAGCTATTGAACAAGAGACATAAAAGCATATGCAAAGATACAAACAAAACTCTGGTATTATTATAGGACACACGTTACATCATAAATCGATTAAAACAAATATTTAACATTCTTTCATCTTTAATCTTTTGCGAGCAAGGACAATTAAGTTTCTTATATATAGAGCGAGAGGAACCTAAAAAAATAAACCCTCAAAGGCACATGCATCACCTAAATTACTCATGGGATGCCAATTTGGAAGATTACAAGCACAATAAACTAAAATCATGTAAATATTCTAAGGCAAATGGATTTATTTTTCTATTTCTGGTAAATTTTACTTGTATAAATATACAAATAAAAGTCTACTTTATACTATTTTCCATTAGTGCCCACACTAATGGAAGTTGGCATATTCATGTGTAGAATGACCGTAACGATCACTCCAAAAGCCTCTGACCATTCCCATGGATGGCATTTGATTTTTCTTTTTCTAGGAGATTTTGTGAGATATTTATGTTTCAGTTTCTTTAAGATAAATTCTTAATCTTATGACATATTATTTCAAAATCAGGGAGTACGTGTGTGTCTATATATAGAATGTTCAATCAAAAACAGTTTAAAAACTAAAATAATCATTTATAATCACATGATTTAAATGACATAAAATTAACTCCTCTCCACTTATATTAAAACTATATTTATACCTCTTATTTCATATGTTTATAAATGATTATTTTTATTAGTTATTACAATTTGTTCGTTTTTATTTGAATGAATCACACACACATATAGCGCATTTAATGGTTACAAACTCATGAAAAATCAACTAAAACATCAACTCTCATCCAATGGTAAATTAAGAAAATGTCAAGTGTATAAGATCGTGACACGTGTCATTATTTTTTTAATATGTAAGGGCTTTTAAGATATTTTGTGCATATTAAAAAGCTAGATTTAATTTTGTGATGATAAATGTCATCATCTAACTTTTTATATAAAGTTTATCTCCGCCTATTCTTTAAACATTCATAACTTTTTATACTATATGTTTTTATAAAAATTCCATTATTATATTTGTCTCAACTTCTCTTTAATTCTGTTATAGTTTTGACTAGTTTTTTAATTTTTTTTTCCAAATGTCTCGTATTTACATCAATGCAACGAGCATAAACATAACACATTATTTTGATTTTTTTTATACTATACTATTTTTTTTTTGAAAATTGCACAATTATACTCATCTAATATTTCTCTTTAATTCCGTTATATTTCTGACTAGTTTTTTTCCAGATGACCCGTATTTACATTAATGATTCTCAAACAATTCGAACTTCTGAAAAGCTTGAATTCTTAAATTTGGAATTTGATGAAAAAAAGTAAATGTAAAAGTAGCATCATTAATTTAAGGCTTGAGCTCGGCTCGTTTAGATAAATTAGGGCTCGAGCTCGGCTCGTTAAGAGCTCTGTTTTCTAGGCTCGAGCTCGGCTCGTCAGAAAATTTTTAGGTTCGAGCCCGGCTCATTTAGATTTTATTTATCTAATTTATAAACTTTAATTATTAATTTAATTATATTTATAATTATATTTTCTAAATTTAACATAAAATATTTCATTTAAATATATTTGTCATAATTTTATATATAAAAATAATAAATTTTATAAATAAACACTTAATATAATATATAAAAATTATATAAACAAAAAGCTCGTTAAGGCTCGCGAGCCGGCTCAAGCTCGATATGTAAAGCTCGAGCTCGGGCTCGATAACTAAATGAGCCACACTTTTGAGCCCGAGCTCGGGCTCGGGCTCGTTAAGGCTAGGCTCGTTCGAGCTTTTTTCCGATCCGATCCCGAGTATTTAACGAGCTGCCTTGTTTCGTTTACACCCCTAAGTTGTCTTGCATTGTTTTTATAAACATTTTCTTTTGTCCTAATATTATATATTAATTATTCTGAACACATGCAATACTTTATTATATACTATTTAAAGAAACTGGCATGGATATTTAAACTATTTTACATAATGTACCCGTGCTGATTTTATTAAATTCAAGTAATAGCGTTCCCCAATCATTACTCGAGCATGTTTCAGTTTTTCTGATTGTTGGAAACATCTTGCTATCCCAAATTATTAGAGTACACAAAATAAAATAACATAATAAACACACAACACACTCAAGGCCGGTTCTTTAGACTATCCACAGCGGTCACCTCACTGAAAACCCTTCCCCACTGAAATTTCATGTCACGTCATCACCCCACTGAAAACCTTAAACACCCACAATGGTCACCCCACTGAAAACCCTTCCCCACTATTCTACGTCATCAACATTTTTTAAATTTAATTGATTTATTTAATAATAAACTTAGAATTTAATTAAACCATTCAAATAAAGATACAAATAAAATAAAAATTACATTGCATATTTAAATAAAAAAAAACCAGACAAAAAAACTAACAATTCAAATAAAATTTAACGATATTTATCCAAGAGTTTCTTTTTCATTTTTTTTCATTATTTCACGATCTTCGTCGTCGAGCATGTCGGGAGGCAAAGACTCAAGTGCTCTGAGGTCGGCTCGGAGAGTTTTCTCTTCGTGCATTTTTTTCCTTTCTTCGTGTTTTTGTTTTGGAAAAGTTGTGAAAGCTTGGAGTTGATCAGCGAGTTCGGTTGTTGACGGGTTAGAGGAGACGGTTTGACGACTCGAAGAGGAAGCCCGTTTTGTTGTATCTCGACCCGTCGGTCTAACCAGTTCCGGTGGGGTGTCGAACTCGGCTTCTTCTTCGTCATCCTCAAGGTTAACCGCGTAATTTGTATGTGCGGTCGAACCCCCCGGCGAATACTCGTTCGATTCGGAGTTTTTGGTTCTTTTTGAAGAACCTTGGACCTCGTTACTTTCTTGGCAAAGAACACGGAATTTTGGCGACTCTTTTATCGCCACCCAAACGTGGTAGTGGTTAAACGTTTGCACGTTACTCTTTAGTTGGTATTCCTTTTCGGCCCATTTCAACACGTTCTCGTCGCTCATCCCGCTTTTTCGGTTGTTGGCGCAGTTGCTATAGATCCCACTAAACTTTGTTAACTTGGTGCACATATCCTTCCACTTTGAATTTAGTTGATGATATGTGCGGTATTCGGCATCGAATCCCATCACATTGTGCCAACTAACGGTTACTTTTTTCCAAAAATTTTCACGTTTTTGCGAGTTACCTACATAAAAAATTTTCAAAAGTAAGTTAAAAAATTAAACCCTTTAAAATAATATATAACAAAACTAAGTAATCAACTTTTTACCTTTGGTTTTGTTCTCGGATTCGTCCATGTAACATCTTCCGAGAGCGATTTCTTCATCGTGAGTCCATTGCTTCGGTGTCATTGGACCACTACTCGGCCCTGTTCCAGCCGGCTGTTTGTTTTTCTTACTTTTTTTGCATTTTTGAGTGTCTTGTGTCTCCGGCACGACCTCGTTATCATGTTGACTCTGTGACACAAAATCAGATTCGAACCTAGGTTGAGAGAAGGGAGCAAAACCGGGTTGAAAGTTTGAAGGAGATTGGAAGTTTGGTGGATGTTGTTGAAAGTGTTGGATGTTTGGGTTTTGTTGTAGTTGAACCAATAAATTTCTAAGCGATTCGGGATCGTATGAGAACGGGTTGAATTTGGGATTGAGATTGTTAGGCCTTGGATTCATGTTTGTGATTTTTTTTTAAAAAATATAGAGAGAAAGATGAAAGATGAAGAGATTTGGGTGGTTTTTTGGGTAAAAAGGTTGGGTATTTATTTAGTTTAAAAAATTTGTTTTTTTTCCCCGTTGAATAACGGTAATAAAATGGTCGCCAATCACATTGCTCAAAAATGGACGGGGAGCGGGAGCCGTTGTTGGCATTCGAGCGGGGGCCGCGGGCATTGGGGGCGTGTTCCCGCTGGACACCGCGGCGGGGAAGGCCACCGCTGGCCCAACGGGACGCCCATTGTGGCGAGTCTTATAAGGAGGTTTTAGGTGTGTGCCTAGGCCGCAAATTCTAAAATATCTGACACTAAAAAAACACAATAGTGTGTGTGTGTATATATATATATATATATATATATGTAGGGAAAGATATAAAAAATAACCCTCTTTTTCTGTTACAACTACATAATTCATTTCAACTAATAATAAACTTACACATAAGCTTTTCATTAAAATATTAAAAAGGGCAACATAGTTATTTTACTTTTATAAGTTTCCCCCCTCTTTTTTAAACATTAATAACTTTTTTATAATATATTATTTTTAAAAAGAAATTGCACCATTATATTCTTCTCATTTTTCTTTTTAATTCCGTTATAGTCTTGACTAATTTTTTTTACTTTTTTTAGATGCCATATATTTACATCATTGTAACGAGCTTAAATATAACAAATTTATTTGAAATTTTTTCTAACAATGATAAATTACAATGATGTAATTTACATTGACGTAAAATTCGGTTTCGGTTTTTTCGGTTAATTCGGTTCCGGTTCGGTTTTTTCAATTAATTTGGTTCCGGTTCGGTTTTTTCGATTAATTCGGTTTCGGTTCGGTTTTTTTTGGCTTTTTGCTCATCCCTAATTGTAACGAGCCTAAATACAACAAATTAGTTTGAATTTTTTTCGAACAATGATAAATTACATCACTATAATTATCATTGTTAGAGAAAAAAATCAAAATAATGTATTATATTACATCACTGTAATTTATCATTGTAATTATCATTGTTAAAAAAAAAATAAAACAATGTGTTATATTACATCACTGTAATTTATCATTGTTAGAAAAAAATTCAAAATAATGTGCTATATTTATGCTAGTTACATCGATGTAAATAATGGACAATGAGAAAAAAATTAAAAAAACTAGTCAGCATTATAACGGGAATTAAAGAGAAAATTACATCACTGTAAATAATGTGTTACGTCATCGTTAATTATGTCATTGTAAATTACTTCATTTTGTGTTACATTACTTCATTTTGTGTTACATTACTGTAATTTACCATTGTTAGAAAAACATTCTAATTAATTTGCTATCGTTAAGCTCGTTACAATGATGTAAATACATGACATCAAAAAAATAAAAAAAAACTAGTCTAGACTATAACGAAATTAAAGAGAAAAATGAGATGAGTATAGTGGTGCAATTTTTTTTAAAAAAATAATATAGTATAAAAAAGTTATGAATATTTAAAAAAAAGTGGGTAAACTTTACATAAATGACAAATGTCCTAAATGTCCTTCTTATTAAAAAAAAGGAAATTGACACGTGACACGATCCTATACACTTACCTTTTTAAAGTAACAATTGGATGATAGTTAATGGGTTGTAACAAAAGATAAGGGTTATTAAAAATTCCATCCCCTATATATGCATATATATATATATAGGGAAAATATAAAATAAAACCACCTCACAATGAGAAAACCATGAAAACTTCAATATGTGATCCATATTTTGCCACATCACCATCCTCTTTAATTTAATCTCAAGGGCATTTACGCCATTTTACAACGTGTGTACTTTTTATTTTTTTTTCATTTTTCCCACCCTAGAGAGTTTGTCAGATCCTTTTTATTGCACACATCGTACACATGATATAAATTTGTTATGTATGTTTTACATCGTTTTTTGTGTGTATATGTAATTTTATTTTTACAGATTTCATTTTTTTATACTCACTGAAAAGGCAAATCATGTGTAATGTTACGAGTGTATTACAAATTAAACGTTCACTTGTTCTATTAAGTAATTTTGTTTCCCCTTTCTTATAGCCACATTTTTTTGCATTTTTTATTGCACACATCGTACATTCATATATTTTTGTTACGTATGTTTTACAACATTTTCTGTGTATATATAATTATGTGTAATGTTACGGGTGTATTACACATTAAACGTTCATTTGTTTTATTAAGTAATGTTGTTTCCCCTTTTTTATGGCCACATTTTTTTTTGCATTTTTATTGCACACATCGTACATTCATATATTTCTGTTACGTATGTTTTACAGCATTTTCTGTGTATATATGTAATTATCTGTGTATATATGTACTTTTTTATTTTTTTATTTTATTCACCTTAGTGTGTTTTGTCAGATTCCATTTTATTGCACACATCGTACATTCATATATATATATCTGTTACATATGTTTTACAACATTTTTTGTGTATATATGTAATTATTTTTTTTTATAGCTTTCATTTTTTATACACACTGAAAAGGCAAATCATGTGTGATGTTACGAGTGTATTACACATTAAGTGTTCGTACGTTATACCAACCAAAGTATTTTTACGTTTTTTTACATTTAGTGTCACTTTTTTTACACCTAAAATGGTTGTTTAGTTATGTGATGTGTGTTTGATTTTCATATTCGTTAACGGTTTAAAGTTGCGTTTTTATGGGCATTTTACGTGGAACGATGATACTTTGATATACAATTGTGAATTGAAGGTAAAAACACATTAGAGAGATGCCCGAGGGTGTTAACGAGACGAAAAGATGCACAGATGGATCAGAAACTGTCGAGAAAAGCTCATAACTTCGGAAGCGCATATCTTGAGCTAGAGGAAGAGTTACGGAAGCCATAATATATGAAAACCGAGTTTCTCGACGAGACGAAGCCGTTGGTGAAGTCAGATTGGGCGTAGGCTACGCCCAGGCTACGCCCAAAAATTCAGCGTTGACAGAAATTTGGCACCGTTCAGTTTGGCCCAGCGTAGGCTACGCCCAAAACGCGGAAAACAAGTTTTTAACCCTATTTTGCCTATTTTTAAAGCATATTCCATCCAAGTCGAAAGTTAAGGTTTTTGGGGCCATTTGGGGACGATTTTTGAAGGTTTTTGCATGGATCCAACCCTCCAAATCAAGATTCAATCCAAGAATTCATCAATGGAATCAACAATAGAAGATCAAATCGCAATGAGGCAAGGCTAGTTTCTTCGTAATCACTTCCGGTTGATTAGGGTTGTAAGTGAAACAATGTTTGAATGTTGAATCTAGGTTTTTGATTGTAAACTTGATACGATTTCTCTTTGGTTGATTTAAACAATAGATTTATGTTTTCGTATTGTTGCGTTACCATCCGTGATTCGGTTTTCTTGCATCGTTTACTCATTGGTAGTCGTGTGATGCGTTGTGTATGTCTATTGGTAATTTTGTGAATGAGCAAGTCTTAAACGTTCGTTCCATCTTTATCACTTTAATCGAATTGATTGACAACATCAATTTTATATAATTTCAATCTAGGTTTAACTTACATTCATTGTGGATCTTACAACCTAAAAACCGAAAGTGATTACCTTTTTCATTAATTGTTTTCAAATCAAATTTAAAGTTTGTTTCTTTTAAACCATTCCTTTAATTCAATTCAATCCAAAGTTTTCATTTTTCTTAGATTAATTAGTTTGTAGTGACAATTAGCACTTTCCACTGATTCCCTGTGGAGACGACCTTACTTACCCTTGCTATAGTCAAAGGTAGCTAAGTCCCTATTTATAAATTGTTTTTGATTGACCTACGACACATCGATCATTATGCTCGTGTACGTTTGTTTACTTATGTTCGTGTTTGTTCATGAACAATTCATGTATACTATTAACGTGTGACAATTCGACTTTTTACACTAACCTTGTTAACGGAAGATGGTGATATCATAGGCCCAACAAGGCCAATGAAGGCCCAACAAGGTCAAGGAAGGCCCGGTAAGGCCCAATGGAGTCTATGAAGGCCCAACAAAGTCTAGTAGGCCCAATAAGATTTATTTAGGCTCAAGGAAAACAGGGAAGGCCCATTAAGACATAAGTAGGCCAAACAAGGCCAAAGTAGGCCCAAGGTAGGCCCAACAAGGCTAAGATAGACCCAATGAGTTAAGGATAGGCCCAATTATATTTGAGAAGCCCAATTGGGATTAATTTAGCCCAACAAGGAGTTAAAGGACCAAATTAGTGACAATTTGGGACTTTCGGCTAATTTTGTTAACCAAATTATTATGCAATCGAGCTAAATAATACCTAAAGGATTGGAATTAGTAGAAATCAGTTTCAATTTGTTCTAATTACAAAATTAAGACTTGTAATTGATTTTAAAGGTTCAAGTTTGACATTAAAAGTCAAAATTCGGCCTAACAACTAAATTGGAATTCGAATAGCATTCTATGATCGGTTATGATGGAATTAAATGACCACTAATCATCTCATTGATGATTACTAACAGTTATTATACGTTATTAGAAGGATTAATGGTCGAATTTAATCATTGTCAAGCTCAAAAGTCGAAACCGTAACTCCTCCATATCAAATTGATATAATACGGTCTTAATTCATCAAATTGAAGTTTCAGAAACTTAAATCGGTACTCTCAGAGTTTTATTCATCTATCAATTTGATCCTATAAGGCACGAGCTCACGAAGTCGAACAAGGGGCGGCCGAAATTGAGACTCAAAGTCGATCTCCATCGATTAATCATCAAATCAAGTAAGTAATCGATTATACATCTTCTAATATGGCCGACTAAGGGTTATCCTAAATCAATTTCAACTGTTAACATCGTTTTGATGAAGTTCAAGTAATTAGGGTTCTTGTCAAAGTCGTTTTGGGGATTTTTATACAAATGAGTTCTGGAATCGAATTGAATGTTATGGGAAGCTTCATAATGTGCCGATTAAGCTTAAACATAAAACAATTTCTGGTTTTAACATCGAATCAATGGGATTTGATATCTAGGGTTCTTTAGGAAAAACGGTTTGGGGGTTTGTACCCAAATGAAGCTTAAGATCAAATTAATTGTTATGGTTAACTTCAGAAGATCTCGACAAAGGATAATAGTATGTTAATTTTAAGAAACAATCACGAATTGATTAAATTCTATAACTAGGGCTTATGTTAAGAAACGAATTGGGGTTTTTTTAGGCAATCGATGTATAAAAATCCAATTAAGTTTCATAATTGGTTGTGGATTAACCTAATGAGGAAAAGCCCTATGGTTTTAGGAATTATCGGATTCGAATTCGTAATCAATTGATCATAAAGTGCTTCGGCTATAATATCTAAGGGGAATTAGACCGAATGAATGGTTAAAACAATTTAATTCTGGATTCCTGATGCGATACCCTAGCGGGCGAGATGGTAGATTGTGTGTGTTTCGTGTGAAGGGTCGCGGGTTCGAGCCAAGGGGTGGCCGGTTTTTGATAAAAATGGCATTTTTGGTATTTTGAGATAATTTCCACATACGGACTCCGTTTTAATCCGTTCGAGTTGCGTTGGAACCGTAACGGGAATACGAACGTATTAGAATAACAAAATCTATATTTTAGTCCAAAAACGAAATCGCGTTTAATTACGTTTAATTAAATAAAATCAAATATGATTTTATTTAAACGATTTCAATGGCACGCGTACTTTCGTATGCACATTCTTAACACTCTAACATACGTATGTTGATACGTATGTGATTTCAAGCACAAAACGACAATTCGAATAACTTTAGGTTATTTTTTAAATCACAGATTATTCGTAGAGGATTTCTACGCAAGTTCACACGTATTTGATCATTCTGCTATTATCAAAGATGCGTACACGGCCCCTTTCTTATTTTAAACTGTTTTGGGGGAGAAAACATGTGCAACAAACTGTTTTTAGATACATATCACTTGCATGAGTTAGCTGTTTACATTATGTGACAACATATCAACTTGAAAGTCCTTACACACATCGAACCGTTTAGTTTGCTGTAATGCAAAGCGTGGCAGTTGGAAATAGATCTATTAGGTTTGACAAACCTCACCTGGTAGATGGGATCTACGCAGGTGTTTGACTGACCAAACACAATTTTACTATTGTTGTGATAGACAATAGTGGCAAGGCGAAAACATGCTATAGCATGGCAATCAGTCAGCTTCGGTATCGACCACTTATGTAAATAGTTTATATGACTAGCTATCATGACTGTGCATTTGTGATTATGTTATCTACAATCTTGTTATTCAAACTGCTGTTTTGAACACTATGATTATTTAAAACCTGTGTTATTGACCAACCTTTGTGTTGACTTGATTTGCATGTTTTCTCATGACGCTAAGGTGCGCGCTAAAGCTTGCATGGACTAGGAGATAGAGTCTCATGCATTATAAACAATTTGAATTTGAACATTTGAGTATTTTGTTTTGTAATGTTTACTTACAACTATTTATGGTTTTAAACGCTTCCGCAACTTTTGTAAACTCTGAATGTTATGTTTTAAAGACCAAAGTATGTTTTGAAATTCATATAGAGGTCTTCGCTATGTCTAATGATCTGAGATCCTGGTTTGTCACGTTCCCAAACGGTATGATTCCGTTAGTTGAAATTGGGGGTGTGACATAACGAACGAACATGAACGTACACGAACACACTAAGTTTCTTAACGAACAAACACGAAAAAGAAAACTCTGTTCGTTTAAATGTTCGCGTTCCCTATATAGGCAGCCGCATCATAACAAATGTCATGATGTTACCAATGTTTTTCAGGTTCGTAAATTGTTACACAGTTAATGCACCTACGTTACAAAGGTGTTACATATTAACACCAATCTTTGTTTTACTGTGATACATATGTTTTACTTGGAACAACTATATTACATATGTTTTACATGTAAATTACGTTCATTACACATAACAAATACAACGATGTTACTAATGTATTACATATAGTTATTAGTGGAGGGACGCCTAGCGCCTAGGCAACCTTCTAGGCTGCATCATAACAAATACAACAATGTTACCAATGTTTTTATCTTTTTCAGTCTAGTTTTTTTAATTCTTTTCCATTATTATAGCCTGTAAATGAATCAAACGTTTAGTAAACAAGTAAAAAGTTTGTTCATGAAAGTTTATTTAGTAAATAAACGAATGTGAACAAATTTTTTTTGCTCATTTACTTTTGTGAACGTTCGTTTATATTCGTTCATTTATATTTTTTTGTTTAGGTTCGTTTATCCTCGTTAATTTATTTTTATTAATAAATCAATTCATTTAAAATAAAAATCATTTATTTTAAAAATCATGTTCGTGAATTATTACACGGTTAATCCACTTACGTTACAAAGTTTTACATATAACAATAATCTTTGTTTTACTATGTTACATATGTTTTACTGGAAACAACTATATTACATATGTTTTACATATAAATTACGTTCGTTACACAAAGTGTTATATATAACAGCTTAGATAGCTCACAGAAAAAGTTGTTTTGTTATGTTTATCACACTAATCGTATAGATGAAAATATTGTTTCTTTGGTAACTTTTACATGGAAAGTTGTTTTGTTATATCTTCACATTGATCTTGTTAATGAGAATGTTGTTTATTCGGTAACGCATCATTACAAAGACAATGATGTTACATGTATTTTTTAGGTTCATGAATTGTTACACCGTTAGTGCTCCTATGTTACAAAGATGTTACATATTAACAACAATCTTCATTTTACTGTATTACATATGTTTTACTGGGAACAACTATATTACATATGTTTTACGGATAAATTACGTTCGTTACACAAGGTTTACATAAAACAGCTTAAATAGCTTTTACTGGAACAAGTATATTACATACGGTTGTAAAAATCGGCCTAAACGTCCGCCTAGCTAGGCGGTAGGCGCCCGTATACCCTGTCGATTTAACCTTAGTCGGTGCCTAGGCGGTCTATTCAGTTTTTTTGACTTTTTTCGGTTAAAAAGGGACCAGATCTATGATTTTTCGAGACATTTCTCAATCATAAATCCTTAATATGTCTCTGAAACACTGAATTCAATGTTTGAAACATCAAATCCAGCCACTAAACATTGAAATTCATCTCTATACTTTGAACTCAGTTTCGATCTTCTTTGATGTTCGAGTCTTCAATCTTCTTTTGTTGTTTCAGTATTTAAGTTTGAACTTTAAAGCACTTAACTTAGTATGCTTAAGTTTACTTTTTAAATTATTTGAACTATTATATTGATTTATTGATATTGATGTGTGTGTATATATAATATATATTTGTAAAATTATATATAAAAATTCCAATCCGTTTATCGCGAATTAATCCCTAGGCGGTACTGAGGTACCTCACCGATGATTAGCGTCTAGCAACTTTTACAACCATGCATTTATCCTCATCATAGTGTGGAGGAGACTAACTGGAACAGTCATGAGCTCGAACGGTACATCATTATGCTTGAGATAAGAAACATGCACATTATTACACACTTCATGTTCGTGAACATTATCATAATTCAAAACTAGAAGTACAAATTATGCCAGCAACAACCAACCAACAACCATACAATAGCAAATCATATACGCTTGTAAAATGAAAGCAAATACAGTTCCCTTTCCTTCAATTGATTTGGGTTGTTCGAATGAGTTTTATGTTTCCTATCCAAAAAAGTTATTTGGATATTCTGGTTGGATTCAGGTTTCTGGTTTTTGTAACTCGGCTTGTTTGGATATCTTATTATCCGAAGAATCCAATTACTATCCAGTGAGTCATTATTATTTTCGAGTTATTCGGGTTGTGTGAGTGTTTTAAATGAATTTCGAAATAATTTAGACTATTTTATTTTAATGAATTTGTGATCGTTTTTTAATTTTGAAAGATGAAGTGTTGTGTTGTAAATCTAAACTAATAAAATGTTTAATTTTAGAAACCAAAATGTATAAAAAATAAATAGCAGAAAATGAACAAAAAATTATGAAATACTTTTTTAGCTTTATTCGGGTTGTTCGGATAATTATGATAGATATGGGTCGGATGGTATTCGAACTAGTTCGGTTCGTGTTGGGTTCAAACAAGGGCAAAAAAGTTTCAAATCTGAGTAACCCAATGCGAATAAATAAATCGTAATTCGTCCCTATGAACACCCTTAGTTAGAAGTATTACTCGGAGCATTATGTGGAACAAGTTGTATGCATATATTACAAGTAATAGACAAAAAACACCAAGTACTCCTCTTTTAAATTTTATTTATCGAAGTGGGTAAACTTTCATTTTGCAGGTTAGGTCACATCTAAAAGTGAAACTTAATTGACTTCTTAAAAGCTAACTCATTCTAATGAGATATACGTTTGTGATGTGTATTAATTGGAAATCTTTGTTGATGTATAAGAGGCTCACGTTTCTTCTAGAATAGAAGAATGAAAAAAAAATTAGCTCAACGCGAAAATCAACTTAATCGAAAGTTATTGCCAGATTTGATGAAGTGGTAAAATGCCCACACTTCCTATTGGAGGTTGTGGGTTCAATTCCTATAGTTGTCAAAATTTTGTGAAACATGGTAATAAAGCTCGACCTGGGCTATCACCCGGCTTTGTGTCCGAGCCAAACTAAAGGGTTTTACGAGGCAAGGTTAAAGCTTCCTGTCCAGTTTTTCCCTGGAACGGTTGGTTGACGAGTCTTCAAATCCCACCAATTAACTTGGCCCGTTAGGAGGGTTGGATGGAGTCTCTGCTGCAATCGCAGCATTGGGGAGCATCTCTAATGCCACTAAAAATGCACCGGTGTAATTGTAACATGAGTGCAAGGCTAAGGTTTCGATACTCAGTCACTGCATGAGGCAACGATATTATATTGCCGTTGCATCAAACGCCGTTCTAAAAAAAATTATATTAATTTTCACAATATTCTAATTACCAACAAAAAAATACCAAGACATTGAGCCGTTTATGCAACTGCATGACGGTGTGATCGACACACTCATGAAAATAATCCTTCAACGTAAATGTGAATTTGTCAAGAAATGGGTTAACTTGTAACTTTTAGTTTCTTAAATTTGTCTTTAATTTTCGATTTTTTTTATTTATCATAATTTTGATTTGTGTTGTGTATTTTATTTGAATTTATAAAATATAAAAAATATACTTAGCTAACAACAGAAAATAAAGTGTTAGCTACGCTCATTCCTTCCAAACAAAAGGTCACGTCATGAATGAAACATGTTATTTAACTTTCACTTTCAAAGTCAATGGCTGTGTTCAAACAACCATATGTCACACACTCACAATATTATAATTTGTAATGCAGCTGCTTTAAGAAATTCCTAGTCATCTTCTTCAAACATTAGTGGCTCATTCCCACCCCACCCCACCCCACCCCACCCTCCACAAACCATCCTATATACACACACACTCTCTAGTTTTATCTCAACTCCAACATAACATAAACATACATCTCTTTGTGCACACAATCAAGCTCTAGTGTTAGTTTCATACATATAATCTACCCTTTGTGATTCTCTTAATTATAACTAAGGCATTAATGGACAGACTTGCAAAATCTCAAGCAAACTATGTCCCTCTTACTCCTCTCACTTTCATCAAGCGAGCATCCATGGTTTATTCCGATCGAACTTCCGTCATATACGCCGGAGTCAGCTTCACCTGGCGCCAAACATACGCGCGATGCTGTCGTCTCGCCTACACGCTTCGATCCCTGAATCTTGTCAAGAACGATGTTGTAAGTATCTTGTTTTTAGATCACCCCTCTTCACATACACGTGCTTGTACTCTATTATATATTAAAGCTAGCTTCTTGATTGACTGTTTTGTGCAAACTAACAGGTATCTGTGCTTGCACCAAACATACCAGCATTATATGAGATGCATTTTGCTGTCCCCATGGCTGGGGCTGTGCTTAATGCAATTAACACAAGGCTAGATGCTAAGAACATAGCGACGATTCTCCACCATTCCGAAGCCAAGGTATTCTTTGTCGACTATCAATACGTTAGTTTAGCATCGGAGGCGCTAACGTTGCTGGTGGCTAGTTTGAATGATGTCTCATCAACCGAGTACGCTATGCCTTTGGTCATAGTGATTGATGACATTGATAAGCCCACGGGTGTGCGTCTTGGAAACTTGGAGTATGAGCAACTCATCCACCATGGCAACCCACAGTATCTAGGTGAAGATCTTGAGGATGAATGGGACGCAATCGCGTTGAATTACACCTCTGGAACTACCTCGGACCCGAAGGGGGTTGTGTATAGCCACCGCGGTGCGTTTCTGAGCACGATGAGTTTGATTCAAGAGTGGGAGATGGGAACCGAGGCGGTCTACTTGTGGTCACTGCCGATGTACCACTGCAACGGGTGGACGTTCACTTGGGGCGTGGCGGCAAGAGGTGGCACCAACGTGTGCATACGCAACACAACCGCGAAAGAAATGTATAGAAGTATATATCAACACAAAGTGACTCACATGTGTTGTGCACCTGTTGTGTTCAACATCCTTCTAGAGGCCAAGCCTCATGAGCGTTATGAAATAGTCACTAAGGTCAACATACTCACAGGCGGAGCACCTCCGCCTGCACCCCTCCTCGAAAAGATGGAGGACCTTGGTTTTCACATAATGCATGCCTATGGCCTCACAGAGGCCACAGGACCTGCACTTGTATGCGAGTGGCAAACCAGTTGGAACCAACTGTCTAAAGATCATCAGGCAAGACTAAAAGCGCGTCAAGGCGTGGGTATACTCACGCTCGCTGACGTGGATGTCAAGAACAAGGACACAATGGAAAGCGTCCCACACGACGGGACGACAATGGGAGAGATAGTACTTCGAGGAAGTAGCATCATGAAAGGGTACTTAAAAGATGAGAAGCAGAATGCAAAGGCCTTCAACAAAGGCTGGTTTTCGACAGGTGATGTTGGTGTTATCCATCCCGACGGATACATTGAGATCAAAGACAGGTCAAAAGACGTGATCATCTCGGGTGGAGAAAACATTAGTAGTGTCGAACTCGAGTCCATTTTATTTAAACACCCAAACATACTTGAAGCCGCAGTGGTCGCGATGCCTCACCCGAAATGGGGAGAAAGTCCTTGCGCATTCGTCGTCTTGAAAACGAACGAAACGACAACTGAAGCTGAAATCATGGCATATTGCCGGGAAAAGATGTCGAAATTTATGGTACCAAAGAAGGTAGAGTTTGTGAAAGAGCTACCAAAAACTGGAACGGGTAAAGTTCTAAAAGTAGAGCTTAGAAAAATAGCAAAAACCCTTAAAATATCAGAAAACACATTGAAAAACAACTTCAAATTCCATCAAAATCGTAACGAACTGCATGATCAAGACAAGCTCCATGCAATGTCTCGACTTTGAGTTGTTTTCATGTTATCTTAAATAAAGATATAGAATGTAATTTCCATATGTATTTATATAAATAAATGAATACATATAGGTTAATTTTGTGTCTTGCAAATCACATATATGACTTATTCGCAAGACAAACCCAAGTATTTAATTTATGAAACCTACGGACTAAAAGTGAAATATTAGCAAACCACACGGATCATATCTGTAATTTACTCTAAAAATGATTCATTGTAACTTGATACCATTGTTTTTTAGAACCTGTTTTTACTCGAACCAAATTGATGACTCGTATTGACATGAAACAATTTATGTTAAAATCCGTTCCGAGCATAACCAAAATGATATTTTTAGAATAATATGTTTTAGCAAAAACTAACTCAGACCTGCTACCCAACCTAACCTGACCGCATTTTGCAAGGTCTAGCTTTTATAACCTTGCTTTTATGAAGAGAATCTTAATTATTGGTATAATAATGATGTCCGTGGTCCACTTAAACAAAAAGTCTTGCTTATTGGTAGAGAATTATTTGAAGGCAAGTGAAACATGCTATTTAATGAATATTAATTAAAAACTAATTACAGATTTAAGGTTGTTTGGTAGCATTTTAATGATCGAGGCTACTTATTAATGGATCATAACCTCTTAATGGTTAAAAGTAACCTAAAAAAAGTTAGCTCTTAATCATCAAAGCTTAAGGTTACCTCTTAACTATTCAGACTTGTGGTTACTACTTAACCATAAAGAGTCTATGATTCATTAAGATATAGTCATTTAATGATCATTAAACGAGTACCAAACAACCCTTAAGTAATTATAATAATTATTTCTAGAGCGTCTCTTGGAGAAATCTATCTAATATAATAAATCAAAATAATTTTGTACACGTGTCTTCTTGTGGTGCAATATTTTCCTGCCCAAATTTTTTCCCATCTTAAGTAAGGTAATATTAATCAATTCTCTATAATTGATTCTTTCTTTAAATTATATCAATGATTTTCCTTTTTTATCATCAATTCTTAATGATTATGTGTTTCATTTTAATTTTGAAAGTTTCATTTCTATTTAGTTTTGTAACTACAAGGAGAATCAAACCTTCTTTTTATTTTCTAGGGATATCATTTTGTTATTCAATGCAAGAACGCAAATTTAAAGTTTTCTATTTTATTTAATTTCATGTTTATCTCATTCACTTAATTAAAGATTTGTTTGAAATTATTAAATTGTCTCAAATTTTAAAACACTTTTTCTATTTTTACTAGTATATTTTTCTATCCAAATGCCCTAATGTGTATATGTATTTTCACTTTTACATGAAAATAATTAATTTGGTATTTGGATCAAATTTATTAATTTCTTTATTCAATCTCAATAAAATTAACTATATTTTCTCAATTAACTTCATTTTATAACTTAACAAACAAAAATTTATCTCACATAATTATTTTACATTTATTAAATCTTAGTTAGTAATCCGTATTATTTAATATATTTTTTTGATCGAGCCCGTGTAGTACACGGGCGACTAACCTAGTTGTCAATATATGAACAATAATCGGGACACTTGACGAAGTCGGAGAGTACGCAAATATTAGCTCCTTGTTGTCACGTGATAGCAGCAGTGGCGGACCCAGAAAAAAATTTCATTGGGGGCGGAAAATTTTTAGGGACGTTTGAACATTGTTATATAATAATTTTTTTTCTTCAGTGTCCAGGTTTGTTTATGTCGGGTCGGGTTAGGTCATATTAAAAAAACAGTCATACTAAATTTCATAGACAAAAACATAATAAAAATACAATACATCTAAAGAAGTTCTCTACGAATTTTCATTTTTTGAAATCTATCCAAAACGTCGTCTAGGGAGACTTTTCTAAGTAGCTCTTTCTCCACAAAACAAATACAACTATCACTTAAATTCTCATCACCAATCCGATTACGCAAATCTGACTTCAAGTACTTCATTGCTGAAAAACATCTTTCAACAGTTGAGGTTGCAACGGGTAATACGAGAGCTAGCTTCAATAAACGATAAACCAATGTAAATGAAAGATATTTCTTAGTTTCAACCATCAATTTTACAAAACTTGATAAATCATCCAAGTTAGTATTTAGCAACTCACTTCTCACGTCTTTTGCGGTGGTGCTCTGGTCGTCTCACGAGTCACGTCTGGTGCGGTGGTGCGGCGGCCGGCAAGATAGGGTCGGTGCGTCTGGTGACTCCCACTCTCCAGCCTCCGTCCCTCTTCGTTCAGTATTCTTCGTTCAAGATTCATAGGTTCAACTCTTGAAGCCTTCAAATCGTATGTCGTATACTCGTATGCGGTATGCCCATTTACAGATTTGGGGATTTACCATGCGTTAATACATACGTTTGCGTTTTTTAGTTGGGCTATTGAAATGGGCTTAGAATTGTTTAGAATGTGTTATTGGTGATTAGGATTGGGTTTTTTTAAACTTGTTTTATAAGCAGTACTTTGAAAATAAAAGTGAAAGGGGGGCGATAGCAAAATATTAGGGGGGTCGGTCGAGATTTTAACATATATATACCACTATAATTTTTTTTTCAGGGTGGGCGGCTGCCCCCATGAATATATGTGGGTACGCCAGTGGATAGCAGTGTTGCTAGAACCGGACTGAACCGGCCGGTCGGACCGGTCCAAAAACAATATGTGAACCGCCCTCAAGAGAACCGGCCGGTTGAGCCAGTTCACCGGTCGGACCGGGAACCGGTTCACTGGTCGGACCGGATTTCAGGTTTTTTGTTTTTGTTTTTTTTTTTACTTTTTTGAACTAAAATCCAAACAATTAAACTTTAAAATCGAACCTTGTATTTTTTTAACATGATTATGTATGTTTGAACATTCATTATGTTTGTTTAAATGTATTTATAATTCTATAATTTTCTTGGAATTTTTTATATATTTATTATGTTATCCGGTTCTTGAATCCAGTCCAACCGGTTCGACCAGTAACCAGTAAGGCGTCCGGTTATAAAAACATTGCGTGATAGTGTTAGTTGACCGGTAAGAGTTATGCAAAGATCATGAATAAGGAAATTAATCCAGAATTAGATCTCAATTTTTAGTGCGAGCAAGTGCACGATACTTAGACTCGTAATTGACAAAGCAACATTAATGTGTTCTTTCTAATATAGAATTCCAGTCAATTAGGGTGGAACCAAGAAACACAAGATAACCTGTGAAGGAGCGATGATCATCTATGTAGCATGATGGCTGGTTAACATCTACATAAGAATGAATAGTAAGGCTATCGGCTATTCGTTCTTACATTCTCTCAATTCTAGAAAAATCTAAAATGACATGCTAATGAAGTGCTCAAAATTCAGCGGATACTGTTGTTTCTTCCTAACCTTTATGAGAATCAAGCTACATTGGGGAACACAAATCTTTTTTAATATTTTTAAACTTGTGTGAAACATCAAACGGTGTCGATAATTCTTAATGCAAAGGCTGATTGAAGCACTTTTCTTTTAAAATAGAGTCAAACTTAACTTTGAGAAGTCATTGGATAAACATTCATGTTGGTAAAAAATATCTTGGCAATTGATCAAGTACAAATGTCAACTAAATGTGAGGCTTGCAATATCAATCACGACATGGTTCGTGAGGTGATGAGGAATTTTGCGAGTTAAAAAAGTTTATCATTGAATTTCTTTTACAACCAACGATTGACAAAATTGATTCAAAATGTGTCTCGAAATGTAATTTTTTTATTAAATGTCACCTAAATAATCAACGCTATACACACGCATATAAAAACACACGCTTTGGTCCAGTAACCATTTACTGTGGTTTCAAAAGTTTTGAAATTAACCAACCAAATTTTTGGGGGAAAAATTCAACCACGAAAACAAACCGATGACTGGTTTAGACAGTTTTCGGTTTGAATAGGATAAGAGAGCAGATACGACGATTTACCAACTAAATAAAAAAGGTATAAAATTGCCAGGTTTAGAATGTCATCTTTTTGATTGATAAATTGATGACTTCACATGAAACATAAAACCAATCGCAAAAAAACGCAAATGCTCTTGTTCTACATTTCTACCATCATTCTACATTATTACTAATCATCAATATCATCATCGTCGTACTCAGTATATTCAACCATTAACAAAGCTAAAGTAGGATCTAAAAAGGGTAAGATGTAGATTACCCTACGTCGCACTCGCTATATATTATGGCTCTTTAACACTTTTACGAAAGTTTTATGTAATTAGGATTTGATATGTTGAGTGATTCAACTCATAAATTCATTGCAAGTTTTGTGGCCTCCATTTTTTTTGGGCAAAAGAGTCGAACTCAACGTTAAGAAAGCACATTAATAAATATAAATATTGAAGGGAAAAATGGTCCTTTGGCAGCAGCAGCTACGGTAATCAAACCAGGCCGGTTTTTATTATAAGAAGGTAACGGGTTAGGTGAATGAAGAGTAGCCTTTTCAACCTCTTCTTGTATCCCATCATCACCAGAAAGAACTTCATTCAGATCAAAGTCCAACTTTACTGTAAGATCTTCAACACAATTGGGTTCTGTTACATCATTAGGCTTTTCACACGATCCTACTTCTTGCACATCAGCCACAGAGGTCTTTCTGTCTTTTTCCATATTTTCATGGGCACATTCACTAGTGAGCCAATTTGTTCTCATCCTCGTGCATTTGTGAAGATGACCAAGAAGCTGATTCTTCATTAATCTGGGCCTCGGGTTTTACACTTGTGGCAGTCGAAAAAGGTAAAGCCACGGTGTTTTCAATAGACGTATCATCAACACATTTGTCCTCCTGTAATGAACTTAAACTGTTAGGTTTTATATTTGTTGCATCCACAGAAGTATATTCTATCAAAACAGGCTTTACCTTGACGTCCATATTCACCAAATGTGTATTATAATCCCCACCTACTGAACCAATATGCTCCACCTTGACATGACCGTTAGCCACACTGATATTATATTATCAGAACACAAGTCTTTAGGTATGGATGAGTTACTGCCAGGAGAACATGCAGGTGACACATCAGCTTGTCATTTCACCAGCAGCCAAGCTGGCAAGAAGATTCATCCCACCAACATCACCAACTGATGGAGATGCGTTAGCTTCAGAAAATTTGGCACAGCTCTCCACCAACGCATTTATTGAGCTATAGGAAGGCTCGTATCGTTTCCCTGGTTTTGGAGTAATCCCTGATGATGAACCACTGCCAAAGGATGCATCTTTCCTACCATCAAGTTCATCACGGACAATCATTTCTACTTTTCCCTAAGACAAATCCATACCCATGAATTTCCTACATTGTTAAGGGAATCACTTTTACCACTTACTTTATGATCTTGCTTCTAGGAAGGTACTGGAACTGGAAGTGAGCCCTTGCCAGATATTGTAGATGAATCTTCAGGTGATTTCACACTGGCGGTTTGTACAAGACTACGACTAGTGTTTGGCAACCTCACAATGAGTCTCAGGCTATTTCCATTATCTATAAGTGATGCCTCATATGCTCGTTCTGATGTATATTTAGTTGGTGATCCCTTTTCAGATGCAATATTCCGACTTAAATAATTAAGTTTTCCAACTTCATTCTGAATTCCCGGGATTGCAGATCCATGAAAACAGTTGCTTGAGTTTTTACTATGAGAAACACTACTAGATATCTTACTTACACTTGAAGTCCCAGTCTTCCCATGATCACTAGAGCAAGATTGACTGTTGTTTGGAGCTTGACTGGAACTGCAACTTCTTCCCTCTTTAGTTGCTGATGATGGGGATAATTTTGTGGACCCCGGAGATGTTGGTGATTTAGTGACAGCTTCACCTGAGCTTTGTTTTGGCTGTTGAGCTTTAATCACAGAAGATTGTGAAGTAGAACCCTTGGGACCCAACTCAGAAGAAATGCTGATACGTCTACCACCCCCCACATGAGAAACTTCTGACATCGATCATTGACTTGTTTGGCCAAGAACCACCTCGACTTGTACTGGTTTTTGTTTCAATAATATTCATTTCAGCTTCTACGCGTCTCTTCCATGTGCTGACTAGACTTCTGGCTTTCTTCTGAATTTCAGAATTTTTGTGGCTGCGTAGGTGATTCACAGACTTCCCAACATTACAATTCTGTAAAGCATGAAGATTAACGGGCAATTTATCAAGCGCACGAAGTAAAGAAAAAAAAAATTCCTCAACAGATTTATCATTCTCTTTAGGACTGCCATCACCAATCTTAGACTTGTGGGTCTCTTGTAGCCATTCATCTAAAACCAACAAGCCCCTTAAATGAACAAACCGACCTAAGCAATCAAACCTGTCAGTACCTGATATTACATCAACAAGCATTGTTCGGCAAGCTAGGTTTAAGTTCTTCTCGGTACTATCAGGTCGCATGAGTTGTATTAGTTTTTCAACTCCACCAAAATCTACCAATCCTCCTTTATCAGCAAGTTTAGCAATCTCGGTCTTTAATACGTGTTCTGGTCTAAGTTGACCAGAATCTGCATCATCTACTTTAGATAAACGGTCATGTTTGACAGATTCTGAATTGTGAGCACCATGCTCTCTCAGTCTCTCTTCTTACTCTTGGCATGGGATGAAATAGAGGATGAGCTATTTTGACATTATCTGAACTAGGTTTTAGTTGTGCTGACCCGTTTGGACCATTAATGGGTTTTGGAGACCGACATCCAGTTTGCACTGCTCCATGCATTTCTATTAACGTCTTGTCTAGTAACTGGTCTACTTCTTCTTGTAGTTCCTGGTTCAAAAAAGACTACATATCGAATCAAGATAACTTTCAACAAATAAGATGATATAAAACAAATAAAATTAAACAGTTAAGCTTAGGTTAATATAGTTTTTGTCAGTTATATAGTTTTTGTCAGTTAACCATCGTAAACACTCGCTCTCAATATCACACACTTGTCTGCAAACAAATGAGGATATCACACAAAGACTTAAATAATTATCTTTTCCTAATTTTAATTTAAGGATTCTTCCAACAAACAGAAGGGAATTGTGGGGTGGCTTGAACAAAGGACAGTCGCCAACATTAATCTTTCGATCATCCTGCAAGAAATGAGCCTGATTACACAGGTAAAAATTGCTGTTTACTCAGCTGGAACAAAAATTAAAAAATGGAATGAGTGAAAGGATATGTTCCTATATTAGTAGCAAACATATCTAAATAATGATGACAGATGGTTGGCAAGGATAACTTCAGGTCCCAAAAAACAATACAAAATATTCTAACACTAAGGTAGAAAACAACATCAAGATTTCAGAAAGCATTTGAATTCACAATTACCAGTCATATGGCTTCAAAGATGATTCAGAAATAAATAAAAATACAAAAAGGAAGTTGCTTTTATATTAATAGACACTCATAGAATGCAAAAAGTGAAAAACTTTTCACAAAAATAGCATATGGTGACTAATGAATATTACACCATTCTTAGCAAAATCAATGATCCAATCAACCCACAGATGAAATGCAAACAGCAAGTGACCGCAAAAATGTCTCTTAACTAATACAATTGATGGTCAAGAGAAGTCATAAGGTTCAGAAATAACTATAAATGCAAGTCAAATTGAAACAAGAACAAGCATAATGATTTACACAAATGTAATGAATAGAAAGCTGATGCGTAGTACAAACCCAACTGTAACTGTTAATAGCCGTACAACCCAATTCAGAGTAATAATTGTAATCCCAAATTATATTAACTCACAACAACAACCATACCCAGTAAAAATCTCATTTATAGTAGGGTCTGGTAAAGATAGATATAAACCTTACCCTATCCTAGTTGGGATAGATGCTTCGTTTGAGTTAATCACCTCAATGCTTTTAACGATAATTTTCACAAAATAAGTAAAATAACGTTAAAATTAGTGCAATTTTACTTTTTCCCTTTAAGACCAACACATATATAAATTGAAGGCGTGCACCACAAATGAGGGGCTTATTATATATTATTATGACACCATTAAATTAACTTCCAAACTGACTAATCGTGATCGTTTGATCAAATTTTTGTGTGATCTTGACCGTTTAAAGTCTTAAAAATGCTTCTAGAAGCAGCGGTTGAAGGCGGTTTCATGTTCTCTCTCCTAAGAAGATGCAGTTACCATGTTTTGCTGAACTTAACTTCCCACTACCACTTTAAACAGTTATTTTTTCAAACTGTAAAATACACATGTACGAATGTAAATTTAAATTTGAATTTGTGATACAGTGGAACGTGGGTCAAGAAGTTCACATTGCTACCCCTATATAAAGCAAGATGATAAACACTTTTAAGGTAAAAAGAAGAAGAAGATAGTCTATGCGTGATGCGTCAGGTTAATATATGGAAAAGAAGAACAGTAGCTCATCAGAAACAATCAGGTATGATCAAACTGTTTTAGCCTACTGTTTCTTACAAATACTTCTAATCAAAGTTATAACAAGAAGTCACTTTTGCAGGATATGAAGTCACAAGAGTTCAGAGGAAACTGCAAACAAATAAGATAAGTCAAAACAAATGTAATCCTAACAACTTTTATGGAAGGTTTAGAACATTTAGACTCATGTGATTTATTCTAACATACATGAGATCACTTTGATACGAGTCCTCTTAATTTTTGTTCTAATTTTATGTTTTGTTTTATGTATACATTATTTTTGTGTAATTTTTTGTGTTATAGAGTATCCTACTACAGTAGCAATTGTATAACAATTTGAGTTTGCTAAACTTTCTAATAGGAAGTGGTTTCAAGCAGGGTAAGTATCTCGTCGGTTTCAATGCAACCACTAAAGTTGATGATCCATAACGTAATTTGTGGTTCTGTTTGCGTTGAAACACTGTTGAGTCACTTTAAAATTGAAAAGTTCAAATACCATGAGTACCCAAAACATGAGGTCTACTTTTTAGTTTGTTGTAATTTCAAAATAATTGTTAGCCAAGAGACAGACCTTATTCTCTTTATTAGTTTGATTTCGGAACGGTTCCAATTGTACCCATATGTTCCTATGATTAAAACTCTCGTATTTATAAAACAGTATCTTTTGTTGCATATGTCGAATGATTGACGAGATACTCGGACCATATAAATCATTAACCATATCAAACAGGTGCAATCTACTAAAATGGTGTAGAACACATACCGATCGATTTAATCGGAACTTGGATTATAGAGGTGTCGAGTTTAGTCAGACGCCCCAAATGTAACCCTCTGGTCCTCTGGATATGTGCTGATGCAAGAGCCAAGAGAGGAAAAATGATAATAGGGTTTTTGATCTGCAATGAGTTTAATTTATCTCAACCCAATCTTTGGTTGGGCTTGTGTACATTGCTTATACTTATAAGCCCAATTCCGAATTACCAAAATATTAGAAAATATAAAACTGAAAATAATTATATCTATTACATTTTTCTAACTAAGTTTACTTTTATAATATGTTTAAAGAATTATATTGATGATAGAAGATTAAAGAAAATTTTTCCTAACCTATTATAACTTCAATCAAACGGAGTTCCCATCAAACAAAATTTTAAGATAACATATTTTAAAATCTCTACAATTATAATAGAATATAAGCTTCATGTAGTAAAAAACTAATAACAAATGATGAATGTAATGAAAATCAACTATAAGAACTTGCTATTTATTTTTATAAATTATTAAGAAATCTATATAACTGTCTTTTTGTATTGTTTCAACATATCAACACTTTTTACATCAAACTTATAAACTTATTATATATATATATATATATATTATAAATTTAAATGATTAAACATTTTCAATATATATGATCAAACTTTTTCTATCTATATGACCATTACTTTGTAATATTTAAGTTGTTTAACAATTACACCGTAAAATTGTTTTTTCTTTGTTTTTCTTAATATACTTTGTTATTTACTGGTTAATTATTTTAAAAATTTTGTACTTTGCTGTTAAACAAAACGTTTTTTAGTTTAATATACGATTTAGCATACAATGTCATTATAACATTAAAATACCAGGCTACCGGACGGGTATACCGTTAGTTATACTAACTCACATTAACGCTAAAAAAGGTATGCCAATCAAGAAGATTCATAAAGATAAAGACACGTATATATATACATAAACGTTTATGCATAACTGCGTGTACACATATACACTGAAACAAAAATTCATATACTTTGGAGAAAGTGTTAGTATCAATGAATACGAAGGAATTGGAGGGAACAGCTACAGACGGAGTGGAGGAAGATGGGACCGGCCACATGTGCCACCGGTGGAACCACAACTCACCTTCCCACCGCCCATCGGCCCATACATAATAGCTTTCTTCCATCATCATCACAATCAATCAAATTGCTTTAAACACCTCCAGATCGGCTACCGATCAACAGAAACCTCGAAATGCAGAACTTGAAACGATCGATGGATGAACTACGAGTGTGGATTTGATTGAATTAGGGCTTTGTGTGTGGAGACGATGCGAATCGATTTGGTGGACGGAGAAATGGGTGATTGTCTGAGGTGATGGTGGTGAATTCGAAAAATCGATTGGGGAAAAAATTTTACTTTCATAAATACCACAACGACACCAAAGAGATTACTAAGGTGTGTTAAAGATGTCGTCTCTAAATTAGGTTGAGGGTTTTAGTTATATAGTGGATAAAGGTGGAAAAATTTGTTCTTAAAAAAAACCACAACGACACCATTTCATTCGTTTTTAATTTACAAATTTGTTGAAAATTTATTGTTTAAAAAATAAAAATTAATGTTAGAATATCAAATATCACATAATTATCTTGCTAAACACACTTATCTAAAAATCAAAAATACATCAATAATAATTGTAATTTATACTGTCCAAAACTAACTAATGTTTCAAATATTAGTTATACATTATATTTTTTTAATAAGATACAACTTATAAATGGTTATATTTTTAGTTTAAATGTATGATAATAAATTAAAATTTTATAAACATAAAGGCATTTAATGAGTAGGGGGAGGTTCATTTAAAAACCATGCATTTTAAAAAAACTTAAAAAACCTTCATCTAACCATTGATTTAATTGATCAATGGTTGAAATTAAGTAGCGGCATTTTAGTAAATATTTAAACAAAAAAAACTGAAATTCTGGTTGAAAGGGCATAATAGACATTAAGCATTAATGTTTATATGGAAACAATTTTTAAATTTAATGATATCTGGCTCATTTTACTTTTATTGTGGCTGATTTTTAGGAATTAAAAAATCAATTGGTTATTCTTAAAATAAATATCAACGATGCTTTTGTTCAACGTTCTTAGAGCTCGTCAGAAACAAAATTGCTTCAGCATCAATGAGAAAAACACAGAGAGACTCCGGTGATTTCTAACACAAAGCGACGGTGGGTTATCGACGGCCTGGTGAGATGTTATAACTTTAAAATTGGTTTGATTTTGAATTAGATTTTGATTCAAAACCCTAAAATACAATCATTTGGGGTTTTTTTTATTGATACGGTAATTTGGTTTTTCATTAATTGTATGATTATGTTTTTTTCTAGTAAAATTTTATTTGATTACACATATGTAATCGTTTTGATTTTTACATTACTATTAACAATTGTTTAAGTTTTTTTTGTACATTATAAGGAATTCATTTATCTAATTAATAAGGTGTTTTCCATTGCGTATTTACTCGACTACCATGGCAGTGTTTAGTACAAAGATGTTACCATCTATTATTACGCATATGTATTAGTGTTTTCATTCATCATCTTCTTTCATATATGTAATTAAAAATTTTCTGACATTTTAAATGATTTTTATACATTGTAACTGAGATGATATTGGATTGTAGTTTAACTCATATATTGGATTGTAGTTTAATTGATATATCATTTGTAAACATTTTAACTAAGAGGATATATCATTACTGATATGTAACCATTTGATTACACATAAGTAACTGTTTGATTACATGTACATAACTATTTGATTACAATTATGTTTTATGATTAAGTTTAGTTATATGTTATCTGATATTATATTCATTATTGTTCTAGTGTTTTTAATTGTATTGTAATATGGATCATAACCTTCAAAAAGTAAGATTTCAACAAGTAAGTTTTTATATTGTTAACATTTATTTAATGTTAATATAAAATTTTATTTGTTTGTTTTTTAGGTAAAAGAAGTGACATAATTGCTTTTAAAACTTCTTTTAATAAGTTTGTTAACACTCTGTTAAATACAATCCAACTTGGTGACTTAGACTTAGATATGATTAATATTACAAGTGATTTAACAATTTTATATATGTTGGTTACTTTCTATTGATTATATTTTATTGGAAAAAGATTAATGTGACCTTACTAGATTTATATGCTCATAGTATATTTGGTATGTTTGATTACCTATATGTGATCAATTGATTACATATATGTAATCAAATGTTTACTTATGTGTGATAAGTTGGTATCATATATGTAATCAATTGGTTGTGTATAACTACTTTATATAAAATTACATATATGTAATTAACTAGTTATATAAAATTACATATATGCAATAATTTCTGAGTTTTTAAATGATTTGTATACATTGTAACTACCATGATATTGCATTGTAGTCATTGAGTATGATCATTAGATACACAATGTGTTATTTGTATTATGTTTGTATATTTTGTTGTGCTTTTAATCTGTATTTGGTTATGTATTTGCAATGTGTTATGATTTTAATTTTTTCATAAGTCTGTAATTTAATATGTCTGAATCTGATGTTATGATTACATATTTTAATACTTAACCATTTGATTACATATATGTAACCATTTGATTACACATATGTAACTAGTTGATTACAATTCATGTTTTCTCTTTAATTTTATAAAACTCTAATGGTGGTTGTTTTACAGTTTTTTCATCCATTGTTTCTATTAGCAATAGAAACTTATTTGATTAGATACATGTAATCAATAGGTTAATACCGTTAAACATGTTTTTTTGAGGTACAAGTGTTTAAGTTTTTGTGAGGTTTCATTTAGTTTTTATTTAGTTACTATCATGTTATGTTCTGGTCATTTGTTTCTAATATTTGTTTATTGTTTTTTGGTCATGAAAATGTACGTTTGTTTTCTGTGTCAACTTTTCTACAAATGCATCACCAAAATTGTATGTTACTTAGCTAGTATTTAAGATATGTAAGCTGATTTTGATAACAGTTACGTTGTAATGTTTGCAGGGTATGTCAACCCAAATGCAAGGAAATTAATGCAGCTCCTTTTTACAAAACCATCAACCAAATTGTTTCTATGTAGCAAGTTACATGGGGCCTCATGTGAAAGACATTTTCTTATATGTGTTACACTAAGTCAAATGTTTCATTACACATAGATATCACAATTACTATATACTTGTGTGATCACATTTTGAATCAAAATCAAGAGAAAATGTGGAATAGCAGTTGAGTGTTTGAGAACAACTTGATTACAATAAATAACAAGTTGATTACATATATGTAACTAGTTAGATAAGATATATGTAACCATTTGATTACACATATGTAACCATTTAATTACAATTCATGTTTTCTCTTTAATTTTATAAAACTCTAATGGTTGTTTGTTTACATTTTAATAAAGAAATATGTAATACTAGTTAGAATGTTTGATTACATATATGTAACAATTGAAACTTAATCATGCAATTTAAAATTAAATTTCTTCATTTGAACCTAATAGAGTTGGTCGGTTTCTTGTTTTATGTAGAAACGTGTTATACTAAGTAAAAAGAATTGATAACATATATGTAACGAATGAGCTTAAAAAATCTAAATTCTTTTATTTTTCAAAAAAATCATGAGTTTTAAGTTAATAGTTCAATAAAAGAACCCATGATAAATATTCGTTGCTACATATATGTAACTTTGGTATGTACGTTGAAAATATATATGGCAAATGTGTAAAAGAAAAAATTACAAATATGTAACTTGGTATGTGTAATCAAAGAACCATTAATCAAAATCAAAACTCATGATCAAAGTAAACATATTCTGGTTGTACCCATCACTATAAAAGTTACATGCATGTAATATTGTTTGTCACATATATGTAATAATGATTTTTTAGTTACAACAATTGGAAAAACACTCCTACAATATAATTAAAACAAAACAGACAAGTGATAATTAACTCAAAAGCCCATGCATTCTCCATATGCACATCCTCTTCTTTAGGAATGAAATCGTTCTTGGTGTTCAACATTTTGTGGATTCTCTTCAGGAGTCTTTCCTTGTTCATATCTACAATTGTTTCACATACCAGATCAAGCAACTCTTTGATGTTCAAATAGTTTGCATCCTGAAACATATACAGAAACAATTCTTGTCTCACACACCATATCATCTGGTAATCACTCAAATATAGGCACATATGTAACATGATTACGTATATGTAATCTAATTGGTGTAATGACAAATGAACATCATTTATACGCATTCAAAAAAACTGCTTACATATATTAAAGCATTGATTACATATAATCCTATTATATATATGTAATCAACAAAAATGAACAAATGTAAGCATATATAATCTGATTATATATACATAATCAACAAAATAAAACAAATGCAAGCACATATCATCTGATTACATATATGTAATTAACTAAATAAAACAAAAGTAATCACATATATGTAATACGATGTAGAATCCAAAAAGAAAACCAAAAAACATAACAAGTGATTACATACATGTAAACCTATTTGCACTTATCTTCTTCTTCATCATCTTTTCATTTAGGCATTTCATCGAACATATGGTATGCATCCTAAATGTTTTGTTCGTTCATTGGGTTGTTCAAGGCTTTGAAAACAAAATCAGATGAAAATAAGAAAATTGGAAACTAGTATAAAGATTTAGCCCATGAATTAAGGTAATTGGGTTTGTTAGTTCATTAATTTGTTCAAGGTAGTTGGGTATCATCAGATTTGGAGGAAAAGGGGTAGAAGAAGCAAAGTGGAAGAAGAAAGGGCGGGACAAGGGTGGGGTTACCTGGCAACGATTGTCGGCGACTATGTAAGCGGTGAGGAAGATGACAAAAACCCCGATTCTAGCAAACCCTCGTGATTCCAGCGACAGATGGGAGTGCCACCTGATCTGTAAAGAAAAAAGGTAGAAGATGGAAATGGGAGGGAATAAAGAAAGGGGCGGTGTAACACCCAAATTCTATACACGCATACACGTGTCAAAAATAGGTCCTAGTTAAGTTTTAACTCAAAACTATATCAAATATTTATGCGGAAGCGTCAAAAACCTTTTTATATGTAATATGTACTTAATTAATTAATAATTACATTCACAAATCATCATACAATAGTTTGTATGAAAACACAAAAACCAAAATTTCCAAAACGTTTGAATTTTTCAACATATGCGCCCGATCATGAGCTTTAACGCATCATCTACTTCCGACCTGAAAACACCATATATATTTTCACCATTAGTTCATGAGAACTAAGTAATATTATCCAAATATAAGTTACGGTTCGAAACGGAAGGTTTCTAGGCCTTAAAACGCGTTTAAAACGTCAAAAACGGACAAATCTAGATTTCCCTCGACGTAGGCTACAACGTTTTTTATTTATTCGACCATATGGTGTAAACAAACACCATTGTCAGTTCATCTGACTAATTTCTCACCCCCATTACCAAAATCAACTCGTTAAATTAACCATTTAACCTACCCATTCGTGGATTACCCCAACGCCACATCAATGTGGACTTACATGTCAAATCAATGCCATTTCAATATGGACTTACATGATAAACCAATGCCACACACCTGTGGTCTTACATGACAAATACAATACCACTCACCCGTGGTCTTCCATAACAAATTTCAATTTTAACACCACTCAACCGTGGTTTACATAACAATTTCAATGCCACAAACCAGTAGTCTTACATGTTTCACCACACAACTGTGGTTTATCACTTAATTACCATTCACAATGGTCTTTTATTAAATTTCTCACCAATTCTCTGTGTCAATTATTATAAAACATATAATAACACTATCACAAGTTATGCAACTATATCTTAACATTCAATTCACAAAATCAAAATTTAGGTGCACAAGTGCAGACTTTACTACTAGCCATAACCCAAGTCTTAGTGATCCTACAATCACTTTTCAAACTAATTCCTAACACCTTACCTAATTTCAATGACCTAAATATCAAATGGTTTCCATAAGACTTCGTTTATATCATGCGTGCACTAATACGTTGGCCAGACGTAATGGTACATACATCATATATTCGCTTCCTTATTTCCTCCATTTCACACTTAGGACAAAGATTTAGGTTCAAAATAATCAATCAACATCAATTCAATTTCAATATCCAACAACCAATTTAACAATGTAATGTAGGACATAGATGTGCTAACCTCATGCATTCAGCTTCATGATCGGGTCTTCAACTCAAACGTTATCAATTTATATCAAGAGCACAAGAGTTTGAGATCAAATGTTCGCGACGCACTTAATTCACTCAAACCATTGGCTCTGATACCAACTTGTAACACCCAAATTCTATACACGCATACACGTGTCAGAAGTAGGTCTCAGTTAAGTTTTAACTCAAAACTTTATCAAATATTTTTGCGGAAGCGTCAAAAAAAACATTTCGCAAGTAATATGAACTTGTTAAGTTACTAATTACATTACAAAATCATCATACAATAGTTTGTATGAAAACACAAAAACCAAAATTTCCAAAACGTTTGAATTTTTCAACATATGCGCCCGATCATGAGCTTTAACGCATCATCTACTTCCGACCTGCAAACGCCATATATATTTTCACCATTAGTTCATGAGAACTAAGTAAGATTATCCAAATATAAGTTTCGGTTCGAAACGGAAGGTTTCTAGGCCTTAAAACGCGTTTAAAACGTCAAAAACGGACAAATCTAGATTTCCCTCGCCGTAGGCTACAGCGTTTTTTATTTATTCGACCATATGGCGTAAACAAACACCATTGTCAGTTCATCTGACTAATTTCTCACCCCCATTACCAAAATCAACTCATTAAATTTACCATTTAACCTACCCATTCGTGGATTACCCCTAGGGGTGTCGAAAATACCCGAACCCGACTAACCCGACCCGCACCCGAATAAGCTTAATAGGGTCGGGTTATTCGGGTAAAAAATGTTAGTCGGGTTATTCGGGTCAACCCGATTAACCCGAACTGTTAATAGGGTCGGGTTTCGGGTATATTTTTAAAAGTTAGTCGGGTTTCGGGTCAACCCGAACAACCCGAATAAGAATGATTTTTATTTTTTATATATATATTAATTATTAAATGTAAGATATATTTAACTTTTTACCAAATTATGACAATGACTATTAATCAAATTATATATGAAAAATAAATTATTTACATATTTTTCATTGAATTATGTTTGCAAAATGAATTCTTTGTAGAAATATAAAATTAGGACAAGATAATAACAAATAAATACCAACCCGACTAACCCGACTGACCCGACCCGAATAACCCGTGACCCGACTAACCCGAACCCGAATAACCCGAACGTTATTCGGGTCGGGTTGCGGGTTAATAATTTTTTAGGGAAAACCCGACTAACCCGACCCGACTAACCCGAAACCCGATCGGGTTGACCCGATCAACACCCCTAATTACCCCAACGCCACATCAATGTGGACTTACATGTCAAATCAATGCCATTTCAATATGGACTTACATGATAAACCAATGCCACACACCTGTGGTCTTACATGACAAATACAATACCACTCACCAGTGGTCTTCCATAACAAATTTCAATTTTAACACCACTCAACCGTGATTTACATAACAATTTCAATGCCACAAACCAGTGGTCTTACATGTTTCACCACACAACTATGGTTTATCACTCAATTACCATTCACAATGGTCTTTTATTAAATTTCTCACCAATTCTTTGTGTCAATTATTATAAAACATATAATAACACTATCACAAGTTATGCAACTATATCTTAACATTCAATTCACAAAATCAAAATTTAGGTGCACAAGTGCACACTATACTACTAGCCATAACCGTGATCCTACAATCACTTTTCAAACTAATTCCTAACACCTTACCTCATTTCAATGACCTAAATATCAAATGGTTTCCATAAGACTTCGTTTATATCATGCGTGCACTAATACGTTGGCCACACGAAACTAAATCCCAAGTTCCCAATACATATTATATGGAGTATCAACTCCTCAATTTCAAATCATTACATATTCAAACATAATTGGATACCAATTAATTCAATTTGTAAATCAATTTACTCAAACGGGTCAAAATTTCAAAATCAAGCAATTAACGCTATGACCCTTCTAAAACTCCATTAAATCGTCCACATACATATTATATGTATTATTATCATGTTTGAATCATGTTATAATGAATTCAAACAAACAAATGCACACCAAACATAGTTTATGCATTATTTTTCCCAAACGGTTTCATATCAACTCGTTTGGTTATTCAATCGATAACCAAACATATTTCATCAATAATTACTATAATGTTCACCACTAAGGTACTTCCATTATAGATTACAAATCAACTCTATCAATTAATCAAATTTCAACCAATTCAAATCAATTAAACCACACTCAAGTGGCAAATTGATATTCAACATAGTTATGATGTTCTCACCCAAGTACTTCCATCATAACTTACCAAATTTACTTCCACATTCAAGTGGTGAAGTAATCAACAATTTCCACTCATACTATGATGTTCACACTCTAGTCCTTCCATCATAGATTTTATATCAACCAACAATTCATAGGTTTATAACCATTTATAAACCATAATTCTATGATATTCATCCTCCGATACTTCTATCATAGATTTACCAACCAATTGACATTCAATTCAATTACACAAGTCATAATTCAAACATTATGATCTTTATGTAGTTTGACTAAATTAAGTCAAACCTAACACTCAAACCAATTTCAATTATGAACTAAACAATTCATAATTAATCCAATTCAAATATGAATTCAACCATTCATAACCAATTCCATTAAAATATGAATTCAACAATTCATATTCCATTCAACTCAATTAGTGGACTACACTTAATCACAATCTCATATTTTGATATATGCATAGTTTGACCAAATAAGCCAAACCACACAATCAAACTCTATTTCTTTATGAATTTAACAATTCATAACCAATTTAATTCAATTGTGAGACTAGCTCATCAATTAACACTCAATGTCATTGCAATTAATTACAACTCAAACATAAAACTTGATATGCACAGTTTGACTAAATAAGTCAAACTGCACAATCAACAAACAACACCTATGAATCAAACCATTCATAGACAAACCAATTCAATTAGTAGACTATTCTACATCACAAACATGGTGTTTAGCAAGTTAGATAACTTACCTTCGTACTAGGATTAGAGATTAACAAATGGTGATTTGTCTTCTCTTTGACTTTCCTTTGCACTTCAATACCACCACCTATTCCACATCAAATTTCAATTCTCTTAACTATCATTCTAGTTAAGATTTACATTGACTTATCTAAGTCAATTCATTGACTATCAAATTCTTTATTTTACAATGATAATCACTTCAAACAAGTTTCATGATTCACTTCACCAACTTTGACTAAGAATCAAACTATTGGCATTTCTACAAACACTTTGTGTGCATCAATCTATTACACTAATCTCTATAATGTTTAAACATTAACCAATTCCACTCAAAATCATCAATTCATCATTTTTATATAAGATAAGTCAAAATTGATGCATCACACAATCAAAACCATGCCTTCAACCTTCCTACTAGTTGATAAACACTATCATATGAATTTTCTCTTAACTTCTCAAGTTACCCAAATCCATACCAAATCAAATTCAACCAAATAACATAGAAACTAGTAGTTTGGTTGTTTTAAACACATAACAACCATAGATTCATGGTCTCTAACTCTTTTTAACAACCAATTTTAAGATTTGAGCTTAACCCCAAACTTGTTCATCTCAAGAACTCACAACAATCATTAAGAATGAAGTTAAAATCACTTACAAGATGTTAGAAAACACTTATAGATAGGATTAGAAGCTTCAATATCTAGTTTTGACCACCCAAACCAACGATTTTGGAAGCTAGGGCTTGAAGCCTTTTCTTCTCTTCTCTTCTCTTTTCTTCTCTTCTCTTCTTGTGCTCTCCAACGTATGAACACACACACACACACATATATACTAGATAAATATCTAGTAACTTTGACTCTAGTCAACGTTTTATCACCAACTTCCAAGTTTGAGAGTTTGGCAATTTATATCCCTCAACTTAACAAACTATATAACCAAGTTAACTAACTTAGTTATTTAATTTAACTTACTAACATAATTCAAATACTAGTTAAATAAATATTTAACTTACAATTTCACCCGTTAAATTATATTATAATAATTTATCAAAACGGGTCGTTACAGGCGGGTTACTAGCGACATTTTGTGGTGGCCGATGACGGTTTGTGCTAGACATCTCTATCTCCGATCTTCCTCCTCTTTCAATCAACATCTTTGATTTCCATTCTTCTTCTTCCATGGTTTTGTAGTTCAATCGGAAGTAAGAGAGAGAAAGAGAGATTTAAGAGAGAAAGAGATATTTAAGGGATTTGAATTAAATCTAATTAATTACCTAAATTAATAGGTGTAAAATTACACAAATGCCCTAGTTTTCTTGGTTTTCTTATAAACAAGTGGTTTCATTTGAACCCTCCCCTTAATGAGTAAACGAAAATAAAGGAACACATTGTAAAGCATTCAAGAATACGACATTTGTTCAAGTTCATTTATATAACTAAATAAACGTATTTTTTTGTTTCTATTCGTTCATTTGTTAATCAAACGATAAACAAGGTTCTCATCGAACGATTTACAAATTGTTTATAAACTTTCATTTCATTTTCAATCTTACTTGGGAGGTAAACAAATGATATCAAAAGAAGAATTAAACACGTAGAAAGTAAATTAATGTAGAAAGCTAATTATTAAACAAGTTAACAAAATGTTTAGAAAACTTTTAAAAAGTTAATATTTCTATCTAAAAATTATTAAATGTTTACATGTATAATACCTAGGGGTTAATCCGCACGTTACGGCGACAACCCTATATTTAACTGGAATATAAACATGATCTTAAAAATGGAAACTTATATAACATAAAGTTGTCATACGTCGTAAAACTTTAAATCGCAAAACACAAAACATTCTAAAAATAATTGCAGTAAATAAAAACTGCCTAAACTTGCATAACATAATTATATACAAGTCTCATTTATCCGTAGTATTTTAAAGAAACACGAACAATTAAAGTCAAAAAATAAGAGTATATAATATTATTATAATATTATTTTTATTATACTAAATAAGTGGGATTTTACTGGGTACGGTTGTTGTTGTTGTTTTATTATACTAATATTATAATATTTTTATTATTATTATTATTATTATCATAATATCATTATTATAATATTTTTATTATAGTAATTTTATATTTTAATACTATTATTATTATTATTATATTTTAATATTATATTATAATTATATAATAAAATTATAATAATATTTTTATTATACTATTATTATAATAATATTATTATAATTATAATATTATATTATATTATTATTATTATTATATTATAATAATATTATATTAAATTATATTATTATATTAAAATATGAATTTTACTATTCATTTAACATCTAATCTATACTTACTCTACAATAAAAGAGTAACAATTTTGTCACTTGTCACATTCTTATACCGCTATTGCCGCGTGTCATTTTCTTATACTATTTTTATCATTTGTCAACTCCTTATCATTTCACTCTCCTATTAAATAATAATATTATCTCTTTTATTAAATAAAATTCTTTCTTTTATTAAATAATTATAACACAAATAACTAATATATCGTTTATCTTTTTATTATAAAGCTCATATAAATTATTTTCTATAATATATGAAATTTTCTAAAATCAAAAATTTTAAAGTATGAAATATTTTATTTTCAAAAAACAAAATTTATGTTAAAAACAAGTTATCTTAAAAGATGATTTTTTTAAAAAAATAAAATATATTATAAAAGAAGTTTCTAAAATGTCATATATTATTTGTATAGTGATTAAAGTTTTTGTCACACCCCGAGCCGGCGGGAACGGATCGTGTTTTCCCGTCGGGCGGAAGGTTCCCGGGGCGCGATATCATTGGGTGATAATCAAATGATCAGATTGTTTACATAGCACATGAGATATAAATGAGAAATGCTAATCATGACATGAAATAGAATTACAAAGTTAAATTACATTGTACATCATAATTTAACTAAGTAAATCTAATAAAAAAGAATCAATGCGTTTATATCTTGATCTGTACAAGATATACAAAAGTGATTCAATGTTTTGTCATATCAAAAGTATGCAATCAAAAGTAAGCTAGGTCTTCTATGAGTCCACTAGCTTATCACTTGCACATATGTATCTACACCTGTTCGTCACCTGAGAAAACATGTATTTAACAAAGTCAACACTAGGTTGGTGAGTTCATAAGTAAGTAAATTGAAAACCATTGAATTGATCATGCACACATTCACAATGTCATATTTGTTGCTTGTAATACTTGTTTCATCTGTTCCACCCAATGGCCTCTCTTTAGTTATATGTACAAGTAGTGTATCACCTGATTAAGTATGCTTATATATAGGGAATCACGAAAGGTTCAAGCCCAGACGCTATCCCACCACATACTCAACCAAGTTCCACACTACTTGCGATACAACTAAAGATATCCATTTCCCAATTATCCACTTTGTCCGCTGTGTAATCATATGTAGAATAATATAGAAAGAGGGGTTTAGTTATCAACCCGAAGTATTGATAGACCCTCGTTGAATTAAGGAATTTAGATTAATTAAATCTGATCCTTGTATTATTCTATTACTTGTGAGGTTAACTTTTATGTTACACTTTTAATTAATTAAAAGTATTAGTTAACTGTTCATCATGTGCCCCAAATGCAGCGTATAGAATCCGAATGGAATCCATTTTAATCCTCACGTAATCAGATTAAAATGCATTCCATTCTCTCCTATCCCGCCGTGTGATCCCAAATTCTCCGTGTGGGATTGTCCTCATGTGATTAACAAAGTTGAATAAGAACTTGTCTTATTACGTTATGATAATCATGTGTAAATGATAAGAATCCCATGAAGTTACGTTATCATGATCATCATTTACTGAAATCCATGTGATCCCAAAGTATCCGTGTGGGATTGTTTTCGTGTACTTAACAAAGTCGAATAAGAACTTGTCCTATTACATTATGTTAATTATGTGTAAATGATAAGAATCCCATGAAGTTACGTTATCATGATCATCATTTACTGAAATCCATGTGTTCCCAAAGTATCCGTGTGGGATTGTTCTCGTGTACTTAACAAAGTCGAATAAGAACTTGTCTTATTACATTATGTTAATTATGTGTAAATGATAAGAATCCCGTGAAGTTACGTTATCATGATCATCATTTACTGGAAATGATAAGAATCCCATGAAGTTACGTTATCATGATCATCATTTACTGAAATCCATGTGTTCCCAAAGTATCCGTGTGGGATTGTTCTCGTTATATAATTAGGTATAACTGTCTAAGTATTCGCTCATGTAGAAATAACTAAGTGTTATAAGTTATCATCTTATAACTAAGTTATTAGAATGTGTTGATGATTAAGAAATTTCCTTATCATAATCATCTGAGTTTCCCTGTTATCTCATAATCATACAAGCATGCATACAATGATATATGATAATAACAATTTAATATCATTTAATCAGAGTATAACTAACATGTTAAGTAAAACTTTTAAATAATTAAAAGTAAACATGTTTCTCAGCCCCGAAAGTTGAAAATCAGTAAAGATTTAAAGTAAAAGGGGCATATGAACTCACCTTGTTGTGATTGGGTTGACTTAGCTTAAATGAAAGAATGCACGCGCTCTGAGTTGTAATTGAGTTTGTTTTCACGATCCTGTATTGATTTCACGTTGTTTGTAAGTTGTAATTATGAGTCATGTTTATGTAAGTGCGTGTAGGTGTTAACCCTAAAGTTGGTTAACACGCGTGAGTCTCGGTCATCGTTCGGCCCATTTTTAATTGTCATCAATCATACAAGTACTCCACTACTTTATATTAAGTTTAATACATTGTATCTTGATTCTTATAATCCAAATCTAAGTGTTAACTTTGGATTTAAAGTTTAATACCCCAATAATTGATCTTGTTAAGTCGAAACAGTTTATTGCATAAATATTAAGTGATTATTATCACTTCATTGTTTTAGGCTTTGTGAATGTGTTAATCCAAACTCCTTGTCAGATTTGCATTAATGAACCAAATTCCATACATGTTAACCTTTGAAATGATCTTTAAGTTTTCATTTGCAAATTAATTCAAATGGGCCGAAATGAGGTGGTCATGGGTCTTGTGCTTGTGTTTGGGCCTAACAAACCATCAAGGCTAGGCATTGGGCCTTGGGTTGAATTCTATGGGCCTTGAGCTTGATTTGTTGGGCCTAATAGGTTTTATCATAGGCCCTCACCAAAATAATTCGTGGGCCAAACTGGGCCTCACTCCTTTGGGCCGAAATCAAAGGTGGGCCAAGGATTTAGGCTGTTGGGTCTAAACAGTGGGCCAGGATCAGTTGGGCCTGTTAAGTAGGCTGTTGGGCCTGCTTAATGTTTTTGATTTTCTGGTTTGGGCTAGCAAGGAATCGATGGGCCGAATAAAAGTCTGTTGGACCTAAGGTAAAAGTGGGTTGCAGAACTGCTTGAGCTACGGTTGGGCCTGGTTATTGGGCCTACAGGTTGCCGAATCAGTGGGTATGGGCTGAAGTCAGCGGGCCAAGGTGGGCCTGGATGGGGCCGTCTGGGCCTAGGGTTTTCTGCTCAGTTCGAAGGAGGTGTTCCAGCGTATGTGTGGGTGTGTGTAGGTCAAATGATGATGAAATGATGGGGTGTCAAGACTGCCGCATGGAGATGCAAGAATAAGTGGCGCATGAGTGCCTTCCGAATGAACAGGTCTGTTGACCGAATGAGTATGATTCCCGAATGGAGGAGGGGTCGAATGGTGATGGTGGCGACTGAGAGTGGCTCCGGCGAAGGAAGCATGGCCGAATGAGTTCTTGTACAGTCGAATGGCATGGTGGTCGAATGGTTAGTCGAATAGGGACTGGTTGTGCCGACCGAATGAGGGTGGCGAAGGGGTTGCAGCCGGCGACTGAGGCCATTCGGCCTCCCAGCCATTCGACAATCTGTGTGGCTCCTTCGGCCGTAGTGGCGGTGGTGCTCCGCCCCTCACCATCCCATGTTTCTATGGTGTTTTCAAGGGTGGAGATGCTAAGGCTAGTGTTCGTGAGTGTCGGGGTATGAGGTGGGAGGCTCAAAACCGGTTTAGATCAAAAGGTAGCACAAAAGGGTAAAACCCTAATTTTTTGGATTATAAACAGCCTTGTACCTCGAATTTTGATGGTTTTTGGCCCCGATCTGTTGTACTTTCGTGTAGAGCACGATGAGAGCTTCAAGTAGGTTCAAGAATGGGGTGATTTGGTGAAGAAATGAGAGAGATATGGAGGAGAGAAGGTTGGAGGTGGCTAGGGTTTTCAAAACCGGGTTTGGGATTTTTGGGGGAGAAGATGAAGTGGGAAATGAGTAATTTTGACTCATTTAAGGGTATTTATACCCCGAGTGAGTTCGGGTTCGTTTCGGTTGATCGGTTCGTGTTTCCGTTACGTTTCCGGAAAAATTACGCGTAATTAAAACTAAATAATTAAAAGAACTAATTTAATTATTTTGATGAGTTTCAAAATTGTAAAATGTTATTTATTTTATTAAATTAAATTATTTTAGTTCGTGATGTGTTTTCGTTTTCGTTTCGTCAGATCGCGTCACCTTCGCGCGTAATTCGTTCGAATCGTCACCCGAACGAATACGACGATGGTTTTGCTTTCTGACTTTTGTTTTCTACTTTCCAGTCATCATTTCAGAACGTTAAACTCACAGATATGTTTGTGTGAATCGTCACCCACGCAAACACACTGTCAGCTCGTTATTCTGAAACGACACTGCAGTTTATGTTTAAATTGTGTTTCCTCACTGTCGGACTCAACTAAACATCCTGTTTTCACTTTGTTTTCACATTGAATTGTCGGCCATCTGATTCCTGTCATCTATGGACATCAGATCGCAACCGATTTGTTCCCGTTGTTCACTTGTAAACTGTTGTTTCTCGTGATTCGTTGTGTTAACTGTAATTAAGTTTTCACTTAATAAACACAACTAATGTTTCAAATGTGCGTTGTACTTAATGTATTTAAGTTTGCACCAAAATACATACAACTGCGTATTGTATACTGAATTCTGATAATACGATAACTGTTCACGTACATGTATTTACACATAGTATAAAGTGAAAGTACACATACCGTATGAACTTGCCGGACGGTCTGGCACTTGATGTTACAGTTTTATAATTATTTTTTGTTACTTAAATATTTATTAATATTTAATTATTCATTTTATATCAAAATATCGTTTTATAATTGCTAAATTTTCATTAATAACTATTTAATATTTTATATTAAATCCGTATATTACACGGGTTAATAACTTAGTAGTATACATACTAATAATTAGGTGTTGAGTATGTAATATAATCTATTATTACTTACGCTTTTTAAGGGCCAATTCTTGAACGCTCTCAAAACCGGTTTTTGCTCCATAAAAAAGCAACAAGCAGATAAACCTGATTCACTGAGCAAATCCAAATATGGTGTTTGGAAATTTTATTTATTTCAGTTATTTTTTTATCTTAAACATATTTTCTGTAAATGATGATACAATCATAACAAAGTAGGCTAACCAAGCACTAGAAACTAATTATTAAGTACCGAAGGTGCAAATGTCCCATTGAGTTCTTGAATGTACTGCCCCATATATAAGAACAATATAACTTATTTTCAGTTTCAACTTATTTGTTTTAAATTCTTTTGCTTTGTTATATTTTTGTTCATTTCTTATATGCTCTTGGATTCCTAGATTAGACTATCCAACAGCTTTGTTGTAATGGTTTCACTGAATCTAGTAGCTAAAGGTAAAAGGTGTCAATCTTGGGCCCTTTTTTTTTTTTTAGCAGCTAACGTCAAGTGTCACTGTTTAAATGGGTACATTGACACCACATTTTAGGAGGAATCTCACACTGAGAAAACCCCCTAGCGCAAACTAGAGAATTTTTTTGCTCCAGCCGAGACTCGAACCTAAGACCTCACATCGAGAAGTCAAGGGGGTACCATTAGACTATAACCTTTTTGGTCAGTCTTGGCCTATTTACTTATAAAAGGTTGATTTGGATAATTTTTTAATCTCTAACAGAGGAAAAATGGGTAGTTCAGGTAACCGCAAAAGTATGTCATTTCAGAAAGCAGGTGCACTCTCTAATTTCTCCTAAATAGTACAACCAATATTTAAAAAATTTAAATGTTATTTTTATTATCTGTGTCTTCAAATAAAAATGGAAATTTTTTTTTCCATATACGTGTTGCTGGAAAAATTATTTATTGAAATTGGTGATTTGAAAAATATTTACCAAAATGGTTTTTTTTTTCATTTATTTCTTTATTTCGAACTAATTTATTATAATTTTCTTTAATTTAATCAACATATTATCATAGTTAGTTGATTGAAAAAAATAGAAATATTATAAAATATATGTTGATTGAATTAAAAAAATATAATAAAATAGTTAAATGCAAAGAAATAAATGAAAAACACACATTTAGGTAAATATTTTTCAAATCACCTATTTTGGTAAATAATTTTTTCACCAACACCTATTTGAGGAAAAAAAACTCAATAATAATGTAGTACCAAGTTGTAACTAGTAACTTTTTTTTATTAATTGAGTCACTTTTGCAGAAACCGACGGTAAAAGCTTTAATTTGTTTCATTTTTTTGTACAGTTTCTCTCGTTTCTTTTTTTAGTTTAATGTCAATCTAGCTTTTGGAGAGTAGTGGCAGTTACAGGTTTGTGGTGAATTTGATGTTAGAAAGTAGTTGTGGAAGATGTGAGGTTGGCAAGTGCAATGGTGGTGGTGGTGGTGGTGGTGGCAGCAATGGAGGGTCAATTGTTGTTAGATGGCAGTGATGATGGTCATTGTTACTGGTATTGCCTGTAACATTGTAGCAGATCTCACATCTGTCGTAAACTTGATCGATTCATAGTTCATAAGAAATGTCCAGCCTTTAACATCATCAACACATTTAGGGCGCATTAGCTGTGGATGAGAGAACTCTATAGTTAAGTATATTCGGGTAACAACAATTCAGGGATGTATGACCTATTTGGAAAGTTTTCACTTGAGCAACTAAAAGCAAATCCATGAGCTTCGAGTGGGTAAAGCGCATAATTTTGGTGGTAATGAGGCTGCAAGTTACAGGGCCTGTGGTGACTAGTGGTCAGATTTGTGCATGACCTGATGGAAAGATAGGATTGATTTTCATGTTCCCTGAGTCGACCCGCTTGACTGCCCTTTATTTTAGACCTCACCTACATGACTCGCAAAACATTCAAGTTTGCCCCAATAAATCCATTTCGAGCTTAACGGGCAAAAATTATGTGTTGAAGTCAAATTGGTTAAGCTCAAAGGATTTAAACGAGTACACAACTAATCAAACAGGTTGCAAGTGATTCACAGTGTATTTAAATTTATAAAAACCTCCAAAATCTTTATTAAATTTCTTGCAAAGACAGGGTTAGATGAAATTAGGAGTAAAAAAAGTTACTGTTAAAAAAAATGTTAGATTAGTTTTTAAGTAACTTTCATTCTTGCAATCATATATAACATGTTTAAAAATATGTTAATATATCCCAATTGCGGTGCACATATATAATGTATATATGTGTGGCAGTGTGGGCTCCTAATTAAGAACAAAAATAAAATTACACTAATTTTAACGTTATTTTACTTATTTTGTGAAAATAACATTAAAAGCATTGAAATGATTAACTTCAAACGATAACTTTGAGTCAGGAACTCTTTCATAGCAGTCTCTCTATCCCAACTGTGATAGGGGTAAGGTTTGTCTGTATCATTCCTCCCCATACCCTACCGAAGAGTGAGAATATGTTATGTAAGTTTGTTTGTTTGTTTATATAACAGGTTGATTATTTATGCATATTATTTCCTAAAATGGAATTTTTTTGTTGGCTGGCGCAACTTAACTCTACCCTTTTGCACGTCCACCTTTTCTCTTTTTTCAAATAATGCCGTTGAATTAATGGAGTTTGCTTCTTTGTAATGCAGGTTTATTGAATTAAAAGAAAATTCACAAGTGTGTGCTCTATAATATATATATATATATATATATATATATATATATATATATATTATTTTGTGAGAATTAATTATGATGCACATAAGGATTTCATTGGCAATGGCCCTGAGGTGAGGATCACATGCTCATGTTGCCCCCTTCATAATAGGGAACATGTGTTTTGAATCATGCCTTATGCTTCCTCCTCTAAATGGATCCAACTTCTAAAGTTTCAAAACTGGTCAGGTCAGGTCAGGTCTGGTTAGATTGAGAGGTAGATTGAACGTTTTTTTATGATGTTGATTTGAAAACAAATGTTGATAAAAACATTCTTTGTAAATTTTTTATTTATTAAATATCATTAAAACGACGCTTGTATTTCTATAACAAAGCAGTTTAAGACGTCAAAATTTGCAGGTGACTTTCAACTTGTGTGATCAATGTCCTCTCTAAATATTTTTATCGTAAAGTCATGTGTCACCATGACCTCCTTTTCACTCCACATATGCACCACATAAATAACTATTCTTACTACTCACAAGTCACATACACATGTGTAATCGTCACTAAATTCTTATCCGCCATCACATGCCACTTCACGTGTTTAATCCCCGTGACCACGGCCACATGTGGGTGGTCATGCTAAGTGTATTTTCGGGACGACGTGATATGCCACTCACGCCGGCGCTCATGTCCCATTACACACACTCTAATGCATATCCAAATACCTGTATTTGAGTGCCGTACTCAAATGGTATGCTCAACCCTTGATGAGTACACCTAGCATACTTGTATTAGTGTATCATTTGAGTTTTGAGTCTTTTGACATTATTAAAAACATTTATATCTCCCCCTTGTAAAGTTGAGGTTGACTTGTAATTAGCAACAATATCATCTTGTTTACATATACATATAGTAGAAATCGATTTTATGCATTTTTGCAAGTGATTAATGTACGATAGCCTTGTGGCCTAGACGCCTAGTGATATCTGGTATTTATCTTTATCAAAGTGGTGCAGGTTCAAGTCTAACCAAGTTAAAAGTAGGTGGATTTTAGGAGTAGGCTTTACAAAATGTAATATGTTACACTTGTATGTGTGTGGTTCTTAGATCTTATACATGTTCACACTATTTATTTTCATAATGAATCTCCCATATTAACAAGGGGGCCAATGAATAACCATACCAAATAATCCATTTCTTCCTGTTTTATTTTCAATTGTTCATTTGAGTTAATGGAATTAATAAAATTTTATATTAGATGGAATGTATTCGATCACCCATCTCTTGCCTCTTGGACGTTAGTGTTAATAAAAAGGAAATTTCAAGCGGTAGTTTCTGGTGCGGATGATTGTGTTTAATCGAAAGAGTGAAATGTCATGTTTTAAGAAGGAAGAAGAAAAACAAACATATCTAGTATACTTCACACGTGTATCTATTAGTTAATGTGATTTAGTAGATACATGATTATTTTAATAAAATACTTGCAGTCTAATGAAATTCAGATGTTTAGACAGTAGTGTTCTTCTTATAAGGTTAAGAGTTTGAATCATACGCTGGAATATACATAAAGAGAATATGGGGAATTTTGTCTCTAAACTCGAGGGAATTTTGTCTCTAAACTCGGAGCTTATAATTTATTTATTTTTAACAATCGTTCAAATAGGTTGCTTTAGTTTCAGGAGCTTATTGTGTTATTAAATCTTATTTATTTTTAACAATCGTTCAAAGAGGTTGCTTTAGTTTTAGGAGCTTATTGTGTTATTTATCTAGATTTTAATGTTTTTTTTATTCGGAGTTGTTAAAATAGTTATGAAGGGTTCCTTTCTCCTATCCACGTTTATATTTATTCCTTCCAAATAAAATAAAATTATGGTTAACGGACGTCCTTATAATTAAAGTATCAAAAAATCATATAAAAAATTAATGACAATTTTCTTCATTTTATGCAAGGATCATAAGTATTGAAAAATAATATACTTAAATTATTTAAGGGGTGATTTTTTATTTTTTAAATGATGTGTGTATGTAAACTATGGGACAAGATTAAGAAAATAAATAAATTTAAAACAAGAGCATGAGAAATCATAAATGGTGGACGCCACTAATAATGCAAAATACAATATAATACAAAAACTATTTATTTATGTATATAACCAATTATGTCATCTAATTAATTAGAACTCAACAACCAACAAATGAAATATAATCAAATCAAACTTTTTTTGAAAGAATGTGAAAAAATCTTCTTTAATATTACCATTTTCTAAACACATCCAAGAGTTTTGTTCTATTTTTATACTCAAACTCGATTAAAAAGGTTTTAATATTTTGAAAATAAATAAAATAAAATTATGGTTAACGAATATCCTATAATTAAAGTAGTTAAAATCAGATAAAAAAATTAATGACAATTTTCTTCGTTTTATGCAAAGATCATAAGTATTAAACAAGGAATATAGAAGCTTCGGTTACCGGTTCTGTTTTATACAGTAATCGGTTTCGGTCTGGTTCCGGGTTCTTCAACCCACGGGTACCCATAAAACCGGTTCTGTTAATTATAACCTAGATTTTCTAGGAATTTTAAATTTAAAACCGTATCTATAACCGTATTCATTTCCAAGCGGCATGACAAATTACAAAATAAATGTATGACCGTCCGATTTCATCTTCTTCATCCTCGGCTGCCGGCTCCAATTATGTTGTTTTGAAGTTATCCATATTCCATTTGGCTGCATATGACTAATATATTGCTGGCCAACTTTGTGTAAAATATTACTGGTAGAATTTTGTTTGTTAATTGTTGTGTAGTAATAATATATTATATATAATCGTTTTCTTTTTCGAAACAGTAACACTTATCAAGTAATATTGATGTGTAATCAATTTTTTTTGGTGATATTATCTTTAATTTTAATTGACTAAGGTGCTGTTTGGTAGAATCTGTATTATTAATTGTTGAACCAGCAAGAGGTCTGAACGAATAAGAGGCTCTGAACCAGTTAAGTGCTGAATCAATAATGCTATTTGGTTGAACCTCTGAACGAATATAAAAAATGACTATTTTACCCTTCTGTACTATTTGTGCTAACAAATATAAACATGTATTTCAAAAAAACACCTTCAATGATCAACAAATTCATAACCACATTCTAAGATCAAATTAAGCTTAAAAACACTTATGAGACTGAACAAATTAAGATCCAAAAACAAGAACGTACAGTAATCACTTACGAGACTGAAAATTAAGATCAAACATCAATCACATAGCTTCAAAGCTTCTAAGAAAACATGTTGATAAATGTTCGAGCATACTACCTATTTTATCTGAGAAAAACAGGGCATCAATTCATGAGTATGACTAGCATCCCCTTTCAAACATTATCATATAACCAAATCAATTACGAAAATAAAAAACCATACTCAAAAATCACGAGACTCACAGCAAGACTTGTAGAAATCAAACACCAATATTAATGAATGGATACGATTATACGCTGGTGGCCGAAGGCCGACCTCCGACCGCCGGTTGCCGAAGGCCGTCGCCCCTGAAACCCCAAAACCAGGTGTGTGAGAATGAAAATCGGATGAAAAAAAGGTGCGTGAGATTGAAAATCGGAGCCAAATCGAACGAAAAAAGAAGTTCTTATCTTGGATACGCGGAGGCTGAAGCAGATGGTGGTTTAAGCGGCGGCTGGTGGTGGTTACGTTCGGCGATCGTGAAAGAAGAGGCAGGGGTGGCGATCGTGAAAGAAGGAAAGAAGAAAAAGTGGGGAGATAATTTTTATCCATAGGGTTTGTTTTTCCCAGACTCTTCTTTTTACTTAATCATTCAGAGATGTGATGAACCATTCAGAGGTGAAATAAAATTGAAACAAACACCCTTGTGTCTGACCGATTCAGACCTTACCTTTTAATGACACCCCCCAAGTATTATCGTTTTTTTTGAAACAGTAATATTGATAATTATTATCTTTAACATTTTTCTACATACATTTTGCTTTTAACAGGTCCAAACCCGCGAAACCCACTAACCCGACCCGTGAAACCTGGAATCGGTTTCTCTTAATCCGGTCTGGTTCTCGGTTCTCAAGTTTATGTTAAACGGTTTCGGTCCCGGTCTGGTTCGGTCCAGTCCGGTCCGGTTCTGGACCGATAATCACCACTGCATGAGAAATCGTAAAAGGTGGATCACCACTAATAATGCAAAAGACTATCACACATTAACAAGTATAAAAACTATTTATTTATGTATATAACCAATTCCTTTAATGCATATTTATTTATGTATATATATATTATATAATTAAATAAAGAAAAAGACAGGACCTGATGAAAAATAAATGTGAATAACAATAATAATAAAAATAAAAAAAGTGATTATATTGACTACTAACTAGAAAATGTATACAGTTTTTTGGACTACAATTCATGGTAATACATGCACAAGTATAGTTGTCAAATTTTTACCTATTCTTTCTTAATTAATATAAAAGAAAAAATAGTCAAATCAGCTAACTCTAGAGTTTCATTTAAATTAATTAAGTTAAAACTTAAAAATAACCAAAATCTGTGTTTAAATATATTTCTTTACATTGTAAATGAAATCATTATTTTTTAATTACAATTCATTTACATAAAAATGATTAAATGTTATTTCTTTGGAAAGAATAATACTCAAAACATTTGTTATTTTAACAATGGTCTCAACACGAGCCTGTTGTCAAACCCCCAAACACAAGTATATGGTTCCAATATCAATTCTGATCACTAGTTATTTGTCTTTTTCATATATCTTTTTGGGGATGACATATCAAATAGACAAATTTATTACAAATATTAAAAAAAAAACAGATTTATTGGTTGTTTTCTAGTGATGATGGAAACAAATTCAAAAAAGGTAATCAAACAATGTGGAAAAATTGACTTTCTAAGTATTATTCAATCTTCAAACTCATGCATCATAACCGTCAGAAAACACCATATAAATGTCGTAAGTCTCGGAAAATGCAATGTAACCGTCAAACTGCCAAAACCTCCATAACCGTTAGAAACTGCAATATAACCGCCATAACCATCGACTTTATGTTGTTTAGATTTTGATTCAAGTTGATCCAAAGGTAGAGAATGACATGTCGGTTAGGAAGTATGGTCATTATATAGTGTGGAAAGATTAATTTCAATAGTGTTTTTCAATTTTCAAACGTGTGCATTATAACTGTCGAAAACCGTCAAAACTGTTGTAATCGTAAGAAACAACCATGTAACCACAACAACCTTAAAAAAATATAACTTCCGTCAGGAACCGCAATGTAAATGGTTGTCTTAGACGATCCATATCTCATTACAAAATGACTCGAGGACAGATATTGATCTTGACATGCATTACAAAGACCGGTGTCGATATATATATAACTAGGCTAATAACTCGTGTATTTCACGAATTGAATAAAAATTATATTATTAAATTTTTGGTACATAACAGTTATAGTATAAAATAATATCGCACGATCCGACATAGCAGCATGTGCTGCGAAAGCCTGCTCCAGCGGATACCCAGAGCTAGTAGTCGGGGATCGCTGGATGTGCTCCCTAACGACATCGGTGGGGGTACTCTCTCATCACTGATCCATCTGTGGATCATATCCGGGTACCAATCCCAGTCACGAGTGTTGCTCGTTGAGCGAACACGGGTCGTCTTTCCTTGGGAAATGTCGGCTAGAGGAACCATGCGGCGCATCTTGCGCTAGTCCTCCTCAGTCTCCTCGGTTGGTCTCTTACCTAGATTACACTTGCGGTTATCCATCATGTAACATTGTTTAATAAGTACACATATAATAAATATATTAATGTGCAATGTCTAAGTGTAGTGTCTAGTGTAGAGCAATGGCTATAGTCGAAGTTTACTAGATGCAAACCTAGTTCTCTATAACCAAGGCTCTGATACCAGTCTGTCACACCCCCAAATTCCCACTTGCGGTGTCAGACCGTTTTGTGATGTGGCTAGGATCACAGCTCTTAGTCATATAGAACGAATCTATATGCGTTTGCAAATACATTCAATATAACAACAATATCAAAACTAGTTTGTAAATTCATGCAGCGGAAAATGTCATAGCTTGTCTAAAGCAGCGGAAATATAAATGTTAAAGCAGCGGAAAGTAAAGTTGTTCAAATGCAGCGAAAAAGTAAAAATGTTAGACATTACTGTTTGATGTAACATAACAATGATAAAAATTGGTTTTCAAATGATATAGGATGAATGCATGAGACTCTTGTGCTTGTCCCCTAATGTGCATCCCTGATCCACGTGCTGGCTAGTTAGTTACCTGAGAATACATGTTAAGAAAAAGTGTCAACACATTGGTTGGTGAGTTCACAGGTTTTGATAAGCAGAAAGCATAAATAAGAGTAATGTTTGCCACGTGTCATGTTGTTTATTAATGTTTGTCCGAGCCCTAGGCTCCAAGTGTCAGTTGCGTCTCTACAGAACTAGACATTTTTGCTCTTGCCTCCTCCATGTATATAGTAAAAACAATGATGATGGGTTGAGATTACACGCGTCCTAACCTCCAGTCAGTATTGGCGCCGTGTTCGTCACACCCAATAGTACTATCTAAACTCACCTCGTTGTATACACGTTAATGGTAAGACCGTGCGAGGACTTTGTTACGATACACAACACTTAATGTTTGTTCCCAATAAATCAGCATTCACAAAATGTTCGTACAAATATAATTTGACTCAACAACATGTATTCTCACCCTAGTTTGAAAGCTTGTAAAACAGTTTAAGAAAGGGGCCATAAACTCACCTGAGTATGAAAGCGTAAGCTCCTAAATCTTCTGGCGAGTATTTTTCCGTTTTCTCAATATCACATAGGACTTATGAGTTTGTGTTTGGGTTTGTGTACATGTTCGTGTTCATGCTCAACAACTCAAAGTTGTTATGTTTTTCCATGTTCGATCATGTTTGTCTGTGTTTGACTTAGTTTGACCGTGCTTGACCGTTTTTGACCGTGTCAATTCAATGACCCGTTGGTGAACCGTGTGTCCGTTACAGTTTGTTTAATAATCATCATTATTCACATATAGCATGTAACACGTAAGTCACGTTAACTGGTCAACTTACTATTTATAGTAAGTTTTCATTTGTAGTAAGTATGCTTCATAATTCATTTTAATAGTTCTAGCATGCTTGTTTAGCCTAAGTGAGCATGTTAACACTATGCACATTGTTACACATTGTCAAATAAGCACAAAATCCATTTTTAGTAAATAAAGTGTCACACCCCCACCTCTCGTCACCTGTTGATGATGTCACTGGGAAGGTTGCGGAAGCATAGTGGTGATGTCTCAGAGATAAGGTGTGACTTACTTGATCCGGTATCACAACACACATATTAACTTAAGGATAACATATTACAAGGGTTTCGTAATCACAACCACCATTTACCGTTTACAAACTATCTTATTACACAAACTAAGTTATTTAATTACAAGTGTTCAAAAGTGCAGCCTCACCGATGGTCACTGTCTACCTACAAAATTTTTAAGTTTGGAAAGGTCAGCACAAAGCTGGTGAGTTCGTAATGTTCAAGTTAACAATATGATATGATATGCAAATGTTCAATATATGCAGTTCAAGATAACCATGGGACCCGTATCTAGTTCCTTTCGGACTACTCCGTTCTGTTCTATGAAGATACTACCCGTCGGTAATATCTTTATGCCTCGGTAATATCTTTGCACATGTTCTCTCCCCCAAAACAGTTAAAATAAGAAAAGGGGCCGTGTACGCACCTTTGAATGCAGTAGAATGATCAAAAACACGTGAAATCGCGTAAACAGTCTTCTACTAGAAATCTATGTTTTAACAATAACGTTGTGTTATTCGGGATGTCGTTTTATGTTTGAAATCACATACGTGTCAACACACGTATGTTAGATCGTTTGAAATGTACATACAAAAGTATGCACTACTTTGTGTTCGTTTGTTTAAATTGTTTAAGCCAATACGATTTCGTTTAAACACGCGTAATTATACGCGATTATGTTTTCGGGTGAAAATATGAATTTTATCATTTCATGTTGTTCATATTTTCATTTCGGTTCCAACGCAATTCGAA